>CM041630.1:53736289-53869861 GCA_023333625.1 Bothriochloa decipiens | reverse complement strand
ACCAATGAATATGGGCTCTTTAACTCCTCTGGATCCACTGGTTCCACAAATATTTCGTGCATATTCTTCCTACGGAATAGAGCAGTGGCAAAAATGAGGAGAAATTAAACCTAACCCTAACCCTAGGGCACATGGTGAACGTCACCTATGAGGATCTACCAGGTGAGAAGACGTGAAGATGGAGAGAGAGGAGAAGGGAAGCATGACCAATGAATATGGGCTCCTTACCTCCTCTGGATCCACTGGTTCCACAAACATTTCGTGCGTATTCTTCCTGCGGAATAGAGCAGTGGCAAAAAGGAGGAGAAATTGAACCTAACCCTAACCCTAGGGCACATGGTGAACGTCACCTGTGAGGATCTACCAGGTGAGAAGACGTGGAGACGGAGAGAGAGGAGAAGGGAGGGGGTCACCTGCGCCGCCGCCGCCACGCTGCCGTGCACCGCCGCGCCTCCGCAGTGCCACGCCCGCGCCTGGCCGCGCCGGGGCCGCCGGCGCAGAGGGAGTGAGGAGGAAGAGAGGGAGGCGAGGGCGGATGTGGTGCACTGGATGCAGGAGAGGGAGCTAGGGTTGGAGGGGTATATATACGTCATTGGAGGAGGCAGCAGCACCGTCAGATCGAGGATCCAAGGGCTAACATTTTTTCGAGCGACGTGGATACCCTGGCGCCGGGTTGTGGCCACACGCAATTTTCTCTTTAAATGCATGCTTTAGTGCCCAGGGTGGAGGTTAATGGATGGCCAGTGGGGTGTGGATGACATGGCTCAAGAAGATGTTAGAAAAATAGTTTATGGGGCATTAGTTTTGTAAGAGTTTAGGATATGTCCCACGTCATCCTCACCATCGTTTGCAACATGGAGAATAGAAAGAGTTCATCGCCTCATACAAGATAACTGAATGAAATGCGCGCATAATAAGAGCGGTTCAATCTCATGAACAAATTGCTTTTAGATATATTTCAAGTATGAACTATGTATTTTTTTAAAAAAATGTAGTAGTATTTAAAAACAAAGTACATAAAGAAACCTATGCATACTCATCATATTTTATGACAAGAATTTATTAGGTCGTGAAGTTTGAAAATAAGCTTCACGGGAGTTCAAATATTGTGATCCACTCTGGTCTATAGGATCGTAATAATTGACTCTCCTTTGTGCTGCTTTTTTCCCCTGGTGTTTGATCTTTGATCCAAAGGGGAGAATTTGTGAACCAAAGTAAGACCCCACAACAATATAAATACTAAAATCATCAAATCAAATGTTTCATAAAAATCCTATTGTATATATTTTTTTCTTCTTTTTTCTGATTCCGATTCTGATTATTCTTGTAATTTCTAGGCCCTCTCAGCAAGCATGCATGGAAGCTTCTTTTGACATTGTTGTATTATTTTAATATAAATAGATAGTTGAAAGGGATCAACAATGTGCAAGACGTGGCCATTCACCATACCTTTAAGTTAAGGATGTCGTTTGATCAGGAGATAAGTACAGATACGTATAACGAGTCCCTCTGAAAAAGGATATCACAAACTCTACCATATGTTCTTGGTGAGTCGGTGACGAGATCAGCTAGGCGCCCTATAAACTCTATCCGCGCAGGTGAGTTTGCCGGCCGCGTCCCGAATCCCAATACGGCAGTCGAGTCCTTGACCTAGTAGGCTAGTTCCTCCACCGGCAAAAGCCGCCAGATCCACGTGCTCACCGATCCCAACGACGACCCCGGCCGGATGGCCAAAATATTGATGATCTTCCCGGAATCTTTCACCCCGCCGCCGCCGCCGCCGCCGGAGGACCGCGGCGCCACGGCCGGCAGCCGGCCGCCGCCTAGGATCCTCCTGGACCTGGACGCGTACCTCGCGGACCGACGGAACGCGACCACGGCCACAGCGACGTCGAGTCTGGGCCACACCATCCAGGTCTCCCTGTACGCCGCCGACCCGCCGGCCATGTCCTACCTCTGCGTGCACTGCCCCTGCTCCAAACCCGACGACCCTGCCTTCGCCCACGAGCCGCGCGTCGTCGGCGTGGAGGGCCGCTTCGTGCTCCTCCGCGTCCGCTTCGCCCACGCCGTATATGACGCCGACGAATACTTCATGTACAAGGCCGACCCGGACTCCCCGTCGCTGGAAAACCTCAGGGGCCCCGGTCACCGTTTGCCGCGGTTTAAGCAGCTCGCCGTCGTGCCCCTCGGCGACGGGGGCCATTACCTCCTCGCCGGTCGCTGTATTGCTAATCTCAACGTCAAGGCGCCGTTCAAGTACGAGCTCCATATCTACTCGTCGGCGGATCAGACATGGAGCATCAAGCCGCTGCCCGGCGCGTGTCTCGACGGCCACCACATGGTACCCGACAAGGTGATCTTGCTCGGAGACGGCGTGGTCGGCTGGGTGGACTTGCGGGTAGGCGTCGCGGTGTGCGACTTGCTTCGCGAGGCCTTGGAAGTCCCTTTCATCCCGTTGCCAGTGCCGATGCCGGCGAACCGGAGAGGTGGGAGAAGTTCGAGGAGTTCCGCCACGGAGACCCCGCGTGGCGGTTCCGGGACGTCGCCTTCAGCAATGGCGTGCTCAAGTTCGTCGAGGTGGAGCACCGCTGGATCGTGACGACGATCGGCCCGGCGCCGGAGGAGGAGCCGACCGACCCCAGAGAGAAGGATGTGCTCCTCGACTCGGACCTGATCAGGATGCAGCAGTCGCGCAAGCGGAAAGAGAGGGACACGGAGCCCAAGCAGGTCCGGAAACCGGGCGGCTGGGCGATGGTGACATGGAGCCGGCCGGCAATGTCGTCCGACTGCTGGCACAAGGGATGCGTTATCGACGTTAACGATATCGCAGTCGACGAGACGATTGCTTCTTCGTTGAGGTCTGGGTCTGGGGTAGGGGACGAACATGACGAGAGCTTCAAATTCAGGAACATGTTGTCGCTTTTCCCCACCCTGAGCACCGACGTCGATGATCTTGTTTACCTCAAGACCGTGGCGAATAGTAAGGCTTGGATGGTGGCTGTTGACATTGGAAAGAAGACGCTGACAGCTCTTGAAGCGTTCTCCTTTCCAAAAAGACATGACCCCTGCGAATATAATTACCGTCTTTGTTCGTTGTCCAATCTGAATATGAATCCAGGTAATTTCTGATCTGACCGGGCTGCCTTCCTCATGAACATGCTTCTGTTAACTGTATATGCATATAAACAGTTATGTTCTAAAACTGTAGATAAGTAAACAGTTCTCGCTGTTTACTACTCCTAGCTTGATGATCTAACTGTTTTTTTTTTTTCATGTCTTATGACCGCAGCAGATTCAAGCCAAACCACAAAACTGAAGGACTCTGCGTATCCTCTGAAAACACGAGAGTAAGTAAATTCTACTTTATCATCTCATTTTTAATTAAGTGTTGCCACCTAACTGTGGCAAGTAACACCCAAAGTAAGTTTTTCGTGCAGTGCAAATTGTTGACTGAACTTTCTCTATAATTCAGGTCACGCGCTGAGGAAGCCTCATGTCCATATAAGGACAAACCTCGAGATGCAGTCAGACGCCTGATGCTGGAGCTAAAATCTCAAGAAGACCATCGCTCAATTAGGAGCAGCGACTCAAGCGGCCCGTCGCTGCCGCCACCGGCAAAGCGGCTCGTCATCAAACAGGAAGATGTCGCCGGCGACCATCCGAATCCAGCTGACGTGATCCCTGTTAACAATGTTGTTGCAAGATCAACCGGAAGCAGCCTTGTTCCTCAGGTGCCTGTGCCTCCCCAGCAGGAATTTGGCCAGTGGACTGGCGCCAGCAACCATCCAAATGCTCACTCCTTCAATCATCATCCAAATGCTCATGCCTTCAATCATCATCCAAATGCACACGCCATCAATCACCATCTACATGATGCAACAGGATTAAGAGGAAGCTGTCCTCCTCCACAGCCGCCGGTACCCCAGCAAAACATGAGCCACTGCTGGAATGGGCTCAGCTACCAGCAGAACCATCCATGGCCGCCGCCTCATCAGCAGCAGCAGCACGTTGCCCAGGCTCAGCAATGGAATGGAGTAGCCGGCGCCGGCGGCTACCAAGAGCAACGACACCCGTACACGCACGGCGTCAACCAGTATCACTGGAATGCCACAGCCGCCGGTTATTACTACTGTCCCGCCGCGAACGAAAACTTGCAGCAGAACCAGTGGGGCGTTGGCTACGGCCACTATAGTGCACCCAACTTGCCTGCGCGTGCCGTGCACCCAGCAGGTCAGTTCCCTAATCAACCTGCCTGGCCCCCATAGGCGGAGTTCCCCGTAAGACAGGGTCCTGCTGCCAGCAAGAAAGGCGCAACAAATGTGTTAAATCAATTGCGGTAGTACAGTTGGTGTCGTGTCGAATTAGATAGATCATAGGCAAAACAATTCATCACTTGCGGCAGGGTACTTAGGCGTTGTTTAGATAGCTAAAAATTTAAACTCGAACTCCTGTGGTAGTTTTGTTTGTATTTGATAATTATTATCTAATCATAAATTAAATAGGCTTAAAAGATTCATCTCATGATTTATAATCAAACTGTGTAATTAGTTATTATTTTTATCTACATTTAATACTCCATATAAGCGGCTAAAAATTAATGTGATGGAGAGAGAGTGAAAAAACTAGCAATTCTGAGAGCAACTAAACAAGGCCTTAAACTTAAAATTTGACTATTATAGTAGCCTATTTTTCCTTTGGTGACATGGGGAGCGTCACCGGTGGAGCTAGAACTATTTTGATAAATTATCTTGTCTTGTATTACCATTCATGGATGGAAGTTGGTAGGAGCTTGTCTTTTCAGCTTCATGTGTGGTGCATTCAGCTTTATGTGTCATTCACGATGGGGGCACCATTTAAGGTGCTTTCTGTGAGGAGGTATTGAGATTTTGCATATTTTGGTAAAATAAAAATGTGTTGAACTCTTTTAGAAGCCTGTCTCCTTTTTGGCTCAATCGTGTTATATGAGAAATGCCTCTTAAACTCAACTAACGAACCGGTGATTCAAAAAGCCTCTGATGAATTTACCTGAGGGGTCTGTGATTGTGAACATGGCATGTTGTGCTTAATTTGCACACTTGATGTTGAAGGTTGATTCATAATAAGCCTCTTGTGTGTGGTTGACTGACGGTAATGGTGTGCCTTGGGTTCGTTTTTAGAAGCTGTAACAACCTTAATTTTAGAGGTTAAAAAAAATGGCCAAAATGATTTTTGAAAAATAATTATATAGGCAAAGTAAATATTTTTATGGAAATAAAGTGGGATCATGGTAGAAACATGCTTGAGCATTCATGCTGGTGCATATTTTTATTGTGTGCAGTTGAATTTGAGTTTGAATTCAAAAAAAATCCAATTGAAAAAAGGAGTTTGAATAAATGGAAAACCCATTTCCTTTTCCCCTTCTCTCTTTCCCTCCTTTCGGCCCGCTCCGTCCTCTTCTTCCTGGGCCAAAGGCCGACGCCGCGTCGTCCGTTCCGCGCACCGTCGCCTTCTCTTCTTCTTGGGCCGGGGCCGCAGCCCAGCAAGGCGCGCCGTCCGCACGGCCGCCTCCCTCTCGCGCTGCCGCCAACAGGTGGACCCCGCGTCGCTTTTGTTCTCCTCCGACTCGGTCGCGAGCCCGAGTCCGACCGGCGCCGTCTCCGCGCGATCGGCCGCCCGAGCCGCGACTCCAGGCTATTTAAGCCTTGACTCCGCGCCGCAATCCCCTACCCGCAACCCTAAGTCAGCGCCGCCTTCGGTTTCATTGAGTCGCCGCAATCGACGAAACCCTAGCCGCCGCCATTGTCGCCACCGCCGGAGTCCGCAATTCGCCGCAACCCGTGAACATTTATTGGTGTAAGTTGGCCTCTAGCCTCGCCGTGAACTCCTGAGCACGATAGTACCTTCAATTGGTCTTGATTCCATCTAACCTGGGCTCCCTCTGTGCACAGCCCGCCGCCGTCCGCCGTTTCGAGCCACACGCCGTCCCCGCCTCAACTCGGTCTTCATCTTCTCCATAGGTGAGCGCGGTGTAAGCTCCTCTATCGAACGGCACCGGTCCCGTGTCAAATGGTGGCCGGAATCGTTACCTGTGCGAACGCCGGTGAACTCCTTCGCCGCCGGCGATGGCCGCCGCCATGTCGAAATTTTTCCCGGCCGACGACGTGGTCCGATCGGTTGTCCGTTTTGACATCTTGAATCTGCGTCGTCCGTTTTGATTCGGACGGCCGTCGCGTGGTAACTTTGCAGAAAACCCCCCGAGTTCTGGCTTATTTAATTAAGAGCCCTCGGCGTTTTCGGCAGAATACGTTACTTAACAGATCTAAAATACGCTTTGTCCACTGGAAAGCGTATATTTCCTTATAATAGCTTCCAGAATACGTTTTCTCCTCTGGAAAACATATTTTTCCGTTTCAGTTTCAGAAAACATTTTCACTTAATTGCAGTTTTGCCATTAAATTTAAAGGCTTATATCTTTCACGTTTTAACTCCGATTTGGTCCGTTCAAATTGCGTTAGATTCATAATTTTGTAATCTACGCAGTGGTACTACTTTTGAAGTATTTTGAAAACTTTATATTTTTAGCCTACATTAGATGTATTTATTTATCTATAGGAAATCTTTGAAAATCCATAACTTCGCCGTTATAATTTCGATTTCAGTGAACTTGACGTCTGTGTGATCGTAGGATCGAGTAGAATAGTTTTATAAACATTTTATTCTGTTTTGATGATAATGGTGTACTGTTTCTCTAATGGCTCTTTGTTTGCTTCGTGTATGTGTGTTCGATTGGATTGTCTGGTGTTGTTTGTAACGTCGAGTTCAGACGGTGAGGATTTTGTTGAGCAAGGGTTTTCTGAGGATCAACAGGTTCAGCAGGACTTCATGAACTAAGGCAAGTATAGCATGGATCTTTCTTGTTACCTATTCACTATAAATAACAATACATATGCATGTGTCCGTTTGATGACCTAGAAACTATAACTAGCTTTGATATCTTGATTCCTTGAACCTTTTGGGTGCATTGGGTAGCCAAGATGCTAGTGCTTAATGATATCATGATCCTGTGACTTGATGAGTAATTGTGCCATGAACAGTAATAATGACTTTTAACTACCTGAGGGTTAATCAGTAACGTACCTTCCGGGATTTACAGTACAACTATGAGGGCTATATGGCTCTGGTTTTAGCTCAGTATGAGGACCTTTTCTAGCATGTTAGTGGTTCCCATTATGGCGCAAGGGGGTGTGTTTCGGGTTGGGTGTAGTTGGACCTCTGTCTGTATGAGTATAGGCTGCGGTCGTGTGCCATCAGAAGGGGGGATACTACATCCGTAGGGCACAGAAACCTCAGTGGCCCTAACTTGTTAGACGAACCTTTGAAAGGCTTCATAGTGAACCCTGCCGGTCCTCCTTGGTAGTGGGCTAAGAGGTCAACGGGCCTCGGGCGAAAGGGCAATTCACGGCTCACAGTGAAAGTGTACACCTCTGCGCGGAGTTTAATAAACTGGTATACTAGCCTTGCTCAAGGACAAAAGCGGCCTTGAAACTCCTTACACTAATGGTAATCTCTCTTGTCATGTTAAATTGTTCATACAGTTCCTGTTATGTTTATTATTCATTTATGTTACATTGATCATGATGGTTTTGGAAAACACTTGCTACCTTGATGCTGCATAATTGATCAATATGATAACCTATAAAAGCTAATGCAGTCAAACAGTGTCAGCTTATTTGAGCCTCATTAACCCATGTTATGCTTACTGAGTACGGTTGTGTACTTACGCTTATTTTATTCTTAATTTTGGAAAATCCCGGATGGGTAACAGATGAAGGCTGGGATGTGAGCTATCGTGATGAGTACTAGGCTTGGTGTTCACCGGTCGACGAGTCTCTGTGGGGATGTTTTCGCCATGTTTTAATCTTAGATTTTATTGTTTATGCGTAATACTCTGTAATAAATAATGGTACGTTATGTAATAAACAGGGTGATGATACTCTTTACAAATTTATCATTTTATATGTGCGACTGTTCCTGGGGAGCATATAAGGCTATTCATGCATTCTATTATTATCCTTAATAATGGGGTGTGACAAGTTGGTATCAGAGCCGTGTTGACTGTAGGACGCAAGCCTAGATAGAATGGTCGTTATTAGTCACCTTTACTTCACTAGTTTCATGCTTCCTAACTTTAACCTTGTTATTTTATAAATTTTTATGCTCTTATACTTACTCTATTGAGAAAATCTTGACTCTACTCTAACTTATGTCTAAATTTTGTAGATGCCTCCCTATACTCGTCGCATGACTGCTGCTGCATATCGTGATCTGTTCACCCACCTGGAGACTAGGGAAGCTGTTCCGCCATCACCAACCCCAGTGCCTCCATCACCTCAAGCTGAAGAAGAAGAGCCAGTAGAAGCTTCTGAAGAGGAAGAACCAATGGAAGCTTCTAAAGAAGAAGAGCTAGAAGCAGTCCAAGATGCTGGTCAATCCCCACCGCCGTCTGCTAGTGGTTCTACGGGAGGAGGTGGACCGCACGCTCCTATGGGATGGACTATGAATATCTCTCGTGTACTAGAGTGCCACACCAGATCGCACCTGCGATTCATGAAGCTTCTCCGTGACTATTATGCTGATTGGGACCCCGCTGTGTAGTACACTTGCTTTCAACACACTCATCTGTTGGAAGGTACTTACTGGGAGACGAATGTGGCTATATGTTCTCCAGGAGTGATGCAGAGTGCCTACAACATTGAGATGATCTATGAGCATCATGGCCCCAGTCCAACTCAAGAGGATGGCATAGAGGGTGCTGCTTTTACAGCATGGATTGCTCTCCGTGGTCACCGCTTTGGACATATGCGAGACGATGAATTTTGTTATTTGCCTCACGCTGATCACAGAATGGAAGCTGGATGGGGTATGAAGAGTCCTCATGATTTGCCACCTAAGTCACGGGAATTAGCACACTTTGCGTGTGACATGATGCTCAAGCATCAGAACATGGTAAGCACGGTGGAGCAGCTGGAGCAGAAGCTTAAGGAGAAGCAAAAAGAGATTGATAGGCTCAGAACCATGACTGGGCAACCAAAGATTTATGAACCGCTAGACCATGAGCTTTGACCTTAGTTTAAAAACCCTATGTAATAGCACGTTATTAGCCTCGTGAGTCAAGTTGAGTCATGTCACGCTAAGTGTTTGTGAACTTTGAGTGCTTGATGAGTTATGATTATGTAATATGGATGATTTGGATTTTTTGTGTGATTTCTGGAGCTTTGTGGGCCTATCCACAAGTTCCTTAGTTAAGTATATTAAGGTTAAAGTTTGAATAAATTAAGTTTGGGTTGGTTTATCCTGTCTCTCGCTTTGCTGTCCTCTGCGCAGTCAGTGATATTTTGGTTATATCTTGAAATTGGTTATTCCAATGCCTATGAGATTTTTCTGGGAGAAACTAGACTTCTTTACCTAACAATTCCCACAAGAATCAAGTCAATATCAGTTCTGAGTTGGAAGCTATGCTCATTGCAATCTGATGTAACATGCTGTCTAGAATTTCTGAATAGTTCCTATTGTTGAGTTAATTCGACGGCTTAGATGACAGAATCTAGTAAAATGGTCTGAATAGAAGTTGTAGATAATTTTGTAATCTTTCCAACCATATATAGAACGTCCTGTTTTGACATCTAGATCTCGATTTATGAAGGTTTTTCTGTGCTACTAAAATTGAAGCTCGCCCAGAATTTTCAGTTTTGCAATCCTTATTATTATATAAGTGATTTGTAACCTGAATAACCCTAAGCTTTGATTTTGTTGGAATACAGATGGCTGCTTGGGGAGAAAGAGGTAACCATGGTGCTAGAGGCTGTGGCCATGGTGCTGGTCATATCACTAATGAGGAAGTAATGGAGGCACAAATGCAGATGATGCAGACCATGACTCAGTTTGTGCAGACCATGCAAGCTGGAGGGTTACCACACACCCAACCGCCAAGGGATAAACGCAGAGAGTTCATGCAAGGTCATCCTCCTGTGTTTACCCACACTACAAATCCCTTAGATGCTGATGACTGGTTGCGTGCTGTGGAGAGGCAGTTAGACCTGGCTCAGTGCAATAATGCTGAGAAGGTGTTGTATGCTACGGGACAACTCCAGGGAGCTGCCCAGAACTGGTGGGACTCATACCAGGCTGCACGTTCCCATAATGCTCCTGCTATCACCTGGGACAGGTTTAAAGAGGATTTCTTGGCTCGCCACATTCCCGAGGGTTTGATAGAACAGAAGGCCGAGGAGTTCCGGAATCTCAGAATGGGCTCGATGACCATGAGCGAGTACCATGCTAAGTTTGAGGAATTGGCTCGTTATGCTCCCCATGAAGTTATGAGGGACGTTGATAAGCGGCGACATTTTCTCAATGGTATCTATTATGAACTCAGACTGCAACTGAAGGGCAATAGGTATGACACTTTTGAGGAGTTGGTGAACACTGCAATTGTGCTAGATAGTGAACGTCTGGCACAAGATAAGAAGAGGAAGATGAGTGGACAAGGATCTGGTAGTAACTCACGTTTTTGCTCCAACTTCCACCAAGGGTTCAGGCAGAGGTTCCAAGGACCAGTCCATCAGAGGAATCATGGTCAGAACCAGTAGAGTGGGAATGGGAATCAACGCTCACACCAGCAGCAGCGCCCCAATAATAGTCAGGCTCCACGTCTCACCGCCCCCAACAACACTCCTTTGAGGAATGGTGGTCCCAACACGCCTACAAGGTGCTTCATATGTGGGAAAGAAGGGCACATGTCATACAACTGTCCAGATAACAAGATGAATCAGCCGACCCCTCAGCGTCCGAATAGCAGTCAGAGGCCTCCGCAGTATGGGAAGGTTCACCATGTGTCCACTGAGACCGCTCAGGAAGCTTCAGAGGTTATGCTGGGTACGTTATGTAATAAACAGGGTGATGATACTCTTTGTAATTTGTCATCCTATATGTGTGACTGTTCCTGGGGCACATATAAGGCTATTTATGCATTCTACTTTTATCCTTAAAAGTGGGGTGTGACAGAAGCGAATCTGCTTTATTAAGATCTGATTTGATACATCGGTAAACATGAAAGGTGTTGTTTTTTTACCTTGACGTATGGCCTGAACCCTACTTGGGAGTTTTTGGAGCATACCATGGTTTTGAGTACAAGAGTGAAAATAACGGTAGAAGTGGAGGCAAACACATATAGCTAGCATACAACACTTGCTTTATACAATCTTAATTTATTATAAATTGAAAGTACCACCGCTACTGCTTACCAACCGGTGTAGCGGAGCTCCTGCTATTTCTTACTGTTGTCTGCTAGTACTTAACCACTTACTAATTTCTAATTTCTAATTCAACCATTTATTGACATTTGTTTATCAACATGATGAACTACCTATTGGAGGTGGGTTGTCCAAGAAAGATTCATACTCAATGATGTTTAGGCTTGCATCTAAAGGTCCACTGCGACACCAGGGGCCCGAGCCTCCCGTTCACAAATGTAGAGCGTAATGAGATGCTCAGTTCAGTGCAAAATTATAACATGAACCAATTTAGTGCAAACTTATAACATGAATTTGGACTCAAAAACACTCTACTCACTCCTCTGAGCTCATTTGCTCCTATGTCCTATTCATGACAATCATGACCATTACTAGCGGACCAGGTATCCTTGACTCAATCCAACTACAAAATTCTTACAATTCTATCGATTTGCTTTTAGTTTCATCTTCCTCCTGCTTGATTCTTCTCGATATCATTTATCCGCAGCATCTTGTGAAACATCTTGAGCGCTACCAAATAAGAAAAAGGGTTAATTGAATCATGCCAGGTAGTGATCAAAACAGGTGGGAAAACCTCTATTCCATTTGGTTTTTCTATGTTTTTTTTGTGGAAACAAGATCGAGTATGGAAATGCCAGATTGAAAATGGGATTCAAGATATGCAGCCATACAACAATCGACAAATATAGACGAAAATATGAAAATAAGTCACAATGGCATGATCTAATGTTCTCAAGTATGCATATATGAAGTTACACAACAATATACACATATAAAGTGATCAATCTAATATGCACTTACATGTCATAAATGTGTTAACACATTGACATGCAAAATTGATTATTAGTAGGTGTGTTAACATAGCTCAAAGATATGTAATCGTTATGCATATTCCTCATATTGTAAAAATGATGAAATTGGTAAATATGGGTTGATCCCTTATAAAGTACTAATAATGCTAAGTGTTCGATTGAATATTAATAAAAAACAAGCAACACTAAAAAAAGGAACTAGAAATAACATTTTCTTACTAGACAATAGGTGTAAAGACTTCATCGACATTTTGCACAATGAACTAATGGGGACTTTGATTCGGTTGCTTGTGTAGTAGGCAACACAAAAGTCTTCTACTTCACTTACTTCCCAACTAAGGTAATTGCAACAGTTTTTGCTCTTTCATGAAATACATCATGGTGCGTCTACAGGGATGGGTAAGTAGAAGGAAGATGATATGTTCCTTGCATAAACCTATTGCAATATATAGTTGTTGTTGTCCTAAATCCAATTTGAAGTCAAAGCACTAAATTTTTAGTTGTCACTGTCCAACGCTTCAAGCTTGGTGTGTTCACTAGACCATCGAGCACAACCAAGCACTTCAAGCTTGGTGAGTTAACTAGACCATCGAGCACAACCATGAGGCAAAGTTAAGAAGTTGAGTTCCTCTCCTCCGATGAAAGGATCACATAATAGAGGAATAGTGGGCCCCTCGTAGTATCAGATGGGTCACACTAGTAAAGCTTACTCAATCATAATTCCACATTCTATCTATGACATATCTACATGTACCCTCTCCCACTTATCCTCTCCTTTAGATATCCAGTAATAAATAATAATAGATAGTTCCATGTTCAGTAGCTTGTTGGTTGTTGGAACACGGCTGCACATCACTCCTTTTGAATTAACACGCAGTCCAACATTTATATCGTGACACACATCAAAAGTTAGAACATGTAGTCGATGTAACTCTGCCCTCGGCAATAAAGAAAGTGTTGATTATTGTCGTGGCCCTTCTTTAGCTTCATTCTTTGGTACCCAAAACAAATAAGCGTAGCATCGGTAGGATGGACAATAACCACATATGCTATGTTATTCTAAAACCTTTCAACAATCCTTGGTCAATGCGAATACATGTGATGTGAGAGATGTCTCCATAGGTATGGAGCTTAAAACCATTGTTCCCACGGGGCAAGGAACCATTAGTTGCAATTTTGACTAAAGAAGCAATAATTATCTAGGACCTTTGATTTAGAGTAAGCAGCACAATGTCCAGGAGTGATCTGATCCTTGTTCCTCAACTTTTTAAACATCATGACCTTTGTTGTGATGAGGTTGGTTGCAATCAAGTGGCAACTCATCCTAAGGAATACAATGTTGCGTTGATGTAGATGGATAAACTCGAGACTGAGCATATCCTTTCACAATCTATAGAGCTTGAAACTGAGATGACCATGAACTTGTGCAAGCGGTAGCTCATCTTTCCTCGCAGGTGGCTCAATGTCATCGAAGGAAAAGGTCCATGACTTAATAATCATTGACTCTATGTTCTTTTCTTCCAGTACGACGCAACGATGTTCATGATAAAAGGGAGATCAGGTTTAACATTCTCTCTTCATTCTTGATTAGATAACAATTAAATATTTTATGCATGATTAGGTTTAACTTCCCCTTTTCATCCTTAGTTAGATAGAAATTAAATCTTCTATACAAGGTTAGGTCTAACCTCCTCTCTCTTCATCCTCCCTCTAGAGATCACCCTCTCTACTTCTAATCTCCTCTAAACACGAAACATTTGGCTAGCCTAAGAAAATGACTTGGTATGAGAGAGGTGGCTGCCTTGGGCAACCTCTATCATTATTTATAGTGCCATACACATTCCAAGATACACCTAGATATTTTCCTTAAACCACTTAACCCTAAGGAAGAAATGGTGCAAGTTGAGTTCTAAAGGATGGACGACCACAATTGCTTCATGAAGAAGCTTAGCCTTAACACAAGCTCTTTGACGACGCCAGTATTGCCCTAATATCTTTCCTGTTTTGAGACCCAAACCCAACAAACCTAAAACCATCAAACTCAATTGTAGTCACATATCCACTATGCCTCCTCCACAATCTTGACACGTGTCACTGCTCTCCCTCGGCCGCTGATAGGATCTAGATGGCTAAAGGGGGTGAATACCCTATAAAAATTTTCTACAAAATCACAATTTCAAAAGACAAATATGACCACAATAGCCACTATACGGACTAGCTCTAGTTCGATACAAGCAAGCCTAGTCTAATAGCAATTGATCTCTAGTTGATTCACTTCACCACTCAAGCTACTAGCTACACAACTAATAAACAAGAGAGAAAACTAGAGAGTTGCTACCCACTACTTACAACAAGCTTTCTAGTTGTAATTATATTGGATTACCTCTAAACTTTAAAGCTGAAGTGCCAAACAAGTAGTCTAAATTTAGCTCTAAACATTAGTCCATCTCACATTAAAGCTGTTAGAGCTCTAAAGTTTAGAGGAGTGGATCCAAATAGACTCTTAGTTTTTCGAGCAATAGATAAACACGATATTGATCTAAGTTCCACTTTCAAGTTGCATGCATTTTTCCAGAAACACCTATTCAACCCCCCTCTAGACAATATCATCAGACCTCTTAGTCATATATCAGTAACTTAACCTACACATAGTCATATATCAATCACTTGACCTATACATAGCTTATAGCTCCTGCTCCTTAACGATGTTCTCATCTAGGATGTTTCCATTTTGAGAACTATGGTTCTGTTAATTATTTCTTTTATTGTGCATGTACATCTCAATAATTAATTGAGAAAGAAGCTTAACATTCCTTCTTTAGAACAAATTAATTGGTAAGAATGATTTATTTGCACTTAATACATGATAAAATTAGAGCATCTCCATCAATATCTAAAAAACGAGTCCTAAAAACCAAGTTTTTTAACTTTTCTAAAAACTATTAGATGAAAAAAATGCACTCTACTAACAGTTTTCTTTTATTTATTCATAAAACATATAGGTCATCGTCTCTTGTATATACAAGTCGTTGACCATGGATAAAATAACTTCTCACCATGGCTGGCTTAGATTCAAAACCTTTTAAAAAAATCTACATTGTTGATCCCGCAGTGCGGGAGCCTATGGCACTGGATACGCCCTTTTTGTTAACCCCGCATCGTATATAGCTCACACCCAAAACTACCAAACAGAGTATATAGTAAGCCATTGACCATGGACGGAAGAACTCACCAATATGCCCAACCATCTTGGCAACCTAGCTCACATCCAAAACCTTTAAAACAAAATCTTCATTGTCTAATCTACCTTCTAGTACTCTCATATACAAAAGTAGTGGCTAGATATTCAATTTCGACGAACCTCCTAGGCAATGACAACAGGTGTGTTCCGTTGTCCTGACACCTTAGCTGTTGGGATAACCACACAAACACAACTTGCTAAGTTGCTAGTGACATCGGAAGCACTAATTTCACCACACTCCGTCACCTATTCGGGGAAGAAAACTTACATATAAATAGAGAAAATAACAGCAGTAGCAACTTGTTTCAGTCAATTGTTATCATATCAACCGTAGTTGCAACTTCACAACTTCACCAACACCAATAGCTTATACCAAGTACTCCCATATCTGAAAATAGTGGTTAGAGATTCAATTCCCATAAACTTTCAAGCTGAAGTTGAAGCAAAGGCGGCAACCGAGAACGAGGACCACAAAGAGAGAGAGAAAAATAGAACCAACACCAATAGCACAAACGTTTGTGCATGGATATCTATGTTCGTCCAAGCACGGATAGTTTGAGAATTAGGATACGCTAGATCGAATTTTTTTCATCATGCAAAAAAAAAGTAAAATTAAGAGTATATTTACCAGACTATTGGAGATGCTTTTAGCGATGAAAGGAGTAACAGGTAGTTGGAGTACTCATATTAGGTCTTGTTTGATGCATTTGTGTTCAATTCAATCCACGTGTTGGAGTAGTACGATCCATTCCACACACATGGATTAAATTAAATTTGAATGCATCCAAACAAGGCCTTAGCAAGAATGATTTTGACTGAACTTCACAAAGAGAAAAGTAGAATAAACGTTGTGGCCTGAAATTTTGTGGCTCATAGAAGCGCACAAGTACGGACTAGTCAAAAGAAAAGAAAAGGAGAGGAAAGAAAAGGGGTTGTTGTGTCGGGGAAAGGAAAATTTAGGAGGTTTCAGCCCAAACATTGGAGATTTTCCAAGGTTTTACATGATTCAGTCTCGAACCAGGAAGAAATTAGTTTAGGGTTCAGCAAACATATGCACACTTATGCACACACACTTTAGCTAGGTTTCTAATAAATTACAGTAGTTCAATATGTTTATGCCATCTCTACCAAGCTCAGTAAATGAAAATATGAAATGCAGAACCGTGTCTGTGACCCCTGTTCCGGCTGGTCAATGGACTAGCTACCTCTGGCCCTCAGCTCTGATTGGCGGCGATGCTGGATGGGGAGCCATGGACAGGCTTCAGTTCCATGTGAAAGAGATGATAGCAGACTTGGGGTGCCTGACCTATACTTCATCGGCCTTGCTACAGCTTGCATCGGTTCCTGCACACATTCACACAAAGGTGGTGGGGCGTCCTTCTCTCTGTTCCTAGTTGGAAACCACATCTTTGTAATTTGTTCTTAAACCTGTAAGACAACACAATTAACATCCCACATTGGAAGACTTTGCATGGTGAAAACCAAGTTCTTCATCACCTTGAAAGAAGAAGTATTCTCAAAACCCAATTCTTTGCTATTTTGGTATTGAATTAACAACATCACTCATCAATCTATATTTGTACCTGTACCTTTTGTTGGGTAACTTTCATGAGAACAAGTATTACCTTCTTATAATACTAAGCACTGGAAAAGTGCCTCCCATCTGAAAACAGCCTCATCAATCCAGGCATAAAGCTGTACAGCTTTGGCGTAGCACACTGCATGGTTTGATCTTATAAGTCCAGAAATCAACCACCTATGCTTGATTGTAGAGGTTTCTCGAGCAATCCTCCAAGTCCCAAGTACTCTTCAGCAAAGAGTTCATCATTCTTTGCAAACATCTCTGTCAGAGTGCAGTCTATGTTTTTACTCTGCAATACCCAAAACCGTGGTTTGATCTTCCCCTCGAGTGAATAACTGAAGTACCTTGGGTATTCTACAACTGCTTTAAGTGGCTTCTTCATGGTTCTTAGTAGAAATTCAAGCTTTGGTTTCATAACAAGCTCAATACTGTAACCTAGAAGTGGGGAGAATCTAAAGATCATTGAGCACAGATCTTTCTTAGACAAACCCACCTCCAATAGGTAGTTCATCCTGTAAACATTGGAACCAAGTTAAGTGCATCAAACACTAATAACAGGATTTTGTCGTCAATAAATGGTTGACTTAGAAACTAAGTACAATGAACAAGAAACAGACAACGCAAATGGAATATGCCATTTGACTACAAGGACTACAGATCCTTCCAATATTGCAAAAAGTATCTCCAAAAGGTGCAGCCATCAATGTAGGTTGTAAGAAACCAACAAAATTAACAATAAGTGCACCAAAGTTTGCAGCTTGAAGAAAAGTTAAAAGTAGAACATGGCATAATTATGAGGCACACTAAGTTTTACATCAAATCTCTCCTTGTACTGTATTTTATATCGCACCAAGTTGCAGACATACCTGGGGAGCAATGTATGATTTATGTCCAACAATAGAAGTTCTGGATACTTCCTAATGATGCGAGGAAGGTGATTTTTAGAAACACCAAAGTTGATAAGGAAGTTGATTTTCTTCTTGAGGGTGTTATCCACATTTGAAGCAAATATTTCAGGTGCACGACACAAGATTTTTCCTGTTGTTTTCTTATCAACACCCATTTCAATGAAAAACAAAACATTCTGAAACACAAGGCACGAAAGTTAGTATTAACATATCAATAATTGGAGGGTCAAAGATGTAAAAGAGATACAGCTCAAGGATCATGACACAAGACATCCCTAACTCAGGATATAATTATACAAATAATATGCCTGCTGTGGATGCAGTTACAGACAGACAGCAAGATAAAAAACATTGAAGTTCAGCACCACATTCTAATTGGGAAAATATGTGACATTTATAAGAGCCATAATCCATGTTAGTTTAATGGAAGACATGATAGTAGCTAAACAAAATAATCCTTTTGCTGAACTTTGGTTCCACTATGCTTCAAAACTTCTATGCAACCAAAAGTAGTTTATCCATTACCAATGAAGTTTAAATATATAAATGCAACCTCAATAATCATTACACACCTGCATAAACTGATCAGGTTTTCTCAGTAATAACTGTGGACTTGATGTAATGATTGGAACCGCCATTTTTTTACTGATGGCCAGATCATAAAACAGTTCCAAAGCTGAATTTATTCTTTTTGAAGAGCAGCCAAGAATATGAGGCCAACTTTTCACAGCAATACCAAGGACTGTACTAGAAATCTGAAAGGAAAAAAATAAGCTGACTACTCCCAACAACAAAAAGAAAGCAAGACAGGAAAAACAAATTAACATGAACTTGTGGCATAGCATAGTAGGAACATTATTCTTTTTCACTTACCTTTTTTCGGTTAAAAAATAACAGCATTTGACTGTAGTTCTCTATCACACTTGTTGAAAGAATCCATGGATACTTCAACAACATCCTACCAACATAGTCTTGTTCAATGCCAGCCTAGAAAATTCAGAAATGGGATCACTAGTATGATTGTGTTATTGTCAAGTGTACAAATCTAGCAGGTTCCAATAACTACCACCAACAAAAATACCTTCTCCCATTCATGAACCCTAGGCTTAATATCATTTTCAACATCAGAAAGAATGATAGGAGGAAATAGCAGCAGAACTGATGCAATCTTTGGCTTTGGAATTCCAATGTGCTCCAGAAAATCAACTAATGGCTTGAGATGATTATCTTCCGAGCAGAGAAGAAGCATTGGAAATGATTCAATGAGATAAGGAAATGACACATCTCCATGCCCCAACATGCTAACACCACCATACCTAGCCTCCATCTGCAAGTGCAAAAAAAATGTTTATTTGGGCTGCTACGTACACAGTGCAATGAACTGGCAAGAGAAACACTAATTGGGACTGTGAACTTACTTTTTCAAAAAAAGATAAAGTACTTTGGAGTGCATCATCTGCAGGTATTGATAAGTGTGTCATCATACGCTTAGCATTCCTTCCAATTAGTATTGCATAATCACTGTTCGAAAATAACATTTCCTTCAAAAACTTAACCTATATGTGAATAAACCACACCTCCATAAGAAATGAGTGTTGTGATATAGTGAACATATTATAGTGGCAAGCACAGATGCAACAGTTGAAGAAACATAATGTCTCCATAGACTAGTGTTAACAAAACTATGTGTGTTCTAAATCTCTAATGTTAGCTATTAGAATGATTAATTAGTTTTGGGCCATGGTATGGAATCCAAAGTACTATTGAGAATAGAGGTGACTCATGACAGATACTTGAGCCCTTTGTTTTTTAGGAATAGAAACTCAGCTGAACAGTGGTGGAAGGCCAATGGTGGCTATGGCCCCTTTGTCAACCTTTAAATTTCAAAGAAACCACTTAATCTTGGTTAACAAATTTGAAAAATAGAGGAAGATTTCCATAGCTCCCCCCGCCCCACCCTCACACAACTGCAGCTGAGTACAATATTTGTTGAAAAAAAAATTCTAAGGACTTGAGTGTTCTCTGTTTAATACTAGGATGCTCAAACTTTATTCAAGTTCAACCAAATACAAAGCGATAAGAGGTCATGGGCTAGGCGGGACTAGGTCACTAGGATCAAAGTTTGAATTTCATCAGAGGAACCAATGCCACAATTAAAAATACATTGCATGGAATGCAAGCAAATTGAGCCCAAGCTGGAGGCATCTCTCACCCTATCAATCAGCACAGTGAGGCCCGCAGACGCAACGTAAGGCGCGATGAGCTTGGCTGAGGAGAGCCGCACCCCCAGGCTCTCGAGGAGCGGCACCACGCCGTGGTCACGCCTGCTCCGTCCCATGAGGTACACCTTCCTCCTGAAACCGAGCCTCCCCATCTCCACCTCGACGGCCCCGCTGAGGCTCAGCCGGGCCTCGGCCCCGGCACCGGAGCTCCACGAAGCCCAGAGGCCGAGCTCGTCCAGCTCGCGGACGCCATCGGCGAGCATAGCGGCGTAGGCCGGCGCGCGTGCGGCGATGGCGGCAGCGTCGGCCGGGGAGGCGCCGCCCTCGCGGAGGAGGTCCGCCACGGCGGCCTCTGCCTCCCGGACGTCGTAGGTAGGCGAGGCAGAGGCAGAGGCAGAGGCATTCGTGGACGAAGAAGATGTGGCGTTGGGGAAGGCGGCGATGGGGCCGCCCCGGCGGCGGCGCGGGAGAGGGAGAGGACGAGGGTGCGTTTTGGAGTGGGGTTGGGTGGGAAGTGGGAGAATGTACAGCGGTGAGATTGTAGATTTCTGGATTGGTGGATGGAGGAAGTCGAGAGTGGCGGCGGCGGTGGCCATGGCCACGGCCGAGGGCGGAGGGGAACGTCGGAACGAGCTGGAGCTGGAGGAAGAAGGACCGGAGTGAAGTCCCCGCACGCTTTGTTCCGTTCCCGTGTGCATTATCCATGGGCCGTGGCATATTGGCGTGAGAAAACTTCTCGAAGGAAATGATTTTTCTACTGAAAAATTACAGGGATTTGTTTTTACTCCTCTCATTCCGAATTATAGTTTATTTTGATCTTTTTGATACATATATTTTCCTATATATCTAGACATATTATTTATCTAGACATATTATTTATCTAGGTATAAATAAAATATATAAACCAAAAAAACAAAGTAAACTACAATTTAGAATGGAGGGAGTATTACCGAAGTTTGCCTTAATAAAATTAGGAAAATTACACCCGTGTTAATCCCTTAAAATAATTTATATTATATGACTTCAAATTTTTCCCCCTCCCAATTCCTATCCACAGGTTGATAGTGATTTTTGCTATAAAGATCTAATATAAGGAAAAAATTATTTCAAGGACCAAAATAGATAAACTAGGCAAGAAGAAAATCTTGAATTAAAAATTCAACAGGTATGTCTGTATGTGCTCTCTTGAATGACAAGTTCTGAGTTTTGCATGTATGAATAATCTTTAATCTCTAAACCAAACATATACTAATTCTCAATTGGCAAAATGTCTCGGTGCAATTAAGCTGTTGATATAATTGTCAAAATACAACACAAATGCATGCGTAACACTGCAAAAAATACCTTTGGCTATGTGTAACATTGATATTTTCTCTCTTTTTTTTGAAACAATCAAAATGTTAATTTGACGATGTCATAATTTTTTACTATAGTCTGGCAACCATGTTTCAAAAGTGATATGATGGTATGAATTTAAGAAACACCTAGAAAAGGGTGTAAAATAGCTTATTGCGCCAGGGGTCGCACCGCGAAATTACTTAGGGTCTTGTTTAGATTGTGGAAAAAAATAAACCCGATGAATAGTACCACTTTCGTCTTATTTGACAAATATTGTCCGATCGTGGACTAACTAGGCTTAAAAGATTCATCTCGTGATTTTGAACTAAACTGTGTAATTAGTTATTTTTTTACCTACATTTAATGCTCCATGCAAGCAGCTAAATATTGATGTGATGGAGAGAGAGTAAAAAAATTATAACTTTTGGATGAATCTAAACATGGCCTAGGTTGCTGTTTTGGTTCTTGCGATTTTGAAGATAACATATGTAGAGTTAGTTTACGACCTATCTTATGCAACATGCCTAAGATGTGGTGATCGTATTAAAATAACATATGTAGAGTTAGTTTACCAAGTTTCAACTCCTAAAAGAGCTTTGACTTCATTTGTACAGGGGTAGCTTCTCAAGTAGAGCTAGAGCGGGGGCGGATCTACAGTGGAGAAATAGAGAGGTTGAGGGAGAAGAAGATGTGAAGGAAAGAAGAAAAATGAAGAGAAGAGAGGAAGAAGAAGAGATCAGACCCCCGATTCATTTTCTGCATCCACCACTGAGCTAGAGCCATTTTGAAAAATATTTGATGGAAATAGCTACAATTACAATTTTGTTATAATTTGTGCCAAAGTTTATGAGGACGAGGTGGGAGAAGACAGACTTCTTGCAAGGAGCCATTTTCAAGTGCATCTTTTGGAATGGCTGTGCAGCAAGAGCCGCAGAAAAGGGACCGACGCAGTACCAAATGAGCCTTACCAAAGTTTGGTATAAATTTAGTAGATATCCTAGAATATATATATACCTCTTCTTTTTTTGAAACCGTCCTTGACACGTTTTTTATTAAGAGAAGTAAGAATATTTAATAGACCTACACATAGATAAAATAAAAGAATTCACATGTATATATACCATAGATAAAATAAAAGGATTCACGTGTGTATATATACCCTTAAATGATTACACAACTTCCATAATTATTCTAGGAGAAGCAGGGTAACGTGTTTGAATTCAGCAGCAAAACGTGGTTGTGAAACTTGTGATGGAACTTTTGAATTTCGGGGTGGGCTCCGATGGGCGGTATGTGATTAAGATATGACGCCACGGGCCCGTGCTGCCAGCCGTTTTGTCTAACCCGCTGGCAGCGAGTACATCCGCGAGACCGCAAGGCCCGCAACTACAGTAGTAGGTACAGGCCCGCGACTACCTCCTTCTGTGAATGAGTTCGAAAACATGTCTCTTGCCTGTGGGCCCGTACCTATCGTCAGAATTCACAACACGACTCCCGCGTGCGCTCCCGTAATCTGTCCTGTAGTGGCAGGATTCAAACAAGGGAGCGAATCTCCCGGCCGTGTCCCTGAACCGTGGGCCCAGGACCTATGGCCCACGTGTCAGGTACAGACCCATGGCGAAATCCAAATCCCGGCACCCAAAAGCGCGAAAGCTGCGGCAACTCGCCACCTCGATCGACTTCATTGCTCGGTCATGAAAGCTCTCACGTTTTCCGTATCCATGACAGGTGGGCCTTCATCCTCCACGTGACCTACATGTCAGCGCGAAAACGGCGGGGGTGAAAAGGGCCCCCGGTGATACCGGCTCGCACTCAGAGAGGTCAGGAGGAGGGCGAAGACTCGAGTAGTACTTGTTCTCGGAGTTGGCGCTCTCCTTCTCGGCGTGGGAGAGAGAAAAAGGTGCTAGAGGGAGAAAGTGAGGAAGAGCCCAGCCAATTCAAATCCCTACTAGCCGAGGGCCGAGGCTTCCGTTCCAAGCCCCGGCGTGCGGTCGGCGGTCCTCCTCCGGGCGGGGCTCTCGCGCGGTGAGATCTCCGAGCATCCCTGCTACTCCCACTGTACGCGCTGCTCCTCCTCAACCTCAACCTCAATCGTCTGCGTGGCATTTGCGGCTGCTTAGTCAAATGCAGTCGCGTCCTTGTTTCGCTTCGCGATATAGTTTCTGTGAGGTTCCTCTTGGAGGTACGACATGCGGGAGTGGGGACGGAACCGGGCAACCGGCCGATTTCAAAATTTTTCCCTCCCAATGGCTGGTGGGAGTAGCGTGCTTCCGTTTTTAGGCTACACTCGTATGCATGTTCCTCCCTCCCAATGGTTGGAGTAGTGTGCTTCCGTTTTTAGGTTGCTCTCGTATGCGTGTGATTTTGTTTTCCGTGCCCCAATTGATCTCTGGTCTCTAGATTTGTAGTGTTTACTGCGCGGATGGCGTGCAATGCAGCAGGTGTAGGCGTGAGATACGGGCCTGGTGCTGCTTATCAGGAGTTCACTGACGCTTAGTTTTGCTTGGTTAGTTTTAATTTAGTTATTTTATGTTTCGGTACATTTCTGAATTAAACAGGTTCCATTTGCGGCCAATTTAGCTCTCAACTGTTGGATGAGCTCGAATTGGATCTTCGTGTGGATAAGCTGATTGTTTTTGGATTCAAATTTGTCATTCTCTTACTGAATGCTCCAATTTCGTTGTCTCCCAGCTGTATCTGATTCCTTATTTGAATCCATGCATGTTTTGTGTTTCAGATCAGGTAAAGGAATGGGTGGGCACGGTGTAGGAAACACTGCCTCTGTTGCCCTCTTGGGGAAGTTACTGTCCCTCTCCCTGTAAGTGTTCTGCTGCTGTTCAAGGAGCTTTATCCTGTGATAGTATTGAAGCACCAAGATGAAGTCCAGTGCGGTTACTACAAAGGGCAAGGCCATATTTGAGCTGAAGCACAAGCTGGTCCAAGCTGTTAACAAGATTGGCGACCGAGACACTTACCAGATTGGATTGGATGAGCTCGAGAAGATGGCGGATACCCTGGCCCCTGACATGATTGGCCCCTTCTTGTCATGTGTCATTGACACTGATGCTGAGCAGAAGAGTGCAGTGCGGAAGGAGTGCATCAAGGTGATTGGCACACTGGCACGACTGCATGGGAACCTATTGGCACCACACATGGCGAAGATGGTGTCCAGTGTGGTTAAGCGCCTGAAGGACACCGATTCAGTTGTGAGGGATGCATGTGTTGACACTTGCGGTACACTTGCAATGTGCGCCAGAAGTTATGGGGATGGTGGTGCAGCGTTGGTGACATTGGTGCGCCCCTTGTTTGAATCATTGGGTGAACAAAATAGATATATTCAGGCCGGGGCAGCCCTGTGCCTGGCCAAGGTTATAGATGAGAGCAATTACTTCCCTGGGCCTGTGCTCCCACAGATGCTTGTTCGTGTTGTTAAGCTGCTGAAGAATCCCCATTTCATGGCGAAGCCAGCTGCGATTGACTTGATAAGAAGCATTATTCAGGTTTGCACTCTTGCTTTTGTGTAAGCAATGCCACTAAAACCTCTTCATGTGTAAGCACAATTTCACATGCTTTTCATTACTTTGCATGTTCATCTGATCTTGTAACTAGTATCATGAGAAAGAAACATTCTTCTGTGTAATATTTGCTATTGAATTAATGGTTAGTCAGATTGGAATACTGCAATTTTTACTGCAAAGGCGCATGTCTTTCTTGCTTATTCAAGTCTAGATTCATGCATTGGATTGCTCTGATTGATTGATCACTAATATATGCTGTAAATTCAGCAGCACTTAAATATCTGTCAAGAAGTACAGTATCATCTTCATCTTCAGTTTGGTTTCATAGCTTCTAAGTTCTAACTACCAATCTACCATAAGATCTTGTATTTTGTTAGTGTACTTATTTTTTCTGCCCCTCCCCGTTTTCAGGCTGAAGGTGCCTCTACAGAGCAGGCGTTATCATCAGCTCTAACAAGTATTATGGATGCGTTGAAGAGTACTGACTGGAATACAAGGAAGGCTGCCGCACTAGCTCTTTCAAGTATTGCAGTCAGTTCTGGGTATTTGGTTACCTCTTTCAGAACTTCCTGTCTTCGTTCCCTTGAGCGTAGTAAATTTGACAAGGTATTGTATCCCTTCACTCCCTTGTACCTGTGGAATTTATGCTGTAACAAATTTCTTTTATGTTTTAGTTTTGCTGACTTCATCCCTCCTATGATAGGTAAAACCAGTACGTGATGCCATTATACATGCAATTCAGCTGTGGAAAGCTATTCCAGGGTCTCATACTCCTGAACCATCAGAAGCTGGATCATCAACAAAAGGTACAAAAGATGTTCCTTTAATTTACATTTAACAGTTGATATTGAGCAAAACAGATATAACACTATTTGTTTTCTTGATTTATTCAAATCCATTATTTTTTATTTTATAAAAAGTTAACATACATATATCCTTCTTGTTCTTAATTAAAAAAATTATTTTGTTACCAAAATAAATAAACTAAGCAGAACTCACATGATGTTTCTGTATATAAGCAACTCTATTCTCAATGGTCAACTCTTCCAAGATTATTCATCTTAACTCAGAGATAATTAATCAACTAAAAGGATCAAATAAGTGAAAAAGTATTCTGGTTGCTGAGCCAGCAATGCTACTGCTCTTAGATTTTTTCGTGGACCATGATTAATATTACACAACCCATGGATTCCAATCTTTTGTGTGTGAGTTCTAGCACCATGATTAATATCATAAGCCCCCTGGTGCAAGCGGTAGAGCTTTACCGCCTGTGACCAAGAGGTCCAGGGTTCAAGCCCTAGCCTCTGCACATTTGTGCAGGGATGGCTGCTGGCTATTTTCTCTTCCCCAGACCCTGCAGTGTGGGAGCCTACGGCACTGGGTACGCCCCCCTTTTCTAGCGCCATGATTAATATCACAATACCATGTTAATGCCTCATAGTTTGTGATTAACGTGTATTGCTGCTAGCTAATGAAATCCTTCTACTATTTATTTTTCACATGTCCTCTTTATTGCTTGTGCATTTTGTCTGTAGTTAATCACAGTCACTAACTCAGCTTATTTTATATTGCCTATCAATGTCTTCTCACAGAGAACTTCTTTGGAGACCATCATGGCGCTAGAAGTATACATGATGGAGGATCAAGAGATACTTCTTTTAGGAGAACAGATCATGGGCCTTCTGTATCTGTTATTAGTGGTAGTTCTATCAGTTCAGCAAAGCGGAGGTCTCCTTTGTCTATCAACAAAGTTGCCCTAAACAATGTTGCAAATTTGCAGCGAATGAAGTCTGGTGATTGGCATGTTGAGGTGTCAGTTCCAAAGCAGAATATGATACCACTGGTTGACAATGATGAGAAGGGATCCAGTAAAGTCTGCATCCTAAAAGATGTAAAGAGAAATGCATATGAAAGCGTTGATGTAGACAATAAGTTTGACTATGACATTATGGATGATAAACAAGAATGCTCCTCTGTGTCAGAAGTAGCCAGCAGGAGTTGTGAGACAAAGCATGTAACTACTGCTCAGGAATGCACTGAAGATTGCGATTCAACACAAGTTATGGAACAATGTCCCAGGGGTCGAGAAAGTAAGAGCATAGACTCGACAATTACAGATGTTACTGCTCATGGCGCACATAGTTGTTGCTTGAATGCTATGAATGAATTGGCCCTTGTTAGAAAGCAACTTCAAGAGATGGAGAGGAAGCAAACAATTTTTTTTGATTTGTTGCAGGTAACTGCCATGCTTTGAATTGTGAAGATATTGTCAATTTGATTTGTCTATATTACCTAATTATGGAGTCATATATATTGATCAATGTGGTATGCAAGGCTAATAATTCCAGCTATATGGGATGTAATATCATTTCAAATTAGTTACAGTTCTTCATTGTTCACTTTATGTTCTTATACTAGCCTACAATATTGTTAAGCTTCTTGGTTATTTATGATTTTATTGAACACTGGCACCCTGAACTGTAAATCTGTTGTCTTATTTTTACATTTTGCTTTCCTCAAACTCTCCACTTGCCAATTTAAGTAAAAATAGCAATGCATATATTGAAGGATGATCGACTGATCGTCATCAAATTCTATCAAGTTTTACCATGCCACTGCATCATGTAAGAAAAAACTATGCACTGTCTGCAAATTCATATGAATACACCATGTATGTAAAGAAGTGAGTTCATATCTTTTCTCAAATGGTTAAACCCCCTCTAATTGTAGGAATTTATGGCCAGCTCAGCGGAGAAAATGTCTGTGCTAAATTTGAAGGTGCACAACTTGGAGAATGCTGTAGACAAAACTGTGTATACAATTACGCAGAGCGAAAGCCGGTATCATCTTCCTGGCTCCAAATATTTTAAGAACCAAAGCGTCTCTTCTTTGCCTAGGCTTTCTACTTCTACACCTAGATCATCTGTGGATTTTAACTACAAGCCACCACCAATCTCACAGTTGAAACATGAGAAGAAGTGGATGCGTGATCTACCATCTCAGAGCTCAAACATGTGTTCTAAAGAGGGAGCTGAATTTCCAAAGGATCATGTTCGCAGTAAAGTTAGGAAGTTTGAGCCTGTGAGGTCAGAGAGTAACTTGGGAAGATATGTTCCAAGCTCTGCAAGAAGTCGAGCATCGGGGGTTAAAGGGACTTATCCAGTTTCTTTTACCAGTTCCTGTGAACAGTCTGGACTGCAAAATGCATTGTGTGCTTCTAATCAGCCTGGTGAATTTCAAGATACTGATGGAATGGAGCCTGCATACATGGAAGCCCTGAACTGTGGCGATTACGATGATCTGATTGACCTAATGGATAGAACTGGACCAGTTCTTGAGAAGTTGTCATGTGAGACAGCAAATGAGCTTTTGAGAGTTATAGCTGACCAGTTTCTTAACAAAAAGTTCTTTGACTTGGCACTGCCTTGGCTTCAACAGGTAACTTCACTAGAATTCGTTTTACATATTAGTTTTTTTTAGAAATATTTTACATATTAGATTAGAACTCGGTTCTTTGCTGTGCAAGGCTAGTCCAGGATTATGTATGTAACCCATAGCTTATTCTTTTCATACTTTGCAATCTAACAATTATATGTGGGTATCTGCTATCATACAGTAATGAATCTAACAAAAGCTTGTGGAACTTACTCGTTGCCACTTTGATTTGCATGTGTTGCCCCAGTTAGCAGATTTAAGCACGATTTATAAGCCAAGTCAACTATTTGCATCTGTGAGAGCACAAAAGGAGTTCCTTTCTGCATTGGAGGAAGCTGCAACAGGTGTATCCACGGAACCAGCCTTGAGGATTGCAATTGCACAGCTTGCATTTAAACTGACCAAAGCTTTTGAGGTTGGCCCATGCAGGTAATGTTGTCCATTGCCAAAAAAAAATTATGTCATCAATCCTCCTACTTAATCTGGATGTCTTGTGTTACTGACACACCCATTCTGTTTTTGCAGGAAAATTTCAACCAGAGTGTGCAGAGAAAATGAAACTATCCTGGCCACTGCAATGTGAAATGTTCCTTGCACTGATAATCTGGTGTATGCCCAGGCCATGGAAACAGTGCTTTAGTGAGCTTATGTTCTTTACTTGTAGCTGTACGACCTTTGTAGCGTTGTATGATCAGTTTAATTGGTGTGTGAAAGAATAGAAAATTTCTATAGAGGTTGATAGTTTGGTAGTTTAAAACATGAAAGTGTGTTTGGTTCTGTACTGTAGGTCTGGAAACTTTTGCTGGAGTAGCAGTGTGGCATGATTGAGCTTGTGAATTTATGCTTGGTGCTTGTAAACGAGGCCGTACAGATTTTTGCTTGAATTATCTATCACCCAGAAACACTATCATATTCATACCTGCATTTCACTTCCTGTCCACAGCAAACTGCATCATATCAGATCTGTGTCCTTTACTCCTTTTCCATAGTTCTAGTCCTAACACAATTCTTACAATGGAAAATAAATGCAAAAGAAAGAAGAATAAAAGAACGGAAGCTATCTGTCAATAGCAGACAGCAGATTCTGTGCGGCGCTACACCATCCATCCCAGTTCCAGTTAAGGGTGTTGCCTGCATGGAGCTGCAACCCTGCGCCGGCGTGCATATATGGGTCGGCGAACGGATTGGAAGGAGATTGTTGCTGCTGCTGTGCCATTGTCATCTCATCTGCTGTTGTGGCTGCTGGAGCGTGAAGGCATGTTGCTGCTGCTCCATGACAGCCACTATCTGCATGTCCCGGGCTGCGGCAATGGGATTTTGGAGGTGTAGAACGGGTCGTACATGTACATCGGCTGCTGCACCATTGCACCTGATGACCACCTCGTTCAGTCAAGTGAAAGAAGGTCCAGTCCACCGGCCTGAAGCAAGAGAGTTGTATGACCCCTTTCGTGCTCCTCGGCCGAACAAGAAATTCTGGCAAAGACTAGCAAGACTGTTCATGCATTTTACAAGAAATTCTGGCAAAAGTTACATGAGACGAACAAAGAATTCTGGCAAAGTTACAAACTGGTGATACGTAATGGTATTGTACTGTCGTATCTGTTCCTCCATTCCCTTCTCAACAAATTGAGCGGGGGAACTCAAAAGCAATAATAAATCAATTGTTACAGAAAGGTTACAGCTCCTAGCAGAACAAGGAAAAACCTTGCCATCCAGAGAAATGGTTATTGCAAATAGCTTCAAATAAAAAAAAAATACAACATTACAAGATTGGGTCAAGCCATCGGGGGGATGCGCGTCTTCTCGGTTCATTTTCTGACCATGCAATCCAAGGCCAAAAAGGGTGTATTTGTCCACCACTCCTATGCCATCACCTTTCTCTTCTTGCCCTTGCCCTTGCTCTTGCTCTTCTTAGATTTAGCCTTGGTGGTTGCTTTGCTCTTGTAATCAGGAGCTTTGTACTCGGGCACATCACGGAGCCCCAGCTTTGACAGAACAAGGCAGTACGAGTCCCAGTCGGTTCTTCGCAAGTATTTCAGGTATTTCTTCCTCTTTTGGACCATCTCCTGAAGCCCCTTTCTAGAATGTTTATCCTGCATTGCAACAGTGCACAAAAATTACTTCTTTGAATCAAGATCAAACAGTTCTAAAAGCATTGCCGCCAGATATTGCAGTAAACCAGCACATTAAATCATAAGGGGGGCCTAGGATTTTGCATACCTTCTTGTGTAGAACAGCTGACAGATGCTTGATTTTCAGAGTCAATTGGGCAACTGCAAACGGAATATAGACATATCAGTAACACGCATCATGATTCATCATCACATACAAAAGGCAACAAAGCAACAAGGGCATACAAATACACAATGCTCAACATCTTTAAACATACATCAGAGCTGCTATGAGACCTCATCTAGAAAAATAAAAAGAGATAAAAGTTCTCATGCTTAGGTGATGCTTTTTCCCCAGTGAACAAGGTCGTATGAGAGCAAGGTAATGACAAAGCTGAAAGGTGTTCACTGTTCAGTTCATATATAGCTACAGGTTTGTTTCATATATATAAGCATCAAATAAACTACCAATAAAGGAAAACAAACACAGAAACATTACAAATCAACTTCATAGCATAAATAATAAACACACCATTTTTGTATATGTATCATGCAACCTCAAAATGAACAAAGTGTATGAAAACAATGAAAAAGTGCAATCTAGTTAAGAACAAATACTGTGTTCGTTATTCTTATTTCTGCATAATTGTGACTACATCTTTCACAAGTAGAATGCTTGCTTGTTCGCTATTCTGATTTCTGCATAATAGTGACTACACCTTTCACAAGTAGAATGCACGCTTGAACTCATGCTTACTTCGAAGAAGAGGGTAAAGTGTTTATTTACTTTGAACTCGTGCAGACCCACAGTCATTCTCAGACATCTTGAACTCATCCCGCACCTTTTGGAGCTCCAATTTCATCTTCTCTTCGGATGACATATGATCTGGATGGAAATACTGCAGATAACAACTTGGATCAGCAGTAATAGATCACATCCTAATCCTAACATGTAAATATGCTAGGGAATACTTTAATGACCGGGAAAATAAAAGGCCAATCTCACCTTCTCTAACAACTCCTCCTGCGGAGGCCGATTCATGTAGTCTAGCATCAGCTGACCGCCAAGGTTCAGCAGTGAAGGTATGTTTACCGGCAGAGCTGGTTTTTCTTGTTTCATGCTCAGGTTCCCAACAATGAAATTCTTGATTTCCGAAAGCTGCCCGGAATGCCCATTCTCCTTCTTCTCCAACTCCGCCAGCTTGGTGATCCGCCCCTGCAGCTCCTTGAGCGAGAACCACTCCTTACCATCTTTGGCCGCATCTGCTGGCCGGAGCTCCCCTAGCCTCTTCCCAAGCTCTTCGTAGCTGTAGTACCTCGAAAGCGCAATGGTAGAGTCATCTTCCTTACCTGCACCTACAGCCTTCGAGTTCCTCAGTAGCTCTGGGTTGAAGATCTTGCTCGCCGGAGTCATAAACTGCGTCTGCTGACGATTCGGCGTCAGCAGCGGGGAGCGCTTGAGACTCCCTTTGATAGTACCGAAGCCGGGCACTCCCTGCCCAGCGTTGGCGCCCTGGGTGACGTTGTCCTTCTTGAGCAGGTCCATGAAGGAGGGGGTGGCTCTGGAAGCGGAGGGGGAGGGCTCGCCGCCGGTTGGGCGGAACTCCCCGAGCATCCGGCGGACATCTTCAAGGGACCTTTTCGTAGAAGGATCGCCGCGCGCGGGGTTGGGGCGGGGCTGGTTCGTCGGAGTCCGGCGCGGAGGGGGCGACGTGGGAGACGAGCGGAGGCGATCTTTGATGTCCCAGAAGAGCGAGGACGACGTGTTCCGCGGCGCGCCGGGGTTGGCGGACGGAGAGGAGAACGGGGAATGGTCGGCGTCGGGGTCGTTCGCCGGAGGCGGGGGCGGAGGGAATGGGGGGCTCGAGGACAAGAAGGCACGGGGGACGGGGAGAATGGATCTCCTCCGCGGAATGATGCGGCGGAGCGCCATGGCGGCGGCGGCTGGAGGCGGAGGCTCACTTCCTTCTCCAGCTATAGGGTTTTGGTGAAGAGGACGGGAATGCCGACGAGTGGAGGCGCGAGGGGGTGTGCCGCGGCCTGTCTGCGGAAATGGGCCCTTCGTATACTGTTGGGCCTCACGTAGTCGGCTGGCGACCGGGCTGAAGCCTGAGCCTGCAAGCCTTGTGGCCCATCTTTCAGCCATTTTAAAAATGTTTTGCCTCTCAAATACTATATATTTTCTGGCGGCAAACCATATACCGCGGTTTGGCTTGGCGGTAGCAATATACCACCAGTTTCTTTTGGCGATAAGATGGTTTTTTTTTTGTTCTTTTTTTTTTCAAAAAATCGGGTGCCCATAGTTTCCAGCTTATCTGAACAAAATTTGAACAGAATTAAGTACAATTACAATGTGACTAGTCACTAGAACACCCGCTATCTTTTTACCTTACCTAAATTAACCAACTTGTTTGTTGCCACACTGTTTGAGCAACCAGATTTTCTAATAAAGCCTTTTCTTTTGTACAATGGCATGACAAGAGTGGCACACCTAAGGTTTCTATGACAGTTTCAGCAACTGGGCAGCTGCAAGATGGACGCAGAAGCAGAAGCATCACCAATCAGAATCGTCGCTTCGTTGTGAGACGTTGCGGTGGCCACCCAGCCTCTTGTTGCTGGTGCTGCGCTGGACGCATTGGAGGAGCGACTGCACCACCTCTGACATGGATGGCCGGAATTCTGGATCGGACTGCAATACCACCAGAAAACGATGTTCAGAGTAATTCAGTTGAGTTGATGCTTGTTTCAGGGGCCAGCCTTCAGCATTGTAGTTGAAACAATTCATAATTAAATGAAGATCATCTCTGGGTATTTCGATCAGTTCACCTGGATGCAGCGAGCGAGGACATCGGCGAAACGCGACAATGCTTTCGGTGGATATAGGCCACGCAGAGCTGGATCTGCCAGAGCTTCCAAGGAGTTGATATCATGAAGCTGTGGAGTGACAAACTTGACCAAGGACTGCTCTGCTCTAGGCTTCGATCTGGAGTCACAAAGAACATCAGAATATTAGCTGCAGCCATGTTCCTGAGCATGGCTGACAAACACAATGTCCCAATTCCACAGGCAAGCTTTGCCTGTTCTGGAATCACAAAATGTGCAGTCCAGAGTGAAGGATTCGATTCTATCTTTTTTTTTTAATACCTGTCGTAGGGCTTCCGACCAGTCAATAGCTGAAGCATGACGACACCGAAGCAGTAGACATCGCTCTTCATAACGTAACCTGATGACCTTGCGCACTCTGGAGGATCGTACCCTGGTCCCAGGCTCTCACTCGTATCCTGCAGAGAGCTGGTTATCTCAATTTTTTACATTCATGCTTTGCTCAACAAATTCTCTAAGAGACATTCTGCAAACCTCATAGAAGTATGCAAGGCCACAATCAGTGAGGTGAGGGTTGAGGTCAGCATCAAGCAAGACGTTCGATGCCTTAATGTTCTTGTGGATCACTGGAGGTGAACACACATCATGTAGGTACCTGAATCCACAAGAAATGTCAATACCCCTTTCTTTTGAACTGCGAAACTCATACCCCCTCTATGCCTGAAGGTGTATTTTTTTTTATCTAGGACTAAATAAATATCACTGGTTGTCAACTTACTCCAGAGCACAAGCTGTACCAACAGCAATCCTTACGCGGGTGTCCCAGGTCAGCGGCTTGCTGTAGTCGTCGGACAAGTGAAGGAAGTCATAGAGGGATCCATTCATGTTGTAGTCATACACCAGCATGTAGTGCCCAGACTCTGAGCAATAACCAACAAGCTCAGAGATGTTTGGATGGCGCAGCTTCGAAATGCTGTTCACAAGATCCATGAAGTCGCTACTTCCTGAGAAGCTCAATGGATCAAACTTCTTAACGGCCAGCACCTGAGTTTTTTTTGTGTGTGTGTGAGAGAGAGAGAGAGACAATAAGGACAATGGGAATGCAAGGTGTACGATCAGTATGAAGTGCCAACTCAAGATTTTGCTACAGAACATATTTGACGAGTATTGATAATAGTTATAATCAAGTTCAATTCAACTATATGGTACTATACTATTGAAAAATAATTGATGAGTAGCTTAGAACACTTTTGGACAAGATATTACATGTGAAATTTTAAATTTTCTAGATACAGAAGGAAGAATACTGAAGTTTTATCAGCAAACAAGTTCCTTTGGCATGGATTTAACCGTTTAAAAAGGCAACGGTAAGGTCTTACCCTTCCATCAGCATATTTTGCCTTGTAAACACCACCGATTGTCCCCTGACCTAGTAACCTGCTACTATGGAAGCTGCCAGTGGCTGCTTGGAGGTCTGATGATGAATAAGTAACAAGGTTGATAGGATCTGTGCTCCGCCTTGAATAGTTTAATTTGTTCTCGAACTCATTGTCGCTAGGCATTGCAGACGGTGTCCTACTGTTTATTGATGCGGAATGCTCTAGTGGCTTCATGTTGATCGCTGAAGCAAAGAAAGCTACATGAGCTCTTTACCATAAATGTTAAAAGAAAGCAAAATGAACTCTTTACCTTTCCCATCATCAACTAGCGGGGTAAATGATCGGTTGTGACCTGAATCGTCCATGATGTAATGAGATGAGTCAGAAGAGGTACGGTTCCTCTTCAACACAGACAAGAGAATCAGAGCTGCAAGCAGCACTGCTATCACCATCACTCCGATGGCGATACCATTTATTCCACCTCCACCCCCTCCACCTGAAGAGCCTCCCAGTGCAGAGCCCATCTCCATACCAGGAGGGGCTGACCCAGACGACCACTGGTTCCCTCCAATCCTTCAGAATGTGTCAAGGACTTTTAAAATTCATCAACAGCAATAAAAAGGTTTATTGCGGATGGAATTACTACTTACTGTAGATTGCTAATGTCTTTTAGTTTACTTGGGATCCACCCAGTAAACTTGTTGTTCTGCAGATTCCTTGAGCACAAAGGAGAAGCCGTTATAGCTTAGTTCTCCGAAAGATGAGTGTAGTTTCTACTAAGTATGCACAGTAAATAGGCTATATAATACCCATAGCATGCCTAAAACTGGCAACACAGTTTTCAGCGCTGGCATTTTTTCACAGAATTATTAATGCTGTAGTGCTGTGCGGAGGCACCGCAATGCATATGAGGAATCATCAGGACAATATTAATTTTTAATGTACTTAAGAAAAGTAGTAGTTTATGCAGTGAGTGTTTACTTTGAGATATACTTACAGATCCTCGAGAGGAAGTTTGGCTAGAACATCTATATGACCACTAAGTTGGTTGCTCTCCAAATTCCTGCATACATTTTGAAAAGAATGGCACTGAGAAACCAAAGATAGTTTCTATGCCTATTAATTTATATAGACACTATATATAGGAACTATGTTCCCAACAGATAGTTTTTACATAATATATTTTTGGTCCGATCACATGTCTTCTCTCTCCATCATCTACCAAGCACATCTCTTAATGCTTTGGTTCTCATTTAGACATGGTTTCTTATATAAGATACAATATCCTCATCTCTCTTCTAGTATAATGGAATTGCACATCATCTTTTGGCTTAGTTGGCACCCTAATTAATGAACATAGAAACCATCTAATTTCATGGTTGGGAGTGCCCTTACAGCGTCTTGAGGTCGTTTAGGTGCTGAAAACTCTGGGGCAGGCTGCCTGAGAAGCGGTTGAAGGAGAGATCCCTGATGAAACAATTGAGGTTAGTCGTACAGGATAGGCTTACTGAAATAACATTCTAGCTTGGGAATTCGCTGCTTGACTTACAATGTTGAGAGCTTTGAAAGTTGTGAAAACATATCCGTCAACTGCCCACTTAGGTGGTTCTTGCCCACATTTCTGCAGTTTAATCAAATGAGGAATTATATGGTGACTGATGCAAACAGAAATCACGGACGTGTGAAGGGAACAGAAAGCAAACAATGAAACAGTAGAATGTAATGTGAATTGGAATTCCTACAGTGTTTCCAGATCACCCATCTGAGATATCGAATAAGGAACTGCTCCGGTAAAAGAATTTCCGTAAAGATTTCTGCATCAATAAAACAAAACATAAGAGAATGCTGTTGGGTTAGCCATGAACCCACACACGAAAAAAAAGTTGAATATGGATGGGAACCGGAAACTCACAATTGAACCACGTTTGGTGGAAGCTGGTATGGGAGAGCGCCATTGAGATTGTTATTGCTGACATCACTGTACTACGTAAAACAAGGAAAATTCAACTAAGTTGCATTACCATGCACGATGGTCAGTGCAGTGCAGGAAATCACTGGGGCAACTCACAATTTGGTTACTGATTTCAAGCTTGATAGCTGATATCCTAGCGAGCCGCTTAGTCCAAGCCCTGACAAGTCACTGCTCTATGCAACATGATTATTTAGAGACAAATATGTCATGGAAAGCTAAACAAAAGGTACTTCCATAGCGCTGTTAAATGCTGAACAAGCAGTGAATGAAATCCTGAAGGCATTTCATTTGCGTACATTTCTGTGACAGATGAGCCGCTGCATTCTACCCCCTTCCACTCGTCATCGTCGTCGCAGGGATCACCGCCACTTGATTTCCAGCCGGACAATTGCGACGGCTTGTTCATGCTCTCGAACATCACATTGAGCGCAGCAACTGGCATTGCAGGACACACGATGTTCAGTCAGAACCATGACCGAGAAGACACAGAGAATCCCGCCGGCAAACCCTCACCGTCAGACTTGTCGGTCTTGGCGACCGCGAGCGCCACCGAAGAGAAGAGGACGGCCAGCCAGACGAGTAGCGGCGGCAGGGGGCGCCGTCGTCGAGCCATTGCGTGCGCGCCCAGGGGAGCACGGCGCGGTTGAGCTGAGAGCGTGCAGGAGGAGACCCCCACGCGCGTCCGTCGCCTGATCTCCTCCGTCTTTCTCTCATGGATTCATGGCGATACAGGTCTCGGTCTCGCGGTGGGAAAGTGCGGCCTTCCCAAAATTAGGAGACGGAGGAAGAGACGGGGAACAGAGATGGAACCAACGAGACCGTCGCCATTGGAGCAGCGAGAGTGTCGCCAAGCCATCTTCCTTTGCATGGTTCTTGATTACTTAAAATGAATGATCTCATCGCCTAACAAGATTCGTTGTAGTCTAGTTGGTTAGGATACTCGGCTCTCACCCGAAAGGACCCGGGTTCGAGTCCCGGCAACGGAATTTTTCTCTTTGGTCAAAGTCGTCGTGCTAAAATTTGCTCGGACACATCCCACACCCAGACTCCCCCAGTCCCCACTCCCAATTGGGCGCTCACCCAGGCAGCAGCAGCTGCGCGGATAGGCCAGGCAGGGCTCCGCCTCCCCTCCTGCTCGATCTCCGCACCGGTGATTTCTGGTACTCTACTTACCTGCGCCATGAGCTCTTGCTGCTTCCACCCTTCTCTCCCAACGAACCATCTTCGGACCGGTGTGCTCAGCGGCATAGCCAGTGCACGCGAGGTGTTCGACATATTGTCTCAGCGCGCACGGCGCCGTGTGGCTTTTCGATTTCTTTGGATCCTGACGCGTTCCTAATATGTGTCTCTCTGCCCTTTGCAAGGTTTGCCTCGGCGGAGCATGTTAGAACCTGGCACAGCCCATCTACCGATGCAGCTCGATTCCTTAGAGCTGGTCCAGCCCATAGCTGGCACCACTTCCTATGTCCAATGAGCCACAACATATGAAGGTCATGGGTCTAACTTAACCTAAAAGATTAGCCTGATAGGTGAGTATCATCCCGTAAATGTTGTGCTCCACCATCAATTAGCGATGTAGGGACTAACCCCAATAATCTTTCCCGTAGTCACACATCGGACCTAACTCTTTGACCACACTTCTGTGTGGGCCTAAGACGTTTGTCATGACGGACCCCTTATTTTAGCAGGCTCGCTCGTCTGTGTCTGACCCAACCAAGGTTTGTTACGGGTTCTTAATCTGGCTCCGATACTAATTGTTGGAACCTGGCTCGGCCCATCAACCGATGCAACTCGGTTCCTTGGAGCCGGCCCAGCCCACAGCTGGCACCGCTCCCCTAGATCCACTGAGCCACGACATATGAAGATCATAGGCATAACTCAACCCAAAAGACTGAAGTGAAGAGACCACTATATGGTGATTAAGTACTCCTGAGCTACGTTAACTTCACCAGTATTTTCCTGGCTACTTCTTTTTTGGGGAAATATGTTTGTTCCTAGTCATGCGCTGATGCAGCCTGTGAAATACATTTAACACTTAATTATCTGACTATGGTTTGATCCATGAGTGGTACCTATAAGAAATTGGAGTTGCATGTGGAAGTGCAATGCTCATGTAGTGAACTTACCGTGATGAATTTGTGCTAATCGTTGGGCATGTCTATCTTGCGGTGTATATATATGCATCGGTTCTTCATTCTGTAGGTTGATTGTGTTTTCTGATGCTGCTCGCATGCATTGTAGAGTGCAGTTTTATAGCACTTGGGGTCCTGTCCAGCCAAGCTCTAGGTTGACTGATTGTTTATACTATACTAGTAACATCCTTTGCAAGTGAGGGTGACTGATGGGCATGTTTTGTTATATTCATAGATTGTTCATCATATGCTAACCATAAATGTTGTGTGTATCACATTCCAGGATGCTAATGTGCTTAGGTTGCTTTTGTGTTAAGAGTGAAAAATGGGTTGTAGCTGTTGCTCAAGCTTGTGTTTGGATCATGTGTTGCTCATTGAAACTGATGCTTGTGATCTCCTGCAAGCTAAGCTGGGACAAAATTCCCTTCCACTGCTATTAATTTTTAACTCTGTTTAACCTCAATGCAACTGCATGCTTTTTGGGGAAATATGTTGGTTAATAGTTTCGTGCTTATGCAGCCTGTGAAATACATTTAACACTTAAGTATCCGGCCATGGACTGATCCATGAGTGAGTGTTACCTGTATGAACATGCGGAGTTGCCCATGCAAGTGCAATGCTCATGTAGTGAACTAATCGTGATGAATTTATGCTAATGGTTGGCATGTCTATCTTGTGTGATGCAGGTTGATTGTGTGTTTTCAGATGGAAACTTGCATGCATTGTAGAATGCATATTTCATATTTACAGAGTCAAAAATGGGTTGTAGCTGTTCCCTAGCTTTGTGTTTAGGTCATGTGTAGTTGTTCATCGAAACTGATGCTTGTGATCTCCTGCAAGATAAGCTGGAACAGGAATCCCCACCACCGACAGTAACTTCAATTCTATTTAATCATGATGCAACCGCATGTCTGCATGCTTTTGTGTCACATAATAATATCACTTTGTTTCCATTTTTTTTAGATAAGCACTTTGTTTCCATTCTAAGAGGACATGTCCTTTTCTTTAAGATTCTAGTATGTCATTATGAAGACAAAAGAAGAAGAAGATGAATGAATTCATGGTCAATATTTCTTATACAATTTGTGACATTTTAAGGGACATGTCCTTTTCTTTAAGATTCTAGTATGTCTTTATGAAGACAAAAGAAGAAGATGATGAATGAATTCATGGTCAATATTTCTAATACAATTTGTGACACTCTATCTTCATGGGTTATCTTCATACGTCGCCTGATCTCCTCAGCCTTCCTCTCATGGATTCATGGGGATACAGGTCTCGCGGTGGGAAAGTACGGCCTTCCTAAAACTAGGAGACGGAGGAAGATACGGGGAACAGGGAGACTCGCCATTGGAGCAGCGACAGTGTCGCCAGACTATTGCTTTGATCTTTGAATGGATCTAGTATAGTTGTTATAGCTTTCGATGTCACGCCGTGACAAGATCCGTTGTAGTCTAGCTGGTTAGGATACTCGGCTCTCACCCGAGAGACCCGGGTTCGAGTCCCGGCAACGGAAATTTCTTTTGTGTTTCCAGTTTTTTTTTTCCAGAGATGAACTGGGCATGTAAACATGAACCTATTGTGAAATCTGAGACGTTTAGGATTCAGACTAATAATAATGCCATTTTGTGAGAACAAAAAAGAGGTAGCAAGTGTACATCTCTATTGAAAAGCAATAGAATAATAATGTTCTTTTTTTTCCAGATGAACCGGCCACGGGGCATGGAAACATGAAACTATTTTGAAATTTGAGACGTTTAGAGTTCAGACTAATAATAATGCCATTTTGAGAGAACAAGAAACATGTAGCAAGTGTACATCTCTATTGAAAAGCAATAGTATAACAATGTAACAATCTCCTCCTTTGCACTTTCTTTCCCACTGTATCCTCTATCAACAACTGAACAAAACAACGAATGGCCCCCTTGGCCTTGATTTTGTATGGTGTATTGTATCCCTCCTTAGTCAGAAAAAAAAAAACTTTAATTAGCTCTTATGCGGCAGCGACGTGGTCACTCAGCTTTCGGCCACTTGTTTCCAGGGGGAAGTATGACACGGCGATGCCAGAAGCCAGCATCACCATGATGAATATCAAGATAGCTGCCATCTGGTGGCACGCGTGCACCAGACCGACGGCTACAAGGGGGCACAGGATTCCACCAAACCGAGCAATTGAGCTTGCAAATCCGACACCCGTGGCCCTAACAGCAGTTGGGTATATCTGCAAGGAACACGCCATAATATAGAGGCAACGATGTTCAGAGTTTCATAGAAGGTTTATGTATGTAATGTAAAGAAGCACAGGCTATTGGAGGGACCAAACCTCAGGGGTGTAGATGTGCAGAATAGTGAAGCTTGCCGAGATGCAAACCCGGGCACCGAATAAAAACACGGTTGTCAGAGATTCTGTCTGGGCGAACATAAGCGGAGATATGCACAGGCAACTGATGTAAAGCATGGAAGACATTGAGAGCTTGCGCCCGATCTTGTCCACAAGGGCAGCGGACAGGAGAAGGCGTGACCAAGAAAGACAGTCCAAAGTAGAAGAGTCGATCTGATTAAGTTCGGAGATAGAAGCTTTAAGATGGCAGTGAAGCCTACAATCTCAGATTTGCTACCATGATCAGCAGTGTTATTTTTCTTAGATGTCACCAATTGTGCCGTTTCTGAGGAATCCCCGATATCATGAAGTTCTGTCCTATGGCCACAGACTAGTCGACCAGAGGGGAGAGAAACACAGTTCACTCGTGCCATTGTTTCCAAAACATGAACTGCTTCAGGGATTCTACCCTTCATGCATAGGTATCTTGTTGACTCAAGTGTCACTGGGTAGAAGAGTAGTAGAGCAAATGATGGCAATGATGAGAGTGCCAGCAGCCACCTCCAGCCAAAAGCTGGCATGACAGCCTGCAAATTGAGCAGATAAGTAAAGAAAATTGCATGGAGATTTTGGAAATAGCAATAGTCACGGATTAGAATGACCACATGCCATTTGACCACTTACACCAACATGGTGCCATTAATCTGTTATATATTATATACAACATATATACTACCATGGTCATCAATAACCACTTCATGAAAAGTTCAAAACTATGTACAAGCAAAATAGCACAGCAAATAGACCCAATTGATTGCACAGGAAGATGCATGCATGTGCTGGCTAAACTTGCTCAAATTATAAAAACAAGAAGCTTCGTTGTTCCTCAGGATTCAATGGTATATCCTAATCTTAGACTTACAAGTACGATAATAAGGACTGTAAGTGCATTCGCCTCCGAAGTGGGTTTTGGATAATTAATGACAATCAAATTAAGGACTAACAATTTTATCTAAGTAAATATGTAGGTGTTAGTCCATTGAAAGATTTGAATAACAATATTTGATGATACAAGCACCCTAAATTTTATATGGATGGACGACGTTTTTACTCAAGAGTGCCCTCAATTTTTATCTTTACTTGAGTTATAGGAAACGCCGTACTATCAAGAGGGATACAAATTAGGTTGGTAATTCGAGGTCTAAAAGTGCTCAAGTCTATATTTAGAGCGTTTGGAGAGTCACCGTTGCACTCACATCATTTAGAAAAGTCCTTTGCTTCAGCTAGTCTGACCTACCGAAAGTACCGGAAATATTAGAGTTTAAACCGGAAGTAACCGTGCTACTTTTTCAGAAAGTCAAGATGTGCAAAGTTGAAGAAACTTTGTACTACCGGTAGTACCGGTTCCACAACCGGTAGTACCGGTGCTCTTCGGTAGTACCGCATTTTATTAAAATTATACTCCGAAAGTATCGGGCATATTTTTCCAAAGTCGAAGTCTGCGAGTTGGTGCAGTTGTGTACTACCGGTAGTACCGCTGGTGGTACCGGTAGTACCGGCTATATATTTATTTATTTTTAGCCCAAGTCGCACACGTCTATGGTTGCCCAGTTTTGTACTACCGGTAGTACCGGTATGACTCCCTCTGCACGTTCTGACACACGACAACGGTCACATTTGGTGAGGTACCGTAGCACCGGTGGTTCCATCAGTACTACCAGTAGTTGTTCTGGACAGACCATATATATACCCCTCACCTCTCTCTTTCCTCCCTCTCTTGCTCATTCTATTCATTCACCCGACACACACCCGAGAAAGGCTCCTTCCAAGCACCAGCTCACCTGCTCTCTCTCCCCCTTTGCTCCCAAAACTTCATCCCCTCAAGGATTCGAGCTAGGGACGTGAGATTAGAGAGTAGGAACTTCGATCTACGACTTGAGCACTTGGATTCCTCGTCTTGCCGACTTGATTTGTGTTTGTTACTCTTGGGTTCTTGGAACCCTAGCCGGCTAGGCGTTCTTCGTGGCTGCCCGTGTTGCCTCATTTGTGAGGGCATCCCGAAATGTTTGTATTACCCTTGATTCTTAGTGAATATCTCAAGTTTACCTTCGTGGTTGCTTGAGGGAGGAAACCTTTGTGGTAACCTCAACAACGGGGACGTAGGAACTCCTTTGTGGGGATTGCCGAACCTCGGATTAAATCGTGTGTCTTGCTGTGGTGGTAGCATCGACTACCCTTGTTCTTGTGTTCTTCGTGTTTTTCATCCCTACCCCTAAAGTTCATAGGTTGGAGGACTCGATCTACGATTTGGTGCGGTGAAACGCCTCAAGAAGTTCAAGACCTTTATCAGCAACATCAACAAAGGGGTGGTAACAATTGGATCTGAATTTACAGCTCATCTTACTCTGATTTTCATTTCGATTTCGTAGTTTCGTAGGCTACCGGAAGTACCAGAAGTTTGCATCGGTAGTACTGTTTTTGTACTACCGGTAGTACCGGTGCTACTTCCGGTAGGTATTTAACTTCCGCATTTGAGTTTGTAAGTTTTAGGTTTTCGATAATCGCCTATTCACCCCCCCCTCTAGGCCGATTAGATCCTTTCAAGGACAACAGAAGAACATCTGCCCCATCCCCCTCAAGACCTACCCTATAATCCCGCATTTGGACCAGTTCTATTGCTAAGAACATGCAGTTCTCCTGCATGCTAGAGAAAAAGGAGAACATCTGCACTGAGCAGTCAAAGATTCAACATAACATCTACTATTAATAATTAGAATATAGCATTCATTGTAGGATGTAGAATATAACCTCCATTGTAGGATGTACTATAGCATGATACACATAACCCCAGCATTTAAGAACAATCTGATTTTAGTTTACGTTGACAACTAAAAATATCTCTCAAACAGCAGTACTGTATGTAAGGCAAACATTGACATTGGTTTTTTTCCTAATGAAATGGACTTACCCAAGCAAGAGAAGCTTCCATTATTGTGCCAACAGTCCAAAATGCTGAGAACATAACCACCCAAGTTCCTCGGTTAGCAGCAGGGATGAACTCTAGGAACCAAGAACCTAGAACCGGCCCACCACCCAATCCAACACCAACCATAAATCTCAGTACAATCAAAGATAAGTAATTTGGAGCAAAAGTGCTAAGAAGACCAGCTCCTCCAGTAACAATGGCTGTGAAGTTGAACCCAACCCTGTAGAGAAGTATGAAGGGTCTAGAATGAGCCAAAAATAATTACATGTTTCAAAAAAAGATTGCAAGTGTTAAGGTTAGAACATTCATAATCAAATTTCAATAGCCAATGGAATAAGTGAGGAAGACCCTGCCTTCTTCCATAGTTATCTGAAACTATGCCCCAAGCATATGCTCCTACAAGCATCCCCACGAATACAACACTTGTTATAAAGCTTTCTTCCTGTGCAGAAAGCTCCCACTCAGCTTGAACTGATTGCCCAACAATGACAATAGCATCATCTCCATTGCTTCAGAGATTTTAGCCATCCCAGAGTATGCAAGCACAAACGCATGGAACTTTCCAAACCCCATGGACACAAGTGCCTCATCCACAGTATAAGTAGATACCCCATCCTCCATCTGAAATAAGCAAGCAGAAATGAAAGAAAACTGATTATTGATCCCATTATCACTGTCATGCACCAGGGCAATATATCAAGTCAGATGTGGGGATGGGAGATATGAACTATGCTTCGCTAAAATAAGTAGTAGTAAGTTGTTTAATGGTGTAAATAACTAGCACCATAGTCTAAACAGAACAAATGACAATCTTTCACTGATGAATAGCATCTGATATTCATACAAACAGGGATCCTGATTGCATATCAACCAAGCAATCTGGATAATATACATACTGACAGTAAAAAAAGACCTATACGACACGTACAAATAACCTATTGCGTTCTTCACAAATATATAACTAGCTAGTAGCTAGTCTGTTTGGGGAAAATAAGTGGATTTGGCACAGAAGGGAAACAAACATGCGCATCCAAATTGTAACAGCCATGTATTAAGATTACTGCTTAACTAAGAATTTCCATTCAGGTGTGTCGCCGGCATTCTTTGCACAGTCCAACGGAAAAGAAGATTACCACGCAAAGTTCAGATTTGTCTCCTAAAGAGAAGAGTGCTCCACAAAAACAGGGTAACGAAGTGGACCAAATTAAATTTCACATATCCTAAACATCCGGAACATCAAAATAAAGCATGGTGGCACCTCAGAACAAAGTACTAGTCAACTGCACAACATGCGTCCCCTCACAAGTCACAGGGGAAGGGGAAATGAGACCTGCATCACCGAAACGGGGAACAAAATGCACCGCGCAGCGCGCACTCCCATTACCAAATCTAGAACCAATCTCGCCTAACCTGACCATATACTCACAAAACAATCCAACAACCACAGCAATCCCATACCAGAGAGAGAGAAACGAAATCCAGAACTGCAGGCCGCGTAGCGGACGAGAGGCGGATGGGATCAGCGGACCCGCCAATCTAGGAAGCAGGCCAGGGGCAGGAACGAGGCACGAATGGAGCGGAGAGAGGCTAGAGATATGGGGGGCGAGAGAGGCGGGACTGGTAGGTGAGGTGTACCTCGTCGGAGCCGGCGGCGTGACGAGCGCGGCGCCTCCGACTCCCCGGGAACGGATCGAGGTCGGGCCGGCCGGGCGACGACGTCAACGACTGACTGACCGACCGGGGCGGCCCGCCCCCTTTGACATTGGTTGTTTTACATCTTAGTACCTCAAGATGTCTATATTTGTGTCCCGTTCTAGAAAGTGTCACCTTTACTTGGATTTTTTGGTGAGTTTCTTTCTTTGAGAAAGAGGATCTTTTGGTGAGTTCTGAGTTGGTACAACATCAAACTAACCTTCGTTCTCAAACAAGCAAAAGGCTTACTCAATCCAGGACCTTTGTGCAGTTTTCGCCAATCTGCACTTGTGGAACAAATATTCTCCCATTTTTCCGTTTCTTAAAATTTTTTCCTACAATATATTACTAAATATTATTGTGAGAACAATATACATATTAGACACAAATAATTAATATGTAGAAAAATATTTATGTACTAAAATCCCTAAGTTATGACTAACTATTTTTGAAAACTTAGACCTTCTCAAATCTTACAACACTCCATCCATCCTATAATATATACTTGACTTTTATACACTTGTCCCAAATTATTGACATTTTTCACTTACCAATGTATGTTTCTTTTTTTCAATACATCTCCATCTCTCTTCTTCTCGTTTTCTACTTACCACGAGTGTTCAAAACAAATTTGCCACGAGTGCTCGTATTTTCATGACTTTATTCTAGAAATTAACTATGCTATGCTTTCAGTGGTAGGCGACGTCCCCATCAATATGCGAGACACTTGTTATAACTTTATGAGTTTGTCGGCTTAGTCGTTTAGAGGTGCTCATAGAGGTAGGTTTTGTATACATGTGTTCGCATGTATTGAGTGTGCATGTGTAATGAACATCTATGTTGTACTGATAATTTTTTAAAAGAAAATGAACATGAACGAAGAATAAGTTGCCTAGAAAATCCTTAATTTTACTGCTAACTCATCTCAAACCGCAGGGCTTTTTGATTTTTCTTGATCTATAGTAAAAGTATTATGTCTATCTGAGCTAAAATATTTTATAATTTAAAACGAAGATAATATTTATTAAGGCAATGCAGAAAGAATGCAAGGACCTATGCTTTGCCGGATCAACTACGAAGCTGCTCATACAGGCCGTCCTGCTTGTGCGTTGTTGTGGTTTTTCTTTCGCACGGAGGCCTGTAATCAAAAGAAGCGAAAGATCGTCAGCGGTACTCTGTACATACTGATAATTATTGACTTGTCTCGCAAAACTGTTACTGTAGGATCTTTTTCCACTAGTTTTACATATCAATATTAATCATTCATGGAAAAAAAATTGGCAGCTAGCCATACATGGTTGGCTGGCCAATTCAAGTCAGCTGGAGTGGACAGTGGACACGTACGGTGACGTCTGGGCCTTGGTTTGCAGGCAAGGGCAATGCAAAGCAGAGGCGGCGGCTGCAAAGCAAACCAAATGGCTGGAGCACCGGCCGTATTTTGCTGGGGCCAGGTAACGGTACCTCGCCGCACGCCGGTCGGCCTTCCTCCAAATTCGGCAGTGCGGTTTGATTAGATGTGCCACGCCATTTCCGTGACGACGCCAACCCAACCCAGTCGCCCGCCGCCTCATCTCTCTCCCTCTCTTTCTCTCTCTCTCCATCGCGCGTACCACTGACAAGCTAGATACATGCGTGTATATCTTTATATAGATATAGATAGATACCATGTAGATTTTATTTTTATTTTATATATATGTACAGCCAGCATCCTGCTGCGTGCCAGTGCCAGCATCGATCGCTTGCTCCTGACTCCTGTGGGAGGAGCTCCTGCCGGCAGGATGCTGCTGCAGCCCCTATATGACGATCGAGCCGCCCGCCGTGTTAGCTAACCATCATCGATCGTCGTCCATGCGGTCGTCGTCGTCGTCGCCGCGGCTGCTGCTGGCGGCGGCGGCAACGTCCGGCGCCTGCCTGGCGCTGGTTCTGGCGGTCGGCGTGTGCACGGCCGCCACCTGTGGCGGCGGACTCGCGGTGCACGGACGACGACAGCCGCGGCCGCCGTCCTCGCCGGTGCTGGGCGTGGACTACGACTCTCTGTTGAGCGCGCCCGCACTGGAGGACAAGGGCTTTGCCGCCGCAGGCGACGCGGCGGCGGCGCGCGACCTGCTCGGCGCTGCGGCGGCCGCGGCGGGACAAGACTACGGCTTCGTCGATCCGCCGCCGGACACGGGCCGCCGCGGAGGAAGCGCGCCGATACCGCACAGCTGATCGATCACCTCTCCTTCGTCAATTCGTCGCCCTTTTCTTCTTCTCTACTGCTGAATAATTGCACTTGCATGTGCAAGTACAGCCGTGTCAGTGTACGTGTATACCGGTGTCCCTCCCTCTCCCCTTCTTCATGCTGTGTATACATACTGTGTACTTTGTGCGTGGCTGCGCGCTAACCTGTAATCCAAGAATTTCATAGACATTATACGCCACCATGCATCTAATACTATGGTCTTGTTCAGCCGGTACAAATACCGGCAGATTTCATTTTAATCCTTCTCGCAAAGTACAATTTAATCTGTCAAAATCTGTTGACTTTTCTACTTTCTGAACATGACCTATAATATATTTGTGCGCTCGATTAGAATCTTAACTTCTTCGAGTTTATTAAGAGTATAATGTTTCGTGCCACCTAATGTTTCGTGTTTATTTTATCATAAATATGTTATGAGTATATTTTTTAAGGACACACGGTGGCGTTTGTAGACGACCGGTAATTAAAGATATTTCCGTTATATTTTTCGCAAGTTTCCGCTTGTTAATCTTTCTTGGTGTATGATTAAAAATCTATATCTCTAACTCTATCTCTATCTAAATCTATCTGTATCTTATAAATGATTAAAAAATGATCTTGGGATTGATCCCCTTACTGAAGAAAGACCACCCTCAAGGCACCATACAAAGAAAATCACACACATTTTTAGACACATTTAATTGAATTCAAGCCTTTTTTTAAAATAAAAAAGGGTCATCCGTAGGATGCAAAGAATACCAATAGTTGCCGGACTCTAGCTTGTAGTCTTGCGCGCAGTATTTTCTCTTTATCGATCAGTTGTGTTATAGTTGAGGCTATAAGCGCAGTTAATAATGCGTCTATGAACTTTTTTTTTTTTGAAGAATTGCGTCTATGAACATTATCAAAAACTATCATTCCTTAGCCATGCATCACGCTAGCACAAAAGAAATACCCTTGATAGAGTCAGTTTTCTCAAGGGGCGAGACTGAATACTCAACAAATACTCCCTCCATACCCATAAAACAAGTAATTTAAGACAGCGACATAGTCTTCAAAACACAACTTTGATTTATTATTTTTATAAAAATATTTTATCAAACAATGATATATGTATACTTTTTTATGAAAGGATTTTTTAAGACAAATACATTCATATAATTTTTATATTTCAAACTCAATAATTAAGACTTATTTATCATTTATATTCCTAAGATTTGACTCAAAACTCATCCAAAATGATTTGTTTTATGGGTATGGAGGGAGTACACTGTTACCTTGACAGCAGCCGTTGAAAACTTGGTATTTGTTTTATGGGTACATTTGTTTTATGGCTACTTGCACGCCAAGAGCATGGGTGAAGGCCTGGGAGACCTTCGCCGACAGTCATTTTACCCACCTTGTCCCTCCCCAAACTTGAGAAATGTTTAAAATATTCAGCGTGGTGTCCCCGAGCAAAGAACCCTAAAATTATAATGGTACTGAGCAAAGAGTCGCGTTTGCGGTGTGTGCTGGCCAATTATGCTTTTTTGCAGTGTCCTACAGCAAATTTCACCTTTGTTTTATGGCTACTTGCACGCCAAGAGCATGGGTGAAGGCCTGGAGCTCCTCACCTTGGTCTGGCTCCTCCTGTCAAGAATGGGGATGGAGACCTTCGCCGACAAGTTCCAGAGGCTCGACCCTGGCCAAGGAGAAGATGTTATCGTCACAGGTGCATCATCATCAGGGGTAGAGCCCCAACATGAGGACATATCTGTCGAAGAAGAGATTAACATCCTATGAGTCTGACTCTGAGCAGAGAAAAAATAAATCATGTTGTGTGTTCGTTCTTCGTTGTATACTTGCTTGCTTCTCACTGAACAATAAAATCAGTGTAATGCCGTTTGTTCATTGGTGTACACTTGCTTGCTTCTCGCTGAATAGTAAAACTAGTGTAATGTTGTTTGTTCATTGGTGTACACTTGCTTGCTTCTCACCGAATAGTAAAACCAGTGTGATGTCGTTTGTTCATTGGTATACTGTGCCAATGCGTGAAATGATGATCCAGTATCTGAATTATGGTATGGTTGATCACCTGATGACCGATGTCCATGTTTACCTTCTCAGTTTCACAAGAGCATTATGACTGCATATCACCTTTTCTTGCCCGGCAGGCTCTTGTGGCTGGAGCAACTCAGCCATCTAGGATCGTGCCGTGCCTGCTGATGAACCCACCCATGCCTACCCTTGTGCAGTTCGATAGCCGACCTTGCTGCACGGCTTAATAAAGAGGTCTAGTTTGATAAAAGGAACTCATGTAACGCGATTCCAACAAAACAATAGCAGACATATCGAAACACAGTTACAATGTATAGGATTGGCCTGCATCTCGCTAAAGGTGATGCATCTACATTGATTTACAGCAAAACCATGGCTATCAACCTGGGATGACTATCAGTCTCACAGATAAGTTGAGTAAAGACCAACAGACAAGCAGCAAAAACCATGGCTATATTGCTCATATCCGTGTCCTAGCAATCTGACGTTAGTGTTGAATCATTGCTGATTTTGTTGCCTCTGCTGAGTGAAGTTAGAATTCTGCGTCTGATTCTGAAGGCCCACCATGCCCTGTTGCATGTTCTGTGCACCTGCCTGCATGTTCCCATATACACCTTGCTGCTGCTGCTGCTGCTGCATTCCCATCATGCTGCTATTTGTGGCTCCCATACCGAACACTGCAGCAGAAGTACAGAGTTCAGTGGTGCAAACTTGAGATGGTCATTTTGGCACAATCACGACTCAAAATCAAGTGCACTTTTCATCCAGCACTGATTCCAAGTCCCCACACTACAGAACCAATGAAGCTAGTTGCAGTAGCACACCAGAAAAAAAAAAATGAAACATCAGTCGACCCAGTACTGTGCTAAAAATCTTATGATCAGAGTGATCTAACTTTTCTTAGTTACTGGATTCTTATGGTTTTGTAAGACATCCTACCTTCGCATAATCGCATTACAGTAAATTCAAATATATTTTGTCCTTTTGCATTGTGATCGGACCGGTATCTAGATTTATGTGACTCAAAGGACTTGCCTCCGCAATGCATACAAATATTTCTAATAATGAGGACCAGTTTTCTACCAAATAAGCCAGTAATGCCACCAAAACAGTCGATAGTCGAATATGATATGTCTCGAATCCATGACTCATAACATTTTTATTTTTATCTTATCCATTTGACAGTGATAGGCTGATAGCTTGAAAAATCTTAAAAAGAGAAAGGGATACATACTTTGGTCAGTCAGCATTTGGGGATGACTCCTCTGTGGAAGCCCACCAGCCATACCATACTGTGAAACAAATCAGATATTCATAGAATTAATACAATGAATACAAGAAGTTATGTGCGAAGAATGAAACAATCTAGATACCGGACAGAGCAAACAAAAAAAGGGCAACAAATACTGCAATCTTTGTATTATATATGCTGTCCCTTCAGACTTCAGTAATCAGGAAATCATGTCCATAGTGGACAAGGTATCATTAGTATAGGAGTTAAAAAAAAGGAAGATAACATAAAACTTTAACCTTATTAATCAGACTACCATAAAATTGCAAGAGAAGCCAACAGCCCAAATAAAACTACCCTAGTCATCAATTAGAGATGCATGTGCTGAACTTGTTTGGCTTCTCTTGCAATATGAATCACACAACTAGAAAAATAATAGGCCTATATTGAATCAGACCACCCTACATCAAACTCTCATGTTCAATGCAGTAACAAAGTCATCTTTCTTGAAGATCTACAAGAGCAATGGGGAATACGGACTGTCATTGCCCAGTAATTGTGATCATTATACCATATGAAGAAATTATTCTATTGGAATAGATGCAGAGAATTATTCTGACAAAACCTGGATATAGAAGGACAAGAAAAGTATCTGACCTGCATTTGTGGCATAAGCGACTGTGATCCAGGCATATTTGCCATCTAAAATGCAAAACCGAACCAGGCAAGATTAGCCATGGGACCATGTACAAAAATAATGTATAGATAAGGCTAGCAACTGAACAAACTAACATTTTTTTCTCTCTAGTCCATCTCATAAGCTCATAAATGCATATCTATAAACTCCAACTACAAATTTAGGAAAATGAAGCAACTTATTTTCCTCACTAAATTATTAAGAAAAGGTATATCTAACCATCTGTGAGTTTGATGATGCCTGTGCAGCATTGAACATTGCACTATTTGCAGCTCCAGTAAACTGGCCCAAATGACTTCGTAGTTGAGTTCCTTGATTCAATTGACTCTGAGCCATGCCTGGTTGCATACGTCCAGGCTGCATCTGTCTGTTATGAAACTGTTGTGACAAGGCTTGGTTGTACTGCATTTGCTGTTGACCAGGGACCTACAAAAGGCTTTCTTTCTTCAGAAATTTAAGTTTTCAGGTGAAAGGACTATTTAAGCAGAAAAGAGGGAGTCAGTAATTGCCTGTAGTTTTTGTTGAGCCTGCCCCTGTAAATCTTGTAGCTGAGGAAGTGAGCTCTACAGGGGAAAATGTGGATTCGGAACAAGAACAAGAAAGGAAACACATACTACAGAAAATCTATAAACTAAAGCACATCCAAAACCCCAAATGTAAACCTATCCTTACCTGAGCTAGCATCCCAGCAGCTGATGGCCTCAGCTGCTGCTGAGCATGTAGTTGCTGCTGTTGAGATGCTTGCATCAGCTTTTGCCTCTGCTGTTGCGGTGTTAGATGCTGCTGGGGGGACGGGGTATTCATCATATTGGTGCTAGACCTAGGAGAGTTAGCATATGGCATCGGAGGAGTCGACACATTCTCGAAATTAGGGGTTCCTGTGGTTCCAGGTGATGGCGCAGGTCTTCCAAGTAACTGTCCTCCAGATGCCTGCAAGTAGTACAAAGACAACAGATTTGAAACTGAGACAGAAATATTAAACATTTATCTGAGTTTGGTTATTGCCATTCCCTATGAAACTATCCTATGAACACCATGGATCGATGATTGATGTCATGAAAAACAGAATGGACTATGCCAGTCAATCAGCTTCTTTTTTAAAAGAGGTTTTCAACCAAAAGAGCAATAACAATAGAAGATGGACCTCTTCTAATATCATAATAATAACTCAGTTATAATTATAGAAAAGAAACCTGAACCTGATTTCCCTGGTTGTTGACACTATTAGGTGCAAATGTTGATGTATTTTTGGGATAACTACCTGCAAATACAAATAGTAATTAGATGCACTTTTGTGAAATACATCTCCAATGCAAATGCCAAAGAGGCATGCAAGGAACTTTTACAGCACATATCTCCAATTAACATGGCAAAGAGTTAAACATAAGAGGAACATTTACAGCACACGTAATAAACACTAATCCTAGCACAAAAGGAGTTCGGTCTATAGCACATGAAAATGAGGCAATCCATAGATGTGAAAACTCAAAACAAAGATAGGTACATTAAGACAGTTTAGATACACAAGAAAATCTACGTACCAGAACTATCACCAAAATTTTGTGCACCATCTCCTAAAGGAAGCACTTCTAACAGATGGCTAGGAAGAGATTGTGGCTGCCTCTGATCTCCAGGTACCCGTAATCCTGACAATCAAATAATGATTTTAGTAAAGCTATACGTACTGAAACTGTTAACACAAAATAGAAGTGAAAATACTATTTATTTTGGAAATATAATTGTGTTTTGTTATCAACATCGACAAAGCACTATGCCTTTCACCTTCACCATAATTTACTGCTGCTCTAAGTAGGCCTTCCTGCTCCTGTATCTTTGCAGCTTGTGCTTTGTCCAGTGTAGGACCAAGATTCGTCCCCTGACGGGTTCCCAGCCCATAGCTCTTACGGCAATCAGCAATTACTTTCTCAGCAGTTTCGCATGCACTCGCAATCATTTGTATTCTAGCCTGAAAGGAATGATAACAGGTCCATTCTAATCAATAGATAGCCAATAAATCAAGCTAGCAACACATGCTATAGGTTTCCATTCTTCATACTAAGTTGGTCACCTGTAATTTTTCAATCTGTGTAGGCACCGGTAGATTAGTTATTCCAGACAATAGTTGCTCTCTCTTTGTAGTTTCCTCAACTTCCATCTCAGGCAGCAGTTTTGACGATAGCATTACAGGCAGTACTGCAATATTCATACTGAGAAGATAAGGATTATGCTGCAACACTAATAACAAATAACTGTACAAACCATTGACAGTATGCAAAATGGGAACACTAAATTGCAATGCATCAAGAACAATTAGAGTGACCATTTCCAATACAATTTTGTGGGTCCATTTCCATTGTGTTTATTTATCTCAGAATAACTTGCCATGAAAATATGAAATTATGGCCATGATTAGTAGAAAACTTCGAAAGTCTGAGACCTCATTCAGAATTTTGATCGGAAGAAATAAACATCGGTTGACAGTAAGAAAACTCTTAGATTGGCTCTTTACGTGTAATAAAACTTGTGAGAAAACCCCAAAGAAACGGCACAACCAAAAGAAATAGTATTAGCCCAACCAGTCATACTTCTAGTCCTCGTTCATCCTTACTTAAGAAACAAACTCATAGGGTATTTTTTTTGGAACCATAGATGAATCATATAATCTCATCAAGTGTTGAGAATCGTAATCTCATCAGGTGTTGAGCAATACTGGACCATGAAGAACCAAAGACTATTTGGTGTTCGGTCAAATAAGGGGAAAATGTTTGATAGATTCCTTTGGACTCAATACAGCTGGTCACCTAACAAAACTTCAAGGCATGAACTGAATGTATTTTGATATTAGATAGATAACTGCTTCCTAAATTACATGCTTCCACTGATGATGTTTCAAAAAATCTTGTCATTCATTTCTTAATTGAACCAACCAAAACTTTATAGACAAGGCTAATGAACTCTTAAGGTGTCTCTGGAAATTGCTGTCCCTGAACTGGAGATGCTCTATACCATAACTAAATCAGTAAAACATGCAACTAGAACATAACCAACAGATGTTAAACTCTCCTGTGTTACATCAAACTACATATTAACTACGATTTCTATGAAAAAAAAAAAACAAATCCCATTATGTGATAACAAAATTGACACAGAGATAAACAGAAGACATGCACATCCATAAAGGTAAAGGGGAAAATAAAAACAAAACTCAGAAGCATACTTGTAGCATTCTCGGCATTGACATTCCGGGGGTACACAACAAACACCTTGGACACATTCTTAATGTCCTCCACAATGTTGAAGAGCTCCATGCTCACCATCGAGAACTGCCCGAGCACGTCCTGCCTGCAATTCACCCCGAGGCAGCCACACCACACCGGTCAGCAATCGCGCAGCAACACCAAACGGGCAGAGCAGAGCAGAGCAGAGCAAAGGCATCCTAGTTAAACCCTAGAATCCACTGTGCCCATCAACCGGTAGCCGAGAAGAGGGGGGCTGGGCTGGGGTGAAGTTACCACTTGGGGGAGGCGCTGGGATTGGTGCGGGCGATGACGTCGAAGTCCTCGAGGATGCGGGAGATGGCCTTGTACAGCCCCACCGCGCGCGCGCGCATCCCCTCCAGGTTCAGCTGCTGCTGCACCCCCGCGCTGAGCCGCTCAACCCGGGGAGCTGCCTGCTGCTCCCCTGCGGCTGCGCCCGGGGGTGGCACGCCAGCGACGGGCGCTGCACCTAGCGCGGCCGCCGCGGGGTCCATCGCCGGAGAACTTGCGTTGGGGGCGGTGGTGGTGCGGCGGAGTGGAAGGGGAAGGCCGGAGGCGGACTCGAATCGGAAGGTGTTGTCGCGTGTCGGGAATCGGGATCTTCGGTGGATCGATGCGTTGCCTGTGAAAGGGCGGCACCGCCAGTTTGCGGGTCTGCTCAGACTGACATGTGAGGGCCGTCAAGTCAAATACAATGCAGTCTGCACTCGACAAAACCATGTGTCCAAAATACAAAAACTCATAATGCAGAGTTTCAAATTTGAAGAATTGAAGTGTACTGATGCCTAAATTAAACTCAAACTATATTAATTTTGATTGAAGTTATCATTAATGTACTTATACCAGCAATGCACCTATACTTATAACATCAAATTAGTATCACTAAATATGTCTTAAAATATATTTTTATAATATACTTATTTTGTGTTAGAGATGATGTTATATTTTCCAATAAAGTTTATAAAACCAAATGATATTTTCTTATTTAAAACATAATTTATTTTAGTACAGATGAAATTTCATCTTAACTACTTCTTTGTTTTCAAACCATAAGATGCTTTGACTTTTTTTTTACATTCATTTTCTATGTATCTAGATATAATAATATGTTTAGATACATTAAAAAATAAATAAACTAAAAAAATTTAAAATAACTTACAATTTAAAACGGAAGTACATTAGTTTGCTAGTTGAGAAATAGTTCTTTAGTGTTGTAAGTATGTAGAAATGAAATGATAAGCACACCATGAAATGATAAGCACACCATGATTCTTTAGTGTTGAGAAATAGTTCTTGCCATCGTTCAGTAGCAAACTATAGCCCCCATCTCGTACTTGATACTCCCATATGGATCAATTGGATCCCCTGAAACAACATCACGCCCATAAGTCACTTAGCTACAATATATAATCTGAACCCCAAAGAAACAAAAAAAATAATAATTGCACCGTGGATAATTTTGGAACGCCATATGACGATGGATCAAGAAACGATCCAGCGATGTCAACTCTGGGTTAGTAGTGTCAAGTGTCAATCAAAAGTCAAAGCAGAGCACCACAATACAGGAAACAGAGTATGCTAAGGGCGCTCCGGCGCTCACTGCAGCTAACTAAAGAGAGTATGCTCGGTACAACAAGAACGATGTAATAAAGAATCAAAATTCTTATGGTACACTTATGTCATAAGTGCAAAATTTCCGTTTCTCCCGTCATAGCAGGTTCCATCTCCAGGACCATCGTCGGCAAGAGTTCATGCAGCCATGCCATCGCCGTAGTCTTGCACGCCTGACGTGTCGGTGAAAGTGTCGAGATCGCTCCATCCCTTGAAGAACTCAGGTAGGTCGTCCATGTCTCCATGCGATTGCTCCGTAGTACAGGATTCTGGATGCTCTACGGGAGCGCAGTGCGGCATGCTGATGCCGCCAAAAAGCTGATCTAGCTGCAGGCGCAATTGCTCTTCTTTAGTAAGAGGTTGCCCTGATGGAGGTTCTTGGCTTTGGCTTGATCCGAGGCCTGATGCCAATAGCATTGCGCAAAAAACTTCAGCAGATGGCGCCCCCTGGTTCACGAATTGTTCTTGATGAAAAGCTTGGTTCTGGTTTGAGAAATATTCTTGGTTCTGAGCGACTTCCTGATCCAGCACAATGGGTTCTTCGTGGCTTGTTCCGGCGTCAGGGTACCAAGGATCCGGGATGGTGATGTATGGTTCTTGGCTGAATCCAGCGTCTGAACCCCAGAAATTCCCAAACAACGATGACATCTCGTAGTTCTGGAACGGCTGTTCTTGGTTCTGCGCGCGAGTCTCCCCGAGGCCGCCGTGATCCGGCGTCGCCGTCGTCGTTATCACGGAAGCCGCAGGCGTCGTCGACGCGACGCACTTGTGCTGAGGCGTCCCGGCTTCTAGCTCTTCGCCCTCCCCCTTGCCGTCGTCGCCGTCGGGCACGCGCTGGCGCTTCTGGCCGTGGCCGGTGAACGCGACATGGCAGAGCTTGACGGAGCACGGGGGGCACTGCGGCGAGGCGATGGTGTACTCGTGCATTACCCACCCCGTGCTGCCGCCCTTGCGCCGGCCCACGTGCAGGTTGAGCGAATACTTTCCCCACGACACCTGCTCGCCGCGGAGGGGCAGCACCTGATCCGGGAAGCGCTTCTGCCCCACCCACGTCCAGCGGCCGCCGCCGCAGCTGCGGTCCTGGCGAGCAGCGCCGCCGCCGCTCGCGATGCGCTCGAAGAAGTAGGCATTGTCGTCGTCGGTGCGCCGGTTACGCGTGAGCAGCGTCCAGGGATGGAGCGAGCTGGTGGTGGCCTCGGCGTCGTCGATGATGATCCCCGGGACCGCGGTGGGCTGGCCCAAGGCGCGGGGCATGAGGTAGAACTCCACGAGCTCCTCGGGCGTGGGATCGAACCGCACCCCCGGTGGGAGACCCAGGGCGTCCGCCGCCGACATTGATGGGGTTATTGGAGTTGAGCACGAGGCAAAGCGCGTGGGAAGGTGGCTGCTTCAGTTCTATCCTTAAGATGGACCGCGAAGTCCAGTATTCCTGAATCGGACTCAAGACCGGAACTGTTTATTTTTATTTTTAGATTAAAACAAAGAAAGATTAGTGTCAGGAGCAGTTCTTTTTTACATAAATGCCAACAATAAGTCCAGCATCTGATACATATGAAATGTGTATAATTTTTTTGTAAACTTGAGATGCTTTAACTCTATTATAAAGTTAGAACAAACTTATAATTTACAATGGATGAGTATCATTTGCAAATAGAAGTCTAAAATATGTGAGTGTAACCAAAGAGTAGTGTGCTCCTCGAGAGATTTACGTCGCTGATTTTGGGCCTCACTGACTGTGTTGATTGATAGGGTGTCGCTTGCATTCCACGTGTTCTTTCTGGCTCGAAAATAAACTTTCGTCCTGTTCGTTTGGTCGTTTCTGCCTGATGCTGATTTGTTGCGAGAGAAAAACACTATTGAATCGCTGGCTATAAACGCTGATAAGAGCAGACGAACATGGCGTTTACATCATGACCTCTTAGCGCATGTATTTGGTTAAACAGAGAACACTCTCTAATTGTTAGAAGTTTTTTTTCTCAACAAGTAGTGTGCTTAGCTGCATTTGTGTAGGGTTGTGGAGTGTGCGCCCGTGTGTGTTTTAGGAGTGGGATGGAGCTATGGAAATCTATTTTCCAAACTTGTCAAATCGTTCCTCAATAATCTATCCCTAACATTCATGTATTAGAGTTGCTAAATATATCTTTTTTCATGAATGTTAAGGGAGTTGCTACAACAATACTCTAATATAGCAAAAGGGCCTCTAGCCTCGTGGTTAGAGAACCTAAATAGCACCTAGAAGATATGGATTCGATTCCCCGTATGATCAAATTAAAACAGGTCTGTATTATTAAAAAAAATTAAAAAGCAGGTTGGGGTCCCTTGCTGACTTTAGTAAAAAACAATACTCCAATATATCTCTGTCAATTTGTGAAGGTGAGTCCCACAAGAGTGTAAGAGAAGATAACTAAAAAATGTCAGTGTGGATGGTCCCCATGATAACGATGGAGATACAACTTCTTGATTGTGGAGGAGGGATGAGGGAAATATTGCGGCCACCAAGAAAAAGCAAGAAAAGCATTATTGTTCCTGATATGATAGTTTTATGGAGATAAGGTATATTGGAATCTGCTGGAGATGCTCTGACAAAGACCATACGAGTTCAGTGCACTGTTTAGCAGATGGAGGCTAGGTACGGTGGTGTGGTGACACTGAGACGTGTCATTTCCTTATTACTTCCACATCCCAAATTATAACCCATTTGAACTTTTGTATTAGCTACTGGAATATGCTAGATTGGTACACTTCACAATATAACACACTAGTACTAATAATCCCATTTCTAATTTTTCTAGGTTGGCATTGATCAAGAGTATACTGGTAGGATGTTGCTGAAGTATATCCCTTTATTCTTTCAACCGGTGTGGTAGAGTCACAGAGAACTACAGTCATATTCTATTGTTTTAGAACCCAAAAAGGTAAGTCATATGCCTCAAGTTTATGTTCATTCTATTTTTCCTGTATTGCCCCCTTTTTCTTTGTCAGGAATAGTCAACTTTTTTCCATTCAGATTTATCGTACAGTCCTTGATATTATTGTGAAAAGTTTTTTTTTGATCAAATTACTGTGAAAAGTTGGCATCACATTCATGGCTGTTCTTCGAAAAGAATGAGTTCAATATGGAGTTGTTGGTTGAACACGTCGGCCGTATCTTGTACGTACTCAACAATACTAGTACATGCAAGGAGTACAATACTAATTAGCAGCAGCACTACTGCAACTCAGGTCCCAAGTTATTGCGTTGCTTGCAGTTCGTATCGGCATTCTCATCATCGGCTCTCCGCACACTACGGCCAGCGTCACCGCGTGAAGCTCTCTCTGCATGTACACTTGCGGCCGCAAAGGTCTCGATGGCACTCGAGTTTTTTCAAGTTCGAATTCGAACTGCCGCCTCTGAATCGCGATCGCAACTAAACCCAACAACGGCTCCCACTCCACCAGCCGCCGTCGAACCGCCGCCCGCCCGCACCGCGCCGCGCGCACCTACAAAAGAATTGGCAACGCCTGCCAGCAGCAGAGAGTACGTGCGTGCAAGGGTGCAAGCGCATCGAGAATCCGTTGCCACTTGCCACCGGCGGCGCATCGACAGCACGAGCCATGTCCCGCGAGAAGCCGCCGGCGCCCGCGCCGCCCGTGGTCTCCACGGGCTGCTCCGGCCTCATGTCCTGCTCCTGGATCTCCCGCCACCGCCGCGTCGGCCCGCAGCAGCAGCCGGCGCCGCTGCGTAGAAGCGACGTCGACGGTGGCGCCGGCGTCGCGGCCTTCGAGGTCGCTGAGATGTGCTGGAAGAGGGTGCAGCTCCTGGAGGAGGAGGTCAAGAGGCTGAGCGGCGGCCACGAGGTGGGGCCGGCGCCACGTGCCACCGAGCGCGTCGTCGTCAGGGGCCACACGGAGGCCACCGATCGCGTCGTCGGGAACCGCGCCAAGGCCACGGCGGTGGACGGCAGCGGCAGGAGCATGGGCGCGGGCACGACTGCCGCCGCCGCCACGAGGCTTGCCGGCGTCGGCCACGGCGCCTGCTGCGGCGTGCACGAGGTGGTGAAGCTGGAGGACGGGAGCTACATGCGCGAGATCAGGCGGGTGGGGCGCCCGTGGGAGCGGCTGGCCGTGCAGGTGTCGCGGCCCGCCGTCCCCGCGGACGCCGAGAGCGCGTCTGAGGTGAGTCGTTTAGGTTAACGTCGTTATTAGTTATTAATGACATCATACGATCCATTCCATGGATGAATGCATCCATGGCAGCGTCCTCTGCTTTGGCGTTTTGTCTGACAATTGCGCCGTCTTGTTCACCAGGTTCTTGGCAAGATGGCAGCGACGAGGCCCGAGGATCTGTGGAAGTTCCTGTTCCAGTTAATGCCGCTGAAGGACATCACCGGGCAGATGAACCCCGGAGGCGAGCCCGTACGGCGCCGGACGGCGAGCAGGCCGTTCTCGGGGGACGACCTCGTGGAAGCTATCGTCCTCGACGCAATGGGCAAGCTGGAATATTTGGTCATGGAAGGCCTCAAGATCCAGATAGCCTCACCGGCGGCTACCGAACCCACCACGGCCGCCGCCGTTGTCGGCGACGGGCGGCGAGACAAGGCCGTCGTCAGCAAGGACTGCATGGTCTATGTGGTTCTGATGCAGGCGAGGAATCCGAAGGAAAGGTACGGCGCGATCGGCGAGCCCATGATCGGGCTGATCGAGGCGTCTCTGGAAATGAAGGATCCCATGGTGGTGAGGCGCCGGATGCTGGGGCTGCATGTTGCCGGTGTCAGCTCCGTGATCAGTGTGGTGCCCGCACCCGGGCTGCCGCACGCCCGTGGTGCGGGAGCTGGTGCGCGAGGTCGCCGCCGCCAGCGAGGACGACCGGGCGCGGTACGAGACGTTCGTGGTCCGGTCGTACGTGGAGGAAGGCAAGAGCAAGTACGTCCGGTGGTGCCCGGGGCCGGGTGCACGCTGGCGGTGAGGGCCAAGCCCGGGTCGGCGCTGTACGAGGTGGCGTGCGAGTGCCGGCACGTCTTCTGCTTCCGGTGCGGCGAGGACGCGCACCGGCCGGCGTCGTGCGAGACGGGGAGAACGCCAACTGGGTGCTGGCCAACACGAAGCACTGCCCCGAGTGCCGGCGGGCGATCGAGAAGAACCAGGGATGCAACCACATGACGTGCGGTTTCCCCTGCCGCCACCAGTTCTGCTGGATCTGCCTCGGCCCGTGGTCGACGCACGGCGGCAACTACTACAACTGCAACCGCAACCGCTACGAGCCGGCGAAGCCGGAGAACGCCAAGGAGGAGAAGCGGCGGGCGCACGCCAAGGCGTCGCTGGACAGGTACATACACTTCTACGAGCGCTGGGTGGCGCACTTCTCGTCGATGAAGAAGGCGCGGGAGGACCTCGACCGCGGTTTCGCCGAGGCCAACGGCGTGTCGCAGGCGGAGCTGGGCTGTCTGGAAGAGGCGTTCGCGCTGATCGTCGAGTCCCGGCGGGTGCTGAGCTGGACGTACCCGATCGTGTACTACATGGACCCGGTGCGCGACCACGCCAAGCGCGAGCTGTGCGAGCACATCCAGAGCGAGGCCGAGGTGTCGCTGGAGAACCTGCACAAGTGCGTCGAGTTGGAGTGGAACGACCTGAAGGCGACGGCCATCGCCCCTGGCGCTGGGTTCGACGCCGCCACTGCCGATGTGTTCGCCGCAGCGTTTTAGGAGTACAAGGTGAAACTATCTAACCTCAACAGAGTGACGCGAAACCACTTTAAAAATCTTGTGGAGGGCTTCGAGTCCGGCATGCCAGAGTTCAGAAAGAACTTGTGACTGAATGTAAAGGTGGGGGAGTGCTGCGTGCTCCTTTTATTTGTGTATGCTTCTTCTGGTCGATCATATTTTTGCCTCTCCCAAAGTCAATCAACTGCCTACGTATGTGATTCTTGTGTGACTGCGACGAAGATGCTGCATGCTTCAACTGTACATGTTTCTGCCACAACTTGCCAATATCTTCCTTTCGAAAATCAAAAAACATGCCATGATGTTATGAAGATGATTAAACCTAATTAGGGATTGAGATGTTAGTGTTAATGCAGCGAGGGACTGTCGCAAGAAAAAAAAATGTCGTGAAGATGATTGAAACTAATTAGGGATTGATATGTTGGTGTGCACTATTCAGTGTGGCGAGGGGCCGCTGTGAGATCAACATGCATGCCATGACACTGTGAAGGTGATTAAACCTACTTAGGGATCTACATGTTAGGGTTCACTGTTAAATGTGGAAAGGGACCGCCACGACGGGGACAACCGAATTAAGGAGGCTAGGAATTAGGGGGACAATGGATGGCTCAAGAAGAAGATAAATGCTCAATTGACAATGCAAGTACTAGGGATATATGATTGTTGTGCATGGTGTATTGGGACCCCTGGTAACCTAAGACCACCAGTTTCGCCATCCCCTGATTTGCTCGTGAGGCAACCACATGGTTAGCATCCTCCGTCTTCTACCGGTGCAACTGTTATGTGCCCATACCAATGTCATGTATGGACCCTGTGCTCACCCTACAAGACATCTGATGAGACTATGCTCTATCATCTATGCGCATTGATTGGTTGTGATGCTCCGCAAGACTTGGGGTCAAGGATCTTTGTCATGGAGAGACGAACTCGTGGAAGGGGTACATTGATTGGGTTGAGGTCCTCAGTGTAAGTTGATTATGTTCTCTCTTCTAAGTGGAGGTACATTGATTGGGGGTTCACATGACGGGCTTTTCAAGAGCAGCAGGGGTGCAGGAACGGCACGTCGGCATGACACGCTCATACTGTAGATCGCAACGGGCGGTGTGTCGACACATGGAGCCGGACCTCAAGCTTTGGGGACGAATCGACGACGACGACGATACTTCTGGAGCATCGACAAAGGTACATCCGGCCTTAAAACTCGGTGTCAACTAGGTGGGAATGAGATCCTCTAAAGTCATGTACGGCGACTTTACTCTACAGTCACCGCATCTGCATCGTTCCTTGAGATCCAACGGCAAAGCTTGCAAAACAATTCTAGCAGGCTACACGCCTGCACGGGTGGGTTACGTCGGCCCATCTAAGCCCAAGACACCAAACATGACACGAGATTGCCGGCAGCGAGTCGGTCCTTCACCTGCGCCTTCGTCTTCCTCGTCGCCGTCGCCATGGCGAGTGCCGTGGCAGGGTCGACATTCGCTCCTTTGGTGCTGCTATCTCTCTCTCGTCTCTCTCTGAAGCCCGCTATCTCTCTCTCGTCTCTCTCTGAAGCTCGCCGTCGTGGCTAGACACTCGCTGCAGCAATCTTCGCCACGCAGCCATGGCCATGCTCCGTCGAGTGCTGCTAGCCACGCGGCCCAACTGCTCGGCGCGCTCAGGCGGTCGCGTCCCTGCTCCATTTAGCGTCGGCGTCTACGCGGCCCTGCTCCATCGAGCGCCGGCGGCCACGCGACCCCCAAGCTCGCGGCGTTCAGGCGGCCGCGGCCCGCCTGCTCCGTCGAGAGCCGATTTTTTTTTTCAATTCCCATTTGCTTGCTCCCGATCCCATTGCTCCCCGAGCCAATCCAATAGAGAAGTAGCTCTCGATTCCACGGTCGTCGCCGGCATCCTGCACAAGCGAAGCGCATCCAATGATGGCGGGCCATCGGTAACAAAGTTCACGAGTGTGGGCGCCGCGCCGGCACCTAGTATCTGCGAGCATGGTGGCGGTGAGGGGAGCGTCAGCGATGTGGATAACGCCGACGAGGTGGGGAATATGGACACGCCCAGCCACAGAGCGGCATGGTTCGCGGCGACACTGCCGGCCGAGCATTGCGGCGGTGGCGGCTCAGTGGATGCCTAGCGTAACGTCCTTGGGTTCATGGGCCTGCTGCTGCCAGCCCGTTAGTACATGTTATTTTTCCAGAGTTGTAGAATCACGGTTGGATCTGAAGTAAACGGTCTAGATCATGACTGTAGAGACAAGTCGATTGGCGTGACTTTAGGGGATCTCGTTCCACTAGGTGATGATGTTTTGCATGACGAGTGAGAGGGGGCATCAGCAACGGTAGCAGCAAGCACGGTGTAGCAGAAAAAACAAACGGAGAAACCAACACTGAATTAATTGGTTTGGTTTTTTGTTCTGTCAAAAAACAAACAGATTGTGATAAGTCACAAGCGCACCGACCGAAGAAATTGAATTGGTTTAGACGATTATTCACAGCCAGCCCTAGTGCCCTCTACCAAAGTCCAAACGGGCGCTTGCAAATGCATCCCAGCTTGTGTCACCGCCGCGCAAGGAGGGAGCATCGACTAGTGTTCTGACATACTAGGCCGAAGTGACACACTCGGAGCTTGGCCGGTTTGGTATGTTTCAAGAGTCACAGCTTTGTAGCCTCCTCCTCCTCGCATGGCATGGTGGAAAGGATACGCAGCTTGCTTGACGAGCACGAAAGCGTCGCTGGACGTCTTGTTCTTGCCCTCCTACGCGTTCTCCACAGTTTCATCTTCACCGTTCCTTCTGGAGTTTTCTGTCCCCATATCGGCTGGAATTGATCTTTTCATGCCTCCGCTGGAATTGATTTGATGCAAGCTTAAGACGACGCTGTTTTACAACTCCATTAATAAGTATTAAAATAAATAAATAAATAAACCAAGGGAAGTGGCGAAGTCTAACTCAGTGTCAATTTGCCACGTGCGCCATGAAAAGTGGCAAAAAATCAGACGCTGGGCCCCGGTTTTTGCTTTTTTACGTGATGAGAGTTAAGACTATATGTTTGGGGAGGGCTTCTAGGAAGAGGGTGATAGCCACGTCATCAAGAAAAGGAGAAGCGTTGGATCGTCGATCATGTGGTTGGCGTTGAGAAGCTGCTTTCAGAGCTGGGAATTCGCAGCGGCTTCTACCTGCTCTTCCTGGCTTTTACCCAGCTTCTACCTCCCGGCTCCAGCTTCTCATAGAATCTGCCTACCCAAATAAATACCGGGCTTCTCAGGCCTCCCTTGACTTCCCCTTCTTCCGCCCCCTAAAAAAAAGGAGATCGAGCACCTTCACTTCCCGTTCTCCCGTCCCCGTAAAAAAAAAGGAGATCGAGCAGGGCGGTGGCGACGGCGCTGGGCGCGGGCGGTGGGCGGCCCGGCGTAGCGGGGCAGGGCGGGCGCGGGTGGGCGGCACCGGCCGGCCGGCGTGGGAGGGCGGGCCGGCGCTGCCGGTAAGGCGCGGCGGCGCGGCCGGCCAGGCCCGGAGCGTCGGTGCTGCGGGTGGGCGGCACGCCGTCGCTGGCACTGGCGTAGCTGAAAGTCCCTAGTTTGGTTTTGGGTAATTGATGAAACCTAAGGACTAACCTTGTCTCTAAGTGGATGATTTAGAGAAAGGTAGTCCATGCCAAGTGGAGCTCAATGTTGAGGCATGACATGAAGTTATGCAACCTAAGCATGGTGAAGATCAAGATGGGCTTGGCTCGATGGATCGGTTGGAAGTATGAAGGGCAAGTTGAGGCTTCGAAGAGAAGGACCGTGCGACGGTGAAGCTTGGGCATGACTTGGCGCCGATGGACCGACCAACGGTGAAGAGCAAGTAATATCAAGATCGATGGACCAAAACCGTTGCATGATGACATGGAGTGTCACGTATCATGTAAAGGCTTGGCGGTTGAAGGATCGACAAAATGGGCTCAAGGCAAAGGTATAACCTATAGGGCCATTTTGTTTTTTTACACTCAAGACACCATAGAGGGTGTGAGTGGTTTAGGATCGATAGCCGAACTATGAAGAGGGAAGATCTTCGGTAATTCGGTTCATGAGTGCCACTAGGTCCATCATTTCATGTGATTGCATTTAGGATCTAGTGCGCGATGAAAGTCCTTTGAAAATGCTTTGGAAAAATGCTAACACACATGCACATGGAGATGCCACTTGGTGGTGTTAGCACATTTGCAAAGGCGGCGGTATGATTGTAAGGTTGAGTTGGGTTTGGTAACCGGTCATCCTCCCCCCGAGCTTGTGAGGGGGGATTCGGCGCTTTCGGGAAAATGAGAGAGATATTTTCTATTGCGTCGGATGCAAATTCGTTGAAAAAAAGAGGGCGTCGTCGCGGGATTGAGAATGCTCATATTCTAAGCGTCGGACGCTGAGCGCCGGACGCTGGCCCAGCGTCCGGACGCTACACAGAGAGTACCGGTTGAGAGACAGTGCGCCGGACGCTGCGCCGGACGCCGGCTCGGCACTGTTCAGCGTCCGACGATCGTGAGAAATGAAGTCCGAGGTTTCAGCGTGTGTGAAGCGCCGGACGCCAGGGTGTGCGTCCGGACGCTACTCAGAGAGGGTCGCAGAGTAGTTGGTGTCGCCGGACGCTGGTCGCCGGACGCCGAGGGGTACCGCCGGACGCTGACGTGTCGTGGGAGTCGACCGTTGGAGGCTGAGCAGCAGAGGCGCCGGACGCATCCGGCGCTAGCGGCAGACGCGTCCGGCGTGTGAAATCGAGCCGCCCGAGGGGCAACGACTAGTTTCAAAGGATGGGGTTATAAATAGAAGGTGGCCGGCCCTTGTGGAGGTCTCTTTGGCTTTTCTAACACTCTTGTGCATCCTTTGAGCTAAAGCTTCTCCCTCCTACTCATCTCTCTTGCTTGATTGCTAATCTAGAGTGAGATTGAGTGATTCGAAGTGCATTTGATTCATCTAGTGGCACTTGCGAGTCATTTGGCCGGTGATTTCTTGTTACTCTTGGAGAGTACCGCTCCTAGCCGGCTTGGAGGTTGTTTGGAGGCGTTGGGAAGAGTTGGTGATTGTTCTTGCCCACCTCCGGTGATTGATTTGTAAGAGGTTCTTGTGCTTGTCCTCGGCGGAGTGTCAAAAGCAACTCTACTGGAATGCGCGTGTCATTGAGTTACCACGCTTGAGAGTGGTATCTTGCGGTTCCCTTGCGGGGGAGTGCCTTGCGGGGCAAGTGACTTGAGAGTCACACCGAGGATCCATCTAGGTGTTGGTCGACACAACCGGTGACGTAGCTTGTCGGTGCACAAGTGAACACCGGGTGAACAAAAATAATTGTGTCATCTTCTTGTTCCCGGTGATTGGTCTTCATATTGTGATTGTTGTCATATTGTATTGATTACATATCATTTTGGTGATTGGCAACATCTTCTCTCCACCGTCGGTATAAGAATCACCTCTCTACCTTGCATTACTTTCTAGCACTTATCTTGTGTAGCTTGTTTTAGAATAGTTGTTCTTGCTAGCTCTATAGATTAGAAAGTAGTGACATAGCCCTTGAGTGACATAGAGATCATACTTATACTAGATTTGTCAATAGGAGGCTTGCTCACCTTGTAAGCTAGCCAAAACCGCGGTTACGCCATTTGTTATACTAATCAAGTTTTGTCTAGCGGTTTATAGAGTTTTAATAGGCTATTCACCCCCCTCTAGCCATCTAGGACCTTACAGTAGCTAGGCCCCTTCCTTCTTCCTCTCCTTCCGTCTCCACGCATATCCTCGCAGGTGATGTTCGTCGTGTGCCCTAGGGTTAGGGTTACGGTTTGGGTTTGGGTTTGGTTTAGGGTTAGGGTTAGGGTTAGGGTATGGCGGCCGCGGCTGTGGCGCGGCGGCGGCGCTCGCCCTCACCCTCCTCTCCCAATCCTCACGGTACAGGCACAGCTACTTTGCGACGGCTCCAAATCTCGTGCTTACTTCTCTGTTGAATCTGCGCTGGAAGCGCGCGGCTTCGGGCGCCCATGAGGCTGCCAGTGCAAGTTATTTTGATGGGGCATGTGTGGTTATAATTTGGAGATATGTCATGGATATATTCTTGGCTAATATATTGCTGCAATTTAGAGCAAACTGAGTACTCCGCGCAGAAGCCCCGGCACAAATTTGATGGACTGTTTGCAAGGACTCTGGCCGGTGGAAATCTATGAAGTGGACGCAGATGGGATTTGGGGTGTGCCTATGAGCCATCCATGGTAATTCTTTGTGTTCAAGGGTGATGGTCCCCGGCTCTTGATTGTAGTTTCTATTCATTGCCTATTACATGGCCCTAATTCTTCTTCTTTTGATTCAAATTGTGATTGCTAAATTCTTTATTCTAGATTCAGTTAACTATGCATCTGTTCGTACAGATTATTTCATTCCTAGAGATACTTGAGATTCTTTGGTCTGGCCATGTTCAGCCTACTATTTATACCCTGATGCTCCATGTAAGTGATGGAATTATTTTTTTCCCTGTATGGCCTATGATGAAACTAAACTCTTACATGACTTGGGAACAATAAGCTAATGATTTTCAAAGGCACAGGCTTTGATTACTATCTGTTTATTCATTCCATCAAATTAAGACAATAAGACAATAGATTTGTGGAGGGCTCCTAACAAGAGGGGGTCGGCCACGTCACCCGAAAATCACCCCACCGTAAGATCTTGTGAGAGACTTGGCATTTTCCATCTATTTTGATGCCTTGATACTCCAGGATCATGGTCAAATGGTGATTGACATATTTCTGAGGCCTCTAAAATTTGTTGTTTAGTTTTTATTTACTATCTGGTTTCACAGCCAGAACTTTGGTTACATATTTACCCATCTCCTATGACGACCAGGTCTGATTTTGTTTATGTGCATATCAAGTTTGAATCTGTCCACAATTATTTCTAATTCCTACTCATCCATCTGTTCTTATGCCCATGAATAAATTGTTCACACACTTTTATGATCTACAATACAATATTAGCCGATGATCAAGATCTTGTGACAGACTTGGCTTTTTCCATCTATTTTGATGCCTACATACTCCAGGATCATGGACACATGATGATTGGCATATTTCTGAGGCCTCTACAATTTGTAAAGGTTTCCTTTGTGCTATATTATTTGTCTATGATCTAGAGCCTTTGCCTTGAAACTTTTTTTTTGGTGCCTTGCCTTGTAGCTTCTTTTTTTTTTGGCGGGCCTTCTAGCTTTCTGTGCCTGTGCCCTGTGATGATATTTGACATATCTACAATGCGCCAACATAGTGAAAACATCTTTGTGTTTTGCTTTTTCCCTTTGCCATTGCCTTTGTTTCTAATGAGGCTGAACATTTTTCGGTTACAATTTGATGCTCTGACAATTTGTCGTTTCCCATTCTTTTCTTGAGCCTCTGATGAAAGTTACGTATTCATTACTCAAAGATATGGTGTGGTGCTCAATTGCTTGTGTAGGTCTATTTGAGTGACCCGATTGTTGGGACCCCCTCTAGGCTCAACAATAGCTAGGTTTGCTTAGACTGAAAGGGTACTGATGAACTATGGAGGTTGTTACTGATCACTCATTTTGTGACTTTGGGCAGCAGGGAGCTCTTTTTATAGTAAGTCTTATGTTTGCAGTAAGTCTTACATTTTAGTGCCTAACAAATATTTGTATATCTGTTCTTTAGTTCGTGGATATTTTATCTATTCGATTTTGCTATCTAATACTAGCGTCTCTTATTTGTGCGCTCTATAGTCATACCTGGCATTAAAACTGGAAACAGAGCCCCCACAGAGGAGCAGCTTGTTGATGGCCATCGCATGCCTACCGCTCTTCATAATAGCTTTTTTAGTAAGGTACTGAAGGAAGTAGCCAAATTCAATGCCTCTTTGAACATTTTTGTATTAGATGAAATCTGCTTTGCTATTCAAGAATTTCCTTACCTGAACTTTTTAACAGATATCACCTACAGGCTGTTGTTTAGTTCATTAATGAATCTTTTTTTGGTTCCAGCTGTGTTTGCTTCACAAATGCCTAAGGTCCACCTTCTATGTTCATATTTCATCGACTTCATTGTTCAGAAAACAAAAGGTTGGCCTCATTAACATGTTCCTTCAAATTTAGTTCTACTGCAGTGATCTAATGAGATGATGTAAGTCGTCGTGTTTCTTGTTATTCCTTACATCATTTTGTGGTTACTGGGTTAAAAAAGAGACACTTAGATTGCCAAATCATTGTTGGCTCATGCCAATCTCGCTGTTCTCCACAATGCCCAGGTCACTCTGAAGGTTTATGTAATATCTCAGTGCACGGGCGCGCGGAATGCAAGTGTAATTTCGCGGATGTAAGTCCCATAAAACATTTGAGTCATTTTGGAATAGACATTCAGCTGTGTCAGTTATTCCTATATGAGCTTCTACAAGTTTTTAAATTCCTCGCCCAGCCATGTAAGGTCTCATGATCTTGCAATTTATAGTACCTTCTATAGGCCTTTTATAGCCATTCAATCAATGTTGTTTCATGCTCTAATCCTGACTGGACCGGTTTTGTTGTCCTCATCTTATCCTTAGTTCCTCTAAGCTTCCTACAGTCCTGCTTCTTAATAACCACATTCCACCATATTTTTTTACACCTATTATTAGAGTTTTGTTTCAAGCAAGAGATTAAACATTACTTTCCTATGTCTGGCAGGAGTTTTGATTTCCTTGGTGCCACGGGTGTTCAGTAAACTAATTTGCACAGCCATCACAGCAGAATGGGTGCGTTGTTAGTTTCAAAGTGAGGTAAAACTATTCTCCGTTACATTTTACAGCGAGTAATGCACCTGAACCATCTTCGCAATGGCCTGTCAGTTCTAGGTTCTGCATGTATTAGTTAGCCTTCATGTAGGTGAGCTTATTTTCTTCAGATAGGTGAGCTTATTTTCAAATAGGTGAGCTTATTTTCTTCAGATAGAGCCTATTAGGCTATGCATACATGAGCAAGAAATTTCTCTTTGTTGTCAGTGGACTTCATAGCCATTTAGCTGTGGGGTGATTTATGACAAAGTAAAGCCCAGGTGCTTCTTGTGTCATATCCACTGAGATTTACTTGCTGTGTGCTGCAGATCTTGCATGATACAACAAAGGCCGAGTAAAAATGTTCATGCCCCAGATAAGAACAGGTTCTGTATACTGAGTCAAATATTTTCAGGTTGCCAGCGCTTGCATACCATACTGAATTGTTGACGACCGTTATTTCAAATAAGTTTCATTGCCCACACACAGCTTTCTGAGGTATGCTTATTCAACATCTCCATTCAACACACTGGGATATAGATTGTTCACGTGTACAGGGTTACTTTCTTTATTGAGTTGTGCTCCTATTAAAATATCAGTTCCTTTTATTGTTATCACGTTTGCTCTCTATACTGAATTGTTCAGCACCCTTACTTAGTATATACACTTTATTTGTCCAAACATGAGACCAGGACCAGCAACCATTGGATCTATGTTGCCGCTGTTGTCTTTGGTTCAAATATATAAGCCTGGCAAATATCCAGTTCATTAATGAATGTTTTAGATGTTTCAAATTTGGTTTTTGCCTCTGTTTCATGTATTCCTGTGACTTCGACCTATTTAAATTCCTTAGTTTCCATACATGTCGTGAAGGTAATTTTTTTTGCCTTTTAACACCGACATGTCATTCTAGGATATGCTAATCCATCATTCATCACCAGCGTATGTAAAAATTTTTGTGCCATGCCTCCACAATGCATAGGTCACTTTGAAGGTTGATATATGCACGGGTGCGCGGAGGCCGTCTGTTATACATTTTACCTCCAGAACTCAATATTGTAATATACATTTTCATGTGCTGTTGAAGTCAGGGTGTTCCTCCTAATCCCCCTTACTATCACACTTATACATGCCACTGTATGTTATATTTGAGTACAGGGTAATTGATGCCTCTGATTTGTTTACCTGATTCTCCTTAATTTTTCTACTGACTTTTTTTTTATGTCCAGGTAGGTTTTCCAAGAATAAACATGCTTAGAGGTCGGGAATACTATCTTGAGAACAGAGAATTGCCAGCTCTTATTTTTTTGGTATAAGAGCTACCTTTTACTTTACATGCAGAGATAACAACAGCCTTTCTGAAATGTGACATACCTTGGGTTGCTATTGACGTGAACAGGTCATGGCCAGTGTTGATGCATAGAGGGTAATGACTTTGTGAGAACTGGGAACTACATCAGCAGATCTCCAGGTGATACTATGCCACCTTCCTACATTTATTTTGTGAGAACTAAGTAAAAAAGTCTACAGGTAAAGCCGTGCTACCTCGCTCCCTTTCTTCACCACGAATAAAAAAAATTATTATACTGCTTTGTGCTATGAAACTTATTTAGGCTACATGGTTAGGACTACTCTCCAATAATCTGAGGCCACCATTCCTTTTATGGTTCATTGTAACCAGCGAAATACCACTAATTATTTATGGCGAATCTATAGGTTAAATAAAAATCCTTTATTCTTCGTGATGCTCTGTTCTTTATGTTTCAGAGAAAGACATGCATTGAATTTAAATTCAGAGATTATCTAATCAGTCCCTGATTTCAGGCTTCTATCGGTGGCCATTGGTTCACCTACATTGCATTGAACTGACATTGTTTCTTGCACTATGAAATCTGGTTCAATCTATAGTTAATTTTTATACATGCAGCTCTTTTTCCTTCATTCAGATGTCTTCAGTTAATGTTACCTTTGCTTTTTGTCCCATGCTTTTTTGGGACCGGGTAGATACGTTATATCCATCCATGCGTTTTCGAAACTGATAGATGCTGCTATATCCATCTCTTCATTATTTATTTAATTCATATGCGTCCAGCTAATGTTACCTCTTTGCTCATGTTTTGATCCCAGTACAGACGAATGGGAAACAACGACTCGCGTATATTGGTGTATGCAACGTACTCAAGCCAACCAAATTCGACATCTTTATCTGTGAAGAACGCTCATGTGTTGAACCACATGTCTTAATCCGAGTCAGACAGTTTCAATAGCAGATCATTAGGTACATGTGTCCAAGGTACAATTCTATTTCTTTAGATTTGTGCCTACATGTGCACGCAAATAGTTGTGCTTTGATTATATTGATGCTCTAATGAACTTAAGATCTCGGCTAACAGGAAGGCCCTTTCAAACGTGTACATGGTACGTGGCATGTAAAGCAATAAAGCATGCAACCCAAAATGCCAAGGCACCAATGTTGGCCCAAAGTATGTATAGCCACTTCAAAATATCAGTTTCTAGCGTAAGCACTCACCACTATTGAAGGCTCTTATATATCTATATCTCAAGCTTTTCCATGTACAGGTATATATTATCCTTCAATGCAAAAGATGGCACAATAGAGGCTACATTCTTTGCATATGATGAAGAAGCTAGGCTAATCCTTGGTTGGGATTGTAATGCGATTATGAAACCGCTCGCTCTACCAGGCAGCCTTCCTCAGTAGGTCCAGAATATTATTGATAACAGATGCATCTTTTCAGTTGATGTTACAGATGCTTAATGCTCAAAAAAAAAAAGAAGGCGGTATTTAGTCAAATTTGTTTTACAAAGGCCAACAAGGTGCAGGTCTGCCTTAAATACAGGTGCCTTGCTGACACAAGCAGGAATGTTTTCAACTGAACCGCTAAACTCAGAACATCCAGCCACTCCATCTGCTGCTGTTCAGAGTCCATCTTCTCAAAGCGAGCTCCTATACATACAGACTACTACACAATTGGCAACATATGTCTAGATTCACGAACTTTTGCATATTGATGCTTCTACATAAAAACTTCAAACGTGTGAGCCTTATTTATATATGTATATGTGGTACACTCATATGCTTATTCACTATACAGACACCTCCTCCTTCAGCCCATATTGATAAGGATCGTCCAGAGGAAGATAAGACCAGGTGAGAGGCTAACTCACAACCTAAAATAATTCAGAGTTCTTGCATAAGATTATTTGATAGCAGACACACTATAAGTGATAACACTTCGACACATAAAATAGGTCATCAGGCCTACCAACCGATGCTCGCAGAAATCTATTTAGGTCTGCTGAGGCAATATCTGAGGTAACTGAATAAAATGACAGATAGTTGGACATGGTACCATGCGTTGTAAATAGCAGCATCTCTTGTTTTATTGTTTTCCATAGAAGTGATTGCTAAAATATTTCTCTACTACCAACAGGATACCATTGACGATGAAAACCTCTCTATGACAAATGCGACGCTAGATGATGCCATGAAACCGCCCGAACCTTCCTTCCAATTAAAACCAAAACGGTAAGATTCAGCTTCGTACAAAATGGAAGGCTTTTACTGATATCATGTGCAGCTTAATAGAAAAAAATTTAAATATATCATAGGCTCAAAGCTACTAGCAGCAGGCAATCTTCCAAGGACACCTCCTGCAACTAATTTTCAGCTTGTGCTTTTGCTTAGGTAAGCTTCTACAAAGCCTTTATCCACAACGGCATATGCAATGAGCAGAGCCATATCAATAGAAATAGACATAATTTTACCTCGATGACAACTTACTAATCAATTTTACATCATTGACAAAAACAGCTGTCAACACCATCAACAGAACGCCTGCAACCTTTTGCACCGTTCAGGGGACAACAGCACAAAACAACACCCCTGTTCTTATCCTATGCAGACATCTCTCATTTTATGTATAATTAGTCATGGACAATGTAGCCCACCTCTTTTCAGTTTGTGAACTGGTTTCTTCAGCTGCCTACCTAGAACGCTGGCACAGCTATTCTATGTATGTGAAGACTGAATCTAACTTGATAATGTAGATGCGCTGTGTTGAGCTGCTGAATATTTATGAACAAAAGCCTATCCACTGCTAGACTGAATCCTACATCTGTATAGCTGCTTATATATATAAGCGTCGGAATGCTTTACCTTGACTGCACTACTTAAACGATTCGATCAATATATTCACCCGAAACATATCCATAATGTGTCACTCGGTTTGCTTGCCCATATACAATTACCTTCGACTGGCAGCCTCACGGGCGCGCGAAACCGCGCGCTTCTACTAGTTGAGATCAAGAGTCTACACACTTCTAGCTGCTCGTCGTTTTTGGGAGGTCGACATCATCACGATTTGAGATTTTGCTCGCAAGGGTGAAAGAAACCGTGATCTTGCGAAACACCACTCTACATGAAGTGGTGGGCCCCAAACCAATTTAAAGGGTAGTCAAATAAAAGAAATAAAACATAATTCTTTTGGACTTTATAATCGTATATAGTGCTGGGATTGGTATGAACAATGGCTACCTTTTGGCCCAAAATTTCATACGCTTGGTATTGCAGTGATCTGCTGGGCTATTTGGAAGACGCGTAATTCAGTGTGTTTTGAGGGGAAAAACATATTTGATCCGGCAAATATTATATGTTATGCTTGCTTATTAATGGGTTACTGGGCAGGGTTGTTTGTGAAGGAGGACCAGAAAACCTTGATGAGTGGAGTCAATACAATGCTGTCCATCGCGACCCCAGAAGCATCACCAGCTAGATGGCGCGCCGGACCAGGACCAGCCTGAAGAGTGACACCGCGCGGGGGGGGCCCCCCCCCAATCATCAGCAGAGCGTGAAGATAACATCATCCTGGGATCGATTTGCTGTTTTGGGACTGTAGCTGTCTGTAGCTCAGTTCGATAAACTTGTAGTTGTCAGATAGATATAACTTCGCTGTGCGTAGCGTAGCCTGAACTGCTCTTATGCTCTGCTTCTCTCAAACTCAGAACTGAACTGCTCTTATGCTCTGCTTCTCTCAAACTCAGAACATTGTATTTCCGTTGCATGCTAATGGAAATGAAGGAATGGTCCTCGTATTGAAAAAAAGAAAAATTTCTATATATTTTCCAGAACACAAAAGATCAAATCTTACAAAATTCTTTTGAAAAGGATATTAAGTTGGTATTTTGCCAAGCTCTTCTCCGTCCTTGCCCCCCTTCTTTATCCTCCATCCTAAAACACAAGTTGTTCAAGGTTCAAAATTTATATCAAAACATATGGTACATCTTGGGTCCTCAACGGTCCCTCTTCTATATTTTTGACTGAAAATATTGAGGGTCCTTTTAAACTTGATGTCAACCACAAAGTCAGCTGGTAAGGAAAGTGACAACTAAACTATTTTCTCAATCCTAATTAGCTAGGGGCAAGGTACTTCTTCACTAAGATTTTTATTTCATGTGAAAGTCCCTAAGCACAGGGTTGAGTCTCTTGAAAACTTTCTTATGTGTCGTATCTTTCTTGGAATTCCTATATTTTTAATGTTGGCTTCAAAGCCTGGAATGAGGAGTTTTCTATATTTTAAATTTGCTTAGGACTCTCTAACTCTAATTCTATATTTTCCCATTTATTTATATCTATATTCTATTATATACTATATTTAATAAGAGCACTAAATGCTGTGCTGTGAGGAGGTCTGTGAGACGGACGATCACAACATGCCGGACGTGTCACCGTCCGGCACCGCGCAGCCGCGAGCGCCAGAAACACACGACCCGATTCGGGTCGCTTTCACAGATACACAAGAGGCCGCTGGCTTAACGGCAGCCGCAACAAAAGCGAGCCGAGCCAAACCTGGAATTTTTTTTATTTTTAATTTTTTTAAATTTTTTTTTACAATTTTAATTTTTTATTTCAAAAATATGACAGAACTAGTCGTCCACAGTTAAAAAACGCCTACTGTGTGGGCGTTATATATGACGTGACACAGGGCCGGCCGCCGCCGGTGCCGGCCCTTGCGGGCGGCCGTCTGTAACCCAAAAAACGTCCACTACGTGGGCGATTTTTGGTGACGAGGGGCCGTCTGTAAAAGTACGCGCTGTTTTGCGGATGGACCTCGGAGCAGCCAAAAAAGCCTACTGTGTGGGCGTTTTTTACGCGTCAGGGGGCCGCCCACAAAACAGCCGCACCGTATATTGATGCAGCCCACCGCAAAATGCGCTAAAACTAAAAAAAAGGCGACAGTGGGACTCGAACCTGCACCATCTCATCACCAGCCCCGCTGCGCTAACCAATAGAGATGTGTAATTAATAGGTGTAAAGAATGGGCAGTCCCGTCCAGAACAACGCGCACTTTTGCAGACGACCCCTCCGCAAAAGCCGGCACCGGCGACGGCCGGCCCTGTGCCATGTCACATATAACGCCCATACAATGGACGTTTTTTAACTGTGGACGACTAGTTCCGTCGTATTTCGAAACAAAAAATTAAAATTATAAAAAAATTAAAAAAAATTAAAAATACAGAAAGCTGCCCGTCCCATTGCATTGCCCCGACACGAAGGCCCAACAACAACAAGGCAAAGGCACCGGCGCCGCAGTCGCTCGCTACTCTTCGCTGCTCGCCAAACCAGGCTCCGTCCCGAGCTCTTGGCGCCCGCCCGCCCGGCTCGCTCACTTGTCCCGCCGTCCCGGACTCGCCGCCTCCTCAGCCTGCAGCCACCGCAGCCGCGGCGGCGCACGCCCGGGCGGCCCGCGCCGCATAAAACTTCCCGCGCCTCGCCGCCGGTGCCGCAACCCCCCTCGCGTCGCGTCCACGCGCGCGGGCAACGTCTCCGCCTCGATCCCATCGGAGCCAGACACGCCGGTCGGATCGCGAGCCGCGCCCGATGGACTCGGCGTCGGCGGCGCTGAAGCCCTCGGCGCTGGACCTGCTGGCGGCGCTGCTGACGGGGCGGGACCCCGAGGGCGGCGGGGCGCTCTGGGCCGAGAACCGCCACCTGCTGCTGCTGCTCACCACCTCGCTCGCCGTGCTCGTCGGCTGCGGCGTCGCCCTGCTCGTCCGCCGCTCCTCCGCGCCCCGCGCGTCCGCGGCCTCCGCACAGGCGCCGCAGCCGCGCCCGCTCGCCGCGAAGCCCAGGGACGAGCCGGAACCCGACGACGGGAGGCAGAGGGTCACCGTCTTCTTCGGCACGCAGACGGGTACCGCCGAGGGCTTCGCCAAGGTTCCTGCTCGAACTCTGCTTCACTGCTTGCTGTGTTTATGGTTCCTTCTACTGCCAGAGCTCGGCGCTCTGCTCCTGCTTGCACCGCTTGATGATGAGATTGGATTTGACGGCGCTTTGGGCGTGGATGTGTGTAGGCACTCGCTGAAGAGGCTAAGGCGAGGTACGATAAGGCCGTCTTCAAGGTGGTCGATCTGGTATGTCGCGGAGGCTTCATCCTTATGCTGCTGCTCAAACTTTCTTGCCTCCGTTAGCTCAGCTGTTATGATTCATACATGTATTCCCTTTCACTTGGGGGTTCAGGAAGATTACGCTGCGGAGGATGAGGAATACGAGGAGAAGCTTAAGAAGGAGAGCATCGCATTGTTCTTCTTGGCAACGTAAGAATTGGGGCTGTATGTGATTAAATTAGTCAATCGAGCCTGGGGAAATTATGAATTTCGTTTTCGGTGCATTGCCAACGTGTGTCCTGTTGTTGTCGTTGCAGCTATGGTGATGGAGAGCCAACTGATAATGCGGCGAGGTTTTATAAATGGTTCTCAGAGGTTGGAATACAAATGTATTTTGTCTGATGCACTTGTGCATGAGTCTTTGGTACCACATATTGATTGCCTCTTTTTTTTTGGTTTGGCTTCAGGGGAATGAGAGAGGTGAGTGGTTGAATAATCTCCGCTTTGGGGTGTTTGGCCTTGGAAATAGACAGTACGAGCACTTTAACAAGGTTTGTTGGTGTGTCTACATTAATTGGATGCATGCATGTACTCTGATTTCTACTTATGCTATTATTGTTGCCAATTCATTATCAACTGAAGGTTGGAAAGGTGGTTGATCAACTCCTCACGGAACAAGGTAACAAAAATCTCTGTCCGCATCAATTATTCTTGCGTACTACAGTATGTATGTGTATCGGTGCTCCCTGAAAAGTTCTGCACATCACTCTAGTCATAGGTGGAATTTCTTTTAGAAGGCATATTAAGCGTAAACGATATCATGGGTGACCGTGTGCAGTGTAAACACATTGCATTTTTATTTCTGTTGTTTTCTAATACTGCTTAATGAATGCTTAAAGAGTTGAATATCTGTTTTTTATGGCTGCTTGAGTGGAACGTTTACCCTTTGTATAAATATAAGCCAAAGCAACCCTTATGTTACAATAACTGACGAGCTGTTTCACAATGTAAATAATATTATTCCATGAAATACATTGGATATTTTGCATTAGGCATTGTGGATTACGTGTCTTTTCCATTTAACCTGTTGCGTTCTTGAACATTCAAGGGTAATTAATTCCTGTTCATTTAAATCTCATCTAGGTGGCAAACGTATCATTCCTGTTGGTCTTGGAGACGATGATCAATGCATTGAGGATGACTTTAATGCATGGTACAAATCCCAATGAACTTAATTGTTGTCTCAGTTTTTGTACTGAGGCATGGATTTTTTTTCCTTATTATTCATCTGGTTTATCTTGTTTATAGTGCTTCTGTTTGCAGAGATATCCTAACTTTTATCTTAATATATAGTAGACTATGGTCTGTTTGCTCTGACACTTACACAGCTAACGCCTTGCTTCCTCTGATTAAAGGAAGGAACTTCTATGGCCAGAACTGGATAAGTTACTCCGACAGGAAGATGATTCTTCAACTGGACAAACTCCATACACAGCTGCTATTCCCGAATATAGAGTTGTGTTTGTCAAACCAGAGGATGCCATGCACATTAACAAGTCTTTTACTCTCAGTAATGGCCATGCTGTCTATGACATTCAGCATCCTTGCAGGTGTGGATCATTTTCTTACTTCATATGCCTAGAAATTTGCTGTGCCTGTCATATGAGCTGATGCAGATCATTCTTTTCTTGCAGGGCAAATGTGGCTGTGCGGCGAGAGCTTCATACAACAGCTTCTGACCGATCCTGCATTCATTTAGAGTTTGATATTGCTGGAACTGGCCTAGAGTAAGTATATTTGATTTTATTCAATCTGGTAATTCTCATTATTGTTAAATTGGACTTCAGATTGCTGATGAGTCCTCTTTACCTACCTAGATATGAGACAGGAGATCATGTTGGTGTCTATGCTGAAAACTGCATCGAATCTGTTGAAGAGGCAGAAAAGCTGCTAGGTTATTCACCAGATAATTTATTTTCTATTTATGCTGACCAAGAGGATGGTACCCCGCTTTGTGGGGGTTCTTTGCCACCTGCCTTCCCATCCCCTTGCACAGTGAGGACTGCGCTTACCAGATATGCAGATCTGTTGAATTCGCCTAAGAAGGTGAACTTATGTCTATTTCTTTTCACCCATTTGTCAATGATGTTTTCATTCACATTAATGTTATTTCTGCAATGGTTGTTGCAGAGTGCTTTACTGGCGCTGGCAGCTCATGCATCTGATCCCAAAGAGGCTGAGCGGCTTAGACATCTTGCGTCTCCTGCTGGAAAGGTTTGTTGGTTAAATAGATCAAAATACTTTCTGATGTTGGTGTTGTATTTCACAGTCTGACAGTGTCTCACGTTAATTTATTGGCAGAAGGACTATTCACAATGGATAGTCACAAGCCAAAGAAGTCTCTTGGAAGTTATGTCAGAGTTCCCATCAGCAAAGCCCCCACTCGGCGTTTTCTTTGCAGCTATTTGTCCTCGCCTGCAGCCGAGATACTACTCAATATCTTCCTCACCGAGGTAACCCATGACTCTAAACAACACCTCATTTAAAATTTCAAATTGATCGGTCATTTAGGACTGAAATTATATTGCTACAGAATAGCACCAACAAGGATTCATGTGACATGTGCACTAGTATATGGGCCAACCCCTACTGGAAGAATTCACAAAGGAGTTTGTTCTACTTGGATGAAGGTACAGTGTTGCCTGCTGTTTCATATTTAGAAGCCATTTTGTTGTTCTCTTTTTTCTGAGATGAATCTTGAAACGGAGATGTACTAATTCTATAACAAATATAATTATGTAAATGTATTTAGTTATAGAAAATAATTTCAAGTTACTAGTATCACTCATCATCTTCCCCAGACCCCGCAGTGCGGGAGCCTACGGCACTGGGTACGCCCTTTTTTTTTAGTATCACTCATCATGTCATCCAGTAAACATTTTAGTATGCTTCTCCTACTTACAGCATTCCACTCCCTTGGAAGAGAGCCAAGAATGTAGCTGGGCTCCAATTTTTGTTAGGCAATCAAACTTCAAACTGCCTGCTGATCCTACTGTGCCCGTTATAATGATTGGCCCTGGGACTGGTCTGGCGCCTTTCAGGGGCTTCTTACAGGTTTGCTTTTTAGGTCTTAAGTTGACATTGTTCATTGTTCTTCCAACTTTGCCCCCTTTATGATTTTTCATGTGCATGGCTGCTGTATTTTGCACTGGCAGGAACGACTAGCTTTAAAAGAGGCACGGATCGAGCTAGGCCAGGCTATCCTCTTCTTTGGGTGCAGAAATCGGAAGATGGTATGGCTTATGTTTCAACATTTTCCATCTTCATCTACAGTTAGCAAACTTAGCAAGTCCATTACTGCTGAAATCTTTCAGTTTTGCACTTATGCTTATTTAAAATTTTACTAACTATTAGTGTTTTATTTGTTCAGGACTTCATATATGAGGATGAGCTTAATAATTTTGTTGATAGTGGTATCCTTTCTGAGTTGACTGTAGCCTTTTCTCGTGAGGGTCCTACGAAAGAGTATGTTCAGCACAAAATGGCACAGAAGGTAAATTGGTTATCATTGCTCAATCATGTTTTGTTTAAAAACATATATTTTCCCTTTTTTTGACCATTCTTATATAATCTTCCCAGGCTGCCGAGCTTTGGAGCATCATTTCTCAGGGAGGTTATATTTATGTTTGTGGTGATGCAAAAGGCATGGCCAGAGATGTCCATCGCACACTACATACCATTGTCCAGGAGCAGGTACAAGTAGTTTCCCAAAAGTTTGCCATTGCGTCACTGTTCCTTGTTGCTTTCTAGACTTAGTTAATTGCGTTACCAAGTGCTAAGATGTGGATGGCTAGATTGCTCTACCTGTTTCCCTAGCTTTTGAATCCACAACCAATCATCGATCTTGCGAAGCTTGGCTGACTACAGTCAGCAACATCAGAGCCTTGCTGCTTTAGGTCTACTGTGTAACTTTTATTGCCTTTTTCGAGTAACTAAACTCCCTACAATCTTCTTGACTCCATTTAATACATTTTTTATTGTATTCCGTATTCAGCCTGTTCTCGTGTCTTTCTTGAATGTACCCTCATAACAAGGGTAGTCAAAGCATGTTGTAGAAAACTGTAGTTTCACGCCCTTTGGCTAGTGCCGACCCAGATGCTGACTAAAGATCATTCAGTTCAGTGTTCCTACCCTCGTTCAGTTTAGGGTTAACTGCTGGTGTTGTTGACTAATATATGGCTAACTTACTGGGCTTGAACATGTGCTTGCTTGACTTTTGTTGCATGATGCCTTGATAAATCTTTGTTAGTGTTCACAGCAGGTACAGAGGATTATTCTAGTTCACTGAATGGTACCCTGGATGTGTTTTGCAGGGGTCTATGGACAACTCGAAGACAGAAAGCTACGTGAAGAGCCTGCAGATGGAAGGGAGATACTTGAGAGATGTTTGGTGACGTAGCGAAAATTTGCGAACCCCGTCAGTAGCTGCTGTGTGTTTCCCCTCGAATAGAAAGTGCTTGCTCAGCAGCAAGTTGACCAAGCTAGCAAAGTACTTGAATCAACATCAGGGAGAAAACAAAACTGAGGCACCGGGCCACCGTCTGGGATCTGATTAGTAGGAAATTGTCATACTCTGTTCGATGGGAAATGTATACTAGCAATATGTTCTTTTTCTTTAAGAAACAGAGGTTCCCCCCTTTATTTTAAAGTGAGACATAGCCATTCACTTATTAGTGTAGAGTTCTCAGATTAATATATGATGAAGCGCCAGCATTGGTGATTATATTATGTATAGGACTCTGGATCGAGCTATTATTTGTTCTGGAAATCATTGCTGTGATTTATGACGCTAAACTGCTAAAGCCACACATAAGAAATAAAACAGGCATTGGCCTATCACCTCCACTTGTTGCCTTGAACGTCGCAGTTAACCTGTCGATCTGGACACTTTTGCTTCGAGTTCCCTCCTGCTATGTGGTACAGATACAAATCAAATGCTAGAGCACGCTGATTAGTTTGGATAATTTACTAAATACAACTACAGTACGCTAAATTGACGTTGTATTTGGATAATTTTTACTAAATACAACTATAGTACGCTGAATTGACGCTGCACTGTGCGGAATGCTAAATCCGACCGGGGCTAAACAAGGCCTCGCCAAATTGGCCCTAAAATTTCTATAACGGAATTCTTGTAGCATTTCGTTTGTATTTGGTAAAAATTATTCAAACTTTGACTAATTAGATTTAAAATATTTGTCTCATAAAGTACAACAAAGCTATACAATTAGTTTTTGATTTTATCTACATTTAATACTTTATGCATGTGCTGATATTTTGATGTGACGAAGAATAGGAATTCTGCGCGATGAGTTTGGACTACAAGACCCTAGTCGGACACGCCAACACCTGTTGGGGGGTTTTTGCAGGATGTGCAGGTACCACTGCTCCGTGCAGAGATGCGTGGCGTGACCAACTGATGATCACTGGGGACCAGCCTGCAGTGTTTGGCATGGGCATCGGCCTTCCTGCTTGCAGATAGATTTGGCCTTGGGCGTGGTCTTTCTCAGCGGGAGGCACAGTTGAACCCACACCTCAGAGAGAGATCCAGCCGCCTCTCGACCCCAGCAACCTCAACGTTGTTGTCGCATCGTGTAGTACTGTGGGTTCACGCACGCACATGCGCATGTTGCACTGTTCACCGGCCCGGTGTTCACTGCTACAATGCCGGCCCTGTTTCCTGTCGATCTGTACTCGGACGACTTGACTGCGTGGGCCTCTTCCGTGGCGGTCCTCGTCCTCGTCGTCTTCTCCACTCCACTCCGCGCAGTGCCATGGATGGGATGCGCTTCAGATTCAGCAGCAGTAGCTTCACATTTTTGACTGTGTGAGGTGCGTCTATATATGGAACAGAACAACGCGTCTATATATGAGAGCGAAGCGGTAAAGCTTCAATTGACATTATGTGTATGGTTTTTTTAATTATAATTTTTAGGCCTTTGTGAGCCAAATATTAAGATAACGCCACGGATGTTTTTATTTTTATTTAGTAAAGTTACATACGCCGGCAGCATTACACTGCTGAGTTTTTGCCCATATGTATCATCCTTAAAGAATGCTCCATTTCACATTATCTATTTAAAGAGTTCACAATTGCAATCCGATAAAGATCTTTTATGTAAAACTAGCACATTGTGCATTAACAGAATGACAACTTGAGTTGTTCAATACATTCTGGAATCAGACTTTATATCGTGACTAGACACACACTGTTCTAACTCGTACAGTAAGCATGGGTCATGTTGAGCCAGTACTACCAACATTGCATACTACAATTATGAGTTTATGACCCACCATCCTGTCTAGAATAGCCATTCCTCAACCAAGTAACATATAAGTTTTCCACACGCCACACTTAACTTGTATCACTTGAGAGTTACATATTCTCCTCCAATTTTTCTAGTCTACCAGAAGAAATTAGTCGCGAAAGACGTGCGCGTTCCGGGCTTCCGGCCAGCGTACAGCCCATCCAGATCCAGTCCCGTCACCTCTCTCTTTATATACCCCGCCCAAATCACTGCATTCTCGTCCTCTTGGCTTCTACTACCCTGCAAACACTTCCTCCGTCACCACTGCTTCTCGCACTTGTGAAACAAAAAAGCTCCATTTTTTTTCTTCTTCTTCGATCGATGGAGAACGCGCCGACGTCGCACGCTCATGGCGTCAGCCTCGACCTGTGCCTGGACCCCTCTCCGCTCCATTGCTCCGCCGCCGTTCCCGTGCCGGCGCCCGGTGCCGCCGCCGGCGCCGACCACCACCGCCTGGGGGAGGCGTTCGCGTGCAACTACTGCCACCGCAAGTTCCACAGCTCCCAGGCGCTGGGCGGCCACCAGAACGCGCACAAGCTCGAGCGCACCCTCGCCAAGCGCAGCCGGGACATCCTCGCCGCCGCGCCGCCACCATCGTCCCCGGCCGTCGTCTTCCACCATGTCGCGGCGCCGGAAAGCAGCAACAGGAGGGGCGACTTCGTCGTGCCGACGACCACGTACTACTACGACGCCACGCGGCCCGCGGGGGAGGACGACACCACAACGGCGCCACCACCGGGCGTCGCGATGATGGGCTGGGGCGTTGACACGGCGACGGCTGATGGCAACTGCAGCCGCCTCGGGCTCGGCCTCGGCCATGCCCATGGCGGCCGGAACGGGGAGGAGATCGACTTGTCGCTCAGGCTCTGATCAGATGCTTGCATTCATGCTTGTTGATTGATTAGTAGTTGCGTGCAGCATCTGGCGCGTCCACAGTTCATCTATTTGTCAGGCCGATCCGGCGCAAGTCGTATTAGCTAATTCGCTCTAGCTAGCTAGCCTTCTCTTGGATCATCAGGTGCTTTAAGCTCTGACTGGTACGTATGTATAGCTGGTCTTCTATATATAATTCATGCAATAACTAATCTTAGATCTATATATAGCTAGACCATTCCATGTGTATGGTCTCATTTATCTATCTCTACATCTCAGTCTTGCATGGACAATTCCATATGCTCTCTCTATGCGGTTCTAGCTCCCTTCTTCTGCACAGGGACTATAACTGAAAAAAAGTATATTATTTATGGAGTTAAATTATTGAACTTGGAACTGTAAAATGTACCATACGTATCTCTCTATTTGTCCATCCTATCCAGTGCAATGTACTCTGTATTTTCACTTTACTTTTTGGGGGCCTTGTGAGAAAAAAAAGATATAACATATAGGTGCTGCTGTTCTTGCCTTTGCTTGGGTGTCCTGTTTGTATTTTCACTTTATCTGTACTCTGTATCTGAATATATATTATAGGACAAAAGACCCATCAAGCCACTGAGTCTCACCGGCTGTCCTGTTTATAGGTGCTGCTGTTCTTGCCTTTGCAAGGTGCTGCTGTTCTTGCCTTTGCTTGGGTGTTCGGCAAAGTTGTGGCTAGTTAGTTAGCTTTCTTGTTGGAAGAACTTGCTTTGCCTGACTGCAAGGGTCTTTGTTACCTCTCCCAACTCTGAATGGAAAACACGCTGCTGGGGCTCTTGCTTGTAACAGGATTCGGCCGATCTCCCGATCCATCAGTAGCTAGGACTCACGATACGACCTACTACAAGACATCGATCACTTGCTCTGAAATTCTGCTGCGGCTGCGTCGACACGTCGATCCATCGATGACGAGATGTTTACTGAACACACAACAACAACATGGAGCGTACGCGCACTAAAAACTAAAAACCTACACGACTGTTCACACGCGCAAAGCGCTTGGATGCTCTTTCTGAACAAGTTCTCTTCCTGCACGCATCCAGGATGATGTGCCATATTGGAGCACCTGCCAACGCAATGCAATTCGATCGTGGGGACATAATAAACAGTGGAAACTTGACATTTACAGATAGACAAGGTTAACATATATGCATGTGCCCCTGTCGCAGAGAGTAATGAAGGTACTTAGCTACGAGACTTTTATCTATCTTCCTTTCTGAAAAGGTGATTTGCCATGGCAGTGATGATAAGTACTCACTAATTGCGATCCATCTATCTATCATCACCAAGAAAATAAAGCAGTAAACGATAGACCAATCGAGAGCTGAGCTGGTCGTCTATTTCTATCTTCTCTTGAGTAGTCTTGAGTGGTTAGCGAGAAAGTAGTCTCATATGAAAGCCCATGTAGCTCCTAGTTAGGAAACTAGATGTTAGCACCGCACCAACGCAAGCTAACAATTTCTTTAGCGCAATAAATCAACTTAGTGGCTCTCATTCAGATGCAGTACAAATAAATCCTATAGTGTATATATATAGCGGTCGTGTCGGTTATTATAAGCGAGGAGGGAATCTCTCCAAAATATTTAATGCTCTAATAGCCTATTTTGCCTCAGTACATAACAAGTTGATTTGTCAAAAAATTGCTTCAAGCTTGGAATGAACAGTAAGTTATTATGTTCATCTTATCAGTAGTGAATTGTGATACAAGCCGTTTGTGAAAAGATCGTCACTGTTGGCGTACTTCCTTTGTCCTTTAGTTTTTACTAAGTTTATTATAAATAGACGAACATCTATAACACCATATTGGTTTTATTAAGCCAGCTGATCGTTTCTGCGGTTGATAAGCCGACTAATGCTGATTTGTTGGGAGAAAACTATTATACCATGGCTGTTAAATGCTGATAATTTTTTTTGTCAAAATTTGAGAAGTTTAACTCAGGATAAAAATATGTAAACTATAATTTGTAAGGAAGCTAGGCAGCAGTTACATATTAAACTAATAATAACCTATATATCTGCATGCGTGTAAGCAGCAGAAACTCTAATGACTAGCACTGAAAAAAGCAAAGCTAGCTTAATCAATGCACATTGGAGTACACATGCATATAGCTAATAAGCTTGGTAGCTATAGGTGCTTAGACTATATATGCATGAGGATGGCGACAACGGCGTGGGTTAGTGCCCAGCTCGAGTGGACAATCACAATCCTAGCTTAATCCTAATGCATGTGACTAGCACAAACACAGGAAAATCTCACAGTCCTGGCCTTACCTGCCAAATTAAAGTCATCTCTCATCGCTCACAAGAGTCCAAAATCGCAGCCGCTGATTGGTCGTCTACAGACTTGTTTGGCAGCAGGTCCGGCGGCCCTGGTGTTGAGTACGTTGCTTGTTGTCATGGTCATCTAGCTAGCTGAGATCACGTCTACGTACAGTCCTAGTATCGAGCATAGAAACCTACTTCAGCTGATGACAGTGCAGGAAAAGTCAGTCAACTAGAGGTGGCGCTTCTCGCCTTCATTCATTCCTCGCTTGGAAGGTGTAATGATATGTAGTAAGCATATGCATTGCATCAGACTGCTGAGCTAGCTCTTTCTCTTTGCAGGCAGTTGGCAGTTATCACAGATTCACAGCTCAGGCAAACATCTTGTCATGCGCTGCCAAGTGCCAAGAGGCTCACCGCCCCTTGGTGGTGGTGGTTCAGGAGAAATCTCAGGGAGCACATTGTGTTGGAGCCAGATGAGGCAATCGGACAAGCGCGTGAAAGTAATGGTGGGGCACGCACTGATGGAGTGATAGATGAGCTTGCCGTGTGCCTGGCTCTCCTCTGCTAACTTCAGCTACTAGCTTGCATCACGGTGTCTAGCTATGTGTACATCCATGTGTAGTGTGGAGGTGCCACTCCCCTGCGACATGCTAAGAAATTTGACTAATCTTCCTTTTGCTGCTAGCACCTCTCCCTTTACCGTAGTGTACTATCACTTCTATCTACCATACCTTCAAGGGATCAGTCGGACTTGACTAAGATGAGGATCAACAGGATCTAGCTACCAAATTAAAGGCTATGATTTTTCAAAAGAAATTTAAGACTTTTTCTTTAGCGTATCACGTTATAGGTTAACATGGAGACCTCTTTATAATACAATACTATATTTAAAGAACTAACACCAATAACCAGATATTTATTTTGCCTCTGCCTTGGCGCATTAACAGATACTTTCTCAGTTCTAAATTATATACTTAAAACATAACATATATATGACAAAAGTTATTTATTATATTTTGGAATAATGGAGGGAGTACTGTCAACGGGCCTCGATGTATCCTCATCAAACGTATTGACACGTCACAGCCAAATGATCGTCACAGTGTTTCTTTGTACATAAGTTGTCATCTTGCACGTAGTATGGTGAGCCGAGATCACTCATGCTTTATTCAGAACGATGTTATAGGGTTGTTTAGTTCCACACTGGTTGGTGTTTTGTCTCCTAATTTTTTTTCTTTTTGACGCCTCTCATCTGGGTACAGCCGTAGTATCTGTTCGTACATACGCACATCCACTCAACACACTCACACCATCCGTGTATAAACAAACCTACAACTACACTCACATCTGAAGACCGCGTCCTTCTTGAGATCACCGAAATCCTCTGATTACGTAGGCGACGGGCACGTCACGATCCCATTATAGCTTCGCGCATGAGAGACAACTGAAATTATTCGGGAGGCACCGGCGTCGAAGCCAGGCTTCAAACGCTGGTGGGCAGGGCGCTCACCATCGCTCCTTGCCAACTGAGCTATGGCTCAGTCCTCTGCTAATTCTTGTTATAGTTGTAGTGGCCATTTTCTTCACCTTACTTCAGGGACGCCATAACTAGCGTGGAAAGCTTTTGGCTGGGAGACTAAACAACCCACGTTTTCGGTGGCCGCTTGGCAAACATCTGGTATATATAGACGCCGAGACTGTGACACAGAAGTGAATGGAATTCATTATGATCACGACAATAAACGAGCAAACGATTCCCCCATCTCTTGACACTTGGAACAGTGACAATGCACGTCTAGAAAAGGCAAGGATAGCTAGCTAGCTAAAGCTATTGACCAGTGCACATACACTAAGATGGACGCATGGTGACAAACTGACAATTAATAATAGCGTGTGTTAGCGGGCCACGTAAAGCTGCCTGCCTGCTCTAATCTTGGTCTGCTGCTGATGTTGTTGAACAATCACAATCTTAGCTAATCCTAGCTCCAAATGCATGCGAGTAACGCGAACTAAACACAAAGAGAATTTCAACATGACTTCACTTCAGAGCCGCAAAGAGAACAATCCATAACCTGCAGCCGCTTGCGTGTCATCCTGCGTTTTTTATATATAATAATATTGCTTTTTGAGGAGTCCGAATTTTTTTAATAAAATATGTATAAAATGTAATAATATTATGGTGCGTAACAATTAACTATTAATTTAAGTTAACTGGTAGAATATATTTTTATAATAAACATACTAGCATAGATACATCTGCTTTTTAGGTACTTGTGTTTGTTATGGCTTATAATCGAATTTCAAGTGAAAATAATAAAAAATCCCACCTAAGATTGTTTTTAGATCGTCTAGGGACGACAAAAAACCAAAAACAACAAAAAAAAACGACCAGGGACGACAAAAAATCAAAAATAACAGAAAAAAAATCACGCCCAGTGGGACTCGAACCCACAATCGCCTGATTAGAAGTCAGACGCCTTATCCATTAGGCCATGGGCGCATTGTTGACGATGATGGTATTTGACTATAATCAACTGTTACACAATTACAAGTCTTCTTGAACAATAGTCAATAGTTTCCCTGGAGACACAACTCATGACCCTCACGAACAAAGGGCACACATATGCAAGCCAACTGCTACATTCGGTAAGTGAACTGATGACACCAACTCATTACAAACTTACTTTCCACGAGCAAGAAATTACACCCTATTGATCACAAACTCTTACATTTTGCCCATCAAAATACTCTGAGTTATGTACTACTCTAGCTGCCCACTTGCCTCCACCGTTTCCGCCGCCACTTGATGTTATCGGGATTCATGTCTTGAATCATGGATATGGATATTGGCAAGAACCCTTTTCAGCACTGCCCATGCGGCTCTGCCTCCAGCATTTTTTCTGGTGAACACAAAACCTGATAATTGAAGTACCAAACTTCCCCAGCAAAAAGCATTAAAACTTGTTCAATTCAGGTATATCTGGTCTGCTTTGGTCATCTGTCAAATGCAGTATAGCTTCAAGCACACATAGCTCATGAATAGTATATGTTGATCAGGATGTTATGTCGGCTACTTTATATCTGTATGCTGTTCTGCACTCCCATCAGCTATGCTCCATATAAGGAAGACCCCTAGCAAAATTTAGCAAACAACAAAACTGATCGGTGGAGTTGGAACCAAAAGGATGGAACTCCATGGTGACTGTTCTCACCGAAAGGCAGGCACTGGATCCTATCTTTCCCAAGTCGAAGAGTCCACCCAAACTCCAACCTTACAGGATTCACTTGTTGCTCATCATGGCTGGAAGAGAAACAAAAGGCAAATGTTCCAGACTCAAGAATGCTTGAACATAGTCAGGAATCAAGATAACTGGCCAACGTCGCTCAAGAAAGAGAGCCTTCTTTTAGCAACCTTTGATCTATAACACCAGGCTTCAAATGCCTCCGTCAAGTCAGGATATCTAACATGTTCCGACTGAAGCCACTCTGATAAAATCTCAGCTTGACAATTTGACGGTAGTGTCAGCAAAATCGAAACAATTGCAGACTCCAGACCCTGCCAGACCTCATTGTCCAGGTTTTCCTTTTGTCTCTCAGCTTCGCCATCATCATCATCATCCGGATAGGCCTCATCAGCCAAAGATTTTGTCATTCTTGCAAATCGAATCCATAAATTCACCATATGACGGCGTTTCTCAGCTGGAAGGACGACATTGCCAAATGCAACAGCCTCCAGGACTTTTGCGGACACCTCTACCACCTTCAGCCTTGTCTTCAGACAGTCATACCCAGTGCATATTGCGTCGACAGTTTCGATCACATCAGAGGATACTCCAACCCAGTAGACAACAATGCATTTCATCATCTCGAGCTTGCTCAGTACCTGACAGACCCAAGATATATCACAAACAAAAGATTGTAACTCCTGCTGAAGCTCCTGGTCATCGCCATCAAGAGCTGTCTCCTTTTGTTTCGTCAGGATAGAACTCATGAAATCGCTGAACCGGCTTAGTAAACCTGTGGCACAATCCTTCACTTGAGACTTCACAGCGTCGTTGTCAAGGGCTACCAATGGGGCGTCGTCATCTTCGGTGAGCATGTACTCCAGCTGCTCCTGAGCTGCAGACTTGAGCTCCCGCGCAGACCCAGCCGCCGACGAGATCGTCGCGTGCCGGAACGCCGAAAGGAATATGCTCGTCACCGGAGCCGGATCGATTGGCCGCAGACGCGCGAGGATGCACTCGTACTGCGGGCCGAGGCCGGGGACGGTCCTCAGAATATCCTCCTCGTCGGCCTCGTCCCAGGGGGCGGACTCGATGTAGCCGGCGCAGGCGGCGGCAATCTGCCGGCACCCAAGGTGCGCGGCGGCCTGGAGCACGCCCAGCGCGCCGCGGACGCCGAAATGGGAGCAGGGCTCGGTGGCGTACAGGAGCCGGAGCGCGGTGACATGGGCGCTCAGGTCCAGCTCCTGGCAGTAGACCTCGACGCAGTAGCGCGATCCGAGGATCTGGCACGTCGGCCAGGCGTCGGAGAGGCGGTCGGCGAAGTAGGTGCTGCCGGCGGCGAGCACCGCGGAGTGGCAGTAGAGCCACTCGTCGCGGCCCTCCGGCGTCCGTAGCCGCACCACCACGTCGCTGGTCGCTTGGTCGCCGATCTTGGGCCGCCCCACCCTCATGCCACTGCTAGTGCAAGATCGGGGAGTGGAACGACCATCAGACCATCAGCAACAGCGCAGCTCATCGATCGGACGGAACATAACTTTGTCAAGAGAAAGACGCAAGATAATTCGGAATGGAAGGAAGATGAGAAGCAATCCGTAGCGGATTCTAAGCTTATTTCCAATCTCACTTACCGCGGCAAAGGCAAGCTAGGATCACGCCGACGAAGGAGAGGCGGCTCGCTGGGGGGAGATAGGGGAGGCCGGGAGGCGAACAGGACGGAGGCCAAAGACCAGAGAAGCGAAGGCAAATATCACACTAGTTTTAGGATCACGAATCTCGATGCACATTAGACGGTGCCTGAGCTAAACCTACTGTGACTCATACTGGTGTTTAACAGGTCACATTGGCATCTCTGAAACAACATATGACGCTTCAAAATTCTCAAGTTTATGCACTGACAAAGGTTAAGCCTATACAGGGTAGATTCTGGATCCAGGATTACATAATACATCTTTTCTATCACAATTCACAACACCTAAAATTTGCTGTGCAGTAAAATTACAGTAGTATGCTACGATTGTAATTGTACAACATGCATTTCCAGCTGCAAAGCATAAGGTTCAATCAAAATGGTCCTCAGAGAAATCAGGCTCGTCAGGCTTTTGCAACCTGCGAATAGCGATGTCGTCGGTGCGGAACCTTCTGGAAGCAGAGGCAAGCTTATGCATATGGGCAATAGCACCTTCAGCAATCTTACCTGTGCCACTGCTTGAGGTGCCCTCCTGTCTGGGTTTATCACCAGTTGGGTGATCCTCTGACCACCATGAGTATGACTCCCATCGGCTGAGGCTCTCAGCCAGCTTCCTTCTCTGGTGCTGCCGCCATGCAGCTTGGATGAAGCAGGCAGCCCAGGTCCTCCAGTGATGGGAGTAGAACCGAAATGTGTGCTGCAGTTTCTTGCTGTGAAGCCTACGGAACTGGTTTGCGACAAACTTCAGGTCTTCAGCTCGCAGAGCAAAGGCTTCCACCTCTGTGAGGCTCCGGACTGTCCTTGTTGAAAGTGGGAAGTGGACATTGGTCTTTGGAAGTAGGGCCCAAGTCAGCAGCTCTTCACCTGCAAAATCACCAGGGCGCAGGATGATAGAGTTGAAGAAGTTGCTACGGCCACCATTTGTTGTTGAGCTCTCTAGTTTCCCGCGTATGATAAAAAGCATCTCATTCACAGGATCACCCTCGCGGGAGATGTATGTATTCTCAGGACACAGGAAAGACACCAGCCGCTCACAGATGGCATCAAGAAGTTGTTCATCCATCTCAGAGAAAAAGGGTACCTGCATTGCAGAATGGAATGAAAAGCTGACATGGGATGTGTATGAAGTTTCAACTAGCAGTAGAAGCAATGGTAAAAAGCAACAGTGTGTCAACTTGTTTCTTTCCATACTAAAAAACTTACACGTCTAACAAGGTCCAAACAACTAATTCAACTGTGAGATGGGAGTATAACCACAACTTACACGTCTAACAAGGTCCAAACAAAGATGACGCTGCACATCCCGTCGTATGTCAGCAGGCAAAGCTTGCAAGATGGACTCTTCTTCTACTCCTCTTGTGGCAAGCCATTTAACTTGAACAAACCGCCGGACACGTTCTTGAAGATGAGATGGGAGTTGATGGTGTCTCATCCACTCATCCATGTCCCTTTGCCTCAGCCTCCACTCTTCAAGCCTTTTACTGATAGACTGCAGGTATGTCTAAAAGAAGAAAGGAAGTGATCTCTGAATCAGACTTCAAGTGGGGTTACCAGTGCGTTTTTTTTGGCAAAATGTGTGGAAAATGGCTTACTGAACACAGAAACAGTGAAATCCTTATTTTTATCAGAAATCTCAAACCATGAAACGGAAGTTCATACTTTATATGCTTGATTCATCAGTTAAGCAAAAAAGACAGAAAGTTACAGTAGCCTAAGACATAATGCACAATAAAACTGATAAGGTAATTTTACCAAACTATATCAGCTTTAAAATTGCTTCCAAATTTATCACATAATGCAATTACTAATGCTGTGTTGATCCTAGGATTAACTAGGTAATACAAGCATAAAATGAAATATCAACCCCAAAACTTCCTATTGTAGTTCAGAAGTTAGAATTTATGGCACTACCTGCATCTTGCCAATCAACTGAGCAAAGAGTATGAGACTAATAGCGCCAATTGCTATAGCAAATACGTTTTCTGTGATAAATGCACTTGTCTGGAGAGGATTTCCGCTTGAACTGAAAAGGTGTCAACAGACACAGAACAACATTAACATCAGTAATTATAGACATACAAAAGAACCCAAAGTAACTGAGTATAGTGGTGGATCACTACCTAAGCTGCAGCAAGCCCCACCACAGACAATAGAAGTACTTCTCAAGGAAAGGAGATGAGACAGCGTGTTTACTCAGTGCACTAGAAAACATCCCGTATTTAAATGGTATACTATTATCAGTGGCATCACAGTTGGCAAATATATTTGTCTTATTTGCCCATACTTTATAATCATTAGAACCATTATTCTCACAACTTATAAAGTTAAGGTTGCAATGTGTATCATTGTACTCAGAAATGCACTGCTGATCCCAGCATGTAATCTGCCGTTCGATGGAGAGAAGGTAATATATTGCACCAGTAATCTGCAGCAATGCACACAGATAATAAGTAGCATAATTTAGTATCATGCATACAAAAGTGTAACCGCAAAATCCAAGATAATAGTGATAGCATTGTTTCTCGCAATTGAGCTCACATGCATGCCTACATGAAACAGTCTTGTTTCTTTGTTCATATCGCGAGACTGAATTCTAATGCCAGGATAATGGGTATATTTGTCGCATCAGGAAAATGTAAGGACCAGAAAACTGATATTAGGTTCCATATGAAGAGAAAACAACTCCATTTTCAATAGCAAATAAAATAATGTGCGTCCTTTAGGACAAACATAAGCTGAAATAAATCTTAATTCAAATTAAAACCCCCAGGAATTTCATAAATGAAACTGAAAGTGGATAACCATACATGGCTTGCAAGCATGTAGAGCAGAAGATTGTATGCTGCTCCGCCCCAAGCTGACTTTGCAACTACTCCAACAGCTTTGATAATCTGATTGCTTAAAGGGATGATAAGATACATTCTTATGACATACTGAATCACAATTACAAGAGCAAATGTAGTGATCTGGATGTTATAATCTGAGCTTTTTATCGCAGGCATAATTAACCACACAGTAACCTGCAAAACAAAGTCACACCAGAAAGATCAAGTCATAACTACAGAAAATATGCACTAACAAACCAAATCATCATGTTCAGCATTTGTGATAATCATTGCTCAAAAATTTCAGCTACACAGGCAAAGTTATTCTAAGCATTACGCTAAGCTAACTGATTACAATAATATGCATATGGCACTGCTATTGACCATATACCAAAGCTGATTGTAGCACCAATAGAAATGGCAAAATAAGAAAATGCAATATAAGCAAATAATTATGCAACAGGGGGTGCAGCAACTAATGCTCGCAAGGTCTTTACCTGTGGAAGTGGCACAGCTGCAAGTATGTCTACAAAGAAATCAGTTCTTATATATCTTCGTTGAATCTTCTTAATATCCACAACAAGCTCTCCCTTTCCGAGGACTCTGGACTTTGGATCCACATATGCGGTATGAAACTTGATTGCTATGTTCAACATGTAAAATAAGTCAGCAAGTGATCGTAGGACAGTGATTCTTATGCTCAGTCCCTGGTCCTTGGCAACACATGATGGTCCATTACCATTTCGTCTAATCAATGGAAGGTAATAGAAAAAAGGATCTATGAAAAGAGCAAACAAACATGCCACAAGGTACACCCTGTTCCATCTCAGTACAATATTACTTCCAGGGTCTAGAATACGCTGGTGCCACGGTTTGTTGCCTTCATTTAACACCTTATTAAGCTTCTCAGGATTCTTCACATCTATTCTATTTGCACCAAATCTGTCACCCCGTCCAGTTTGATATAATGGCTTGGATTGATTTTGTCTCTCATCAGGAAAGATCCTACAGATAGAATAGAAACTTAGAATTAATACAGATGAAAATAGTGTGATTTCTAATGAAAGTAAAAATAGAAGAAGCATACATATGGTTCCACAAACCATCTTCACCCACATAGATAATAACCACTAGTTCATGATGCTACATCTATATATACATAGATATGCATATGCTACCTTCGCTTGAAGGACTATAAATTACCACAATCCTTACAAATTAATAAAAGTATAGAAGCTGTCATTCACAATCACTAATACAGAGAAAAGGAGGACCTAGGCCACTTAGTCTTGCAGCCAGATTATAACAGAGATTCCAAAAGAAGTCTCCAATTCTTAATTGTAAGAAGACATATAGATATATAGTAGTCACGATTGTTTGACAAAAACAATTACTTTTCAAAGCACACAAGTTATAACCGTTTAGCAGATAGAACTGTATTATTCAATTTGCCCACGCAATTGCATCGGAATCAGGCTAGTGGAAAGGGAAAAAAATGAAGGTTGCCCATGAAACTGAATACAAATGAGCGATAAAATTAAGCTTGAACAAATGAAATGTAGTAAATGCTCTCAATTTCTAGTGTCATTTTCACAAATTATCATAAGACTCTGTCATGCACACCAAAAACCAGCTAATCCAATTACGTTCTTCTGGACTTAAGAGGTAATCTCCAACGAAGCTCTCTCAGTTCTTCTGGACTTAAGAGGTAATCTCCAACAAAGCTCTCTCAGTCTCAATCCTAGAGTCATCCCTTCCCTCTCTTCAGCAAGGGACCTGAATCCAGGCTTGAACAGGACCAAAGCTTCAAATTGGTCCTCTCCAATTCGTCGAGGTAGTTAAGAACCAACCGCCAAGCTACACCACCAAGTTTCGTGTCCTCTCTTCCAGAATGGATTCCGAATCTCCCTCCATCCTCGCTCCCCAATACAGCAAACCCAAAGTCAATCCAGTTCAGCAAAATTCTAACAGCTACTCGTTGACTCTCTCTCAGCAGGCAATCCAAAAGGCCAGAACTTAAAACAGATCGCAGTGGAAAAGGAAGCCGTATGGAATCAAGAGGCGCACCTGTTATTAGGCCTCCTCTGCATCTCCACCTCATCCTGGACCCTGGACCCAAACATGCCGGCCACCACGGCTCTCGCAACCTCCGCCCGTCCCGTCCAAATCCCGCGCCCAACTGGAGCGAGGCCGATATGGGGATCAGAAAGGGGGAGCGCACCTCTTCCGGTTCCAGATCACCACCACACCATGGATAACTGGAGTTGCTCCGTCTGATGATTCCGAAGAACTGAAGAACTCGAGTGGAAGAAGGCAGGCAGAGACAAAAAAAAAAAAAAAAAAAAAAAAAAAGCGATCTTTATGCGGTTCTTTGGGACAGGGAAGAAGAGGTGGACCAAGTGGTGACTTGCCTGTTCTCATACATCGTCACTGACATGTGGGTGCAGATGCTCAGTGGCCGGTTATGTTTGAAACGGGAAAAATGTTCTTTTCTATGTTTTTCTAAACTGAACCAAAGTTTTCTTAAGCTTACGTTTGGTTTACCTTCTGAAAAATGTTTCTGCTGCCAAAAAAACAGAATGTGGCAACTAAGCCAATAGAAATAGAAATTGTTCTTCCATAACATATATTTTTTCAAATAGTATAATTTGTGCAACACTTTAGACGCTGCTTTTTAGCTTTCAGCTTTCCACTTTTTCTAAATATAGATGAAACGATAGGGACGTTTGTAGTTGTTTTAGGAGAGACAAAGAGGAAAAGGTAAGTTCCATAGTTATATTTTTACTTAATAACGTAGAGCATCTCTAATAGTTACTAAATTTTAATTGGTAAATCAGTGATTTTTCCAAGTGGCTGAGCAATACTTAGGACGTAGGAGCATTTTAAAACCCGCTCCTAAAATATAAAATGCAATTTTGCATAAAAAAATCGATGGCTATTTTTAAGTCACTCAACTATTTTTATATTTTTTTCTTTCTTTTCCATCCTTCCACCTCTAGATTGGTTGATGGAAACACACACCTTATTTGCGCGCAATTGGAAGGTTTTGGAAACTAGCTTACAACTAAACTAATAACCTCTTAATACTGATTGAGTTTTGGTAGCTAGCTCTAAACTAAATAACCCCTTAATAACCATTCTAAAAATTCACTTTGCCCTAATAATAAAACAACATCAGCTGACTTATCAGTCACAGTAATCATCAGCCAAACAACCTTGATTGGATCCGCGTAGTCAAACAATGCATAAACTAATTACAATACCTAGTCACCGAGGCCTCAAGGGGAGTACATTTTACCGCAGCATTGACGACTGCTGCTTCATTTCTTCACAGCATGGGCATAGGCATATACAATGATGTTGTCACTTGTCAGTAAATTACTACAGGAACAGAGAGCGGAAACTTTCAGAGTAGGAAGTCACTGATTCAAAATCGCTTCTATAATCATCCCGCAATGGGCGAAACAGTCAAATCATCGCTCCCATTATTGCATCTGTAAGTTTACAGCTACTGTTTCTCCACTCACGAAGTTGCATCAGACTCAGTACACTTGCTGCACAGGAAAAGTGAGATGTCATGTACGCCGAGGATAGAATCAACTGATGGGCATGCCACGTACGTCACCCGGAACCTGAAATTCACAAGTCCAGTAGTGAGAAGAGAATTGTCCACACCAAAACAATATAAGGTGAACAATGTAGCTACACAAAGTGGTTGCGGTATATTGCTTTTGGCACAAACAAAATTTGTTCTATATAAATAAACATGCACACCTATAATTTGAATTCGTTTTGTAACTCCAAACTAAAATTGTAATGCATATGCATCAGTAAAGGAGTTATTATTCTATATAGGAATGCAGATTCCTGTACAATACAATAGCACCACTAATTGATTGTAAATCCTTCAAGAACTTAGTCCTATTGTTTTTTTCATCAGAACACAGTAAATATTACAGGTCTATCTCAATGTGATCAACAGGACATCTGTGGGTGACTCTGCATCTGGCAGGTAGGCAGATTCATGGTAAAAAAAGGAGTATGCCTCCAACTTCCATGTCAATCTTGGTTACATATACTCCCTTCGTTCCAAAAAGGACAACGTTATGGGAAGCGTGTCAGTTAAACTTTCTCAACTTTAACTAGGTTTATAGAAAATACGTGTAATATTTATATCTCTAAATAAATTTGTTGAAAAACTAGGCCTAAAGATCTTTTCGATGATACTAATTACTTAGCATAAATATTTATATATTTTAATATATGATTGTCGGTAGTTTGAAAACGTTGACTTCTCGAAAAACGAGAATGACATCTATTTTAGGACGGAGGGAGTAGTAGGGAAGGGTTCTTCTTATAGCAAATTAGAAAGTGCACTTGAACAAAGAAGACACAACAAGTAATTCTACGATTCAACACGTTCATCCTATTTTTACACAGCAATGCTTTCTAGGGTATACGCATGTGATGTCAGTCTATTGATAGCCCCAGCATGTAGTCAGCAACAATCATATCCATAGCATGTGAACGATAACAACGCTTTTTCAGGTTCTCCTTTTGGGGAGGCACGAAATTCTTAATGTCACTATAATTCAGTACAGATCATTAGCAATCAATAGTGCTAAAGGCCACATGCATATGGAGTTAGTAGATGGTTTATTATGTAGTTCCATTTCGTTTCTGCAGAGTACAAATAGACTCATGTCTATATTTGAATATTCAGGAGACATGTGTTTGGAACATACATGATCATTTCATTTAGGAGTGTTCCTTTTCATTGTGAAAGACTAACATATTCTATGCATTACAGCAATATATGTAGTCTGAAACAAATCTTGCACTAGATCTGAACATGACACTTCCAATATACTCCTATCACAGGTGCTATGAGTCTGCGGTGAATCCCTTCTATGACAAGTAAACAAACATATGATCCCGGAATCAGTGACGGAACCAGTGTTTTTAGTTGAGGGGGGCCGGACAAATATGATCGTATTTTTAGTGTGAAAAAATATACACAACTATAGGTTTCAACAACTTTTTTAAAAAAATTTACATTATTTATAACTAAAATCATAATTTTTAATAAAAACTCAATCAAATTGCCTTTTTTTATTCTATATAAATTCAAATATATATACTTATCCATTAAATCTACCGTGCAGGGGGGCCACGGCCCCTGCTGGCACCCCCTGGTTCCGTCTCTGCCCAGAGCACGAGCATTATGTCCATTTACTATGGAAAAAATCTTGACTCACACTAACAATTCATTTCTAAGAATTAGCCGAGAATAATGAAAAGCAGACAAGAGCAGCAAAGTTGGAATGTTACAGCCCTACCACACTGCACAAACTCTCTCAAATTGTCACAAACATTACATAATAATCAACTTCTGATAGAGAGAGCTGCTATAACTAATTTAAGATGAAGCTCCCAATTCTATTCATGTACTATTCAGGAACAGACACAGAGGTACAGACCTAACAAATGGGGGACTCTGACACAGAGAAAGCTATTTACTCTCTAGGGAAAATTTTGCTTTACCATGTAGCAAATTTTAGAAACTTTTTGTAAAAGTATAACCATTTTATCAGGATGTGGTGTTGACACTAACCATTCTCGCCTTTCTTGGTAAGGGTGTCCACTTCAGCTGTTACTGACGAACTGCCACCATTCTTTCCACTGCTCGGTTTCAATTTCTTTGCAAAAAGCCTTGCGATCTGCAGGTGCGTTTTCGCCATGATCTCAGTTCTCTTGAGCTCCATCTCCCCCTTCTTAATCTCAGATTCAACCCTCATCCTTTCTGTTTCCCTGTGCATCTCCAGCCTGGCGTGCTCAATCTTCAAGAACGAGCTCGCCAGCAGCTCGATGCTCTTGGCTATGTCAAACTCTGTGCTCTTTCTCTTCTTGGTCCGGTCCCAGACATTGTTCACCTCCTCCACGTCCTCGTTGGCCACCTTACTCCTCGGAGAGCTCACGTTGGCATCGCTATCAGCAGGCCTGCTCTCCTTCTGCAAGCTGTTGTCAACCTTCTCCGCTCTATCCGGGACAGCGCCATTCGCGTCGATGTTCATCAGATCAGAGAATGCACCCGGAACTGCATCCCGCAGCTGCGTGGCAAAATCAGCTTCGACCTCGGCCGCCTCTGGTTTCGCCGGAGCTCGCAAGTCTATGCTGTTAGTCAGCTCCGGCTGCAGCTGTGCCTGCACCTGGGCAGAGCAGACGGGCGGCCCTTTGAGCAGGCCGTCCATGCGGGCGAAGAACCTCCAGGACGGGCCAGCGGCGGCGGGGCCCGCGCGCGCCACCGCGGCGGACTCCGCCCGGTAGCGCTTCTTCATGGACTCGATCTTGTTCTTGCACTGGTTGGGGGTCTTGGCGCTGTTGCCGCCGCCGGGGGGCTTCCCCGCGGCCGCGGCGTCGTCGGCGCAATGCACGGACACCTCGCGGGCGATGTCGACCCAGTCGCTCCACTTGAGCTTGGCGCGGTTCCGCAGCAGCCACTTGGCCTCGTAGGCCTCGAGCAGGCGCACGATGCCACTCTCGCTCCACTCGTCGCGCTTCTGCGGCGGCGCGGCCGCCAGCGGCGCCGCGTCGGCGTCGGGGAGGCCGCCGTCCATGGGCGCGGGAAGCCGAAGGAGAGGGACCCCGAATTCCACAGCTTACACGGGCCAGCAGCCGGAGCAGAGCGCTATAACAGCAGCTCTGCCATGGCTGACGGTCCCGGAGGAGTTTGTGGCATGGGGAGGAGAGGAGATCTTAGCTGCAGCTACCGGTGGTGTGGTGCATGAGCCGCTCACTCAACAGCTTTATCAGAGACTGAATTTTCAGAGAAAGGAGATACTTGTGAAGCTGAAAATTGCGGTGATCGGACAGAAAGATCGAGGTAAAAGGGGCCTGGTGGTGATGCTGAGACCTGAAAGCCCCGAAAAGATTGGCCAAAAGCAGCAAACTCGGGGAGTTGAAACTCGCTTACACGGTTACACCAGAAAAGGCCAGGTATTTCCCGGTGTTTACGCGGCAGCAGCGGGGGTGAAGACTGGAGACCGAAGGGAACGCGGCGAGGAAGAGGAGACCCGGGAGCGAGCTGGTGATTAGGGGAGTCGAGAACAGTCAAGGCGTCCCTAGTAGAGCAAGGGAGAAGTGAGGAGAAGAGGAGGATATGGCTGGACGACGGGAGCAGCGGGATCTGCGCTGCTGCCAAATGCACAGGAGGAGGACGAGGAGGCGGGCGCGGAATTCCGGGGAGAAAGCGCTTGTCTTCTCCCCCGCGCGGCTGAGTAGGAATCGAAAGAAAGGGAGATAGCACGAGGTGGGGAGCGGGCGGGGCAGGCAGCCGCGGAAAGTGGGAGACCGGAACCGAGAGGAGGGCTGGCTGGCCGGTCGTCGTCTTGCTCTTGCGTTCCCGCCTGCACCGCCCGCGTGCGCCCGGCGCGCCACCTGCCGCGCGCGCCAGCTGGGTCCGCGCGTCAGCCAGGCGGGGCGCCGTGGACCGCGCGCTGCCTGCCTTGCCTGCCTGCCCGTTGCGGGCGGGGGTGGAGCGGAGGCGCGCGTCGGACCGCATTAGGTTAGGGGGCGGAGTGGGAAGTGACGCCATCGCTGACCGGATCCGTTCCGTCGACCAGCCGACGGCGCCAGCGCGGAGACCGCGCGCCGTGACGGGACGGCACGGGCGGGGAGTTGGAACGGAAACGCGTCCGCGGCGCGGAAGATCACGGGAGAAATCCGTGTCACGCGAATGGGCGCGCGGCGCTGTAGCGGCGGCTTTGTTGGCGCTGGCCGGCCGGCAGCGCGGTGGGCTGGACTGGACAGTACCGGGGGGTGGTGGGGGAAGTCAGTGGGCGGGGCGTGGAGCCCAGCGCATGCGGACGCGGACGCCGGGCGGTGCGGGTGCCCTCGTTTTCCACGGCAGCCAGGCAGCCATGCCAGCGGCCCGCGCGCGGCAGGCACTCAGGGAGGGCAGGCAGGCGGGCGCCCGCGGTTCAGCAGCCAGCGGTTGGTAGCGACGTCCACCTCCATGATCGATCCGTCCGTCCACGCCACGCGCCGCCCCACCACCACCTCGCTTTCGGTTTCCACTTGCCCGCTGCCCGCGGTTGGTGGCACACTGGCGTGGCAGCGGCGAGGAGGCACGGCATCTTTTCTTTGTCTCTTGTTTCTTTCTTCCCCTGGCCGGCCGGCCGCGCGCCCGCGCCCTTTGACCGCCTCTGCCTCGCAACGAAACGAAACTACGAAACTGCTCTGCAAAGGAACAGAAACGCAGCGGCTTCCCGCTTCCATTCCATGATTGCTGCGGCAGTTGACTATTTGGGACGGCAACCAGCTGCCGCTGCCATTGGCTACTAGTGGCTACCGGCTGGACTGGATGCTGCCGCCACCATCTGCGGCTGCGGTGCTCCAACAATCAGCATCGTGTGGGGGTCTCACAGTGACAGGCAATACTGTATCTAGCAAGGGACTCCGGCGGACAGGCCGTGCCATGCCACCTCTGCTGCCTGCTGCAATTCTCAGCGCTCACAGAGAGTCACAATTGAGGCCTCGTTTAGCTGCCACTCTCCCTTCGTCACATCAAATATTATGTCATATGTATAAAACATTAAATATCAATAAAATAAATAATTAATTACAAAGATTAATTGTAAATCATAAGATGAATCTTTTGATCTAGTTAGGTTATAATTAAATAATATTTATCAAATACAAACGAAATGCTACGGTACTTTTCAGGCTAGAAATTTCGACATATAAACGAGGCCGGAGAAGGAACGCCGACGACAGGCCTGGCAGGGCATCACTGACCCTGTCAAGGTACCTAGGCCTTGTTTAGATGTGCAAAATTTTTTAATTCTGATATCGTAATACTTTCGTTTGTATTTAATAATTATTATTTAATTATAGACTAATTACACTTCAAAGATTCGTCTCATAATTTTTAACCAAACTGTGTAATTAATTATTATTTTTACCTATATTTAATCTTTTAATATAATTGATGTGATACAAAGAGAATAAAAAAACTTAGAATTTTGATGACAAGTAAACAAGGTCCTACTCATGTTATCCGCACAAAACACGTAGACCTTGGGTAGCCGGGTGCCTCACGGAGGCACTAGTTTAGTTTTATGCGGTGTCTGACCTTTGTTTCTCACATGACTTCTGCGATCCGGCCATCTGAGCCGTGCCTAACCGCTGACCTCGTCGAGGTAGAAAAAATGCCACGCGTGACTTGTCAAAATAAAAAAAAACCCCGAGGCGCCGGGATGCCGCCTCACCACCGTCATCGTTCACCGCCACGGACGAATGGACGATCCGATCCTATATTTGTTCTCGTCACAACATAACTATTCTAACACTCTTTATTTGCTACCATCACATGCCTTTTCCAATGTTCTTCGCCGACGAGCCATCATCAGAACCAAGAAGGATCCCGTAACTTCAGAGCCTTCGAAAATCGTGTCAAACGCCGACTGCAAAATCAAATACATTCAGCGGACATCAGCAAAGCAAAGAGAGGTGTCCACTATGCACGTATGTTGGAGTTGCACATGTATGTGTATCCACGCACGCACCTTGACAGGGATTTTAGTTTTAGAAGGGTTCCAAATGCCATCTTCGAGGTCATCCATCTTGCAATTTAAGTCCCGATGAATGTTCTTCACGTCACTGTTGAATGTGTACTCTAATAAGCCCTCTCTTGGGTCAGTGTGGTTGAGAGCTTTAAGAGCATCCTCTAGCCGGATGTGGCTTATAGAACCCAATCCTCTGAGGGCGCTGACAAACCTAATCACAGTGCCCCCATCAAACCTTTTTTTTGTAAGTGTCTTTTGATCCACGTACGCTCTAAGTGTATTGTGCGCGGATGTGGCTTATAGAACCCAATCCTCTGAGGGCGCTGACAAACCTAATCACAGTGCCCCCATCAAACCTTTTTTTTGTAACAGTCTTTTGATCCACGTACGCTCTAAGTGTATTGTGCGTTGTGTCTGCACAGAGCATCCTCTAGCCGGATGTGGCTTATAGAACCCAATCCTCTGAGAGCGTACGTGATAATGTGACTAGTTAATAAACTTACCACGAGTTGAGAAGCCATAATGACAGTTGTTGCCGCTAAAGTACAGACACGGGGCAATGTATATAAGACTTCAACATTGTGCTGCCAACCATTCAAGGACGTAAAAGATTGGTTGCTTTCAAAAACCATAATATATCAAGAAAAAAGAGACGTACTTGTAGCAACAATATGGTTTTGAAAACAAGATTTATTACACTCAACAATATAATGACTTGATTTATACACCAGTTTTGTTATTATGATAGTTTTTTGCAAAGAATCTGTCAAATTTTGAGCTATCTGAGCTATGTGATTTGTGTTTCTGTTGTTTGATTTTTTTTTTCTATTTCTAACATTTTTGAAATTACTTTTACTTTTGCTCTTGATTAGTATTTGTATTTATGTTGTAGTTAATGATATCCACCATTTAGCTTCTATCATGCATGTATTATAATTTCTGAGCCTCTAGCATTTACGATCCTCCTGTATTGATATCATACATGTCAAATTCTGAGTAAACTAAATATGGGCCATCAATTCTATATTAGTTACAACGGATAAATTAAAATTTGTTAGATTTCATTCATATCAAGGAATCAGTCTATAGACATCTAGAGTGAACCATTTATATGACCAATATATCTTACATTAGTATGCTCCCATTTTCTAAAACTATGTATTATTCAAACAGGGCAGAGAGCTGTAGTTTGAAATAGCATTGAGAAAGGGTTAATACAAAATTGTTTGCTTGTAAAACTATTAAGTAACTCTCCATGTCAAGTTTATAGAGAAAAGTATCCAATTTTTGGGACCAAATAGGCATACAATAACAAATATAATTAATGACAAATTTAATGGAAGTGTTTGAGATCTATGACTCAGATCAGAACTTGTCTAAAAAAATGAAGTTTATGAAAGGATCTAGCATTCCTTTTTACACCATTACTAATCAAGATTTACTCATGAAAAGTGACAATACATAAATCATGTGGAAATCAACTATAATTCAATATAAACCACAATAACTGAGTTGTGGAAAAAAAATCAGGTGTTAGGAAGCTATAAAATGCTTGAATTTTCTTATATTCAATATAAACCACACTCATGCAAAAACACCAAACCTTATTTATACTACACATTTAAAACGTATTAAAAATCAAGTGTTGGAGCTCTCTAAAACACTCACGTGTAGTTTAGCTTTTTCTCATTTAATATGACAAGTATTAGTTTTTTATATAAATTTGATCGAAATCGATAAAGTGACTTAGAAAAAAATACTAAATTACACTATTTTTTGGAACAAAAGGATGCACTCTACTTGAAGATCTATCATAGTCATAGATGAGCACGTACCAGCTGGAAACACACCCTTAGTACCCCAAGATCTATCATAGATGAGCACGTACCAGGTGGAAGTAGTCAGGGACGTAGAGTTTCCTTTTTCTTGAATTTTGGGCATTCAGTTTCATGGAACGCCCCACGATGGTTTGGATCTCCTCAACGAAGTGATTAGGTTCGACCTCGTAGAAGTGAATCATCTGAGCCCGGACCACCAGACACCGTGTGCAACCAAACACACGGCTCAGTCTCGTCCGGTCGACGTCGCAGCTTCAGCCGCCAGAAGCTTGGCGCAGGCCGACTCGCCCGCCAGCGCCAGATGGTGGTGGGCAGCTTGCTTGGAGGCCTCAGTGTCGTGGATGCCGAGAAGAGCGCCGGCGATGGTGAGATGAGGCAACGCATCTCTGACGCCGGAAGACGTTCACCCCCTCGTTTGGGCGACCACGTACGCCGTCGATGTATATATAGAAATCTTGTGGAGCTAGCTGGAATCAATTACAGATCTACGCAGGTCATATCCATCCGATGGGATGGGAATTGGATGCAGAAATTTCACGGACGGGGGCCGCCCTGGTGGGACGGGCGCGCTCGGCGAGTGAAGGTGAGGAAGCGGGCTCGGCGAGGAAGGTGAGGAAGCGGGCATAGGGGAGGTCGGGAGGAAGAAGAGGAAGCGTACCGGCGTGGGAAAGCTCCGCCGCCGCCGTCGCCGTCGCGAGGGCGAGCTTCGGCCTCTCCGCGGTGAGGGCGAGCTCGGGCCTGGTCAGCGTGCGGGCGAGCTCCGACGATGTCGCCCAGCGGACGAGCTGTGTGGAGCTCGTCGCCAGCGTCTGACTGCGCATGCGCTTTCCCCCGGGCGCGGACAGGCGCTCGCCCGCGCCGCAGCGGTGCCATGCCCGGCGCTCGCTGCGGCCCTGCTCGCAGGTACCCTATTTGTTTTCGTATTTTTCTTCGGATACGGATACCAGTGTTAACCACGCGCGCGGATAGGATATCGTTGGACGTTGATATTATAAATATACGATTCTAACGTTTGGATGTAAATATGATATCGAATAAATATTCGGATTTAAATACAAATAAATTAAAACTTCTCTTAACGAATTTAATATCAAATACGGTCAGAAAATATTTATATTGTTTTCATCCATACCGATACTGCTGGGACTTCCTGTCTTTCTTGTCATTTCTCGGGATGGGCCAGGCTCGGTCAGCCCACGCCGAAAAATACTAGAGTCCATGGAGGCAAAACCACAATCGGGCCCGTAGGCGACATGTGTTTCTCCAAGGAGCCTACTGGGCTGAATGGTTCTGGCTCGCTTCGTCCACGGCTCCACGCCCGTGTAAAATGTTAATTGCAGTAGACGGACGGTGCTGGAGCTGGACGCCGGACGTGTAAATACAAATATTTGTGTTGTGTTGAAAAGAGAGAACCAAGCGAGAGGGGCGACAGTCACACGCAGGACTCTGGTACCCCGCACGCACACGAGCGAATTAGCACCGGCGTTTGCGATGGGCGGAGAGGCCACGAATGCCGGCGGCGGGGCTTTCCGCGCGCGTATGGAGCACTACCTTTACAGTGGCGAGAAGAAGCACGTCCTCGCCGGCATCGCCATCTTCGCCGCCGTTTTCGGCGTCCCATGGTACTTCATGACCCGAGGTACCGAATCAACTCAATCTCTTTTCCCCTATCGCCCTAAAACTGTAGTTCTACCCCATTCGCCCTCAGTGTTACGGCGAATTGCTTCAAATTTAATTACTTTTTGGGTGCGCTTCAAGTAAAGTCCTATTCGGCACCTCTATGACGCTGCACGGATTCATGAGAACTAGGGTTTGGGGCGTTTTTTTTTTATGGGGCATATCCTGATTTGTGATGTTCTCGGTCGATCTCTTATTGATGAAATGGGTCTCCATTCTAGAAGGTAATAAGATCAATGGTTTTTGTTCCCTTAGGCTCATTTGGCATATGTGGAATCGATTTTTTCTGGGGTTGGGGTTGGGGGAGTCAACCTAGGGATTAGTCTGCGCTTGTTCGATTGATGTTATTGAATTTCCTTTGGAACATGTTAAAAGTGTCATGTTCAAATTCTTCAGACTACTGATGTACTTGAGGGGCTTAGTGATTTATTCAGTGTGTTTCCGAAATCTTCTACATTTCATGGTGGGTATGCAAACTTGTAAGCTTGGAGAACAGTATGCATTTATCTCCAGGGTGAAGCAGCAGAACATGCAACCATTTACTGAATAAAGCTGGGGTAGTGAATTTGTACCTTTACTATGTCTGGCATGCATATCCTGTTCAAGTTATAGTTTGCTAACAGTTGAAAATATATTGGATTTGTTATCTTAATAATGGACAATCTACTGATCTAGGAGGGCAAACATATTCATCAAACTATACTCCTGCATAATGTGACATAAATCATCCTCTTCCATCACGATAGACAGGTAATTTTGGAGACACTGACCTTAGGGGAAGCATATAGTTGTTCTGATAAAAGTTATTTAGCAAGGTTTATGAGGTTTATGTATATATCTTTATGAAAGTATCTAGTATGATAGTGTCCATCCCTAAGTGAACATTACACTGTGTCAATGGTTTATTGACATAAACTATCTTCCTTTGATGAAACATTACAATGTCTTCAAAGGTTGACTTAAGCCTTGCATGGTTCTTGTGAAGAGGAGTCACTTTGATGCTTTGCGATTATTAACCTTGGCTAACCTTGGTTCTGCATAATATGGAACTTCAGTTTCAATCTAACCACTGCTGCTACATATCTGAAGCACAGTGCACAGTTGTGTTTATTTGCTTGGATTTGGAAACAATCCCTTGACATCATGAAGAGCTAAAAACATTTGTAATTCACAACAGAAACATATCTTTCATTGTTTCTTATGTTCCTTTTTATTTGGTATCAAATGGTATAAAAGGGGCGTACCCAGTGCCGTAGGCTCCGGCACTGCGGGGTCTGGGGAAGGGAAAATAGCCAGCTGTCATCCCTGCACAAATGTGCAGAGGCTGGGGCTTGAACCCTGGACCTCTTGGTCACAGGCGGTAAAGCTCTACCGCTTGCACCAGGGCCGCCCTTCATTGATTCTACAATAGATGTTAGGACATCAGATGGTCCGGTAGTCTTATCCTGACCTTTTTGTTTAGATTTTAATAAAATGTTTAGATGTATCATCATATCTAATTATTTTTAAAAAAAATATTACTAGTAACATCATGTTAAAGTGCAACTTTTGTTTATAGATTCTGAAGTGGGATGAAGGGCAGGTCTGGTGCAAGTGGTAGAGTCTTACCGCATGTGACCGGAAGGTCCTAGGTTTGAGTCGCAGTCTCTTCACATTGCACAGGCGAGGATAAGGCTTGTCACTGACACCCTTCCCTTAGTTCCCTAGACCCTGCACAGAGCGGGAGCTCTCTGCACAGGGTACTCCCTATATATTCTTCTGAAGTGGGATATTTTAGCAGAGGGAGCACTTATATGTACAACTATAGGGTAGGTAGTCGGTACTCATAGGATTTTCAGTATATGTTGGTTAATATTTCCATTGGATTTTGTGTCTTGAGAGCTCCCCTCCATACAATTTCTAGTGTCAGGGGCCTTCAGTTTAATCATCTGCGAACTTGAAAATTAAATATCATAAATATTTGACAATGCCCATATTAAAGTGGTTTTTGTTAGGATCACATTGCTATGATGTTCAAGTCAACTAAATGCTTTGAAATTGTTGAGGATATTAGTTCAAAACTGGATAACTGTGGTCAAACTGCATGACTTGAAAGAGATGTCCAAATGGAATAGTTTAAGAAGCCAAAATAGCCAAATGGCATTGTGCTTAAACTAGAGATGCACAACCAAATAGAACAGAAGGAGAAAATTTCACCTGATTTTCGTAATACATATGTATCCCAATCGCAACATTTCTACATGCAACTTTTCTCTTATTTTGTTCTTGACATTAAAATGCACATGCACGTGTGGCAGCTGTGTGGGCTGGTCTGACTGATTCATATTGACATCAGAAGTGATGTGCTTAGTATGGGTAGTGAACTAGTGATGACTGCAGATTATTCTTGTCTTCTTATTTTCCTTTCCGATTCTAGATAAATTTTGAAATTAGTGCCACCACATTTGTTTCAAGGGTGTTTTATGGTCTTATGGAGACATGGTATATCCCAATGATACAAAGACCTAATAAGCACTTTTCTAGATGGTACTCCCCCCTTTTTCCAAATTATAAGACGTTTTGGCTTTCTAGATACATAGATACATTGCTTTTGCTATGCACTTAGATATACACTATGTGTAGATACGTAGTAAAAGAAACGTATCTACAAAAGCCAAAATGTCTTATTATAATTTGGAAAGGAGAGAGTATCATCTATCTGGCTGATGTCAGATCGCTGCCTCATTGGGTGGGTGGTTTCTTTTTGAGTTTTCTTACAGGCACAAAAAAGAAATGTATGTCCCTAAATATGCGGTCTATTGGTTGTAGGGGCAAAGCATCAATCTCACCAAGATTATATGGAAAAGGCTAACAAGGCGAGATCAGAGAGGCTTTCTTCTGGACAGCCATCTGCACTGAAAGAATGAAGTTGTAGTCCCTGACCTCGAGAGCTTGTCATAGATCACACAATGTTTTGATTTGCAGTCAAAAGGATTTGATCTGTTGTTAAATAAGCAGATTATCTTTCTTTCTAATGTCAATTATAGAAACCAAGTACTTTACAAGAATTTTGTCTAATGGAGATTTCTTTTGGTCCAATGGACCCTCTGTTGCTGTATCTTTAAGTTGCATGTCACTAGACATGTCTTAGTTTTCTTAGGAATTTGCAGCAAATTGGATGACGGGAGCTTATTTGGCACCTTGTTGGTTAGGATTTAGGAAGCTTATGGCATCTAGTTACTCCACCGTCTATGGTTCTGGTTTCTTTGTATGTGTGTATGCAGAAAGTACACTGTAATGACTATGTCCTTCCATTGTTTTTAAAGGACGGCAAAAGCCTTTTGTTTTGTCAGCTTGTAACAGTATCTCTATTTCTACTTCTGTATATACTATCTACTCTGTCTAATATTGAAAGTCCATGTCATATGCTGGATCTTAGCAGCTATGTGTTCCCACAATGGAACGAGAATGAGAACTTGTGGTGGTGTTTTATAACGTGGGGATAAATGTTCTCCAATCGGCGACAAATGTTTATCTTACAGGCACAAATAAAGAAATGTATTTTCTTGCAGTTGACTATTTGGGACGGCAACCAACTGCCGTTGTCTACCCGCTGGACTGGATGTGCTGCCGCCACCATCTGGGCCTGCGGTGCTGGAACAATCACAATCAGGAACGTTGTCTTACAGTGACAGGCAATGCTAGAGGCCTGGCCTTTCCGGCCTACTGTAGGTCCTGGCCATCCTTAAAGAGGCGCCAAAAAAACAGTTCCGGCACTGCTTGTTGAAACATCGGACTCGGACGCATGCTCAGTGCTTCCGAGAACCATGGTTGGTTTGCCCGCAGTAACGAAAGACCAAACGATTTCTCCACTGATGAACTTCCGAATTCCTCCTGTCTTCAGAGTCCTCACAGCGGGAGGAGGGATAGGGGGATCTGAACACTTTTGGGGATGGGCCAGACTCGGTCGGGCCACGCCGCGAAACACAGCCCCGGGAATGGCTGTAGACCACCACTGGGCTGAATACCGGTGGGCGTTTCGTCCAGGCCCGTGTAATCCAGATTTTCCCCAGATTCCGGACCGCTGACTTGCTGAGCAATGGAGCCATAGCACACGACGGTGCGCCGGTGCATAACGGACGCCGGCTCCCGAAGGTATAGTCAGTCCCCTAAACATTGAAAAACATTTGATTTTATCTGAAGTTTTACGACATGTACACCATTTAATGACACAATCTATGCACCCACCAAATAAAATAGCTCCGCCACCGTGTCTCACCCAATGCTCGCTGCCGACAGAACCCCAGAGCAACACGAATCAACGGCTTCTTGCCGGCTGCCCGCCGTTCTGCACGCCTGTACCATGGACCTGGGTGGTTTGCCTAGCTAACGCGATCTGCTGCAAACTTTTCCTTCTTGAGTTGGTTGCAACGACAAACTGGGCGGTTTGATCCGTGCTACCAACGAAGCAGCGCGTCTCGTCAATGATCTCCCCGATGACGCCAGTACAAGAAAAAAAGGTCCGAAGCAGCGGTATTAAGAATGCAAAAAGAGAATCAGATTCAGATGTGATATTGTTCAGAATGCATGCACCCGCAGACCTCCTGAATCAACCAGCATATCATCACTGTGCCAGATTATCCGGACAAGCGAGCAAATAGCACGACTGGGCAGGTAAGGGTGGGCAGGCAGGGGACGAGCATCCTCTTCCTCTCCTTCCGTACAGCAATGCAGACAGGATCCTTGCAATCCGAAGCGTCATTAAACAAAGCTCCCAGAGCGGATACACACAATCTACACAGGTGCTCGCCATCTAGCAGAATCGCTGGGCTGCACTGCACATGGGCACGAACATATAGCACCGAAAACGAATCATTTTGATACATAATACTCGTATTTTATTTTACTGCCTGCGCACTGAACCATCATCGGCATGAAGATGTCGTTCAGAATCCACGTAGCACACTCTCACACCAGAGGGCTCAGTCACGTGGTTACTATACTATCAGTATCAGCTGCCAGGTGTGACATGTCCAGAAGGGGGCACAAGTTATATCATCAGGGTACGCAAACCTTACCCGTATAAGCATCTCCAAAGGACTGAGCATCGACAGGTAATCACCTGTTCTCGAGGAATATAAGCGCATCTGTAAATAAACATGGACATGAAGGTAAGTTTGCCCTCTGCCGTCCCATATGTTTTTTTCAGCATATACTTGCTTATATAGCGTCTTATAGGCATAGACCATTTATGATTAGCAAATCTCTGCACATGCTATACAAAGCTCACTATACATACAGGCAGAGTAACCTCAAATTTGAATGCCCGTAAAGGTAAAATGTTGGTCACAGCTGCGGACAAAAACTCAGTAGGTGAATAAAGCATGAACAAATGGCTCGTTTTGAGTTTCCTAGATACATAGATTTTTCTATGCATTTAGATATACACTATATCTAGATACATAGTTAAAGCAATGTATCTAGAAAAACCAAAAAAAAATCTTAGACTTTAGAGTGGAGGGAGTACATCAGTAATACACAAATAGGGAAGATTGCAATATATAAACAAGGTAGCACTAATCATAAATCACAATTGCTCAGGAAGTATCACAATTACAGACTGAATAACTGGACCAAATAAAGGGTAAAGAGGTCACAAGTTGGGTAAGAAAGATATTAAACTGGACCAGAACACTTGGTTACACATTGCCGGTTATACCATGTCAGACAATCCACATGAAAATACTGATTCAACACAACTGTGCACCGTAAGGCCAGACACAACCAGATGCGCTAATCAAGGGTATAGTATTCCCTCTCCCGGTCAGAGTCGAGAGCAACAAGGACATAGATTGCATAGATCATTCCAGGGATGTAGCCAAGGATTGTGAGCAGCAGGCAGATGCAGAACTCTATCTGTTAAGAAACAAGAAAGCTTACCGTCAGTATGTTACAGGGATAGTAATGTCATTAGAGTTACCAGGATAAAACAGTACAGTATATATCACTGCTTCATTCCACTGAGTTTCATGATTCAGATTAGTCAACAAATTTATTTGTGTGATTTACTCACTCTTCCAACAGGAAATAAAATGTGGCAGCGAAATGAATGCTGTTCACTTGTCCTAGTCTCCTAGAACAGGGTATCATTGTTACATCGATGTAATAGGCTTGTGAGGACTAATGAAATATCAAACATTAATTATGCTCTAGTCCTCGATACAGTCTTTTGCAGGAACCAAACAGAAGCCAACCCAATACAGAGCAAAACAGGTACTACAGTTTAACTTTATGCACGGATCTACGAGGACACGGCACAGGGTTCAGACTTCAGAGTCAGTTAATCGTTCGACGCTCCTAAACTTTGGATTTCAGATCAAGCACCCCGTCCGAATAGCTTGGAATCGAACAATCCGCCTACCGAAACCTAGCCCTAAGCTAGGCAGACTAGCTCGCGGGGACAAACGGGTTGTGAAATCAACTAGCTAGAACTCGACGAGCAGGTCCCTGACTCCCTGCCGGCCAAGAGGCGCGCGCACAGGGCATCGAATCGTGGGTTGACCGCGGGTGAGGAGGGGAAGGGGGCTGCTTACCCTGCAGCAGCCGAATCGGAGGAAGACGCCGAGCGGCGGGAGGAGGATGGCGAGGAGGATCTCCAGGAACGCGCAGCAGCGGCCGTCCGCCATCGCGATATCAGAGCAGATCGGGATCGGGATCGGGATCGAGACGAATGGCGGTGGAGGTCTCTCCTTGCTCCTGCCGTGCAGCGGGTGTGTAAACAGAAAAATAAAAAAATCCGAGCTGAAAAATTTTTAAAGAAAGTGATGTTGTGATATGTAGAAAAGTTTCTCTTATGTTGTATAAGAACCTCATGTTTCTACCTTGTAAACCCTAGCTCATGTTGCATGCATCATGTTGTATTTTAAATTATCATGTGATTTGGTTTTTATTTTGAATTTATGTGTGCTAATTAAAATAAAACCATAATATTTATTTTCATAAATAAATATTAAGGGAATAATACCCTAACAAATATAAGTGCCTTATATGCCCACTACTTTATTAGGCACATCACTTTATATATATATACAAGTATTTTAAAAAGACAAAAATAGAAACGAGAAAGGAATAAAGAAGAAAATGGAAAAGCCTGTTGGCCCAAGTCAACTAGCCAGCCCAGCCGGCCTTCTCTCCTTCATCCTTTCCTGCCCGTGAGTCGGCCCAGCAAACCGGCCTAGCAAGGAGCCGCCCGCCTCGCGTCGTGACCGAAGGAGCCAGCCGCTGCCGCTGACTAGTGGAACCCGCCGCGGGACCCACATGTCATATGTTCCCCGAGGTCCCCCACGCCAGGCCGTTGAGCCTGAAGCCGCGCGTGTCAGGGCTTGTCCCCTAGCGTCGCCCCTAACCAAACCACCCCGGCCGCTCGATCCAGCCCTCCGCCTCATCGACGCGCGCCAGCTTGCCACCTGGACCGACCAGCTGACAGCAAAATGCCCACGGCGCGGGCATTTTCCTCTCTCTCGCGCGCACATGCGCTGTCGCAGTGGTGAGTTTATGCCGTTGTAAAGCTTAGTCGCACCCAGACCCGCCTAGCCTTCTCTCGCTGATCTCCGGGACCCATCCAAGCTTCCTTTGCTGACCTGGACCGCTCCCTGGCCAACTGATCAAACTCGGGCCGGGACATGCTGTCCGTCGGCCAACCGCCCTGCCTCTCCTCTATAAAAGCGAGCGCCCTAGGGCTTCCCAGCCGCCGCCACCACTCTGGTGGTTTCCAATTTAGCCACCAGACAACTCAATTGGAGAAGAAGGGGGAGGTAGAAGGAGAAGGGGGTGGAGAAGGAGACGTCGTCGCCGGGGAAGAAGAAGAAGGACACCGCTGTCGTACCGGAGCTACTACGGAGCCGTTGATTCGAGGAGGTGGAGATGTACCGTGAGCCGACGCCGTTGGACTTCGTACCGCAACTCCCTTCCCCCCTGCAAACGTCGGTGAGCACCGCCGCCATCGCCGCTCTTCCAACCTCCATAGCTTAGCCTGCTTCTCTCTCGGCCATGGTGTCTCGCACAGAGACGCGGAAGCCGAGCCTTGCTCGCCTTGCACATACACGCACGCATGCTTTCTTGTATCGCTGAGTCGCTCGGTCTTAAGTCGCCGATCCTCTAAGCTTCAAGCTCCTTTGGCTTGAGATATGTGTTCACCGCAACGATACGCACGTCGTGCGCACCCAAGCTCCGAGCTTGCTTCACTGGGAGACCGCCGACGCACCATCATGCCAGCGCGCCGCCGCTCTAGAGCATCGCCACCTCGACGCCGTTTTCTGCCGACTCCGACCATCGCGTGGATCAAGAAGGCGCCGAGGACCATCGCCGGGAGAAGCTGCATCGACTCAAAGAGGAGATGGAGGCCGTGGAGCCACCCTGGGCGCCGTGCCGCGCACCCAAGCCTCGTCGGAGCTCCGCCGTGGGAGTTGCTACCTACGCGGACTCCGCCGTGGATTTTGGTCGCCGCCAGCGTATCAGGGAGGTGCTACGTGACCCCAAGTGCACCCCTGCACTCTGTGTTGTCTTGGAAAGAGTCCCCATCGAGGTGCAGTCGTGCACCGTCGCCATCGACCCGCCGCTTGCTGTGGACAGCCTCGCCGGACACCAAGCTGCTACCTTGAAGACCATCGTCAAGCTCGCCATGATGTCCCGAAGCTGATGCGCTAGAAGATGGAGCCGGAGGACCGCTGCACCGCCGCAATTTGAAGATTGCCACCGCCTATGAGCCTCGCCGTCGGGCTCATGGAACAGAGGAAGGGGATCGAACCGAGCCAGAGCGAATGGACACGGTCCACATGAACCTGAGACGCTGCGCGTGGGACCCAGACGGAGAAGAAGCACCATGGACCGGCCTGTGAACCGACCCGACCAGAGGATAAGACCGTGGACGTGGTCTACATGGACTAGAGTCACTGACAGTGGACCCAGTGAGCAGCGGAGCACCGTGGACCAGAGTTTGTGAACCAAGCCCGTCTGAGATCCGTGATGATGACGTGGCAGCTCCTGGGCTTGCCACGTGACGGGCCAAGCCCGGCCCAGATCCGGCCCACTAGGCCCATTAACGGCCTGTTAACGGCCCAGTGGGGCCCACTTGTCAGTTGACCGTCGACCGTTGACCGCTGACCGCTGACTGATGATGTCACAGTGATGTCACCATGGACCCACATGTTAAGTGATCGTTGACCCAGTCAATGCTGACGTCAGCATGACATCATCCGCCACGTCAGCACCTGATCTGTCTCTGTTTGAACCCACGCAACACGTGGACCAATCACATGCTGCCACGTGTCAGCACCAGAATAATCCAGTCCTTTTCTTTTCAGAAAATAGTTAAATATTTGAAAAATCATAACTAATTCACACGAGCTCAGAAAATTATGATCCACATATCCAAATTTTTGATTAATCGAGCTCTACCTATTTTTGCTATGTTTGAGTGTATTTGGATCTTTTATTTGTATTTATTCTTTGTGCTAATCTATAGGGGTCGCTTGGCGACCATTAATTCTCGGTTACAGGGTCGAGCGAGGACAGGTCTGACGACAGTGACTACCAGGAGAAGTTCGATAGCTACGTCAGTGAAGGTGCCACATCTCACCCAACCTCATAGATCCCATTACACATGGCAAATGTAGCATGGCTAGCGCTTTAATTTCTGTTGCTATATAATGGATTGCATGTGCAAAGATTGTATGGTAAATTACTACTTGATGAGCCTTACCTTGTTGTAACCTATCACCTGCTTACCCGCTGTTATGTTAGCCATTGGCTTATCTGCTATATTTATTCATATGTACTTCGCTCACTTATATTTTGATGCGACGTGGTGAACCCTGGGAGGCCTGGAGTATGCCAGGCTTGATGTGTGTGTGTGTGTGTTGATGGGTCAGATGAGCTTGTGAGCTGATGATGCTGGGTTTGGGTTGGAGCTTATAGCAGGGAGTAGGGTGAGGGTTGAGTCGATTGAGCCGGGATCTACGATGAGCTTATAGAGTGAGTCTTGCCGGGGAATGGATCTGGACATTCCCACGAGTGACAGTCTATAGTGGACTAACTCAGATGTATTGGAGAGTCCTGGGTGGAAGCCTCTGAGGGGTGGAAGCCAGGGGGAGTGTGCTGTGGTAGCACGTTAAAAGGGAACCCTGATGAATACATCCTGGCTTGGTCACACTTAGGAACTGCTGCGCTGGTATCTGGACCTTAGGAATCTCTTGCTTTCCACTCGCTTCCCATGGGGGGAGACAGCCGAACCGCTGGATAGATCGATGCCACTACTGCTAGGCGAGTAGTGTTAGGAAGGTATATGCATGGGATGGAGCTAACACCCTACCAAGACGATCATGGCACCCTCTTCGGGAGCGGGTACATGGCATGGCATCATCTTCGGGAGCAGATACAGGCTCTCTTCATAGTTTTAGTGATCCAGAGCTGGATGGTAGAGTGACATCTTTCTATGGCAGAAGGCGCCCGGAATCTGCCTAGATGGTGATCAACACTGATGATGGTTATCTAGTGGATTAGTGAAATCTCTGCAGAGTGTATGGTTGATCGATCGATACATATGCCAATTCGTTGGCTATGGACCTTTCCTTAGGAGGATGCACTAGACTAAAGAGTGGAGTGTTCTACCTTCCCCCTGAATATGATTTCTGGCCATGAGCCAGGTTGAGGGCTGCGGGCCACTGAGGCAAGCCGAGAGGGAGTTGGCTTGTCGACACAAGTCTGAGATGGTGTTAGAGGATATGGGATGGTGTTTCAGAGATGGGTGGTGATGGATGTTGTGGGTATGGGAATGTGTATAAAACTTGCTTATTAATTACTTATATACTTGATCGCTGCATAGGAAACCCCAGCCTTTATAGGTTCCTTTGTTTATATCCATGTTTTGCATCCAATTTCCGCAAAGCAATGCATAGGGTGGGAGTGGCCAGTACATATCGTACTAAAAATTTGGTTTCAGATTCAAGGAGTGAGTACTCATCTGGGGAGTACAGCGTTTGAGGGCTTCGTACCTATGCTCAAGTTGGATTGGAGATGACAGCTTTGCACCTTCAAGCTTTTAATTTTATGCTGCATGAACTCTGATTCTGCCAAGTGGCGATGTAATAAGTTATTGTAAACCTCTCTAGTGCACTCTTTTATTCGATGTATGGATAATGATATTCAACTGTTATCAGGTAATGTGATTTAAATGGTCATTTTATACTTCGACTCTGTGGATTTTTCTTCACAAAAATCGAGGTTGTTTCAGTTGGTATCAGGAGCCATACTTGACCCTAGGACGAAACCCTAGAAATAGATGATAGAACAGGACAAACCAGCTTTTCTTTTGGTTATATACCAACCCTGCATTTCTTCTTATGCAAGGCTTCTCTATTATTACTAACTTGCTGACCTTTTCCCTTTAAACGTGCAGATGACAAGCTTTGGACCCCTGCTTGGATCGTTGAGTAGCCTACCCACGGCTGAGTTCACCTACGAGGGACGGGAGTTTCCAGGCTTCCTGTACACCCTGTGCCATGTTCTGGGAGTGCTCGGAGTGCCTGTTGAGGAGATCAAGTACACCTGCACTGGAGCACCTGACCCAGAAGGAGGAATCAAGGGCTATGTGGTCACTCACCTAGAGACCCCTGCAAATCAGACTCTACCTTCAGTATCAGCTCTAAGGGAAATAACAATCGAGGACTCCATTGAGGAAGGGATCCAGTCTATGTCTCTTAAGGCCCTACGTGAAGTGATGAAGATTGCTTATGAGCACCTTCGCAACACAGAGTTTCACTTTCTTCCTCAGGCCCTGAACTCCCTCCTCACACCAGAGTAGCAGGACGACCTGGTCAGGCCGGTCATCCTAGCTGAGACAAGCCTTTGCAACCGTGCCTCCGTCGCTCACCTCTTCGAGCAGAACGCTACATAGGGCACTTGGAGAAGAAGAGGCGCCTTGACCGCAACACTCTGATGGAGTATCAAGAGTTCTGCAAGAAGGAGGCTGAGGAGAAAGAAGGTCTCAAGGAAACCATCGCTCAGCTGAAGGACAAGCTCACCCGATAAGCAAGAGCCCACAAAACCGAAGTCGCTGACCTACGAGACAAGGTGGAGGACATTGGGCTTCAGAACTACTACCTCGATGCAAGGGTCCTCCAATTGGAAAGAGAGGAGATTGACAAGGACAAGGAGATTAGAGAACTTTAGAAGAGGAGATGGGAAGATGGCAAGAGCAACTTCACCGTGCAATATGAGAAGGCAATGCTCGTCAAAGCCTTGAAGAAAGCAGTGGCAAAAGCACAGTCAACCAAGGCCATCTGATTGCCCTGATGATTCAGAATGAGACCTTCGTGGACAGGTACAAGAGACTCAAGACAGCTTGGAAGAACGCCGATGAGAGGCGCTGCCAGGAGCACGCTGAGTTGCGGGACTGTGGCAGAACCTCCTAAATCATATGGCCCACACGCATGATTATTGTCTAAACAGACTCCAAATAACCATGACTGTGTTCCATACGACTTAAAAAGTTTGTCGGGTAAATCCCGAATCATCCACAATTCTCCGAGCAGGATCAATCGTTATAAAGAACATTGCAGTATTACAACAGTTTGATATAAATAATATACATCGAAGTAAAATAGCAAAAGACTTACAATAACATAAGTTTATAAACCTTTGAGTTTCAAATATTTACAACCATAAGTTTAGATTGTACAAACCATAATAGTAGTGGAGTAGCAGTAGATAACTTTATTACAATACCAAATGAAAAGCTCTGCCCAAGAGCTAAACATCTTACTCGTCGTCACTTTCCTCGACAACTGTCATGCAGCAGGCTGCAAAGCACTCCTGTCCATGAGGCTCACATGCAACAAGGGTTCAACAGACCCTGAGTATAAAAGTACTCAACAAGACTGACCCGACGAAAAAGAGGGGTGGAGACTCAAGAAATGCAGGCTAAAGGGACAAGGTAAGGCTTGTAAGAGATAAGAAATTTTGCGGAAAAGCTTAACAGAAAGAAAAGTTTGCTTGGATCTAGCTCCAATTACCAATCAACTTCATTATTAAACCTTAGCCATTGTTCAAGTTGTTACTACAATGATGAACACCGATCGAGTCTTCTTCTCCGAGAAGCAACGGCGATTCGAATCCATTTTCATACCCAGCTGGGACCTAGGTCACTAGGATACCGGAGACTTTAACTCCGATGCACCCCAGATGAACCGATATACCGGGATAACAACCGCAGCCATATATCACCATATGATACACCTGAGCGCTTCGGCCCCGTGTACCGAAATACATGGGAACTTAAACCCACATTATAACACACTATGACATATGTGGGGACTCTGGCCCACTATATGTCACTCCATGATATGCGTGGGGACTCTGGCCCACTGGATACCACTTCATGCATGTGGATTTCTAAGTTCTCGATATCACCAGTTCACCAATGGACGGGACCTAGGGCATCAATAGACGGAAACACTACAGAGGGACTCCATTCCCAGTGCAAGTTAGCCGTCCGGACTCGATTTATTAACTATCATCAAGATTTCAACGAGAAAAACCAATCTCATCTTTTTCATTCTTTTACCTTTGAACACCTAACTAATTAAGCAGGGCTAAGCGTTACTACTTATCTTTCAAAGCAGGTAACAAGGAATAAGGAAATAAGACAGGTAATGCAATTGGTGGGTTTTCACTCAACTCCTATTACTTAATGCAACATATCATAGCTAAAGCGATAAAACTTTTATAAATAGAGTAGGGTTTGAATGCATCCGGGGCTTACCTTGATGTTTGGGGTAGACGGTCTCGAACTCTGGATCAACTCTCGATTCCTGAATCTGCTCATCCTTGGGATCTGGTGGATAACGTTAACTCTCCGTTAACGAAAACTATTCGATAAATGATATGCTTTAACATGATGGAATAATAAACATGAGGCTCGATGGATGCATGATCAGATTAAGGGCTTGAGTACAACTTCTCTTCACGATAGAGTTGCAAGCCAACAAAACTTCGCTTATAAAACTCATCAGGGTTAACTATGCCATTTAAGAAATTAATTAAACACATGAAATAACGTTGATTAAGCCCTAATAACATGATTAAGATAAGCGCAAACAATTAATTAAAGTGCCAAAGGTCATTAGGGTTAATGACCCAAGGTCATCAATCAATCCCAAAGTCAAATAAATCCTATAATGATTAAATTTAATTAAAGAGATTAATTAATTATTTAAAGGCATTAAATAAAGGCATAAAATTAAAGTTATCAAATTAAGCCCAAAATTTTATTTTGGAAAGCTCTTAGCCTAATTAGATGGCAAAACAAATTTCAGAATTAAAAGCTATTTATTTTATTTATTAAAAATCATTGAATGTCCATTTTTTAATTAAAAGGGCTAATTTTAACATATGCAAAAAGTACTCAAATTTGGCGACCGGACTCGAACCATAGGGCTCAGCTTGGCACGTGGGTCGATCAGGGTAGCTAACATGGCGGCGGAGCGATGGCGGCACCCACGCCGGCGGCCATGGCGGCGCGGCGGGGCTCGGGCGCGGCGGCGACGCTCACCGGAGCGGTTTCCGGCGACGGCGACTACACGTACATACGCAGGACACTCAGGCGAACTCGTTTGGCAAAAAAAATGAGGCCAAACTAGAACTCCAGCCACGACGGCTACGCGCGCGGCGGCGCTGGCAACACTGCGTCGGCGGCGAGCTACGGTGACCGACGGCTAGGACACGGGAATGATGAAATTGATAACGCAAACAGCTGCAGGAGCTCACCACGGTGCTGATGCGCATGTTGATGAAGGCCCGGAGTAGCTGAATCGAGCTGCAGTCGGCAGCGCTGATGGCGGCGGCGGCGCTCCGACGGCAAGCACGGCGTCACCGGAGTTCCTGTGGACCATCAAGCTGGCCAAGGTGCACATAAGAGGCAGGATAGCATGGAGAACACAATAGGAGGGTTAAAGAGAATATATTTTCACCCTGTGCGGCGGTCGATGGTGAAAAAGCTTGCGGCGGCTCGGCGACCGACCGTGGAGAAGACAACGGCGCGCGGGCAGCTCGGGCGAGGAGAGCAAGCGCGAACTAGCTCAAATTGACCGTGAGGATATGGTGGAGCTATTGGCAAGAGCAATTGGACAGTGATGAATTGATGATGGTGAAATCCGGCGGCGGAGCGAGGTCGTCGGCGACGGCGGCCGGGAGAAGGAGAGGAAGTCGGCCACGGCTGAGCTATTTATAGGGCGGAGTCGATGTATGGACAGGCGACACGACGACAGAGAAGGTTCAAGTATCCAGGAGTGCACTGGCGGCCGAGCAGGTGCGGCGATGGGCGGCGGTGAGGGTTGAGAAGCCGGCGATGGCGGCCGGCGATAGGTTTCGGTACTGTTCGCAAAAATTACAGAATTGTCATCCATTTAAAAATACAAATTACTCCAAAATTTATATAAGAACTTGAAAATCTCCAAAAATATCATTTGCATAACTTTTCAAGAGCTACACTTTTCCTTTAACTGGCATCCTAAAATTCTGTCTGAATTTTGAAATTTGAATTCAAATTCAAAAAGGGGATAAAACCTAGAAACAAACATTTGAAATTACTTTTGATTTTTTAATAAAACTTGAAAATCTTAAAAACTATGAAATGTTTAAATTTCCAAACCAAACCTTTTTCATATATAAAAGTTTCCAAAATTATGCATAATTTTTGAATTATGGTTTTAAAATCAAAAGGGGACAAATGCTAGAAAACTGTATTTTCAAATTCATTTGAAATTTCTTTTGGAAACTTGAAAAACTTTATATACCAACTTTGTAGCTCTTGTCAAGATCTATAAACTATATTTTTAGAGTATCTCCAAATTCTTTACAGATTTTGAATTATAGAAAAGAGGGTAAAACTAGGTTTTAGAATAAAGGGTTTTTGAAATAGAATTCAAACTCGATTTGGTTTCTAACTTAATTGGTTGGTCATTTGTGATCACAAAAATCATCCAAGGACATTTTTAGGTCATTGACCCAATGACACCCTTGGTTGACCAAATTGACTTTCGAAAAAACACTTTATTGCTTTCCAATTTGAATTTAAATTTGAATTGCAAGGCTTGGGGATAAGCTTTGAAACCCAAATTCAACTTCAAATATGAAAACAAATTTTTAAGGGTTGAACTTAGGTTTATACACTATGCTTGACACTAGTGTAAACACGGTTTACACCTCAAGTACATAGAATATAACCCAAGTATTTGCGATGATATTCAAAAGTAGGGTTTTATTATTTCATGCGACAAAACATTCCAGAAACACAATCAACCTATGAAATGTAAACTTGTTTTAGTTAATGCACATTAAGGTTGACTTAAGCATGAATGCTTTGCAGTGCATATGATGACATGGCATGTTTTAGTTAATATAACACCAGAGGTGTTACAGGGACTGACTTCCTTTGTCGGCCAGACACAAGGACCCCTTCAAGGAAACTTTCCAGATTGGTTAGACTCTCTTGAGACACAACCACTGTCAAGCCCCCACCAACCTGCCACTTACCAAGGAGTTCGGAGAAGCCCAGACTTATGTGAAGCACCTTCACATGTCACAAGAGGCCGGAGCTGACGGTTCTTGGCGGCCGTTTTCACCCAGCAGTGTATGACACACCGATGTATGAGTCAAACTAGTGTGGACCCTGTGTGGCCACGTCATGAGTTAGATTTGAGCTAGTTGTTATCCATGAGTTATGATGTATCATCCCAGATGTACCCTCCATAAGTTACCTCCATGTAGTGCGAGTCTCGCACATTATCTAGTGTAGCTGCTAAGAGGTGATGCCATGTAATGCAAACCATGTGATGAATGTTTGATCTTATCGCATTTTATGGCTCTTATTGCTTCTTTGTATGAGTGTTGGATAGATTAAATGTTTTTCCTTAAATCATTGAAATCATTTAAACTATATTGAATCAATAAGTACTAAACCATTATCGACCCATGTCACAGATGTCTGCACGTCGCTCCGCACGTCTGGACAATCATCCGCCTCCACCCGTGCCTGAGCTTGGGCATGGAAGGCGCCATGGACGCAGGGGTGGTCACGTTCCGCCCATCGACCTCAACCAGGGTGGGAACGATCGTGAGCAGACCTCGCCAGCTGGAGGTGGTGCTCCTGGAGGAGGTGATGCCAATGGCAATGGGCCTCCGCCACATCCAAACCCGCCACCACCACCACCGCCGAACCTGGCGAAAGTGATGGCGGAACAGATGCAGCTGCTCGCCGCATTGGTCAATGGGGCCAACCACCGCTATGGAGGCAACCCAAATGACTTCCAGAGGAAACTCGAGGGCTTTTTGAAGCTCAGGCCACCCACCTTTGATGGCACCTACAAAGAACCACTGGAAGCTGATGATTGGCTTCAGGAGATCGAGAAAAAGCTGGAGCTGACCACCTGTACCCCTGAGGAACGTGTCAGGATCGCTGCTCACCATCTCACTGGAGCTGCACGCTCCTGGTGGGACAGCTACTGCCAAGCTCATGAGGACCTTGACCACATCTCCTGGGATGAGTTCGCTGACGAGTTCATCGAGTACCATGTTCGTGAGGGAGTCATGGAGCAGAAGGAGGAGGAATTCCACAATCTCACTCAGAAGGGGTGTGAAATCTGCGAGTACACCAACACTTTCACCAGTTTGCTGTGCTATGCACCTCTGCATGTTGCAGCATCTGAGAAGGAGAAGATCACTCAGTACAGCCCCAAGATCAAGGTGGCCCTGGGAGGCACCAAGAGTCACACCCTTTGTGACATGATCGATCGCTGCATACAGATCGAGAAGGACCAGAAGAAGGCAAGAGAAATGTCCAGGAGGGAGAAGAAGAAGTCTGAGGGCTCCTACCATGACCATGAGCACAAGAGGTTCCGTCGGGATAGGTCATCAAGCCGTCCTCACTACGGCAAGGACCCTACCTATGGCTCGGACAAGAGTGGTGGTGCCTACTCTAACCACTTCCGCTCTTCCCGTGACCATCGCTCCCGCGACCGTCACTCTCGTGACCATCGCTCTCGGGACTGCTTTGGGAAGGATCGCTACCCCTGGGAGCACTCTTCGCGCCATGTCATAAGACCGACCACTCTACACCTGCTCGTGTTGCACCAAACCCTGGCAACTGGAAGGCCGATGCACCAACCCCCACAGGAAGTGTGCCATTCACTTGCTTCAGTTGTGGCAAACCTGGACACAAGGTCACCAATTGTCCTGAGAAGATGCCCACTCCGACCGCACCCAAGTCACAATACTGTGGGTCTGCAAGCCACGGTCACCTCACGCACATGAACGCTGAAGAAGCTCAAGCTGCCCCAGATGTTGTGTATGGTATGTTTTTAGTTAATGGCATTAAAGCATCCGTTCTGTTCGATTCTGGAGCTACATGTTCATACATCTCATCCAAGTTTGCACGAGAGAATAATATACCTACCACTCCATGTCTGGAGCCTATAGTCATCATTTCTTCTCTAGGTGAGATGAGAAGCACCCATATATGTAAGGGAGTGAAGCTTTCTATCGAGGGTCTAGCCTTCCGAGCTAACCTTATCCTTCTACCTTCAAATGGCCTGGATGTCATCCTAGGCATGGATTGGCTTACCAAGCACAGGGGTTTGATCTCTTGTTCACCCAGATAAGTTTAGATAACCCACCCCTCTGGCCAAGCAGTTAGATGTGCACCGTAGAAAGATAAGTCTGTATCTGTTTTATGTGCCCTGAGTGCACTTAGGTCTCAAGCAGAATCTCAGAAAAAGGAGAAGACTCTAGCTGATGTTTCCGTTGTCAGAGAATATGAGAACGTGTTTTCAGAAGAGTTGCCAGGCATGCCACCTGATCGTGATGTTGAGTTCATAATTGACCTCATGCCTGGTACCGGTCCCATTGCTAAGCGACCGTACCACATGTCAGTTGATGAACTAGAAGAGCTCAAGAAGTAGCTGAAAGAGCTTTCTGACAAGGGCTTTATTAGGCCTAGTGCCTCGCCCTGGGGATCACCTGTTCTGTTTGTGAAGAAGAAGGATGGTACGATGAGGATGTGTGTTGACTACCGTAATCTCAACATTGTTACTATCAAGAACAAGTATCCTCTGCCCAGGATTGATGATCTGTTAGATCAGCTTCGTGGTGCTAAATACTTCTCGAAGATTGATCTTCAATCAGGCTACCAAAAATGAAGATTCGTGAAGGAGACATTCCCAAGACAGCCTTTGTCACTCGCTATGGGCAGTATGAGTTCACCGTTGTATCCCCCTGAATATGAGAGTGGAGTGTTCTACCTTCCCCCTGAATATGATTTTCGGACTAGAGAGTGGAGTGTTCTACCTTCCCCCTGAATATGATTTTCGGACTAGAGAGTGGAGTGTTCTACCTTCCCCCTGAATATGATTTCCGGCCGTGAGCCAGGTTGAGGGTTGCGGGCCGCTGAGGCAAGCCGAGAGGGAGTTGGCTTGTCGACACAAGTCTGAGATGGTGTTGGAGAATATGGGATTGTGTTTTAGAGATGGGTGGTGATGGATGTTGTGGGTATGGGAATGTGTATAAAACTTGCTTATTAATTACTTATATACTTGATCGCTGCATAGGAAACCCCAGCCTTTATAGGTTCCATTGTTTATATCCATGTTTTGCATCCAATTTCCACAAAGCAATGCATAGGGTGAGAGTGGCCAGTACATATCGTACTGAAAATTTGATTTCAGGTTCAAGGAGTGAGTACTCATCTGGGAGTACAGCGTTTGAGGGTTTCGTACCTACGCTCAAGTTAGATCGGAGATGACAGCTTCCGCACCTTCAAGCTTTTAATTTTATGCTGCATGAACTCTGATTCCGCCAAGTAGCGATGTAATAAGTTATTGTAAAACTCTCTAGTGCACTCTTTTGTTCGATGTATGGATGATGATATTCAACTGTTATCGGATAATGTGATTTAAATGGTCATGTTACACTTCGACTTTGTGGATTTTCCTTCGCGGAAATCGAGGTCATTTCAGGGTAGATGGATTTTGTATTTTCGTCTCCGTTTACTTGGCCGGTCGGGCTCGGGTGCGGGCGCGGAGGCGGATCCACGGGTGGGTGGAGGGGGGGGGGGGCTTCTCGTGCGCGGTGCGGGGCTGCGGCCTGGGCCACCCCAGGTGGGTGGGCTCTGGGCCGTAGACACAAAAATATGCAAGGCCAAAGCATTTTGATATTAATATTTTTCTCGCGAGAGAATAAAGAGCAGTAGCAGTAGTTCCACGTACGGATACAGTATTTCAGCTTTGTTCTAAGTTAAAGTGTGTTGCTCAATTTATAAAAAATAATATTTACCATAAGATAAGTGTTATTAGATTTATTATTAGCATAAAAAGGTATTTCATAGTGTGCACATTTGGTGCCATAACTGTTGTAAATAAAACCGGTCAAACTTCAAATAATTTAGTTTGGCACAAATATTAAGTGGAAATGAAGAGAAATACCATTATTGATTTACTATAATTAAAAAGCAGAGGAAACAGGATCCCTAACGCTTGCACAGCGCTAGCGGGGAAGCAATCACGATCTTTAAAAAAGGCAGCGCATGCACGAGCACGAGTTGTGTGCCTCGTGTACCGTGTACTTGATCGCGTACGGATACTCTCTCTGTCCTTTTTACCCCCTTGCGCTGCATGCACAGTAGTATTTTAAACATCAACTTGTGCACATGAGGCACGCACTGCACGCTGGAAATAAATGTTTTACAGCCTTCGCCTTTTTTTTCTGGACGAGATCCTGCCGAGAGCCCGTCGTACAACACGCCCACATTCCGGGATCATCTGGGCTGGGAGGGACCAGCCTAGCTAATCTAGCTAACCCACCACCTATTGTACTGTGAAGGCCTCGATTAAAGTAATCAGCGTGCCGGTGGGCGGTGGCGCGAGTTACCGGATTTAGCAAGGCAAATCCAGCGCAATCTGGAGCGGCGTGGGCTCCCGCTCCGACGTCCAGGATCTGACCACAGCTAGCGCCGCGTCAAAAGATTTGCAGGGGCTGGACGACGAAACGGGACGGGACGGGACGGATGGAGGTGCTGCCGACGGGTACGGTGTTGTCAGAGATTCTTACATGTTGCACTCACTTGTACAGTAGTATATATTGTATGGCGCGCGGCCAAGTTGGAGTTTGAGAAGGATACGTACAGATATTATACTAGTACTAGTAGTAATATAGTAATCCACTGCTCTAGCCTCTACCAGCAACATATATCAGCGAGCACCCGACCTAAAAGACGTTGGTGGAATCTGAATCCCAGACGTGCGCCATATGCTGCGGCATATTTTGTTGATAGAGTTTGATGCGACGAGTACACCAACTTCATTTTGCTAGTTATATGCATATATAATACGTGGTAGTACATACTTTTGGTATACTGACTGTTAGAGATTAGCTGACGTGCCCCCATCCTTAACACCTTTGCACCCCCGGTCAAAAAATTAAAGCGAGTTAAGTACACCGGATGTTGTCGGCTTGTTGCCACTGACAGGTGTTGATCGCCGGCCTGATCGCGCCGTCTGTCCACCAACTGCGTACGCCGAGCCCACTCCGCTCTCCCTCTCGTGCTGACTCTGCTGTGCTGGCTGCTGCGGATGGAATAATGACACCTGTGGGCTGTGGCCTCACAAAAAGGCGCTGCGATCGAAAGGGACTCGTTCGGTCACCGCCGTTTGATCCTCACTTGATCTGCAGTGCAGGAGGGCCTCCTCTTTTTTCAGTAAAATCGGCGAGGGAGAGGGCTTGCCAAATGCCAAATGGCGCTTGGAGGGAAGAAAAATCTCTGCCATGGCGTTCGGCATGTGGTCGTCGGAGCTCCGGCCACCTGGGGCCGTAAAAGTCTGACAGCGACGGTGCACACACAAGGTCTTCTGCCGTTCTGCGCCGTGCCGGCTAATCCCTCTGGCTGTCCTGTGGGTTTATCTCGAAGCCCAAATTTCCGCAACCTCACGGCGGTCCAGATTTGCAGGATACGCAGCGGTACGCCCACCAGGAGTGTGGACTCCGCCGGTCTCCCCGATCACGATCACGATCACAAAGTACCACTACGGATCCGAGGACGCGAGAGATCTTTTTTCCATGTGGTTTCAATGGTTTCAGCTACTGACAATCTGACACCATGATCGCTGCAATCGGAGCGATTGTCTTTCTGACTTGTCGAGTACCGTTTCGCGACGTTTTCGAAACGAACGGGTACTTTTTGCGATTCAATTGAAACAATGCTTGGAACACGCGAATTCATCGCAAATTTCATGGCGTCCAATCCACATGAAAATTCTACCTCTTTGTTGCCTCTTTCTATCTTTACATCTGATGAATTCCCCTTTTAGGTGTTGCCCTAAGCTAGGGATCTCAATTAGCTTCTAAATAAATGATACTATTTTTTTTTTTATCATGGGAGCCTTGTTGTCAAAAGGTGTTTCGTAATATCAGCTAATAATTTTGTCTCTATATGATTTGTTCAGTGGCTTAGCACTGGAGTGTCGTGTGCTCGGGGATCATTTAGTTCAGGCGACCACCTACGTCCGATTTGTGTGGAAATTTGTGTTTCTAAGCTCAAACGCTCTAAGTTTGTTGTGAAATGCTTCGAGTTTGCGGTAGATGTTACAAACGAAGAGTGTAAAAGTGCACTATGTCTCGTTGCTCAAGAGAGAATCACGTCTCTCCGTAAAAAGCCGTGGGAGATCGGGTAAAAAAGAAAGAAAGAAAATGTTCTACAAACCTGCAAGTCTTAGTACGACCTCAGATGTCAATGTCGTCATCCATTATATCCTTTGTCGCGTATTGTATTGTCTTATAACTTGGCGAAAAACATGCAGCAATTGTCTCTACATGCGTAGCAACAGTCATCGGGAGGTGGAGCAGTGTCCTTATAGTGGCATGTAAGGTATGCCTATTTCCCTTATGCAATACACGGGCACAAAAAGATTTGGGCGTACTGCGCCTAACTTTCTCATGATGTGTACGACTCCCTGTTCGCGTTTGTGCACAATGCGTTTTGAGGAAAGTTTTTCACGATGGGTTTCGACCCTTCCGATCAAATGAAACTCAGGTGAGTTCACACAAGTTCTCCTTGTGTAGTCCCTAGAAGAGCCATTAAGTGGTGTGAGCCTTGTCCCCTGATTCATATGTCCCCAACTCGACTATTGGGGTCCGATGTCACTTAGGCGGTTCCCAGCCGGAACAACCAAACGACACCATGGTGGATAGGTGGACCTAATGCCCAAGTTCAATTGCTTTAATCTATCAAGAAACCAAACACGTCCAAGTCATTGGTTACGTTGAGTGATGGATGGAGGGACTTGTTGAGACTATGGTCATCTTATCGAGGTAATGTGCGAGTACTCGTGGTACACATAATCATCAATAACATCATCAAATTATGAAATAGAATAGAAAAATATAAGCACCACAAGAATGGATAAAGTTCTACTAAAAAGCCTAACTGATTGAGTAATGACAATGAAATTTGAAACATGCCAATGAGACGTATCATGGATGGTAGTGGTCGCTAGCCAAAGGAAACAGACGCATTGTGCGGAGCATAGTCGATGATAGCGAGGGCATCATTGTCAGGGGGGATGATAGCGCGAGCACTAGTAGAATCACAAAACTGACGGGATCAAAAATTGAGTGATATACTCATCATCTGTGAAAAAAAAGGAAATTCATGCATACAACTATGAATCTCCCACAACTAAAAAGAACAAAACGTGGACAATTTTTTGTTCTACATTTGTTTTGGTCTTCCGTCTGCCTGTCCCCTTCGACCCGACGTCCCACATCCTGCACACAAGGAAAGCCCCCTCGACCATGCCCAAATATGGAAAGGAAATCATCACTAATTATTTCTAAATATTTCTAAATAAACCGTATCCACACTCCTCGCAACGCCCTCATGCGAAATCATATATGCAAAGTCAGTGTCCCTCCAAATTGGCCGCATGCATGCAAAATCAACACACTCCCAAATCGATGCCACCTTCCATCTTTCATTTCTTTCATTTCACGAGCTCTCGACGCCTATATGTCATCCTTCACCGCTAGAGCTCGACGACTAAATATGTTTTCACTACCTAGCCTTGATCTCCCCTCTCTCGTGCGAACGCCTCGATGCCGTTCAAAGCGCGCCTCCGCAACCTGCTCCATGGTTGTGCCCGCTACGTCATGCTCGTCGCGAAGCCCTTGGCGCCACTAGAAACATTGCCGCCTCCACGACGCTTGTGCCTTTTGTCCTCGTTGTTCGCCCACGCCATGCACCAGAGCCGTCGTCCTCGCCTACGTAGACCGATCGATGATGCCGCCACATGCGTCGCTCCTCCAGGTACGTGCTCCGACTCCGATGTATTGCTATTGGGTTCTAGCACATATATTATGGGAACAAGTGGGGAAACGGTTCAAGGCCTCAAAAATTGCTGGGCCTCAAAATTCACACTAAGTAGCAATGGTTAATCCTTGAATAGAAAATATAATACGCGGCTA
>CM041630.1:53628479-53736279 GCA_023333625.1 Bothriochloa decipiens | reverse complement strand
TAAGTAGCAATGGTTAATCCTTGAATAGAAAATATAATACGCGGCTATACATGCAATTACTGGTTTGTTATTGACTATTGGCCTAATGTAAGACATGTTGTTGTATTTTGGATAGCAAATTAGTCAACTAGGTAATCTGAAAATTCACATTATAATTATTAATTGGAGAGGAGATTTTTTTATTTAATTGATCTTCATCATGTATCTTTTAGAAATAGGAGGTATGATTCTGGCAATGAAAAGCATAATATGAAACAAAGATTAGAAGTTTAGCTCAACTCAAAGGTGTGTGCTCTTGATAGATATGTCGTGAAATAGTCTTAGTTACTTCTTCAATCTTTAGGGCCACATCAAACATTTTGTTCAGGGTCCTCAAACCCATAGGTATGGCATGTGCTACCGCCGCCATGGGGTAGAACCTGCCGCTGAGCAACTAGTTTTGGCTTGCCCACCTCTGGTACAACTGCCTTGGTCGTCTATGCCTTTCTTGTTGAAATTATCCTCTCTAGCTGGCAAATTGTTTCATGTAAAGTTGCTATGACTACTGGACTCTATATGATTCATTTTGGTATTCCCTCTTGTACAATCTTTTAATAACTTATAAAAAACTGCATGATATCTCTCTAACCTGAAATTCATCATCGCAGTAGTAATAGTTCAAAAAAGTGCTAGATGATTTTCACATCGTGGTGATTGGTGAAGATGTCGCCGTGATGGTGGTGCAGACTGGATGGAGGCATGGAGCTCCTCGGTGGCTGCGGCGGCCATGGCAATGTGGCGTTCAAGTCTGGGACGAATAAGGTGCCCATGATCGCAAAGAAAGGGGAGAAAGGCCCAAAAATGTATGTTCTCTCTGCTATAAACGTGACAATATTTTTTCTAGATAATCTCATCATTTGTGATTGCAAAGATAAGTTAATGTGCAGCGTGTTTTTATTCCTAATGCACTCCATCTGGCATTGCTTAATTTTTGGAATTTCCAGGCTGCCTGGATTGTTATGTTATTCACATTGATATAGATGTCAGAGGAAAGATGACATAGATGGGTAACTGACTTAGAGTTGTAATAAAAATATAATACCTAGATTTAACTATTTCTATATACAGTTGATGAAGAATCTTGCCACAGACACTCAAGTGGATACCGGTATATAGCGTGGAATAGTCCTAAAGCCACATATATACAATAAGTATAAAATACTTTATTTTAAGATTTTGTGAGAGATTTCAAGACATATAGTATTACTCACGTGGCACACACTAATATTCAATATATACTCGAACGTATATATGATGGTATTAAGATGCACTGGAACTTATTCATGGACTCATTGGTGTTAAAAAAATAATATCGAAGATTTTTTTGCTGATATAAAATATTATCTTATCCATATCATAGAAAGGTCTAAACACTAGAGTGTGTGATCCTGTGACGCATTCTTCGTGACTGTGTTAATTTTATAAACTTTACCTTAAAATAAATGTCAATTTAATATCAATATTTAGCTTCACAGTATCGTTATCTTCACCTGTGATCCATGTGTTTTGGTATAAAAGTTTGGTTATTCCGTAACAATGCACGAACATGATGCTAGTAAAAGAAAAGGATGCATCATGCAAAAGCTCTCGTGCTGTCATGCATCTCAAAATCATCTTCTAGATTCTGGGAATATGATCAGGTGATTTAGAGATCATCGGCCCATATCGGCCATGGAGGAATGCGAGTGGGAGGGGACGGGACACGGGAGGAAGGAGGGAGCAGGGAGATAAGTTGGGAGCTGGCGGTGAATAGAAAAACCAGATACGCAATCTTCCCCGTATCTCCCCGTCCCGTTCCGCCTCGGCCTCCCTCCTCCCCCCTCCCGGTGGCGGACCGCCCCCACCGCAGACCCAACCGCATCTTCCCCCGGCGTCCCCCACCGCTCTTACAAATACGCGACCCACCCCCACCTCGACCGCCTCTTTCTCGCATCGCCGCTCCGCTCCGCCTCGGCTTCCTCCCGTCCCGTCCGTTCGTCGTCGCCTCGCGGTCGCGCCACCGCCGACGCGCTCCGTCCTCTTCGTCACCCTCGTAAGTCGCTGCCATCTCCTCCTCCCCCGATCGCGCCCCCCTCCCCTCCCCTCCCAATCGCTCGCCGCGCCGCGCCGGGTGGTCTCCCTCCCCACGTGCGGCGGCAACCCGGAGCGGTTCGGTTCGGAGGGCGTCCGCGGATCAATCTCGCGGCCTCGGCGTCGTGGTGGAAATGGGTGTTGGCTTTGTTTGCGCGCGCTGACGACGGGCCCGTGTGATTTTGCTGCGGTGCAGGGTTGCTGCCCGAGCCGGCCGGGCGGGAGGAGCAGATGGGGGTGTACCTCAGCACGCCCAAGACGGACAAGCTCTCCGCCGATGGAGAGAACGGCCGCGTCCGCTTCGGCCTCTCCTCCATGCAGGGGTGGCGGACCACCATGGAGGACGCGGTGAGTTGCTTCTTCCCCTTCCCTCGCGGGCTTCCTATTGTGTTGGAATGGATGCGATTGCCTCCGCGATTGCTGTTCCCTTCCATGCTGGCACGACTGGGTTGGGAGTGATTTGGGGTGGTGAGATGCGCCTTTGCCTGTTCGAATTTGTGGGTGCGTAGTGTCCGTGGCGCGATCCTGTAGATTTGCATGATGAACCAAGTGGCCAATAGTTGTTTCCCATGGTCAACCTAGAATAAGCCATGTCGTGATTTGAATATTTGATCGACCAATGTTGCCCCTCCCTATTATAAGTAAAAAGCTTGAGCGGTCTGTCGCGTTCGCATTGGGGGCTCACTACTACGTAGTTCTGATGGATCGATTCTCAGATGATTTATGACGAAAACTGGGATAGTGTTCAGTCGCGTTTGCATTGGGGGCTCACTACTACGTAGTTCTGATGGATCAATTCTCAGATGATTTATGACGAAAGCTGGGATAGTGTTCAGTTGCATTTGCGTTGGGAGTTCACTACTAGTTCTGATGGGTTGATTCTCAGATGATTTATGACGAATGCTGGCACACGCCAGCTTGTTTGCGTCACTTTGAATGGATCATTTGCATGTCTACTCTGCTTTAAAAGCTGACCTCTTGTGCATTGTGTTGCAGCATGCTGCGTTGCCAGACCTTGATGACTGCACATCATTTTTTGGTGTTTATGATGGCCATGGTGGTAAGTTGTGATTGTTTCCTATTCAGGTTATGATACAGTGTTCTTCTGTACTGACCATGGGGTGAATCTGCATTGTTTTGAGCTTCCCAAGGAATTGTTTGTTGGATGCACATCATCTTTCACCTGGTCTGATTAATACTTAAATATTGATGCTTAAAATCTATGTTCTTTCATTCAAACACACTAGTATGATTGAAGGTGCTAAATTCAGTATTGCTTCCACGTGTTAGAGGCATGGATGGTAAGATACCAGGAACATTACTGTGGGCCATGAGGTGTGCTGATCTTCTTTTGTGTGTGCTTATGAGTTATGTCAGAAACAGTGCATATGCAATCAACCAGTATGAACGTAGACATCAATGCCTGGCAGAGAAGTGTTATGTGCATGCTTCTTAGAAGCACTTATTATAAAATAGTCATTTGTCTTATTTGAAGTCTCACAAAGGAATGCTCCATTTTGGTTCGTTGAGACATGTAATGAAAATTAATGAGGCGAGGGGACTATTGCACACATGCTGTTTCAGAAATTGCCTGCCTAGATGCTTCTTAGTTGCTGCCTAGCCTGCCTGACTGGTGATTGTGTGCTAGTGTTTCTGCTCACCTAGCATCTTACCTCTTGTCAAAGCGTTGGACCCTGACAGAAGAAATTTGTATTGCCATTGAAGTTCATTGGTGAGCACTGAGCAACCAGATGGTTTTATTCAATATTTAACATTGCAAAATGCTAGTGGGCAATATTAACTGTTTCAGTAATATCAAATGGACTGGTTAACAACTAGCATTGATATGGGTGTTATTCTGAAATATAGTTATCCAAAAAAAGTAAGCTCCTTGTGGCAGTAAGGAATCAAAATATACATGTCTTTTATAGTGAGTTGCTCTAGCTTGTGAGTAAGCACTGAAATATCATTTATCAATGGACAGTGTGCCTTTTTTGGAATTGTTGTCTAGCTATGCTTCATATGAGTAATGTTCTTCTCTAGTTAGAATGACGCACTGACCCATTTTTACTTCAGGAAAAGGAGTATCAAAATTCTGTGCGAGGCATTTGCATAAACAAGTGCTTATAAATGATGCAAATTCATCTGGTGATTTGCCAGCTTCTGTCCATAAAGCTTTCTTGAGGTATGGTTCTTGCTTTTTGTTATAGAATGAAGTCAGTTTTGTAAAGTTGGCACACTTTTTGTTGGCTTAGTGAATCTAAATGACATTTGCATCTTTCAGAATGGATGAGATGATGAAAGGGCAGAGGGGTTGGAGAGAACTAAATGAGTTAGATAAGGGAAATAAGATCTCAGGTGTGCTAGAGGGCATAATATGGCCTCCCAAGGGTGGTGATTCAGATAAGATTGGGGAAGATTGGGATACTGAGGAGGTAAAACATCTATTCTGTTTTCTATCATGAAACATTGCTTCTCTGGTGTGTGAAAATTCCAGTCATTGCATTTTTTGGAGTGGGGCTCTGAAATAAGAATACACATTTCATGGGTATATAAAGCTTTTTCTACGCTTAGAGCTATCTCTTCCAGTTTACTCTCTTCTATTAGATATATTAGGTATCTTTGAAGTATAAAGGTAAAACGAATTGAATCATTACTGAAGGTTCTTGCATCTTAGGTCCAGGTTAGACATCAGTAAATATGGTTCCCATCTAGTCATCATGTATCTATTTTAACGAAATTACTGTATCAGGGTCCAAATTCGAATTTTCCTGGACCAACATCTGGAAGCACAGCTTGTGTGGCTGTCATAAGAAATGATCAGCTAATTGTTGCAAATGCTGGGGATTCGCGGTGTGTTATCTCACGGAAGGGTCAGGTACTTCAGATTTTCTAAAGATAGTTTTAGTTTTATTGCCAAACATAAATCATAATACCAGAATATGTTTTGCTTACTCATCTGCTTTGCAGGCTTACAATTTGTCTACAGATCACAAACCAGATCTTGAGGAAGAGAAAGAGAGGATTTTGGGTGCTGGCGGATTTGTTGTTGCCGGGCGGGTCAATGGAAGTTTGAACTTATCTAGGGCAATAGGTATTTACTCTTCTTCAAGCGGAAATTATTGTGTTGTTACGTACAGCCTTATTTATTTATCTATTTATTATTTTTCTTGTAGGTGACATGGAACTGAAGCAAAATGAACTTCTGCCGGCCGAGAGGCAGATCGTGTCAGCTGAACCCGAACTGAAAACAGTGTGTTTTGGTGACCCTTTCGATCAGTATTCTTTTTCTTGAAATCTTGAACAAAACTTACTAAGGGCTGCTTTGGCTTCTGATCAGATCCAGCTCTCAGAGGATGATGAATTCATTATTTTAGCTTGTGATGGAATTTGGTATGATTTTATTTCTCTACTGAATGTAAATTTGCTATAACTCGTATACGTTTGCATTCAATTTTGTTTGTTTCATACTAGAATCAACAAACTATCTGCTTGAAGGACAGAATCCTTGAAGAGAGGTGGCTTTGTTAGTTTTCATGTATTTTAACTCTGGGGAAAAGATAATGAAATCACTTTTTCCATGGCTGTATATGGAGTGCGACAGGAACATTCCTAGGACGTTTATCGTTCAATAGATTGTAGAAAACCTGAATACACAATTATTAACTAGCCAACAATGTTATTTGGGCAAAAGCATCTTATTGACAATGAACCTATTACCTTGAAAATGTTATTCAGCTCAACCAAACAACACTGAGTTTTGGAATTTAAACAGCAGCGAAGCCTAGTGGATCAGCTGTGAACCTTACGTAAATAGAGCACTTGTTACACAGATACTATGTCAAATAAGTAACGGCATGTGTATTTAATTTTTATTTGTGATGCCACCCACCTAATTTGGGTTTGAGTTAATCTCTTGGAAGTACTACCTCTGTCCTGTAATTTAAGGGCTCTAAGTTTGTCCTGAGTCATCTTAAGTTGCGAGAGAAGTGATACTGCCTCAGTCCCTCCAAAGGGCGTACCCAGTGCCGTAGGCTCCCGCACTGCGGGGTCTGGGGAAGGAAAAATAGCCAGCAGTCATCCCTGTACGCCTCAGTCCCTCCACTCCAAATTAATTATAAAACGCTTTAGCTTTTCCAGATGCATTGCTTTTAGTGTATATTTAAGTGCATAACAAAGGCTATGTATCTAGAAAAGCCAAAACTTCTTGTAGTTTAGAATGGAGGGATAACTATATAAACTTGGTCAAACTAAGGACAACTCAAGTCCCTTATTTCAGGGTGGAGGGAGTAACTCGTAAAACCGAGTTTGCAGTGGCTGATTTGTAACTTTAATTGGGTAATGCTTATTTGTTTTCCCTACATTAGGTAGATAGTTAGGCCAAGGGTGCTAATCTAGTTGGTCTAGCTCTCCTGAGGCACCCTCGAGGTCTGGGGTTCGAATCCTGAGTAAGATGAATTTCCGCCTCGAGGTAAAAAAAAATCCCCTCGCTGGTCCCGTGTGCCAAAGCACTTGGATGGACGGCCCGCTCCGGCCTGTGGCATCGGTTTCCCGGGCTACGTTCGCCGGCCTACGGTCTGGCCCAGGTGACGGTCCCCACGGGTGTCGGTCCCCCGTGTCGGGGCGGGGTCAGGGTTCGGGGGTTTTCTCGGCCATGGGAACTGAGATCTTCTATCTTAGTGAAATGCCGTGGGGGCGGTCTTACCCCCACCTGGCCGAGTTTTTTTTTAGGTAGATAGTTAGATTGATGCGAAAGGCATGTCAAATAAAGCTGGAAACTATATTTTTCTTCGAGTGTGAAATATTGTGCATTTAGCAGGGTGATATTGCTTGGGAGGGTCGATTGTAATTTTGAGTGCATGAGGCATTGATGTTTCCAAAAAATAGAATTACTCTAGGGTAAAACTGATAATTTGGTTACTCTATGGTATTCATGCTGCCAGGGATAATTTTTTTTCCTCAGTACGTCGTTTTTAAGATTTAATTGGTGAACTTCATTTGTGCTGTCTACTCTGCTTATTGTTATTGACCAATTTTTCTTATTACAGGGATTGCATGTCAAGTCAAGAAGTAGTCGATTTTGTACATAAACACCTACAGACTGTAAGTGGAGCACATTGCTGTGTTTGATACCTTTACGCTTCGAATCCGTTCCCTCACCCGCCTAATAACTTAACAGGAGGATAAGCTATCCAGTGTGTGCGAGAAGTTGCTCAACCGCTGTGTGGCACCTACATCTGGTGCCGAAGGATGTGATAACATGACCGTTATCGTGGTTCAGTTCAAGAAACCAGCTTCAGCTGTCGCTACTTCTAGCACCGAGCAGTCTGCTGCCACTGCGGAAGAGATGCGGCCCAAGTAAGCTTTCCTTGGACTCAAGCTACTACACTACCAATGTTTGAAATCTCAGCATTGTAAAATCCCAAGTTCCTCTTTCAGAATTTGAGCCCTTCCCTTTGTGAACAGCGAGCTCGATGGCCCAGACTGCCCCCCGAAGTAGGCGTAAGTGGCACACCGGGCTGTGGAGCTCTAACCGGTGGATGATAGACCAAAAGGATAGTGAGTGGTGTATATAACAAAAGGGATTCTATTCGACAATCTCTTCTAGGGTTTGTTCCTTCTTTCTTAGTGTTCAGAGCCGTCCCAACCTGTAATACATGGCATGTTGGTTCTTAAACTGGGTTTTGTGAAATGCATTGATGAGTTTGTCAGAAAGTTAGCGTAGCTTGTCAAAAGCGGTGGCACAAGATTGTCTGAATCAGTAGTAAATTCTTAGCTTAGCATTACTCTTGACAAGCAGATTTGCTTGCAGATGAGTTAAAAACACAAATGAAATGGGGCAAAAGGAAAACAAAAAATACTACTCCGTAGAACAATGTTCAGAGAATGCTTGGAATACAGTTCCTAGCAGAAAGCAGCCGCTGCGGCGACTGTGAGCGTCGCCAGCCACGCGGCGCTCCTGGTCCCAAGCGCCGCCGCGGCGGCCTCTTCCTGTGCGCCAGTGCCCCCACGGGTGCTGGAGCCCTTGGAGGTGGCGTTGTGCGGGAGCGGGTGGACGGTGATGGCGACCTTCATGCCTTGCAGGCAGAAGCCGTTGCCGCAGATAAAGTAGTAGCGGCGGGCGTCGGGGAGCGGGATGAAGTCCTTGCTGGAGGTCCAGTTGCCGGCGACCCCGGCCATGGTGCAGTTGTCGTACCCCGTCTCGTTCACCTCGAACACGTTGTGCGTCCCCTTCTGGTACCGGAACGCTGCACAGCAACATTGTGGCGTCAGCAGCAGCATTCAGGGCTCGAACGGGAGCTCAGTAGTTCACTACGAAATGGATCTAATGCAGGGTCAAGAGCTTCTTGTTTGGGGGAGCTTACAGATGAGGTCGCCGACGTAGAAGGTCTGGTTGCCGGACCAGAGGGAGTAGTTGATGTTGGGGTTCCACCCATGGTTGGCGCCCACGATGTGGTCCGTGCCGGCGGAGGGGCCAAACGCGAAGCCGGCAAGCACCGCGACGGCCAGGAGCCACGACATTGCGGCTGCGGGCGAGCTCCGCGTCAGGGAGACGGCCGGGGTTATGTGAGCAGATGAACAAAGTGGAAGTGTTGTCCGTGGGAGGACCGGCCGGGGAAGGAAGAGGAGACAGGAGCAGAGCAGCAGCACCAATAATATCGCTAGTGTCAGGCTCGAGGAGTAGTATGGTTTTGCTGCGGAGTGTGACCCACTTGTTGCTGGGATGCCACGGATTCGGGATTTCAGCAGATTTGGCGGGAATTGAGTCCCTTGTACGCGCCATGACTGGCTGTCCGGTGGCTCCCTGGCCAGGCGCCCAGTTCCCAGCGAAGTCAGCGACAGAGCCGGGGCGCGATTCACTCTCGTGTTCTCCAGCCCAGGTTGCAGCTGGAAATAGCCGCAAGAGGAATGCAGCAGGCAGGGCAAGATGCCAAGATCTGCCGAACCCGAGATGCCAAGATCTGCCGAACCCGAGAGAGAAGCAACTCCGCAGGTTCCTCTATACCATGGTTGGCAAGTTTGGCTTTTTTCCATACCATGGTTGGCCAGTTTGGCATGGCTATGGCAGCAGCTTCTAAACATTTTGGAGCTGGACCAAGCACTTTAAAAGGAGCACTTGAGGAGAAGCCATACTTGTGCCAAACAAGACATTAATTTCATTTCCCTGGGTGCACCCATACAGGGCAGTGAACTAATGATAATACTGAACTTATAAAATGTCAACATCCGATTCACATCACAACAAATGAGAAAAAAAAAAGAACAAAGATTGCAAGTTAAAGCGCCAGCTCTCATTTCTAAGGAACTGAGTTTACATTCTTGCCAATTGCCATCAGGGTATTTCATACAGTAATTCATCAGTACAAGTATACCGGTCATAATGAATTGAATTTATATAGAGCCCCACAAAAATTTGTCAAAAGGTACAGCCTCATCACAATGTGTTTACCCTTATACTTTTCTCAGTTGCAAATCACTAAAGTGTATAATCTGACAACAACAAAACATAATCATTCATAAACTAAATCCTAAAAAGTAACTTTTTTTCCCTGAAAACCTTAAAAAGGGGGTAATTCCCCAATCCACATTAATCATACAATTCTCTTGTCTCCGTCACTGGAACATGTGCTATTCTGTCATATTGGCACCTAATCAATCTTCACTGAGGAGTAAATCAACCTAGTGAACCAGAAGCAGGCGCAGAAACCAATTGTGCCGGTCAGCACAAAGAAGGCATATGAGGCAAGAAGCATGTAGCCGAAGTACAAGATGCCAGACACCAGCTTAGTAATCTGCAGTTTCGTGAAGAAGTAGAAAGCAGCATACAGGAAGAGATACAGGGCGGAGGATCCTGAGGTAAGGTAAGACCTCCACCACCACATGTAGTCCTCACTGCAGAGCTGGAAATAGCAGAGCACGATTGTGATCTCGGCACAGGTGATGATAAGGATCACAAACACAAGGAAGAGGAAGCCAAAGATGTAATAGAACTGGTGAAGCCAGATGGAGGTGAGGATGAAGAAAAGTTCAATGAAAACTGCTCCAAATGGAAGGACGCCACCAATCAGAATAGTGAAAAGCGGATTCATGTACCAAGCCTGCTCAGGGATCTGCCGTGGAATCTTGTTTGTCTTGACTGGAGCTTCCATGGCAGGCTTCTTAAACCCAAGATAGCTCCCAACAAAGACAAGGGGTACTGAAATGCCAAACCAGAGCAGGACCAAGGCAAACATTGTGGTGAAAGGAACAGCGCCAGATGACTTCTCCCCCCATATAAGAGCATTCAAGATGAAGAAAATAACAAATGCAACCCCTGGAAACAGGAAAGCCGTTTGCAGGGTAATCTTCTTCCACTCTGAACCTTTGAACATCTTGTAGAGGCGTGAAGAAGAATAGCCAGCAAGCAGCCCCATCAAAACCCAGACTAGAAGCATTGCAGTCATCAGTCCTCCACGGTTTGATGGAGAAAGGAAACCCAACACAGCAAAGATCATTGTAACTAGGAGCATGCCAAAGAACTGGACGCCAGTGCCAACATAAACACAGAGTAAGTCAGAGTAGGTTGGAGGACGGAACACGTCCCCATGAACAAGCTTCCAGCCTGTTTCCTCCTGTGCTTCTTCTTGAGTTTCAAGCTGATTGTATCTAGAGATATCTCTGTAGAGAGTGCGAAGCATTATCATGGCAACCATGCCAGATAGGAAAAGAACGATCATAAGAGAGTTCACAATAGAAAACCAGTGAATCTGATCATCAGTCATCAACAGGTAGGTGTCCCAACGTGACGCCCACTTGATGTCACTCTCCTGCAAAATTAGTGGAGATTCCATTAAAATCACCAAAATAAACATTCATAGAGTAGGCTACAATAGCTACATAAAGTTAAAACCAAGCAATTCTTAATTCCAGTCTCGTACCTCAAAACGAACATCATATGTGAATATGATTTCCTTGTCAGCTTCAACTTCCTGAGGATTATTTGAGTCTTTTGCAAATTTGCCCGCATGAGGATCACAAGTGCTCAAGCGAGTGTCTACACCATTCCATTTATCATCAACCTGATGCTTGACACTGGCAAAATACGTACCAAAATACCTTAGGTCCATTTCACAAAACACGATAAGAATAAATCCTGCCAAACGAAGTTAGAAGTAAACCTGTGTGGATTGACCTCAAATCCCACTATTCTAGAAAGTTCCGAATTATCATCCCTGTGATACTTCACCATAAATGACAAATGGTTCTGGATGAAGTATTTCTCATCCTTAGTCTTAAAAAAAAAAACATTTGTGTATGAGAATTTATTAGTCCAGAGAAAAAGATAAAGGATTCCAACAAAGAATTAAAGATTGCATGCATAAAGAAAAAGTAAACATTAACTGAGCATAAGTACTTACTCCAGAATACAAGCCTTTGAGACCAACATGATATCCACCTTGATAAGCAATACTGTTCTTGTCTTGCCTTGGAACAGGAACAACTAGCGGGAGGTTGTCCAGAATCCTGTGGTGCAATTTATATAAGGTATATGAAATTACTGTGTCACATGAAGCACAACACTACCCACATATGTTCATAGTCCTTACATGTTCACTCGGTATTCATCCTCTATCTTTTCCTTGAGCTCCTTGGCTTCTTTCTCACCAATCTTTGCTTTGCAGACAATCTGACACATCTTGGGCTCTCCCATTTTGAACTATACCCCCCAAAAAAAAAAGCAGAAGGAAACATTTCATGTCATGCACATACCCAAGGACAAAACCTCAATTAACCTGTTGTGTCATATAAGGTACTAACCACATAAGGAGAGTTCTCAATGCGGTCACCACGAAGAACCTCACCAAGATTTTCGGCGCTGTCAACTATGGTATCTGGCTTGCAGAATGGAAGAGAGTAATATGTGTACGGGAGTTGAGTCTTGATAGATGTTAACTTATTCACCTTCACTGGAAGCGGATCACCCTGTGGGCAAATTAGAAGAGTGAACAAAATGCTATCATATCAGTAATCACAAAATGACACTGCTTTGTTTTAGGAGATTAACACAGTAAATGTTATTCCTTTGCCATGAGTAATCCTCTACAAGATACCTTATTACATGATGATCTAGCACCTCATATTTAGGATTTAGGAGTTTATACCAATTTAAACTATGATACAACTCTAGAACCTGCCTTGCTACGCCATTTTGACAAGAGAGATAAAGAGAAGTAGGAGCTCCACCAAACGGGAGCTGAAGCAGAAACTACCAAAGTCTAAGCTTCTACTTAACCTTCGGATCACCGACCATCATCTGGAAGACAGATTCAAGGTTACTTCTTATATGGTGTACAAATACAAAATAGCATGTGTGTTGACATTTTCACGCAGGGCACAATTCTGAGCGGTTATTTTTCAGTTGAGAACAAAGATCACAACAGCATAACACGACAGAAAGGCTGAAGTACACGAAATGAGGTGCAACATGTGAATCCCAAGCCCAGCGATGGAACCATGCTAACTGAACCGGATGAACGAATCGGGAACGCTGCACACGACACACGAACCCTCGAGCTGGATCTGCGGAACCCAGCCCCTGTACCTGCACCAGCGTTGACTAGATCCAGCTACGGCCACGAACACAGCTACACAACCACTCCAACGTGCACAAAGGTGGGGAAGGGAATCGCAGGGCAGGGACCCAACAAACCTTGGCGAAATCGTTCGGGGCGACGCCAGGGAGGTAGAACCCGGCGGCCGGCGCGGCGACGGCGAGCAGGACCGCGAGCGCCGCGGCCCACCGGAGCATCGCCAGCGTCCGCATCGTGACGGGGCGGGAAGAATCACCGCCCGGTGGGAGGGAGGGTAAGCTCCACCCGAGATCTGCGCGGCGAGGCTGTGGGTGGGGGTGATGACTCGCAGGCGCAGGCTCGGCGTGGCGCGCGAGGTCGGGCGGGTGGGTGGAGACGACGACGCGCGGCGCGCTGCGAAGAGGAAGCTTCGGGTGACGGGTGGATCTCTTCTGGGGTTTTTATCGATAAACAGTTTGTTTACGCTTAGGTCCCTGATTAAACGGTTAATTGCTCGGATGGTATCGGTTAGTTTCGGTCCTAGTTTGACCTCGTATGTCGTGGCACGTGAGTGCTTGTCTGACATGACCCAACGAAGAATGGTGTTTGGCAGTATGTGTACCCCGTACGCGCTACATGGCCTCGTAATTTGATGTTGCAAGTACAGATTCTCTAAGCGCTTCTATTTTTTTGGTAAAAAAAAATCTCTAACAATTTGGTTGTAAAAATGATGTTTGGAATAAAAAGTTGTTAAATATACTCTTGGACTTACTACAAGTTTTCACGGTCGAGATGAGCTCTATTGACTCTCCATACAACATATTCTCGGGAGATAAATTGAGGTTGTTTTTTATTATTTTGGTATTGTTCGCTTAAACTTATCGTATATGATAGGAAAAAGTCTGTTTTGGATGGTGATTCTCGGGTAGTGACTACTTAATCTTAAATTATAAAATCATCTGTTTTATCCCTCCTAAACTTTTCAAAACCGTTCAAATTACCCTAGGAGCGGTTTTGGACGGCAGTTTTGCTACACTAATGGCGGTTTTGACATTTTTCTATTTATTTACGCTGAATATTTAAAAAATCATAGTAAATCACAGAAAATTCATAAAATAGAAAAATATAATTTTGTTAGACTCCTAGTAGATCTACACAATAAATACATAATATGATATACTTTAGTATAATTTTTTATGTAGCTTTAAATTATATAAAAAATCAAGTTTTGTCTATAATTAATTGGAATAATTCATAACTGCAGCTTCTATAGTCCAATTGTGGTGAAATTTTTATAATAGACTAATTAATCTATGCTTTAACTGTAGTAAAAATTTCATACCCATTGGATCATGTATAACTTAGTTATATATGTATTTATATTTAACAAACATAAACCTAAATAAATCTATAACTAAGTTAATATGATCCAATGAGTATGAAATTTACTATAGTTCACATATAATAATAACCTCACCATAAAAATTTCACCATAATTGGACCATAGAAGATGCATCTATGAATTATTCTAATTAATTACAAACAAAATTTGATTTTCTAACTAATTTAAAGTTATAGAAAAAATTATACTAAAATATATTATATTATATATTCATTGTGTAGATCTACTAATGCAGAGTTAAAAAATAGATTTTCTATTTTGTGATTTTTATTGATTTATTATGATTTTTAAATATTTATCAGAAATAAATAGGGAAAAAGTCAAAACTGTTGTTACTGTAGCTAAACCATGGTTACCGTAGCAAAACCGTCATCCAAAACCTCTCCAGTAGGTAATTTAAACGGTTTTAAAAAGTTCAAGAGGTAAAATAGACGGTTCCATAATTTGGGGTTAAGTAATCACTACCCTATAGTTGGAGCGGTGACATAGACTTTTTCCTATATGATATATTATTTTTCTCTCACAACAAAAAAACAATCAACCAACTTATGAGCTGTACAAACTATCAGCTGGGTAACCTCTTTATTAACTCGCTAAACTTATTTATTTGATGAGTTAATTATAGAAAGCACTTGGAATTGCTCATAGAACGATATATATTGATGTTCCACCACCAATAGTACATAGGGAGTGCATTCTATGGGACACAATAACTTTTTTTCTTAGTTTCTTCCTAATGCTAATATAATTTTTTTTTAAAAAAAAGTACCAGTGCATAAGTAGCTTGAAGATAACAGGAGGGTGCATTTTTTTCTTGATGACTTGCTTGATGGTGAACCTGTTACTCGTAATTTGTTTATAGAAATGGAACGGATCCATTTTGCAGATGTACCATTCCACAACAGAGACAAAATGATTGTTCTCCGCGTTGATAGTAGAAAAGCAATCATTAGCGTGCATGATACTAATTCTTCATCTTTAAGTTTCCACCGGATTAACATTTGTTTTATGATGTAAAAAACGAGAAGAGCAATGTTTTCACACTCACACCTCTTCTTGTTTTTCTATCTTTATATGGCCGAACTATATAAGACGGTTCCTTTATTTTTTTTATCCACTACATCTACAATAGAAAAAACTACTTCCTCCATACCTATAAAATAAGTCTTTTAGGAGCACAGTACGGTCTCTAAAACACAAATTTGAATTCTTGTTTATATAAAAATATTTATCAAAAAATAATATATGTATACTTCTATGAAAGTATTTTTTAAGACAAATCCATTTATATAATTTTATATTTTTAAATTCAGCAACTTGAGATTTATTCATCATTTATATTACCAAAATTTAACTTAAATTTTATTCAAAACGACTTATTTTATTGGTACGGAGGGAGTACCTACCTAGTTTGAAATGAATATACAACACAGCGGGTGGTTAATTACAGTAATCAGCTAGACACTTGGCACATGCGCAATATTACAAAATTGAAATGGCTAGGGGTTAGTAGTGTCAATAAAAACAAACATACGTATGCCTTAATAAAATGTTATTCATCCTTAATTTTGAGCGCATCACTAAATAGATTTGACATGAAAATGGCGCTTAACAATATACACTCAATGGTTATTGTGGTAGAAATATGTGGAATCAATCATCTAGTTTACTAAAAGTTTTAGCATAATCTCTTTTCCCTCTTGGTCAAGCAAGGAATGCCTTTAGCCGGTCAGAACAAGTTGATTTACTTGGATTTGTTTTAAACGAGACCAAATAACACAAATGTCTTAACCTTGCAACAAATTTTAAGTAGTAAGTACTCCATTCGGAAAAGAATGTAATTCTAACATGAATTTTAAACAAGTGTATTTAGTTTTGTTATGAGATATCACTATGGTATATACGTATTTGGTGTAATAAACATCGGTAACTGTTCGGCACGTACATCCGGACGGGCCGGACAGGGTGAGAGTGCGTTGTTCATGCGTATTTAGAATATTGCCAAGAATATATGAGAACATCGATGATATACGATAGAACATTGCGTGCGAGACTCAGGCCGGTAGGCCAAAGAAATACGTCGGAACATTGCTAAGAGCATACTTCTTTCTTCTCTAAATAAGTGTCGCTTCACTTCCGATAAATAAATGCCGGTAATTTTTATAAATAATAAGTATCATCATTTAGTATCATAATTAATATTATTAAAAAGATCTTTGAATTTAGTTTTTTAATAAATTTATTTAGAGATATAAATGTTACGTATATTTTCTGTCGTACGTACGTTAATTTTTCTAGAATGAACGCTAGAAAATGTAAACAAGATTTGTAGAATTTTCTTGGCGTGCCGCGTGCGGTCGCTACTCGCTCGTGGCTGCCTACCGGCATGGCACACGATGCGACGCACCCGCAGCAGTTGCGACCAGTCCACCACTGACCTTCCTCCCCCAAAAGGCCAAAACCGAAGTGGATCTCGGTCAGCGGCCAGCCACCGAGCCGCCCCGCCCACCTCCTGCGACCGGACGGACCACCCCCTGCGACTGCGAATACCCCGCCCGCCGCCCGGTCGCCTCCGCAAGCACCGCACCGCACCGCTTCCTTCCCTTCCTCCGTCCTCAGAAACCCAGCGCAACCCCTCCGCTTCCAGATCCCTCCACCACCTGCCGCCCCAGATCCCGATCCGCCGGTCCGCCGGCCCGCCGCCGCCTCGGCTGCGGCCATGGCGGCCGATCCCTTACTCGCGCTCCTCGCGGGCGCGCTGCTGCTGCTATCCTTGTCGCTCCTCACCCCACCCGCCGCGGCGGCCCCGTCGTGCCCGCACACCAACCTGACGGCCAACTTCTCCGCGGACCTCAGCATGCTGCAGCACCAGCTCCGCGGGACGGTGCGCCTGGCCCCCGACGGCAAGTGCGCGCTCGAGCTCACCCGCTTCGACCTCCTCGCGGCCTCCCCCTCCGCGCGCTTCTGGGCGGCTGACGGGCCCGCGATGGCCGACCTCGCCGCGGGGCGCGCCTTCTCGCCGCTCCCGCTCAACAAGACCTTCCGGAACGCCTCGCTCGAGCTCCCCTTCGCGCGCCCGCTGCCGCGCCTCCTCGCGCTCTACGACCCCGACACCTCCTCCGACTTCGGCCACGTCTTCCTCCCCAACGGCACGGGCGCCGACCTCGACGCCGCCGCCGCCGAGCCGGCGCCCACCATGTTCGACAACTGCATCCCGCTCTCGGAGACGGAGACCTACCGCCTCCGCTGGACGCTCAATGCGTCCGCCGGCACCGTCGAGATCGGCCTCGAGGCGGCCGTGGGCTCCGAGTACTACATGGCGTTCGGGTGGGCGGACCCCAAGGCCAACTCCCCCGCGATGATCCACGCCGATGTCGTTGTCGCCGGCTTCACGGAGGAAGGTACCCCGTTTGCCGAGGACTATTACATAAGCGACTACACTGAGTGCACACTGGGGAAGGAGGACTCGCCCGTGTCTGGGGTTTGCCCAGATAAGGTCTATGAGGACGGGAAGAACGACTCAATCCTGGTGTATGGCCACCGGCGGGATGGAGTGTCATTCGTGAGGTATGTGAGGAAGCTTGATGTTGAAGATACCAAGTATGATGTGCCAGTGGGTGCCACGGAGGAGATGGCGGTGCTTTGGGCCATTGGTAAGCTGCGGCCACCGGACACAATGCGCCCACATTACCTCCCACAGAACCACGGGGGGCCAAGGGACACGACCTTTGGGTTTGTCCGATTGAATTTGTCGGAGACGGTGGACAATTGCCTTGGGCCGTTGGATGCTGACAATAAGGAGGATCAGGAGAGGATCATCGCGGATCGCAAGACACCACTTGTGGTAACATCTGCTCCAGCCGTGCGCTACCCAAACCCACCAAACCCTGACAAGGTGCTCTACATCAACAACAAGGAGGCGCCGCTGCTGAAGGTTGAGAGGGGTGTGCCAGTGACATTCTCGGTGCAGGCTGGGCATGATGTGGCACTCTATATCACTTCAGATCCCATTGGTGGTAATGCTACGCTGAGGAATAAAACAGAGGTCATATATGCTGGCGGGCCTGATGCTCATGGTGTCCTAGCAACCCCAAAAGAGCTTGTTTGGCTGCCTGATCGAAATACGCCTGACCTAGTCTATTACCAGTCACTGTATGACCAGAAGATGGGATGGAAGGTTCAAGTGGTTGATGGAGGCCTTAGCGACATGTATAATAATAGTGTTGTTTTGGATGATCAACAGGCTACTTTGTTTTGGACTCTCTCCAAGGATTATAAATCTATATCCATAGCAGCTCGAGGTGAGAAGAAAAGTGGATATCTTGCTATTGGGTTTGGGAGTGGGATGGTGAATAGCTTCACCTATGTTGCTTGGGTGGGCGATGATGGGGTTGGGCGAGTGAAAACTTATTGGATTGATGGGAGGAGTGCAGCAGGTATCCACCCAACATCTGAGAACATCACGTTTGTCCGGTGTAAGTCAGAAAATGGCATTATCACATTTGAGTTTACTCGCCCTCTTAACCCTTCTTGTACCGGGAAGGTAGAATGCAAGAACATCATTGATCCAACTACACCACTTAAGGTTGTCTGGGCCATGGGTGCAAGCTGGTCGGGAGATGATCTGACAGACAGTAACATGCATTCAGTCACAAGCAGTCGGCCTATACGTGTTTTGTTGTTGAGAGGTTCAGCTGAGGCAGAACAGGATTTGCGTCCTGTCCTGGCTGTTCATGGGTTTATGATGTTTGTTGCCTGGGGCATCTTGCTTCCTGGTGGAATAATGGCTGCCCGGTATTTGAAGAGCTTGAAAGGAGATGGGTGGTTCCAAATACATGTCTATCTGCAGTATTCAGGAATTGCTATAATGTTTCTTGGCGTCCTTTTTGCTGCAGCTGAGCTCCGTGGCTTCTTCGTCAGCTCAGTGCATGTTAAGTTTGGTGTACTGGCCCTATTACTGGCAGTTTTGCAGCCACTAAATGCTAAATTCCGGCCTAGTAAGCCAGCTAATGGGGAGGTTCCATCTCGCAATCGAGCCCTGTGGGAGTACCTGCATGTTATCACAGGGAGGTCGGCAATTATTGTAGGAATCGTGGCACTTTTCACAGGAATGAAGCATTTAGGCCATAGGTATGACAGTGAGAATGTAGAGGAGCCTTGGGCCTTAATGCTGTGGGTGCTTTCAGTTATCGTTGTTGTGCTGTGCTTGGAATATAAGGAGGTCAAAAGAAGGATCAGTGACAGAAGCACCAGTGGACACTGGGTATTAGGCAACACCGAGGATGATGATTCAGTTGACCTTTTGCATCCTGATGGTACAGCCAGGAATTCAGAATCTAGTGCTTCTGGCGTAATGGAGGTGCAGCTTGAACCTCTCACTAGATGATGTAGATCAATCTGTCAGATACAAATACACCCGTTCCATATTTTCTTATACGGATGATAGGTCCACCGGCATGGAACTTTCTGGTTCAGAGGAGGCTGAGCTGGAGTTCTGATGGTTGTTTTATTATAGCAGAATGGTTCCAGGCTAGATAAGATGTTCAAATTCTGTCATAATTCCTCGCATCACACTGTTTACATTGTATAGTGTACATTTTTGACAATAGACAGGTATAATTTGTCACATTGCCCTAGTGATTCTTTTTTACTATTCAGATTTATAGAGGAAAAGAATTAATAGAGGTGCTCATTGCAAGTCAGCAGCAATCTGTGTTGTTTTTCAAGAGAGAATGTCATGATTTATGTATCATATCCATTGAGAAGTATGATTTGTTAGTCCTGAAATGAGGCAAAAAATATGATGATGTACAGCCTGATTGTTGATGTGAAATATATTTGAAGCACCACATTCTCTCCACAAGCATTAGAACACTATCATTATGTGTTTGCTGATTGCATGTCAAGCCTGTTAGATGTTGTCAATTAGAGCTCTGTTCCATTATGATGATGGCAATGGCAATACGCCTTTTTGGTACCACAGATTTGATGATGCTTTGCAAGTTGCAAAAATATTTCTGCATTCATCCAGTTTGGCGTGTATTGTAGGAGCAGTTTTGCGTGTGCGCTGAATTCGCTCGTGCTGACTCTGGATTCTAGTTCAAATTTGTGAATAAGGAAGACAGGAACAGCCGATGGCCATCTCAAGTGCACTTTTGCCGCGGAGGCCTGGAGGTATGATTGTGTGAAGTGGCGGAGATGGACGGAGCCGCCGTGCCGTGCGCGGTGCCGCGGTGGTGCCGTGCGCGGTGCCGCCGAGCCAAGCCGCGGCCAAAGGTTTTCTCGTGCGCTACCGTCCCTCCTCCCGATTGGTTGCCACACAAACGCGCTGGAGCGGTCAACGAAACGCCCCAAAGGTTTGGGTGTCGCATTCCATGCTGTTGCAGTATGTACTAATATTATACCGTCTATATGAAACAAAACAATATCTGTATCTATCTCTCTTAATATTTATATCTATTACCTAGTCTATACACCTATATCTAGTAATAATTTTACTACTAAAGCGAGAAAAAAAATCTTTTCTGAGCTGTCCATCATTCTCTTTGTTTTTTTGAACCGTCTGTTCCTTCGATGAGCATGAGTTCTGATTGATTTTATTAAAAGCGGTGGTAAGAGTTATAATTGTTTTATTGTTCCGTGACATGAACTCATGGTCTTTTTTCTTTTTTTGAGGAAACATGAAATCATGCTCTTTACTCATACGCAATAAAGTTAGAATATGCGTGCATTACGTTATGATGAAGTTGGATTCTTGGAGCAGATGATAATATGATATACGGGCATAATAATTAACAATAATATATTCCGTAGATTACTTGAGGGGACACAAGGATCCACGAGAGCGGCCGTGCACGGATACGCGCACGTACGACCACCAACCATCTCCATTACAGGTTATATTCTCATCTACTAATAGTCAGTCAGAGCTGAGAGCTGCCCTCGTCTTCCTTCGTCACAAAAAGAGTGTGGACTTGCAGTTGCAGCTGGTTGAGCGCTTTCGAGTCGCAACTCCAATTCCCACTCCAAAGGTCCAAACGCTAGGGATTTGCAGGCAGGCAGTGAAGCATGGAGAAGGAAGACAGCGGCCGCCACCAGCATCACCACACCATCCGAGTCCAATCCCCAGGTCTGATTCCTGACAAATCTCCTCCCTTTGCTCAATTCCTCCCAGGATAAATTCAGTCGGTTCCGATCCCCCTTCTCTTTCTAGGGTTGAATTCACGCGTGCCTAGCTCCCCAATCCGGATTCAACTTGAGCGTCTCGCTGGTTGATGCGGATTCAGCTGAATGGCTACATCCAGCAGTTTCTAAAATTCTAGGCAACTGTATTTTTTTTCGTAATATATATTTTGGGTTCTCTTGATTGGTACCCTCATGTACGCGTGGGCGTACGCGTACCTCCCGGCGTCCACGGCGTCGCTCGTGGCCGCGTCGTCGCTCGCCTTCTCCGCGCTCTTCGGCCGCGCCATCGCCAAGAACACGCTCAACATGTCGTCGCTCAACGCCGTGGTCGTGATCACGGCGGGCGTGGTGATCGCCGCGCTGGACTCCGGGTCGGACCGGGCCCCCGGCGTCACGCCGCGCCAGTACGCGCTGGGCTTCGTCCTGGACGTGCTCGCGTCGGCGCTCCACGGCCTCATCTTCGCGCTCTCGGAGCTCGTCTTCGCCAGGGTCCTCGGCAGGCGCTCCTTCCACGTGGTGCTGGAGCAGCAGGCGGCCGTGTCGCTCTGCGCGTTCGCCTTCACCTCCGCGGGCCTCGCCGTCGCCGAGGGGTTCCCGGCGATGCGGCACGGTTTGCGCACGGTGGCGAGGCCGCGTACGCGAACGTGATGGTGTGGACGGCCGTCAAGTTCCAGCTGGGAGTCCTCGGCGGCACCGGCGTGCTGTTCCTGGCGTCCACCGTCCTCGCCGGCGTGCTGAACGCTGTCAGGGTGCCCCTCACGAGCGTCGCCGCGGTCATCTGGTTCCATGACCCCATGAGCGGGTTCAAGATCTTGGCTCTGGTCATCACCGTGTGGGGATTCGCGTCCTATATGGTCGGGCACTCATCTGTAAGAAAAACATCGATACCTTGAGTACATGGCATTGGCAACTTGTTTCAGGCACCCTGCCGCAGAACATACATTTTTCATGAGAACGTGCAGAGCTTATATAGAACCAGTTCCGGAAATAGCTACTACTACGAACGACCAGTGCTCCTATTGGCACTTTTTTTTTTTGTGAAAGCCGTTGGCACTTAATTGGATGTGCCAAATACTTGAACACGTTACATGCTGCAGTGCAGTGCAGGAAGGGGTTCGACTCGCTTGTCATGTTGACATGCTGATCAATTTAGAAGGAGCGCACCGGCCAAACCTTGTTCGTGTCGCTTGTTTCGCTAGTCTTGCGTCATTTGTTTCGCTTCTGTTGGATGCTGTGTTTTCGTCGGGTTTGGCCTTTTCGCTCTTTGTGTTGACATTGGCCTCTTGTTTGGGGAACTTTTAGTTACCTGGCCTTGAGGTTTTGTAAGTTTTGTTTTTTATCTGCTTCCTCTTAATAAAAACACGTGCTCATAGCACGTTTGTGATGATTTCTGGATCGACTAAGGCCAGTTTCATCAGGGTCTCTTAACAAACGAATAAATGCTCACTCGCAAGGGAGCCATAAGAGCAACGTCACATCACATTGGGTTGTTTTAGCATAGGCACGGGCCGGTTAGAATGCCATCAATCACCGTCAAGACGGAGTGAGAACAACATATTAGGGCTCTGATGGGAGAGATTTTGTTTTTTTCTGATGGGAGAGATAAAGCTACCAACCGATAATGGGCCTCGCAAGACAGCTCGACGGATTTGGCCCAATATGCGCCATGCCGGCCCTAAGAAGTGTGTTTTGCTTTCTTTGAGAACTACTGTATACTCCATCCATTCTCTTGTATTCCCCTAAAAAAAATCCCCCTAAAAAACCATTCTCTTTTATAAAACTAGTTGAATACCTCGCGTGTTGCCGCGGGATTTAGAGATGAAATGACTGAAGGATAAATATGAAGTGTTAGATTATTTTGTCATACTCTTCCTCAAAATACGAAGCCAAAAGTATGCCCCCAGATACATCTAGAACATTGAAATATCAATTTGAAAAACAAAGAACGAACAAAAAATGAGAGAAAATGATTGATAGAATTGCCTTGTCTTGTGCACGACAGGTTCTCATGCTCAATTTGTCTCTGTTATTTCGATAACCTTGTCTTCCCTTTGTGAGGAAAAAAAAGAAAGAAACGAAAAGATGATACAGACCGATAACTCATGGAATGAATGTGCCTCTTGGTCTTCAGCCTTCTTGTGACGAATGAATGTCCACACAGATTGACAGATATCGTATCCTACTAAAAATCGTCGATTCTCCGATATCTACTCGATCAGTTCATCTCATGATAGCGGTCTCCTGCATCTGGTGGGGAGGAAGGCTCCAGGCTTCTCGTGGCTCATGGCGACAACATGCCTCCAGCTGCAACAGGCTCCTGGATTCGGTTGAAGGGGCCATCGCCGGCAGCGTCTGGCCAGGCTCCTAGGTGCCTCGCACGGCACTTGGCGACCGGCTGAAGGCAGCTGGGCCAACAGGCCATGGGGCGACCGGCAGCATCCAAAAGACTCGGAGAGGCAGCCAGGCAGGAAGCCGATGGGGTGTCAGCGGCAGGACGCGGGCGCTGTGCTCATTGTGCACTGCACTTCTCTGCTCTTTTGTCTCTTGTAAGCATTGCGAGGAACGTTGAGATTTATGGCAGCTCTTGGGAAGGCAAAGTGGAGCAGACAGGGGAAGATTAAGTGCGGCAAGCATAACTCTTCGGTTCATTTACGGGGGGAAGACGAAGTGGATCAAGCACAAAACAGAGAGGCTTATCATATTAATTGTGAGGAGAAGTGGATGATGATATGGCTTAAGGACATGCTAGAGAATTAGGCTAGTGGGTATTAGCTTTATAGGGGTTTAAGATGTGCATGCATATGAAGATTCAAATAAAGTTTTACTGATAATTTATCTATCGTTAATTAAACCTGATACTGTTAGATTTGTAATTAAATGTAATATTTAGTTATTATATAAATATAAATAATATAAAATAAACAAATGGTGAAAGTATAATTTAGTAGATCGTGTTATCTTAAACCGTGTCATGGCAAAGAGAAAGGAGGGAGGAAGTAAGAACAGAACACAGACTATCCAAGGAAATAATCCGTCGTGATTTCCCTATTTTCTAACCCGTGTCTCCTTCTTCTTCACCTGTGAATCCTTCCTCCCCCTCCTATCTATATATATACTGCTAACAAGCTGCAGCAGGCTCTGATAGAAATGCTAAACAAATCGTGCGTCCTTGGCCTTGGATCTTTTGTTTCCTCGGAGTTGCCCATGCTCGGACGTATGCTTGCTCAACAGTGCCGGGACTCTCAATGCGCTGGACGGCAAAGCGGAGTCACGCAGTGAAAGGGATGCATGAGCTGAGTCACGCAGTGAAAGGGATGCGTGGATTGCATCGCAGCTACTTTGTTAGTTTCTCTATGAAACTTCTGTGTTTGGCAACTATATAAAAAAAGGGTATCATAATTAGTGGTGGAGTTGATAGATAGAGAGAGTTAAAGAGAGAAATTAACTTTTAGTCCCAATCTCTTATTTGGCTCGTGAAGGGAGTCAAAGAAGAAATTCATAGACATTCCTGTTTGGTGTGGAGATTTTAAAAGAAAAATTACACGACAAATGGTAGATGATGATGGTGTATTTATTGTTCATTAAAAGCGCAATTCTCACCCAATTACCTCCTCTACCCTAAGAACTCAATTAGTGGAAGTTGGTTCTGCAAATTCTCATTTCTTTTCCCACTATAAAAGTCCTGCTCTCACAAAACAAAGAAAAAGAATTCTAAACTCTTACCTGCTACCTTCAATTACCACCAACCATACGACACTCCTGCGGTCCTGCCTTCCCTCCCCTCTCTCAATGCTTGCTTGTGTCGTGTTGTATCTCCCCAAGCGCCTATAAAACCTGACGGCCGGCAACTCAGAATCCTACCCCGCTCCTCACTCCTAAGCTAGCTAGCTGGCTTATTCATTCATCCAATTCCAAGGCATGTGCTCCGATCCAGGTTATTACTGAAAAATTTACAATCTCATTGACTTTGTTCAGCTAGGGTAACGCTTTCTCCTAGCCCAGTGTGTGTTTTTATTACCATCATCTGTCTAATTACTTCCCATTGCCCTTCCGACCTAGAGCTGCAGTCAAATAGCTACTTTATGTCAGTTGAAACCAGTCGAGATACACTCTGAATATGGAGCGCCAAGCTTCAGACACTATGGACAGACGTGAGTTAACCTACTGCCTTAGATCATCTCCAGCTCATGCCCCTACTCAGGCCTCTACCCTAAATTTTACAAGTTTAGATAAAAATCTAACTTCAGTGGAGCCTTTAAATCAGACCTTATTTTGCATGTCCTCTCAAATTATAATCTCAGTCCCCATATCCAGCAACCCCCTATCACTCAAGCTGCTTGGGCTGGGGTGATAGGATAGGGTGTTGGGTTGGAGTTGGAGTCAATTTTAGGACCCTAATGTATGTAGGTCAGTATATAAATTGAAAAAAAAAATAGAGGCTAATTTTGTATGCTAGGCTAGAGTTGCTCTTATTACCTTCCAGTTATCCGGTACGTCGACGTATGGAGCTAATTGAGGTGCCTCATACGCCTTTGTTTTCAAGCGTGTACGTGAGCCCAATAGAAGCATCCTCCAAAGGGCCAATAATGCAAGGCGCCACGACTTTTTATGCGTGCATTTCTTACGGTTGGGATAAGCACAGTTCCAAGGTGCGAAAAAAACTGGATGGAGACATACCTCACACAAAGGCCCTGTAAGGATTTGCCGCGGATACACGATGAATGTACATGTGTAAACACCCAACATATCTATGGACCTAGTACATAGATATTAATTAAGGGGCAGTGTGCTTACCAGCCTCACTGCGCCACGCTAGACTGTGGCGGATACAAGATTTTACACCGGAATCGTCCTTGGCTGCGCAGCTTTTTACTCAACCAAGCAGCAGCCTTCTGAGGTGTGGCGTGCCACGGTTGAAGTGTGGCGGACCATGGCAGCTAAACAAATACCCTCTAAGGTATATGGACACATGCATGTATGATTGTATGAACCCGTGGCATCTCTTCTCCTGTATTTTTTTCCCCTCCACGGTGCTACAGAGTTTGATTTGCCTTTAAATCTTTAGATTAAGCCTTAAATCTTCATTAGTTAGCCCCCGGGTGCTCATCCTGGATCCGCACTGGTTGCCCCTGGCCAACAGTTCCCCATCACCACCGACCGACCCGCTCGTGATACCACCCTGCCTGCTACTAGTCTCAACGAAGGATAAGCTCTAAATGGTTGCCCTCGCTACTGGCCCAGGGCAACCGGATGACGGCTTCCCACCGCCTTGTTCACGGTGGTCTAACCGCCACTGATGTCAGGCCACCCACCACCGTTGGGTCCCCTCCTCTTTTCTAAGGCGTCAGCCATGAAGCCCTACAAAACACAAGCACTAACCCTGAAACCCTAATGTCGGCGAGATTGTCTCCCACGACCCACAATGTAGGAGGAGGAAGACACATGCCATGAGATCCTGTCGGTCTCACGGCCTAGGGGCACATCCTCCACGCGGCCCATTACCCATTAGAGTTTGCGGTTCTCCGATTGTTCTCTTAAAAAAAAAACAAATTCATTATTCTCAAAAAAATAATAGTTCGTAATCAGCCGACTTCGTCGGAGCGAACGGTCGAGGGTGGATCTATGTGGTCAAATCCAGCCCATACCGGAATGACAGGAACTATTTAGCACATGACAACTCTATATAATACATGTCGTATAATAATTATATAAACTTTATTTGTTGGGTAGTCTCGCTCTACTTGGTCGATGCTTTATCGGCGTCATACCGGCTTCATCTTCCTTGCTGGTAGCCTCGGCGTCGTTGCATTTTTCCTTGCAAGGCTGGCGGAGGCTTCTGCTTACTTTGTTTCTTTCTTTTCTTTTTCTATTGTCGTTTATGGTTTCTAGCAACTACTCCCCCCGTCCTAAAATAGAAAATACTTTCGCTTCACGAGAAGTCAACATCTTTTTTACAATGACCAATTATATATAAACATACTTTTATAATAAACTTATTTAGAGATGTAAATTTTGCATATGTTTTCTATAAACCTAATTAAAGTTGAGAAATAAGTGGGTTCGGAGAGAGTGCCTCGTATCGTGGGTTCGCTCGTTCTTTTGATCTCTCTTCCATATCAATGAAACATGCATCAACAGATGTTTTTGCAGAAAAAATAAAAAACTTTGGAGAAGCTCGTCTGAGAAATCTCAGATGATACTAAGAACGGAGAGAAACACAGACACTAAGCTGAGCCGACGAGGTCAACGACCAGCAGTGTATTCATTCGAGACAGAGAGCATTGTGTTCTTCGGAGCCCAGCCGGATCTCACTAAGCTCTGCACACGTCCTAAGTGAGCAGCTGGCCTCCTACTTTTCTGTAGATATTATCAGTCCAAGTGTTTGTAACCAAGCGTCCAAGCCCATATACAAATACTAGGTCTGTCTGTGATAGGAGGAACAAGTGTATATCTTTTCTCCCCTTGTGTCGAGACAAAAACTCTCCTTTTTTTTTTTTTTTTTTTTTTGCAAGGAGACAAAGAATCCAATTTTCTCTCTTCCACCCGACTGATCGTGGGACACGCCTACAGTACCACCCTATACGTGTATATATACGGTCTATGTCCCCCCGAGTGGATTCCCTTCCGCCCCTCCTCATTTCTATTGTTTTTGTATTCCGACTCTGCAATAATCAACCAGCGAGAGTCATCTGTTTTCTGTTGTAAGCCTAATAAGCAAGTGAAAAGTCGTAAACCCCCTAACGGACGGCTACTCTGTTCTCGCTGTGGTTCTCGTCAACCTTGCGTTTGGCCAAGCCCTCCGGATGGACCATCTCCTGAAGACGATCACCGGCGGCGAAGCACCGTTCTACGAGATCGCCGCTGTCATGTTCACGTCCGTGGCTTTCTTCCTCGGCGTGGCATCGATCCACGCTAGAGCAGCCGCTGTGTTCCATCCTACCGCTTCCGGTGGCGGACACGTCCGTCTTCAGAGGTTCCTTGTAACGACTGCGACAGCTGCCTCCATGGCTGCTGTCGTCGCCCGGTGCCTGGCCCTGGCCCCTACCCTGGCACGTGTGAATAATAAGACGTGTAGTGCTGACGCACGTCTGGACGTCTGAAGCAAGCAAGCCTGATAAGTACTACACTCCGCTGTTGTCATCTGGAATCCTCTTTCTTTTCTTTTCGGCAGCCAAATGATTCGATTCGATGCCGGGTCGAATCATTCAGTTAGTGGCATGCACGAACCTGGAACAGCGAGACGTAACGCTATAAGTATGTCGTATATAAAGGTCTGTTCTGTGGTGACGTGTCAGTTGTTATGTCTGGCAGCTGGACTAGCTTGCATAATATAAGCGATCTGTTGTAAGCTGTTTACCAAGTGAAATGTTATTCATATGCATGTCGTATCGTATAATGTGAGATCATTATGTAACAATCTGAGGTTGTTTACACCCATATCGTTTCAAACTACACTACGTTCTAGTTTTTCTAGGTACATAACACGCACAGATGAAGTGCCATTTTCTGCTCCTGCTAGTCAGAGAGGAAATAGATTGGATTGCAAGGCCATTGCCGCGTCGCTAGTTTTTTTTTTAAGATAATGGACTCATTAATTAGCTGTGAGACCCCCCTAAATGGGCCGATGATGGGCCAGGCCGATTTCGCAGTTATTGTAGCTGTTCGGCCACTGTAGCACACAAGTCTCGGGATGGTCGGTACCACCCCGAGAATTCTGAGTTCACCGAGCCAGTTTAAATAGCCAGGCCAATGACGCGTAATAACCTTCGGTTAACCGTTTTGAACGAAACGAGGACGAAAGTTCAAGCAGGTAGCCGCCAGAAGTCCGATGGGCAAGCGGCTCGTACAACGGCGTGGTCACACAGACGACGCGAGCTCCAGGGGCGTCCATGGCCGGAGGCCGGAGGCCCGGAGCTTGTCGCGCCGCTTCGGAGGACCCCTACCGCCCACGGCGGGAGCGGTGGACGAGAAGAAAACAAGAATGGCGAGTATGTGCTCCGCAGAGCAAAATTTCCGCGTCCAGAAAGAGTATCAACACCTGACAAATCTTCACAATAGATGAAGCGCTACGGCGTGGTCGAAAAAAAACGATAGATGAAGAAAAACAATATATGGAGTGGAAGCACATCAGCCTGATGGTTTGATGGTTTTGCTGGCCAATGATGACTGATGAGCCTAGCAGGGGAAGGTGGAGACCAAGATCATGAAAAAGGCGCAATTTGCTTCGAATGCCAGAGATTGAGGACATGCAAGTGATAATATTTCAACATTTGTGGGTGACTCAGACAATAAGAAGAATCTTGTCTAGACAGTTGTACAGGTTGCAAAGATGCATTGTTGGAGGTAGAGTAACCTGTGGAGGTGTTGCAAGGACAGGCTTCTTGAGGCAGCAAGTTTGGTGAGTTGCTCTTCGTGAAGTGGCGAAGCCATCAGCACAAGTCCGGAGTACATGGTGGTTCCGCATGACAAGCTTCAAGCTCGCGGATATTCGCCAAGATGGAGATAATTGAAAAATGTATCAAATATTTTTTTTGTATTAAATGAGTTGTACTGGACTTACAGTAATCAACAGTAGAGGGTCAAGTAGAGCAGATATTCGTGAATTGTGATGAAGTGGTCAACAGAAACTGCCGTCTTTCCTGCAAGAGGCCCTACTCACGGTGCACCAAGGAAGAGGCTGAACAGTATCTTTTGAGCCACTGCCGTAGTGAAGTCTGCTATCTGCAAAAAGGGGCGAGGGGCGCAATAACATTTCTCTGTAGCGCAACTGCACAACCTCTCAAAATTGCACGATTTTTTGTTTTGTGCTGGCTAATCTTCTGATCTGCACTCCGTACATTGAGTCAACTCGGCTGCGAGGATACAAGGGGACTCGAGGAGCAGTGCTGATGTAAATCTTTTGATGGAAGATAACAGGGCTAGGGTTTACTTGATGGCTATATCTCTGTGGGTACGGTGTGCTTAGCCCAGTGTTTTAGAAAGCAGACAACATATATATCGAATCAATTGTTTAATATGCTCTGCATTGCTGCTTCTAAATACAGTTTACAATTTTACATGAGCATGTCGCGGTTTACTTATGTCTGCCTACCTATAGAAATTCTTTACATAGTTTTTACTATGATTTACAAAATATGTCTCTAAAAAATCGGTAGAATAACATGCATATTTCCAACAAACTCTCCACCCCTTTATTTCGTTCGAGCAGATCGAGCAGATTTGTTAATTCTCAGGCAAATATAAGCTTGTGTGTCCCAGCATGTGTACCTGAGCCTAGGCTAACTTATCACCATCGTACTATTGGAGATCTTGAGAATGAAGCAATGATATACTTCTATTTGCCACAGAATTGCTTTGTTTTTTTAAAAAAAGGACTGGAATTGTCTTTGACCCCATATCACGGTAATTTTTTTTCGATCACGCCTAAGCGCGTATTTTTATTAAGTAGGATAGAGTTTTAAACATTACATCTGAAAATAAATCGAGGATGGCAACCAAAAGTTACCAAACTCGAACCCCACTCACGCCACCACGGAATCACGAGGTTGTAATTACATGAAAGCACATTTTGCGACTAATAGAACCCCACAAAATCAAGCCAACACCAACAGCGTTACCAGTTGCTTAGACTATCCGCACCGGGACCTCAACAGCAAACTGCAAACGCCTATAGCGTCCGAAGACCCCGCAGCGGGGGCCGGTACAGGGGACTGTAAACTCCCGGGCGCCCTCCCGGACGATAAAGGTGGCGGAGGCACGGAGCGGCCTGCATGCACCACGCGGGCCCCGCACGTCCTCTCCGCGCCCCGCCCACCCGCTCACGAATCCGCCCCCCGTTGAGCAGAGGAGGTCGAGCCGCCAAGTCAGGGACTCTCGCGACCGCGTCTTTGTCTTCTCCGCCGCGGCCCGGCCACCGCACAGCCGAGAACGGCGGCGCTGCAAGCTCGTCCGCCACCGCATGCAGGTCCAGCAGCAGTCGGTGGGGAGGAAGAAGGGGAACTGCCGGTGCGGAGGGCGAAGGCCATGACCCAGTCAGAGTTCACGGCCCGCGAGGACGTGATGGTACGCGAAGATGAAGCGCGACGCGGCGGCGGTGCGAGCCGAGGTCCGGTGTGCCTGAACCCTGAGCGGAGCTGGGCACGGAAGGTAGGAGCTCGACGGCACTCTGCTCCCGATGGCGCACCCCCCGGCTTCTTCCTCGCCCGCGGCGGCACTGTCCCGGGGACAGGGATGGCCCCCGGCTTCTTCCTCGAGCCGTGTTGGGAAGCCGCGCGATGGCGAGCCCCGCCGTCGGAGGATGAGGCGTCCGTCCCCGCGCCAGAGGACGAGGAGACGAGGACGCCATCCCGGCGCCCCGCCGCAAGGCCGCCTGCGCGCTCGCACGCAGTGGAGCAGAGGAGGTCGTCCATCCGCCGTTGCGCGCTCGCCCGCTTGCTGCGCCGCCGTGCCCACGCCGACCTGCCTCGGTCGCGCGACGCGCGCCCTGCCGCATCCGCGGCTGGCCGCGCCCCCCGCCTGCCGCGCCGCCGTGCCCACGCCGGCCCGCCTCGGTCCTGCGCCCGCGCCCGCACCCCGCCGTCACCGCTCGGCTCGGCCGCCGCGCACGGGAGCCGCCCTGGCGCGACCCCAGCGCGCGGGCGCGCAGGCGCGTTGCCGCCGCCTAGCCCACCGCCGCTGCCGGGAAGAGCCGGGGAGGAGGAGGTCAGGCGCTCGACCGGCCGCGGGAAGAGAGGGAAGAGAGCCGGCATCCAGTGCGGGGAAGAGGGAAGAGAGAGAATGGGGAAGGAGGGCATGTGGTGGGGAGAAAAAAAGAAAAAAAAACTGATAATGGGTCCCACTGCATATAAAGTTGAGATATAGAGGTTGGATGGGTGCGAAAAAAATGGCATAGAGGAGGAAATCTTGATGAGCAGATGAAATATTTTGTTTAGAGGTCGAATATAGGGGTCCATAAATATGGATAGTGTTAAATCAGCAACCCCGCTGAGCACCATACTTTCGCCTCTTCTTGGATCTTCACGGCGAACCGAGCAGCAGTGGTCACAGACCTGTCGAAACATATCACGGTAACTAGCAGCCAGGGAAAATCATAACGTCAAACAATAGGCCTCAAATACTTATAATCTGGACGCTGGTGATCTCACGGAATGATGTTTCTCGTCAACTCTCAAAACCGAGCGCATGTCGTGATGGACCGCTGCTGCAAATCAGTGTAGGCTCTGCTCGCGCAATTCGAAGAAGTTTCTGGTTTGAGTCGAACATGGTTTTTTTATTTTTAGGGGCACATACTCTCACACTGTAGACTACAGAGTAGCTTCGCACTGTCAATACGAATTTCAGTAGTCTACAGTGTGAGAGCATGTGCTCATATGAGCAAATTTAACTATAGAAAATTTCATGAACATGTAAACTCACTCGGTTGCCACGAAGATTTTAGGTGATTTCATTCATGATATTCAAACATGGAGAAACAAGGAAAACGAACGGGGCACAGACGTATCAGAAACCCGTTTGTGCGCTATAGTTTGAGAAACCATGGTTTGGTGTGGAGCGAGCAATACAAGTGACGCAACAGGCTGTATCGCTATCGCCTCGCCTATGCCTAGGTAAGGAAAGCTGGCCGGCCGATAGGCGACGAGATTTGCTGGTAACAACAAGACGAAAACATAGCTTGGGGATTGCAACGGAATTTGTAAACAAACCGGGTCTCCTACATCGTCGGTCTCCTTGGGCCTCGGCGCCTCCGTTGTTCGCAAATATACATTCTTGGATCTGTATGGAATAGAAAGCTAAGCTTTTGTATCTGCGTGCGTTTAACACGATGCTACGGCATTGCGCCGGTCTCCATCAACATTGATCGTCACGTACGAATACCCTGTTGCTATCCTGTCATTTTAAGTTAAGCGTATCTACCCACATAGCCAGCGTGCATTTTGCATATATATATATATGGTGGCATGGCGTGGCAATCCGAACTTGAAGACCCTCGACCATTCACCTTAGGTGGGCGTTGAAGACCCCCGACCGTTCTCAGTTTAGGATGGCGCGGTGAACTCTGATCGTGTGGTGGGCGTGGCGTTGGGCTGTTTCTTCCCCTTGTGTTGTTCTGTTTGTGTTGTGTTTGTTCAGTCATCGTCTCTGTGACATCTGTTGTTGTGTCGTGTTGTAATTGCCGTTCTTTCGGTCCCCTTCTTCTTAATGAAATGACGCATAAAGTCATGTTCGAGAAAAAAGCTTAGGATGGCACGGTGGATGTGGAGAGGGCGCGCGGCGCGAGCAGCCTTTTGATTCGAATTCGACGACCTTCTTCTCACGACGGGAAGGAGTAGGACTTCTTCCCTCAACTTCATGGACATGGAGATGGATGGTTAGTGGTGGGAGAGAGTAGGGTGGGGTGGCGGCGTAGGAGAGAGTCAGGACCGAAAAGAAAAGTAACCCACGAGAGGGAGGTGGGGCCCTAGGAAAAGAATTTCCACCGAAGAAACTGCGAGTGACGTCTGTTTTGAGGGCTCCCGACGGCTCTGGCTTAATATTTTAGATGAACGGCTCTGGCTCCATGTGAAGGAGCCGTTTTGTCAGTGCAAACTTGCAGCTCCTCACGCTTCTCCGTTTTCTCAGTGCATTTGGCAAGGAGTCGGAGCCACGGCGCGCTGTTTGTGTTGTGCTACACTACACAACAGTATTCAACAGTAGCCAGAGAGATGATGTTGTTAAAAAAAAAAAAGCCAGAGAGAAGGAGCCAGAGCCCACGGGAGCTCCGCGAGCTCTGAGGAGGGGGATTTGAGAGCTCTATAAAGTTAGGACTCGAGTAACGGTTTTATATTGGAGTAAAAATGTATACATTTCTTTTGCCTCTACAATAATCCTAAAATATAGGAGTAGGAGTAGATTGATCTTTCGAAAAAAAAAAAATATAGGAGTAGAAGTTCTGTTTCGAGTCTATTGTTGGGGATACCGTCACCATGCTTGCAGCTAGCATGCTTCTTTCTCTTTTCTTAATGTAAATGCATTTGTATGCGGCTATGTGCAGCTGTTGATAAATAGAAAATGATTCCCGAATAAGGAACAAATTTCAGTCTGACTCGTCCGTATCCGTTTTGCCCGCCAACAAAAAAATACAAATAAATTTTCCACATAAACAAATTATATATGGCGCCTGTATACACAGGAGCTGCCGGCCGGCCCACGCGTCTTGGAAATTACCTGAACAATGCTTGTTTGAGAAATCTAAGTGCCAGGCGAAAAGAGCAATGTACATGCAGCACCAAGCCTTATAACGTATATACAGTATACACGTACGCTGGGGCTGAGGCACCAATGTCCATGTCAGCAATATTCATTCGTTTTATCTTCGTGTCAGCAATATTCATTCGTTTTATCTGAGCCTGGAGTTTTTGTCGTTGATGTTGTAAGCAAACAAAATGGCGAACCAGCTACTAAGCTAGGTAGTAGCCGTGTGCTGTTTGTACGAAATTTACCACCCCTCCAAAAAATAATATCGTGCTCTCTCCCTCTCATTCTCTCTCTATATATACTCTAACACACAGCTTTATTAGCATCGTCTCAAGAATCTGCTGGTCAAATGGAAGCTCGTATCCGGTATGCCATTGCTGTCATGGCCATCGCGGTGGCTGCGTGTATGTGGTTTGGATACAGTGCGGGGGCGTTGGCGTTTCCGACGACAATTCTCGTAATATTAATGGCCATTTCCTACTACATGTCGGTCATTGCCATATATGTTGAGGTTAGTAGCGCCATCTAATCTCCAACTACTATTAAGATGAACACAGATTCAAAGAATACAGTGATGCTACTCTACATATAATGTAATAATATAGCCCGAATAAAAGGATCTGGTGTCCTGGGATAAACATGATCGGATTGTACCAGCTGGGATTGCGAGTTTGCACCCTTTTTTTTGCGAGTAATTGCGAGTTTGCATTTATTCTGTAATGAACTACACTGCATGCCATTTATAGTACTATATATCATATATGTTGTGTGATGACAAACGTGATGAGAGTTTATTACCTTTACCTTTAGTCAAAAACTATTTATCTTTTCTGTTTTCATGTGTGGGATTATAATTTTCTTACAGCCGTCTTGAAGTCTGTAATAATTAGTCTGATTCTATTTTGGATAAATGAAGCCTGATATTTATTATCCTTTATCTTAAAAAAAACCTCTGCCTTTAGTCACCGCTAAGCACTTATTTTCTACTTGTTATTTACCTTTAGTCACCGCTAAGCACTTATTTTCTACTTGTTATTATGTTTAATCCCTGCGCTGTGCAATGTGTATGTTTAATCCTTTTCTATTTTTTGTTGCGACGATGTTTAATCCTTTTCTTGTGTTCTATTATACTCCGTATGTTCTATATAAAAATTTATTTATTCAGTAGGGGACCCCCCTGTTTCTTAAAAAAAAAACTGCTAGTTTTAACTTGTATACAAAGCCCGTTGCCTGGTAGCCCGGATTTGCTTTCAAGCCCGCAATGGGCCGCAGAACGGGCACATGCATGAATTTTTTTTATTTTTAATTTTTTTTAAAAAAATTTACAAAAATAATCGGTGGTTTGAAAAAATGACAGAAGTAGTCGCCCACAGTGGGCGTTTTTTAAAAAACGCCCACTGTCTGGGCGTTTTTTGTGACGTGGCAAACGGCCGGCCGGCGCCGGTGCCGGCGTTTGCGGGCGGCCCCCTGCGGACAAAAAACGCCCACTGCGTGGGCGTTTTTTGGCCGCCAGGGGGCCGCCAGCAAAAGGGCCGGCCTGTTTTGCGGGCGGGCCCCGAGCAGTAAAAAAACGCCCACACAGTGGGCGTTTTTTCCTCCCCAGGGGGCCGCCTGCAAAACAGGCCAGGCCGGCCGCGCTCTTTTACAGGCGGCCCCCTGGACGCCAAAAAACACCCACACAGTGGGCGTTTTTTGGCCAGCTGGCGGCCGCCTGCAAAGCGGCTGTGCACTTTTGCAGGCGGCCCCCTGGCCGCCAAAAAATGCCCACACAGTGGGTGTTTTTTGGCCGCCAACTATATATACCCAGCCCCCCTTCAGATTTTCATTATATTCACTAAAATTTTCAGAAAAAAAGGGAGAAGAGAGGAGGGAGGAGAAGGAAGTAACGGCGAAGCCCTGCCAGTTTGAGACCTCGGCTTTTAGGTAAGTTTCTCATACATTACAGGTCTGTTGCTATGCATTAGTAAAATATAATGTGCACTAGAGTTGTTTAGTTTTTAGTTGACTCTGGGTAGATCTGTGAGTAGTATGTATATTAGATCTATAAATAATAATGTTTCTTTTATGATTTAAACAATGGATTGCATGATTTGAAATGTGACGAATATCGTATTTTCTCTGAATAGATATGCAAAACTTGTGGCGGACGGAGTTTTGGAAAAAACGAGGTCGCCCTAGAGAATTATATCCCGACGTGTCTAGCAAGGATGCTCCTGTTCCTCCTGCAGTCCCTGTCCCAAAATGTGACTGTGGAGAACCGGCTGATATTGCCTAATCTCGCCATGAGGACACAGCTGTCCGTTGCTACTACACATGCGGTGGATTCAATGTAAGTAATTGCACCTCTGTCATTGCGCCTTTATTCATTGCTAGTAATTGCGGCTCTTGTATCTCTAACAATGTCGTTAGCAATCATGTTTTGTAGGCCCATGAGCGGTGCTTTTTCTTTCAGTGGATTGACGGTCCAGACAAATTCGACCCAAGGTATCTCCAGTTTGACGAATGGTGGAAAGGAAAGCATAATCCACCCGATCAATTCGAGCGGTGGGTGGCTACACTAAATAGCCCAATTGAGACGGCTTGAATCTCCGCCTCGTTGTAAATGCGGAGATTATTCTGTAATAAGTTCAGATAGGCCTAACGAGTTCGAATGTCCTAACCCCGCCGGAGTAAGTGCAAATTGTATGCGGTCATGGCTTTCTTAGTATTTGTGCATGTACTAACATTTTACATTGTAGGGTGGGTATACCTTGTTGCGGAAGTGTAACTTCAGGGAGTGGCTGTGGGGTCCAAAGAACAAATGGCCGGATCCGAAGGTGGACAAGAAGAGAAAAGTGGTTACCCCTAAGCCTCCTGTGTTGTGCAAATGTGGTGTCGAAGCGCATTATGGCATACTACCATCGGAGCTTGGAATAGGCTATTGGTGCGGCCATATGGTTGATTACGATGAGGTCCTTTTGTTACACTTGTTGCTCACTTGATATCCAAGCTTTTTGTATTTGCTGACTTTAAATTGTTCCGTTTGATCACAGAGCCTTAGGAAATGCAAGTGGGAGGTTTTTGCCCATGTTGAAGACCGCAGGGAATACATGGATACACTGAAGCAAAAGCAAGTAATGGACCTGAAGTTCAGGTCTGGTACTCAGCTTGTGGACAATTACATTAAGATGCGGAAGCGAGCGCAGGTTGACTATGCCCGATGATTGCGTGTCCAAACCCCAAGTGCTGCTCGGTGGAAGAAAGACTGTGATGCATGGAAAAAGAAGAGAGAAGAGGAAGCATCCTTGCATGCGAGGGAGAAGATGAAGGAGGCCGAAAAGAGGAGTGCTGATGCGAAGATGAAGCAGAAGATGGCGGAGGCGGAGATGCCGATGAACGACGAGGACGAGGAGTATAATGAAGCGTTCACCCAAGCCCTCGATGACTTGGAGGCCGCTTACTATAAAAAAAAGGAAGAAGAGGAGTATGATGAAGCGTTCACCCAAGCCGTTGATGACTTGGAGGCCGCTTACTATAAAAAAAAGGAAGAAGAGGCCAACGCAGCTGAGCGTAGCCGTACCAATGAGTTTGTGGGAGAGGATAGTGGTTCTGAAGATGAAGACTTGCTTCCCGGTTATGTGTCGGATTATTAGGGTCGTTTTGTTAGATGAATTCGGATTAGTAGCTCATCGCCCTAGCGGACCTATAATTTTATTGTAATAAACTGTTTCCGTGACTTTTAACTGTGCTGTAATGGACTATTATAACGGATGTAATGCAAGCATGTAAGGGTTTAGGGTTTAGGGTACAATTTTTAGGGTTTAGGGTTTTTAGGGTTTAGGGTTTAAGGTTTTTTGGGTTTAGGGTTTTTAGGGTTTAGGGCTTACGGTTTAGGGTAAATTTTGACAAAAGAATAGTGCGTATCATACATGAAGACAGTAATTACATTGTACAGGGTACTACTGTCCCGGAGCCTGTCCCTGCCCCTGCCCCCTACCCCTCTTCGGCCTCCTCGGTCGCACGTGCCCCGACGAGTAGGTGTAGCGATCCGGTGGAACACCTCGAGTCGCGCGGACGTCCTGCATTGGAGTCATCTGTGATAACTCCTGCGTGTAGGGCGGAGGTGCTCCTGCAAGCTGTGAGGGGCCGATCTCGACCTCCTCGTCGCTGATCGATGCGTCAGTGGGGGGGTCATTAGGTAGTCGGTAGGTCCGCGACGAGGTGCCGGCTCCCTGGCCCGACGTCGAAGCTGCTCCCTGCGCGGAGGTACCCAGGACTCCCCAGGCTGCTCCCTGAGCGGAGGTACCCACTCCATGGGGCGAAGGCCAGGCTCCCCAGCCTGCTCCCTGAGCGGAGGAACCCTCACCATGGGCCGACGAGCTGGGTGGAGCATGAGTGAAGTGCCTGGATGCCTCTGCTCCGTGCACCGAGGACCCCCCTCCGGAGGAACGAAGGTACGGCGTAGTGAACGCTGTGAAAGGTATCGTCGTAAGTCACACAGTCATCCATATTAGAAAAACATAGGTAGACGAGGTGGGGTATACGGAGTTACCTCTGTTCTGGGGTGCAGGAGGACGTGCTGCGGGTGCCGGTGCAGGAATTTGAGGTGCTGCGTCGTTGGTCGAACAAGTGAGAGCCCTCATCACGGATCTAAGCATCGCACGCATCCGCGTGTACGAGGTGCGCTGCTCGTCGACTGTCAACGCCAAGCCACCCTCCAAGCGGCGACACACGGAGTCCATCTCCGTGTAAAGTAGTTGCGTACTATCGACTTAATTTCAGTTTTAAGTTACATGAAAGATATACGTAATGAAGTACTGATATATATGACAGATTCAAGTACTCACCGTACAGAAGTAATCCTGATCACGGTGCACAGGGTAAGTGTCACGCACGGCGGCGACGTGTGGCTGCTGCTCTGGAGGAACGAAGGTGACACGTGTGCGGGTACGAGGCTGGTACCACCGGAGGTACATCATGTACGAGTCCTCGGTGTGGGGGCGGTACTCATCAACGACGTCCTCTGTGGCAAGCAACCAATCGTACACGTACGGCTGCAGACGTGGAACCCATAAGTTGCCGCCGACCTGTCCCCTCCAAGTCAGCCTGAACACAAATTTGAGTAAGACATGTCTACTGCGATTAATTTTTCAAAGTCAGTTGTTAGTAGTACTTACCTATGAGCATCTGCAGGGACGGTACGGATGATAGGGATGGAGAACGGCTGCATGAGACCGAACTGGTGCAAAACACGCCCTGGGCAGTGCGGTTCGACGAAGATGTCGAATACCATCGGTCGGAGCGTCAGCCAGAAGGCCTGGTCACGTGTGCACAACGTGGACAGCCCAAGGGGAGCTCGTGCGTGGATAGCCTCCTGGCTGTAAGGCTCCCAGATCACGTCGGTCGGCTGTATCCTGTCGAACTCCAGCATAAACTCGTTGTACGACCGCGTGACCTGCATATGTGCCCATCGTCGCTGAAATATAACAATAAATGGGTTAGAAGGTACGATACGAATTAACTATATACGTCAGCTAGGAACACGAACCTGACGACGGCACCAGACTGTACCCATGGTGGGGAAGTCCTCGGGCGGACGCTGCAAGTACAGGTCCTCCTCGTAAGCGGTGTGATCCACCACAGGTCGACCAATCGCGAATCGTTCAGCTGCCCATAGCTGTAGAAGGAGGGGGCAACCAGTGAGCACAGAACCTGCTTCTATCTTGGTACACGCTTCGCAAAGCCCCCCGTACGTCGCCGCCAGTACGGCAGATCCCCAGCTCCACTGTGGCACTGCTCCCTCATCAGCATCAGCGATCGCGCGCGCGTAGGGGATCATGACCTTGTCGACGGCATGTCCCGCGCTACTGGTGAACATGACCTAGCCAAAAAGCCACAACAAGTAGGCCTCCAAGCTCCGTTGCACAGAGTACACGTCAGCCTCTGGGTGTAGCTGATCGGACTGCAAAAGATATAGTTAATAAAGTTGAGTAGAACTGTAAATTGATAAAATTCTTTTAAATTAGGCCTTACGGTAAACTGCATGAGCCACTGCTGCGACGGGCCCATGGTCGTGTACGGAGGGAAGCTGCTCAAAGCTGGAAGTGCAGGGTAACGCTGTACGTGGCAGAAGCGGGCCATCATGTCGTCTCGCCAATCATGAAGTCCGTCGACTGGCCCAACGGCATCGCCAGCGAGGGGAAGGCCAAGCAAGAACGCAACGTCCTGAAGCGTCGGTGTGACCTCCCCGCACGGCAGGTGGAACGTGTGTGTCTCCGGCCTCCATCGGTCGACCAGGGCTGCTAGAAGAGACCTATCGAAACTCCACCTCCTCGTCTCATCGGCCTCACCAGCTCCAGCCTCAATAAGACGACACAACGGGAGGAGGTCTGCCTCACGTAACCTGCACATAAAAATTTTATGTATTTAAGAAGCCATGTGTACTTAATTGGGAGAATTGAAAGAGTCAACGGATACCTGGAACAGAACCGAGGGTCTACTGGAAGTAGACGTCTGGACGGTCGCGGTCGAAGTACGGGCAGATTGGCGTTCTGCACCGCAATACGGTACGAGCGGTGCTGCAGATCGATCCCTCGATCTAGCAGCTCCGGTGTGTCGTCCGCCATCCCTGCATGACAATATCACAGTTAACATATATGACACATGCAAATAGAAAGTGGAAAAGTATACAACAATAAATTTAAGGTACAACAACAAATGATCGAATTTAAAACATAAAGACTGCACATACAACATGTAATAGAAATATATTCAGATACAAGACTGAGATTATGAACATTACATCCGGAATATAGGTTGAAACAATAAGTTTGTTCACTCTAGTTACAACAAAGCAAAAACCGTACATTACATAATCTTAACCAAGCTCTCTACACATCACAACACGACCGAACCACGAGGCACGCGTGCACGCCTTGGCCTGGTGGGCCTAGAAGTTGTCCCTTCTCCTGTTGGCGGGGTACCATCCAATCCGGATCCGGATGGCGGGGCTTCTGCTGTTGTGGCCATGTCTGAGTCCTTGGGGCACTTCTTGTAAGTATGTCCTTCCTTGTCGCATTTGCTGCAACGTGTGTACCTTCCACCTGCTTCGGACTCATCCATGGCGTTTCGAATACGTCTTGTCTTCTGACGCCCAGCCTTGTCTCTGATCTTACTTGGGTCTGGAATATAGGTAGGTTGCGGTACTGTACCTGTAAAATTCCCCGCTATGCCAAAACCATAAATTTTATGTGACCATGTATGCAATATGGCTTCCTTGGTGAAATAGGGAGATACAAAAGTACGATCAAGTATTCCACACTCCGAGCTCGCTGCAATAACATGGGAACATGGTTTGTGGTAGAGTCTTGGCTTATGGCACGTGCATGCGCAATACCCATCCTCTCTAAGTATGCATTCTTGCACAACTCTTCTTCTATATATTCCACGCTTGACCTTATCAGCACACAAGATTTCAAATCGGTGCTCTCTAGTACCTTGAGTTATAACTCTATGCTCCTTTGCCTTCTTACGTTTTTCCTCCAGATAATTTGTCAGCATTTATCCGAAGAAAACACCTCGCACTTGCATTGATAGGGCAGCGACTTGGTACCGGTCTCTGAAATATCTGGATGTTCCATGCAGGATGAACTCAACAATGGCAACCAAGGGAAGGTCTCTAACACCACACATCACCCAGTTGTAAACTTCAGCCAAATTAGTTGTCATAATACCAAACCGCGCTCCGCCGACATCATGCAGCAAAGACCACTTCTCCTTTGGCTCATTCTCTATCCAGTGCGAAAAATTTCTCACAGCAGATGCCGATCTCCTTCTGATGTTTGGACCATCTGTGGGCAGCGGTCCTAAGGACTCTGGACCATCCTCACCAACAGGTGCTGATCGGCTTGAGTGTTCTTCCATATGCTTCGTTGTGAGCTCGTCCAACCTCCTCCAAAGCTCGTTGAATTTTTTCTGTTGATTCTGTCCGCACAGCCTCTTGAATAGATCCATCAAGCTCTTGCGCTTAAACTGCTTGTAAAAATTAGCACCCATGTGATGCATACACCACCGACTTTGAACATCTGGCCAATCTTTACCATATCCCATCTCTGCATCACCGTGCTTCAGATATTCAATTGCCCGAAGAAGGCCAGCGTGACGGTCATGAATTAGGCATACACCAGGCCTCATACCAATAATGCTAACCTTCACCTGCTTGAGAAACCAGTACCAACTATTGGTATTCTCGCTATCCACAAAAGCGAATGCCAGTGGTAGAACTTGATTGTTCCCATCAACGGCAATTGCTGTTAGTATCTGACCTCTGTATTTACCTGTCAGAAATGTCCCGTCAATACAGAGTACTGGACGACAATGCACAAAAGCCCTGATGCAAGCACCTAGTGCAAAGAAAGCTCGTTGCAAGACCAATACTGCACGGTCATTCTCCATGGTTGGGTATGTTATAAGATCTGTACATGTCCCTGGATTTCTGGCGGCTATGCATTGAAGAAGAGATGGTAAATTATCATATGAGGCTTTGAATGTGCCAAACCTCATCTCGATAATCTTCTGTTTCGCCCTCCACGCCTTAGCATATGAAATGGTGTATTTGAATTTATCTTCGATATGCCTTATTATTGACCTTGGCTCGTATCTCAGATTATGCACAACATCTGAATACATCTCTGTAGCAATAAATGCAGATGTCATGTTTCTGTGGTACTTCTGTACACCTTCCAAGTGACAGTTGTGCTGGGTGACTATTGACACTTTCCAATAATCCTTCCACTTTCCCTTGAATGCATGCACCCTCCACGGACAACCATCGCTGGATCTCATGCACTTAACTTTGTATACACACTTTGTGGACTTTGCTACCCAGAACTCCCTCTGCAGTGATACAGCCCAAAGCTTGACTGCCTCCATCAATTCTTCCTTCTCTGCGTACATCGCTCCCTCGATTACCTCATTCTCCTTATACTCCCATGGAACATGGTATCCCTCTGAAATAGCAAGTCCAGAGAAGTCTTCATTAGACCACTGCCAAGGATTCACATTGCATCCTTCCTCATCAGAAGATTCATAACCCTCCACTTCCTCATTCGCCGCATCTTCGTTTTCCATTTCCTGAACAATGGAGTTGATCCTCTCGCCCTCATCTGCCAAGCCTCTCGGCTCACTGGTTTCTTCTTCTCTTTCTGGTTGCTGCACATCATGTCCCTGTTCTTCTCCTTGTTCAGCACGGTCATTTCCCTCTTCTATTTCAGCATCAGTCCTAACCATGCTTGTACCCTCCACATCTTGCAGGGTTGCATTGTCTTTATCGTGCACCTCCATGAAAATGCTGGGTTCCCAGCCCCGCTGCAATGCATTTTCTACGTACCATTTCCATATTTTGGTGCAATCTACCGACATCAATTTCCAGAAGCATTCTTCGTTGCCACGGTTGACTACTACATTTACTTTTATTGTGTTCACCTCTGGGTTGATACGAAATACCCTCATTAACCAGTTACACACTGACCGAAAATTTCTTTCCGCTGGCCTATCTATCCCCTTTAGTGTTGATCCAAATTCAGACAGATCTATACCATACGGCCCATATCTGACAGTGCCACTACCATGGAACAACCGAAACGTCACTTTGGTTGACATATCTATTCAGAGAAAATACGATATTCGTCACATTTCAAATCATGCAATCCATTGTTTAAATCATAAAAGAAACATCATTATTTCTAACACTACATTTGCAATGCTCTAACATCATTATTTCTAATACGAACTGCAATGCTCTAACATCATTATTTATAGATCTAATATACATACTACTCACAGATCTACCCAGAGTCAACTAAAAACTAAACAACTCTAGTGCACATTATATTTTACTAATGCATAGCAACAGACCTGTAATGTATGAGAAACTTACCTAAAACCCGAGGTCTCAAACTGGCAGGGCTTCGCCGTTACTTCCTTCTTCTCCCTCCTCTCTTCTCTCTTTTTTTCTGAAAATTTTAGTGAATATAATGAAAATCTGAGGGGGGCTGGGTATATATAGGTGGCGGTCAAAAAACGCCCACTGTCCAGGGGGCCGCCTGCAAAACAGCGCGGCCGGCCTGGCCTGTTTTACAGGCGGCCCCCTGGGGAGGAAAAAACGCCCACTGTGTGGGCGTTTTTTTACTGCTCGGGGCCCGCCCGCAAACGCCGGCACCGGCGCCGGCCGGACGTTTGCCACGTCACAAAAAACGCCCACACAGTGGGCGTTTTTTAAAAAACGCCCACTGCAGGCGACTACTTCTGTCATTTTTTTGAAACAGCAGACTATTTTTGTAAATTTATTTTTTAAAAAAATTAAAAATAAAAAAAGTTCGCACATGCATTACGGGGCTGGCCCAACGACGAAACCGCATGGGCCCATCGTCACTCGTGACATCTATCAGAGACTCCGCGCACCTGCAGTCTGAAGAGGCAAAGCGTCGAACATATGGCGTGCGCCCTCCTCCGCCGCACGCTCTCCGCCGCCGGCGCCCACGCGATCCCGCGAATCGCCGCCGCCTTCGCTACCGCTTCCTCCTCGTCCTCCGTCGTCGCGCCTCTGCGCTCCCCATTAGATGAGCGCCTTCTCCGCCTCCTCCGCTCCGAGATCACCTACCTCGCGGAGCGCCGCCCTCCCTACCCGGTAAGGCAGTAGCAATTCCCTCCCTCCGCCTTCCCCGCGCACGATTGACGCCTCACGTTTTCAGCAAGACCCTCCCTCACGGCTTCCTCCTCTTCGTGCAGCCGCCGACTAGCTTCAAGTCGTTCTCGGTGGAGGATCGCCCGGGGGAGCAGTGGGTGCGCCTCCGCGCCGCAGGCGCCATCGCAGGAGCCGAGGAGGTGAAGGTCGAGGCCACCATGTTTGACGGCACCGCGGAGCCTGTCCCGGACGACGCGCCCCTCTTCCGCCGCGTCGAGTCGCTCGAGCGCGGGCCCCGCCTCCACGTCAGCCTCATCGTCGAGATCACCCGGGGCGACCGCGTCCTCGGCTTCATCTGCTCCGCTTGGCCCGACGACCTCACCGTCCGCCACGTGCTCACTCTCAGGGCTGGCGGCAGCGGTGGTGGTGGTCGTGGTGGGCGCGATTTCGGGTATGGATTACTTCGCGGTGCTGTGAGCTGTGTGTCCAGCAGTTTGTTGGTTCGTTTCCTGAGGTTTGTGTGATTTGGTTCGCAGGAAACTGGGGGCTGAGGAGAGGGAAACGGTGACGAAGTTCTTGAAGGAGAGGGAGGTGGACGACGAGCTCGCCGGGTTCTTGCACGACTACATGGCAAACAAGGAGAAGATGGAGCTGCTCCGGTGGTTGATGACTATCGAATCATTCATTAACAAGTAGGATATGAAGGCACACAGCAGGTAATGTGGGTGATTAATATGGATGTCTCCTTGGTTGTAGGTAAATTTAGTCCAGAGTCCTAGTAGAAATGAGTTCAAGTTAAAGGTCATATTATTGGAAAAAGGTCGAAGTACTGTTACATGGTCACAAGTAAGCCATGAATGTTGAGGGGAGGGGGAAACAGACAATCCATCCATTAGGTAGGGTATCATTTCAAAATTGATACAGTATTGTGGGTATTCCTGCTTAGTCTGGGTGCAGAAATGATGATGGTGAGCTAGCAACTGTTTGGGAGTCTCCAGAAATGTTGATGATATTTTTGTTTTGTCTCCATGTTTTGTTCAAAAAATAGACCTAAGAGAGAAATGAAAAGGAAAGTGCAAGTACCTTTGTTGATAAAATTTATACCTACAGTCAGCTCCTGTTCTATAAATTCAAGCTTCTTTTGGGTTTTAACCTCTAGTGTGTGTAGTTTAGTTTCTGAAAGAAAACGGAAATACATGTGGTCCAACAAGATTGTCAAATGATATACAGCCATTTACCCATGGCCTACCTGTGTAATTTGCAGTAGGTTACTGCTGTTAAATTGTTGTAGCCAACTTGTGCTAACCCACAACTAGAAGCCTGAAAGTAAGTTTCTGTGTTGCCCCTCTGGGAAAATCTTCAATTTTTCATTATTGGAATGAGGAACTTGATGCAACTATACACCTGATAACCTGTTTTCTGTTACTATTCTGTATTTGCAATAAGCCATACTAATCATGAATTGGTGCCCTGAAATCTCTGAACCCTCTCTCAACTTGCAGACACACTGCCCATGATGTAAGCATGGTTACTTAATAGGCTCCAACAACTGGTGATGGTCTCCTGCAGTCCCTGTGATCATCCACCTCTCTGCCGTGCTATCTGACTATTGTGTGCTGAAGAAGTTCTCTTTTAATCAGTTTAGATAGCTCATCGCTCTTGGATCCTACTGTATTATCATTTCTCTGTGATACGTTGTTCTCAACGGTGTATCTTTGAAAATATCCCCCGTTGGATTATTTTTGCAATGCCTAATCTGTTCATTTTGGATTTCCATGGAGTTGCTATGTGAGTGCTATAGTAATCTGCTCTTCTAAATTCTGATAGTCCAATGTCAAAGGGCCTGCAACGGTTGGATTAAGTGGGGCGACGACTCAGAAGTCTGAAGTTCGCACATGAACCACAATCCAACAGCCACATATGCAAGGGAAGCTACCAGTGCCAGGTAGATAGTGGGGACAGGCATGAGATATGTGCTTATGGCCTCACTGACAATGGGACCCACCTGCAGATCCAACTCTCCCCCCAACGGCTAGTTCCACCCTCGCAGCCGTTGGGACAAAAGCCAGACAAAACCAGAGGGAGCTCCCTCACCAAACCACACCTCTCCTCTCTATCCAAGAACCATCCCTCTCCGACGCTCCCTTTGCTCAGCTTCTCGAGAGATCGCCAACCAAAGAAGCGGCGCCGGCAGCAAGCGCTCCGCGGCGGCGATGGGGTACACGTACACGCCGACGTACTACTCGGGCCTGCAGGACACCATCGCGTCGCTCTGCAAGTCCATCCTGCCCTCCTTCCGCGTGGGCCGGCGGCTCACCGCGGACCAGGCCGCGGCGCGGCGCCACGCCGAGCAGCTCAAGTGGCAGCAGGAGTCGTTCCACCGCATCCTCCACCTGGCCGCGCTCCACCGCGAGGGCATCGTCCCGGCCTCCGAAGTCGCCGCGTTCCGGGGCACCATGCTCGCGGCGCTCGTCGCGGCGCCGCCGCCGCAGCACCCCGAGCAGCCCGCGGTGCTGCGGGACAAGCTCCTCTTCCTCCAGGAGCTCCTCTACACCAAGTGCGTCTCCGCGGCGGAGTACAACGCGTCCAAGGCGCCCCTCGTGCAGCGCCTCGCCGCGTTCGGCGTCGTCGTCGACTGCCCCGACGCCGAGGTCTCGGCCGAGGAGTGGTCGGAGATCGACCTCCGTGACCCGCCTCCTCCCCCGGCCTCCGACAAGCCCAAGCACAAGGCATTCATCACACCGTGGAAGAGCAGATCCAAGAAGGATCAGGAGGCGAACAGGCCGCCGCTGGCCCCGGTGGACGCCAACAACGCGTCCGTCCTCATGGCCGAGAGCTCGCCGGCGGAAGCGGTGCCCTCCGGGAAGGCCGAGAAGGGGAAGAGGAGGCATCTGGCGGGGATGTTCCACAGCGGCGGCAGTGGCACCGAGAACAAGGAGCCTGCAGCTGCGGGGGAGGAAGGAGTCGACGAGAAAGAGACGGTGAAAGGTAAGAAGAAAAGCTCGTGGGGGTTCGATGGCATCAAGAAGTGGAAGAAAGCTGGCGCCTGTAACAGTGGCGAGGTGGCAGCCGCCGGCGAGCAGCCGCAGCCGCAGCCGCAGCCGCGCTCATCCTACAGCGAGTGCCAGCTGGAGGCGAGCCCCATAGCTGCTGCCTCTGGCCCGGATGCCAAGAGGGCCAAGACGAGGCTGCACTCCAACACGGATGATGACTCTGCTTCCGAGCTGCTGCGTGATAAGGTACTGTGAATTGGTGAATCCTCTTATCATGTACTAGTATAAGCCTTTTTCAAGGAGTAGCAGTGATGGAAGTTATAATATGCATCTGCAATCACTGAAGGTTCTGGTGGAGAACACAAAGAAAGAGCTCTCAAGGATTCAGGCTGAGCTATCATCTACAAATCGGAACTTGAACTTCTCGTGAGTTGTGCAATTCACTCTGTTCTTGGTCAATGTAATTTCTTTCGAACTTCTGTTGCTCAAAGATGGATATGGATGGCTCTTGGATTTTGTAGGAATCAGCAGATCGAGGCCATCTCAACAAAGCTTCCGGTGGACAAATCTGACCTCAAGCCCTTCTTCCCAAAGTAGATCACTGGACAATCCATCAATCAGATTAGGCGCGTGATTTCTCATACCTGAGATGGTGACACCTTTTCTTTCTTTTCTTTTTTTGCAGGGCATGGTGTGATCAGCACGGGGATGGCGTGATCACCGCAGCTAAGAAAGAGTTCAAGGAGCACGTCGAAGAGATGGAGAAGCAGAGGGACATCACTGGCAGTGAGGGCTGGGCCACCTTTGAGGACATCGACCTCGATGACAACTTCAACCCCAGGGCCTTCTCTCAGCATCAGTCGGACTCAGCGGTGAAAGGGAAGAAAGTCAATGAAAGCCTCACCAGCAGTTTCACAAACCCCTTCTACAACGAGAAGAACACGTTCTTGAACACAAACTACAACTGATACAATCATATAGTGAATGATGTTGGACTCTTTTGCGTTGTGATGTATCAGTTCGTTTGTATTTTCATTGCTCGTATAATGTTATTATTGTACTTAGGGTTCAATTGTTACATTGGACCAGGGTTCTATTTATGGCGTAAGAAGTTGTGTAGTTCCTTGACTATCCTTGATATCTATGAATGCACATCACCCGACATGAAGCTTTACTGTCGCACTGTCGCTTGAGAGCCTATACGGTCTACATACAGTTGATAATTCATTTGACTTCACAAAAGACAAACAGGCAGTCCTAGATGCAATGCAAGTTCATACTACAGTTTATATATACAGCAGACATGAACTGCAGTCCGAAACGATGAAAAATAAATGTTATATAGACATGCTACGCCACTGGAAACTAATTGAGGTACCGCCTGCAGTATCTTGATCTACAAAAGCAAGGGATCCTCTGGCCTTCATCTTCCCGGTTAAAGTGGTAATCGTACGTAATTTCCTCCCCTGGGTTTATGTGCCGTTCTGCGAAGAACATTACCTGGATGAACATAGAAATAACAAGTCGTGAGAACCCTGTAGCTTAACATATACTCCCTCCGGCCTCCGCTCCAAGTTGTAATTCACTTGGCTTTGTCAAACTTCTCTAACTTTAACCATGTTATTAGAAAAAAAAATATATCAATATCTACAAAGTTCAAATAAATTCTCTATGGAAATACTGTGTGAAAAAACTAATGAAACAAATTTGATTTTCCAGATGTTATTAGGTTCTTTTACAAACCTAGTCAAAATTAAAGAAGAATTAACTTGTAGAGCTATCCTAAATATTTTAAGCTTGACCAAATTTATAGAAAAGAGGAAGGTGATTCCAAGAATTTATATCTATGTCCGGATGCATGTATTTAGGTTTCTAACGAGGCTGATGCAAGGCCTTAGACTAAAATTTACAATGCAGAAGATAAATTTTGCAAGAAAATCAAACATACATAGGCAAAAGGAGTACCTTCTTTTCATTCCTGACAGAGATTATTTTTGCAACGCAGTTTGGCTGATCCAACAAAGATTGAATGAATATAAGAGCATACATTAGAATAAGAAGCAGTAACTGGATGAAGGCCCTGTTTGGAACACAGGTTCCATGCACACTAGAATCTGAAAAGAAGTCATCATGTTTGACACGGGGGGTCTAAAGAATGTTCAAGCACAAGTTATTTACCTGGCATGAATGATTGACGAATCTTGCAATGCCACCTTTGCGGGTGGCGTCAATAATATGCTCCCTGTCAATCTTAAAGAAATAACATGCACTCTTATATTGTTGCCGTTTCCCTGACTGGTATTCGATCTCTCTTTTGTCAGCAACCCGTTGCCCAACAATTTCACCCACATACTCTACAACCTGAAATATTTTTATGCAAAGACCTGAGGATGGTTTTATTTGCTAAAGGAAAAGATCGAAATTACTCCCTTGAAGTTTGCCCAAAGTCCAGATAACCCCCTAAACATTTGGTCTGATTTACCACCCTCAACCATCTCAATTGCTCCAAGTTGCCGCTTAACAAGATTTTTCTTTTTTTTTTGGTTTCTCCACAGGGAAGTTGAGTTTTAATTCAGGATTTTGTGAAGTGATAATGTATGTCATGATTTAATTTTTAAAAAATACATTATAAAATTTCAGTATTATGTTTGATACAGTTTTGTATTTCTAGTATTAATTTATTATTAGATGTCCTAACTGGTTAAGAGAGAACTTAGAAAGTGGAATATCTCCAAGGATTTAGCTATGGATAGGAGCGCTTGAAGGCTAAACCCTCTACGTGCCTAAACCAAGACTTTTATCTGTTGCTCTGTGACTTGTCTCTTTTGGGTTTCATCTCTAGCCTACCCCAACTTGCTTGGGACAAAAGACAATGTTGTTGTTGTTTTTGTTGTATGTCCTAACTGGTCAAAACAATTATAAATAATATGATGTATATTTTTAACATAAATTATGGTGTCAGCTATCACCTCACAGATTTTGAAATTAAAAAAACAACAACTTGAATGTGGAGAAACAAAGAAATAGAACAAATGAAATAGTCGAAGGGACTAAACCAAATGAAAGGCTAGTTTTAGCCTTTGGGGGTTATCTGGATGTATGCCAAACTTGGGGGTAGTAATTTCCATATCAGTTGAATTACCATAGAGCCGCGTGGAATAAAGACTGATGTGTAGAGACCAAGTCCATGTATGCCAGATTTGTACACAACCAAATGCTTCCACCCTTTTAACTGCTTGTAATGGATGTACTCCTTCTGAAATGGAAAAATGACATGCATGAAACATTTAGTGCTTTGTCCTACAGTTGATTCCGTAATATTTTTCTCCATTCCAAAATGTAAGATGATTTAGTTTTGTCCTCCTCGAACCAGGAAAAACAGCAGGGGAGGCGCCCACTGTTAGATTTTATTAAGACACAAAAACAACCACAATACAATACAGAAAGGAATCATCCAGCTAAGCCTGAGCAAGGCAGGGGCAGAGCTTGTTTAAGCCAAGTTGTCACATCCCCCGCCCCCCTGTTCGGTTTGGTCAAGCTCCACCACTCGTCCTAAGTCATACTTCTCTAACTTTGACCAAGTTTATTGGAAAATATATTAGCATCTAAATTACCAAATAAATGCATTATCAAGACATATTTCATGATGGATTGGATTTAATGAAACCAATTTGATGGTGTAGAGCACGTGGATTTTTCTACAAATTTGGTCAAAGAGAAGTTTGACTCGGTACGAAACTAAAATATCTTACACTTTGGAACCGAGGGAGAATGCTGCAAGCTATGATGTATCACTACACTATATATATGAAGCTATCACTACACTATATATATGAAGCTACACACTAAAATGAAAGATAACTGAAAGAAAAAAAATACCTGTCCTCTTCCGCAAGGCTTTGAACCATTTATGCGCAACCAAGCATTTATCTGTTCTTGGGAAACACTGAAGTCACCACTGTACTCTTCATATTTCTTATGGCTATTATCAGAAAATCCTTGTCCCTTTTGGCCTTTAAAACCCTGTTTCAAATAGCACATAGCTATACAGTCAAATAGATATTGATTTACAGACAATAGAAATGTTCAAAAAGTATTACCTCTGTACGCGCACATGCCCAATTGTTGCTTCTCAAGTATTCTTTCTTAGGATTAACGTGACTAGAACTAGAAAAATCAACGGCGTGATCCATGCATCGCCCATAAAAGCCAACATTTTCATTGTGCTCACCTTCAGGCTCACTTTGCAGTAAACCCTGTTGAGATATAACAAGCAAACATGGACATGGAAAATATAAGGTGCGTGAATGTAATATTAGATGCAACCATTGAGTCACAGACATTTTCTCTTCTTTCGGAGAGTATGAAAGAGATCTGAGAAATTACAAAAGGACCACTATGGTTTTACAACCAAACAGCAGAATGCTGAGAAAAATAAACAGGAACCTTTTTGTTACGATTGGAAAGCACATGACTTGTATCATCCTAAAGAATCATGCTGCATGGAATCTATGTACAACAAAACACTCCCCTTATTCCTTGCATTGCTTGAAAAACATGCAGAGAATTTCAGGCATTGTGTCTCATCCCAGGTTTACATAATATAGAATATAGAATATACAAAAATAATAAGTTGTAGCCGAAGTTTCTGTTGGAGTATGTGTATTAGACCCATGAGGCTAGGCCCATGAGGCCCGTGTATGACTCACTATATTGCTACCCTTCTAGGGTTAGCCAAGCAATGGGAATCACAAGTTCTAACATGGTATCAAGTTAGGGTTTCTCTCCTCCCCTCCCTCCCCTACCTCCCAGCCGTCGCCCCTCCCTTGGCCTCCATGGCCGGCGGCTGGCCACCTCCCCCTCCTCCCCCCACCTACTTCAACTCCTTCCCTCCCCTTCCCTACCCTACCTGGGCCCAGCGCGCCGCCACCGCCGATCTTCTCATGGCGGCGGGCGTTGGCGGCGGCCCCCCGGCCGGTCCAGGCGCGGGTGGCGCTCCCCCGGCCCCAGGCGCGGGAGCCGGCGCGAGCGGCGCTCTCCCGGCCCCGGGTGCGGGAGTCGACGCGGGCGGCGATGCCCCGGCCCCAGGCGCGGGCGGACCTCCCCCGGCCAGTCGAGGCGCCGACGCGGGCGCCAGGGACGAGGCTGTGGACGCCTGGAGCGAGCTGGGATGACTGATTGCAAGCCTTGTTCCACTCCGGTTGACACACAGGGCAAGCTGTCAGAGGCCGAGGGCACCCCGGTGGCAGATCCCACTGCCTACCGAAGTCTTACCGGGGCACTTTAGTACCTCACCTTCACCCGGCTGGACATCACCTATGCAATGCAGCAGGTATGTCTTCACATGCATGATCCCCGGGAGCCCCACCCCACTGCTCTCAAGCGCCTCCTCCGCTACCTCCGCGGCACCGTCGACTACGGCCTGCTCCTTCACCGGTCTCCCTCCACCGAGCTTGTCGTCTACACTGACGCCGACTGGGCCGGGTGTCCGGACACTCGGCGCTCCACCTCCGGCTACGCTGTCTTTCTGGGCGCCAACCTGGTGTCCTGGTCGTCCAAGCGCCATCCGGTGGTCTCCCGCTCCAGTGCCGAGGCGGAGTACCGCGCTGTTGCTAACGGCGTGGCGGAGGCTTCCTGGCTCCGGCAGCTCCTCACCGAGCTCCGTAGCCCTCCCTCCCGGAGCACGCTGGTCTACTGCGACAACGTCAGTGCTGTGTACCTCTCCACCAACCCTGTTCAGCACTAGCGGACCAAGCACGTGGAGATTGATCTACACTTTGTCCGTGATCGAGTCGCCATCGGCGATGTTCGGGTCCTCCACGTCCCGACCGCCTCCCAGTTTGCCGACATCTTCACCAAGGGCCTCCCGTCCTCGACCTTCACCGAGTTTCACTCCAGCCTCAACATCACCGGTGGCTAGTTGCGTCTGTGGGGGACTCGTGTGTGTGCTTCTTTTCGTGTACAGTCTGCAACTCCGCTGCGCCGGTAGTTCATACTGCGGGGGGGTGTTGGAGTATGTGTATTAGGCCCATGAGGCCCATGTATGACTCACTATATTGCTACCCTTCTAGGGTTAGCCAAGCAATGGAAATCACAGGTTCTAACAGTTTCAAACCATTTCCTATGAGTGTGCAGTAAGTAAAGGTAAGGGACACTTTTAGCAAAAAGAAAAAAGGTAAATTCACAGATATCATACCCTCTGATGTGCACACCAAGCATGAAAGAGTACCAAACAATTTACATCTCGGCACTTGATAAATGAGCCCCCAGTTCTGTCACATATTGAACATGCCTAATGAAAAAATAATTGCAACAATCAAGATAAAGAAAAAGTTCATTAAGGATAATTCCAGGTCAGAATATGCATGTATGGAACTCACAGTATTTCTCTTGGCAGGTGAAGCACCTGAAACATCAAAAGCGCTCATTGTGGTGGCATTTGGGCATTTTGTGCCAGGTGTCCACAGCCCACAGACCATGTGAACCCACTGCATTGTTCGTGGTCCAAGTAAACTCGAACTGTGTTTAACAGAGGTCCATGAATTGTTGGTGATGTTCTCCGCATTCGTAATGCTATCCCCATGTGCACTGTCTACTCCATTTCGCAAGTCTGTTACAGACAAAATGTTCAAATCTTGTTGATTTGGAAGCTCAAAATAAGATATGTTTGACACCTTCCCCATGTAAATACTCACTTGTACACTCACTGCTTGCATTTCCTAAGGAGTCAACATAACTTTCTGATCTTTCTGTAGTCATCAAACCTTTGAGCAAACTTTTCAGAATGTTCTTGGTTTTCAGTGCCCTTGTCATAGCTCCACCTCCATAACCACACAGCACACAGACCTGAAAACAGATGAAATGAGAGACTGGTAGGCTGAACAAACTTCTTGTTCCCTAGAAACAATTACTCTCTATGTGATGGATTTCAGGAAAACCAAAGGTAGGCTGTATCATGAGGGTCATAGTAAAAAAAGGTTGTAACATGAACAAATGCTTGCATAATTTCAGTTAAGTTGGTTTGGGTCTACAGTTCAGATCAATAAAGCACAGATGCACTTAAACACAACCACAGTTGACATAGAATAAATTTTGTGCTTCTTTAATATAATAATATGCAGCTCTCCTGCATGTTTGAGGGGGGAAAAAACTCTGGCCATGGAGTAGCAAATAGGATGCAGCGACCACTTAGAAAAAAAATCACTGCATCCATCTAGACATCTCCTTTCCTTTTCCTGAAATCAAATCTGTGGATCAAGCAGACTGGAGATTTACTGGAATTATAAAGAAACTTGCCACTTTTGTAAAATAACAACAGCTAAGAATATTGTTGGTACTGGTGAAAGAAATGACTAATTCCCTAATTATATTCTTTTTAGATATCATATTGGGATATTCCTGAGTTCCAGTGTCAAAAAATTATGGTCAGGAAACACCATATCTAGGTCCATTTGCAGGAAGAACCATCAAACGATTTTTGTTTTTAAGCAGCATGCTGAGCTCATAAATCATTGTGACATGGCATTTCCTTGGATTTATTTTAGGTAGTATATACTTTTTTTGAGCAAAATATACAGCAGGGGCTACACAAAAAGAGAAACAACACTGTACAAATGTGAAACAGCAAGTGAAGGAGGAGCTACACAAGAAGCAGGCCCTGGGGAGGCAGAAGAACTAGGCTAGAGGGACTATACAGGAAAGGAACTCTAGAAGCTTTACATCATTGAACCTATGAGCTTGAAGCCTAGCTTCCTCACAGAATTGAGTTCTTCCAAGAACTAGGTAGTATATACTCAAAGCAAAAAAATAAAAATAAAAAAAAATCAATGTGCATAATTAAGATGAAGAAGATGAACTGGAGAAGCCATTGCACATATGACATATTATGCTAAATAAATCACCACAAGGATGCATTCACTAATCTATCTCGTGACATACTAAATGCTTAAATAAATGATTTTTCTGAAAATGATTTTGCTTACTGTGTTCATGGTATTAGTCTTGCAGGGTCTACAAAACCATTGACCTCTAGGAACTTTTAGAACACCATAGCAAGCTTGGTGCACCTACACAGAATACAGTCCTCAATAAATATGCAGTCATACTAGGGCACAGGTATAGAGTACTATGAAATACTTTGATATAGCACTTGCTGCACTCTATCAATCGATTGCAAGGCTCCAGGTCTGAGATCGCACAAACACAGCATGGAGCATCTGAGCTGAGCCTTCCACTGTATCTGTACAAGATATTAACCAGAATTTGTCAGACGTTAGTAATGAAAGAAATTAGATAAACATAGGGTGTTCTCCCAAGAATGTATCCTTTCTTGGAGTAAATATATAAGATGCATATAATGGAACCACAACCTCCTAGCATTCACTTCCAGGGCTAGAGCAGCATTGTCTTTGTCACTGACAGAATAGCATGTTGATTTGCTTCTGAATTTCTTATGCCTCCTAATCCTCGTAAGGGATACACTTGTTCTTCGATTCTTAGTCCCTGTAAATGGTTGGAATACTAGGTTAGTAAAACAAAAGTTTACAAGTGCATCCTGATACATTTTCTATGTACATAATCTGGGGTATGTATTTTTTTCAGTGAAAACAAAAGAGCAGCAGTTATGTGGCATAGAATCGGTTGTGTTATACTGTTTCAAGCAAAAAATGGGTTTCTTACCAGTTCTGTAAGTCATTGGACAAAATAATTTAACTGTTTACTACATGGTGAACCACAATCAATCGTTTTTTTTTCCTGAAATGACTTTCAAAGTTTCTAAAAATACTAAAAAGTGCTGACTACAGGACATATAGAGAAACATTTTCCATCTTATGGAACATAATCGGTTTCGGTAATATACAGCCAAGCATATTATGGTACTTTTCTCATACCATTACTTGATGATGATATTGACAGGCGGTTTGTTTCCACATCTGTTAGACCAAGAGAGCCATCTTTGGCAATAACTGAAATGAGATGTCTTTTCATATTTCTAGTATTCTAAGAGAAAATCAAAGCAGGCTATATGCTCAAACTAGTCGAAAAGAATGTTCTCGAACCATACCACTAGATGTTCTTTTGTGGTGAGCCACATGTGACGTCAAATCATTAGATGAATACCTACTCCTTTTGGAATCCTGCAGTTCATATTCAGCTTGTGAACTGCAATTTTCATCATCACCGGAATACTTATCTATGGAATAATCTGAACTGCTCACAGAACAATCTGAGCTTTTCTCCTCATACAAGTGGGCGCTTTCTGTCTTACAGAGTTTAACAGCATGGCATCTCTTAGCCTTTTTAAGAACCAGACTGAGAGGAACAATTTTGGGAGATTTTCGGTTATCGTTTGTAATCCCTGTAGCAATTAAACTAGAATCAATCCCACCACTTCCGCTGCAAGCCCCTTCACTGTTAGTGTTAGGTTCATTAACAATGCAATTCAGAGAAACATATTTAGGCAGTTTGCGGACAAATGCTCGACTCCCTTCCTGGTGATGCTTTGTTCTATCTGGAGTGCTCATATTCTCTACTGGCCTTTTTCTATCAGAGGAATTTAATCCACCAAGAAAATTTCCATTGGCATCTGGTTGCTCATCACCTTCAAAACACTTGTTCTGGCTGTGAAGCCGTTTCACAGGCTTATTTAGATGCATGATAGGATGTTTTCGCTTGGTTCGCAACACCCTACAAGAAAATGAGTTAACCTCATTTTGAGGTTGACAACCCCCCTTTTGGGTCGACTGGGAACTAGCCCTAGTACAATCATCTGATTCAGAACCTTTAACAGGGCACCTTAACGTTCTAGACTTTTTTGGCAGTTCAAAACAATGCTCCTCTTTATCCTTTTCTTCCAGTCTCCTTCCCTCATAAATCAGATTACATTTGCGCTTCACTCTAGATGGGCCCAGCTCAGATTTGGCAAAATTATTTAGGGGTTTTTCACATCCTGTACTGGTAGGAACATAGCTGGATGCTGAACATTTCTCAATTCTTGATCCTTCATCACATAGACTTTTATGTTTGCTATGTTTAGCAGTAGAGGAGGATACATTGTTAAATTCAGGTGATGTCTGAAACTTTGTCATTATAATGCTTGACGATCCAGATGAGAAACCAAATTTTGTCTGTCCTTTAGATACTACAGAATCTTTATAAGCATCATTTTTCTCTGCTACAGCTTTGGATGAACTTTCATCAGCCACTGAAGCTTCGGATACATTCTCCAGTCTCTCTGGTATAGCACTGGAAGGCTGGTTCATTACTTTATCAGAGACATTTTTACAATGAGAAGTTTGAGACAAGTTGCTTACAGCTATTTTATTGTTTAAGCATTGGCACGTTAACTTCTCATCCTCCCCCAGTGTGCAGCATCTGGTAGGCATGTGCAGCTGATGTTTGCCTTTAGGTGTAGCATGACCTATTTGGTCAATTCTGACATCACAGTGTTTTGTAAAGCCGCAACTAGACAAACATTTTGGGACTACAGAATAGCAGCATCTTCCATTGCAACAAGAACCTCGTTCTTTTGTATTAAGAGCATCAAATAGAGAGTGTTTTGTTAAGCTATCTGCTGCATGTCCCATAGAACTGTAATAAACAGAAGTACATGAATAGAAGCATGGAGATAGGCACAGAAACACATTCATGAAGTCTGAAATATGATGCAGATGTGGCTATGGTAGAAGAATTAAGTGCAGTAACATTAAAAAACAAGATTTAGGTACTAAGAGAATTATACTGCTTCCTGAATTATTAGAGCATCTCCAAAAGTTCCCATATCCAACATTTAAAGTCAGAGTTCAAGTTTATACAACAAAAATTGCCCTCCAACAGTCCCCCTATCCGAATTTGGGGTGATATGTTGCCTACCTTGTATGTTATACGGGACAGGGGAACTGTTAGAGGAGAGAAGCATTTAGGGAGGATTTTTTATTAGGATGGCTTTTAGTGATGACCTTAGGGTGACTCTAAACCCCTAACTATACAACTTTCACAAATAATTTAAATTAAATTATGGAATGTAAGCTGCTAGAATAAATAATTACTCCCTCCGTTCCAAATTATAGTTCACTTTGACTTTTTTGATGCATGCATTTTGCTATGTATCTAGACATATTATTTATCTAGGTACATAGCAAAATGCATGTACCAAAAAAGTCAAAGTGAACTACAATTTGGAATGGAGGGAGTAGATGTTATCTAAAATGAGAAAAAACAAATAACCAGAAAAAGGCAGGAATTGAGCACAATCATTGTGCTAAAACATTGATGGCAATAACCAGCAAGAACAGCAACAAGGAAATCAGAAGGATCAAATAAACCAGTTTACCTTCTGCAGTGCAATCCATCAATGGGACATGAGTAACAGGAAGACTGCAGGATGTATTCCCGAGAACATAATGATGATCTTTGTGTAAAAGTGGAGCAAGCACAAAATTCATTTAGCCCTGAAAAAAAAGGTGTCACAATGAATTAAGACATGGAAACATTTAAACAATTGTCCATGATAGAAACAACCAATATAGACAAAGAAAGCAACCTTCAAGAGTAGGCTTATTGGCTACAACTGGACCAACATCACTAGAAAAATGACTTCTGCACAAGTGACCAGGTATAAAACCAAGCTTGGAAACATCTTCCTGAATTTTGCAACAGCATCCACAAATCGATTTTCCCAGTGTTGACTGATCATTTTGGCAAAAGCTAGGTAGAAGCTCCCGAGAAGGACAACAAGATTTCCCATTCTCGCAGCTGATTTGTGTAAAAGCTCTCAAACTTCTTTGTGTGCATGCATCAACTCGCTCAAAAGTACCATGGCCCCTGGCCTGCACAAAATGCATGGATTATAGAAAAGTAATAAAGAACAACCGTTTTGATGGATGTGCTTGTTGTTGCTTCTTCTATGTGCAAAAGGTCAACTTACCATTGTATCATAGAAACAGGGAATCCCAATCTCACCATGTGCAACCTGATGGGATTTATTACCTACGAGAGTGCAGCCCATGCAATTTGCATGGCATGAAACTCTTGCAGAATTTTTTGAGATTCCAGTGTTAGGTTGACTAGGCAGCGAATGTGACAGGGAATCACCATGAATCAAATGTTCTTGACTCTTAGGATGGGATGCATCTTGGGGATTATATTCAGAAGAAGCCGCTGAAAGAGAAATGCCCTCTGATCTCCTTTTCATATGAACAATGGCTGAGGTCAACTTTGAGTGATTATTATTAGCCGCCCTTGTTTCAATCTGTCTAGTGGCACTTTCTGGATGATCAGAACATGCAACATCCAGGGCCTTAGGAAGATAGTGCTCATTACTGTTGAGAATGTCATCGATGGGTTCAGGTGTATTATTCCTCTCTAGGTGTGAAAGAAATAATGAGATAAATGAATTCTTGGATGTATCATCCGTAAACTCATCACCTTCAGAATGCTTCGTGCCAACAACTTCAAGCGGCTGCTTCTTATTTCCTGTACTAGTGGATGGTGTGAGCTGGGTTGCCCCCGCACCCTGGACAACAGATGGTTCATTATGTTCAGATAGACTTCTGTTGATCTTTGCTGCTTTTTTTGGACAAGGATCTGCACCACATGATCATGGTGTCACATGTCATGTCATATGTGTTCCAAAAGCAGAAAATGCTATCAAGTCTCAAAGGATGTGCACATATAATTATGGATCAAATAAGATGTTTCTACTATGATGCTCCAAATCATACAAAAAAAAAGTCGACATATAACAATAAAAAAATATTTAACAGTTTCTAATTGTGGCCTTTCAATTTGACACTTACAAAGTTGGCATGGCGAAGCAGAAAAAAAACTGTAGATGCTTTATTGATAATTATTATAGTCAGCTTCTAATGCTGTACCTTTGAATAACAATGCCCAAAGAAAATAATGAAATAAGCACAATATGAAAGGTAAGCTCACTTTGATTTATCGGTGGCCTATGTGTCTGAGGTTTCTGAAATTCAATCATCGCTGACTGCCCCAATGGGAAAACAGTAGTCATAGATTGGTGATAAGAAGATTGCCCAAGCTTTAATTCAGTGTTTGAAGCATTGCTCACAGTGTCCTGGAATGTTTTATGGGGGAAATTTGGTCTGCACGCCCTACTATCATGGTTCAGAACTCCTGTAGAACGTGGCATAGGATTAAAAAAGGACGCATCAAAGTTTTTGTCCAAACGGATTCCATAATTATAGGCCAAATGATTTCCATTGTAATGTCTTCCCATGCTTGCTTCAAAGTGTGGGTTTCCACTAGGAGTGGTAAGTGGGTTCAAGTCCAATGCACGAACTGGATGGTTTTTAGCGAGCCCCAAATTCATTCTAGCGGAATTCTGAGGTACAGCAGAGTTCTTTGTAAAAGCTTCACGCACATCAACATTCTTTCTGTAATGTGTTTCATCTGACCCGTTTACTAGCTTCTCAACATTAGTGCGTCCTCCACCCTCAATGGATAGATCACCAGAATAAGCTGGTTTGTTCATAGATCCAGTGATTTTTCCATATCTACCAAATAACCCCATTTTTTCTGTTCCGCTGTTTCTTGACGCAAGACTTTTCATTATATGTTCTTCTGGAGAACTTTTCATACATGCCCATTCCGGCCAATCCCACCTGGTGTTAGCAATAGATCCTCCCACCTAGATACATACAAAAGGGGGGAAATATAATGACAGCTCTGCATAAATGTTTGAACTCAAACAAAAAAGGTTGTTCATAACAAACATGATCGGTCATGCTGGAACTGGGCATGTGAAGTTAAGCTTTGTTTTGTCCATCCAGAGACAAAAATGTCTGAAAGAAAAAAGTGTGCAGGAAGAGCACAACTAAATAAGAAGCGCAGAGTTGTATTCACTATTTTACATTGTGTAATAAAGTGTTGCAACTAATTCATTGTTGTAGTAAGTCTTTTACATGTGTAATATTTTGCAACTAATTCATGGACAAAAGGTATTTAGTTATATTAATATGTTACTTGGACTAATCAAACTACAACAGATGGGACGGCTGGATGTAATACTCACCCCTATGCAGAATTTGAACCATTGTTCAATACTCATGCCATTCTCCACGCGGACAATTTCACCAGCATTTTCTGGTGTTCCTCCAGCATGCTGTAACAAGCATACGCAAGTACAAAACTTCAATTTTTCAGGCATACAGTGGTTAACTTTACCAGAAGAACAAAAATAGCCAGAATGTTTAAATGTGGAGCCAAAAAAATATAGTTAGGACAATCCTTTAGCACCTCACAGAATTTAGCTACAGACATTCGCAACCGATGACACAAGCAAATGACACCGAAAAGCCCAGCTTCACCCACAAAGAACTCTCCACCTATTAAAGGGCCATGGGCATGTCAGAAGAATTCAACAATGTATGTCAAGTGAGGATAATTGATTTAGGAAACAGCATCAAGATATTGCTATTAAGTATCAACCAATAGTAATCTTAACATTTCTCACTTTCACCAAACAGATTGGTATTAAAATGCTGAGAGCAGGAACATTGTCCAATAGCTGGGTATAAATGTTTTAATTGCACACAACTAATCATGCATATTCAAATGGCTGTCATTACTCGAGTCTTGAGAACATTCCAGGTACAGATTTTGGATGTGGCAAAAATGCTCAATAATGTAACTGTGTAGCCATTTCAAAGACTACCTCCACAGTGATACTGTGGTAGTCAAGTCAGGTTGTAACAACATTGCAAGTTGAACCCACCAACATTCATACAGGTGACACGGATATGATCACCAGGCAGTGTAGGATGCGGATGAGTCATCGATTTGAATGGCAATTTCTGCAGGGCATGGACACTTGAGTCCTGAAGCTGCACACCACCATTTGCTATTCCTGCAAGTTGAAATTGCCGCAAGTGGTCAGATCACAGGAAAGCTACAACTGCGGACATGTAGTCCTTGCCTCGAAATTCACTAGAACCTTACCTTGGTTAGCCGAACTTTCCCCAATAAAAGTACCCATTCCATTAGCGCTTCTGTTCAGGAAAAGCGCTCCAACAGAGGACTGCTCATTGCTACTGCTAGCTGACAATCCATGACTCGGATACTTGGGCGGAGTGGCGGCACTGCTGGGTGGCGCAGTCCGAGTAAGATCAATGATATCAGCAGCAGCATTGCTCGCATTTGCCCGAGTAAGGTCCGGCGCAAGACCGAAAGTGGAATAGCTCCCCGGGACTTGAGCAAGCAAGTCATTGCTCGGCCCGGCTCTCGCAGGCAGACCGGATTGCGAGGCCGAATGGTTTGCGACTAGCTGCTCTGGCGCTGCTGCCGCTCGGCCGGCCGCCACCGCGGCCTCCTGCGCGGCGAAGGGGCGGAGCAGGTGGCGCAGAGTGACGCTGTTGTCCATCTGCATTCACATGCATGGTGCAACGCCATGTTCAGTAGCGGCAACGTATGGACACACAGAAATGGAACGGCAAGGCAGCCCCGTACGGCAGCATTTCAGTTTTCAACTCCAAAATCGCACGCGCGCGCACCATTCGCGAGCCGCAGCGGAGCGAAAGCACCTCCCGAACTGTTTGGGTGTCGAACAGAAAACCTCTCCTAAACCCCCCGCATTAATGATGGAACTTGTAAATCCCCACCGAGATGCGCACGCGGGTCGTACCTGGCTCGGCAGCGGGGGCACTGGCGCAGCGGGGGCCGCCAGCGGAGGCCACCGCGAGGGCCACGACGCGCCGTCCATGGCTGCGGCGCCGCGGCAGCGACTCGGGCGTGGTTCAGTTCAGTCGGTGGTTGGTGAGTGCGGAGTGGTGACTGGCAGGCAACCGCAGCGAGGAGGGAGGGGAGGGGAGGGGAGGGGATGAGAATGTGACGAGGGGTGAAAAGTGATTTCGCAAGCGTGGTGGGGTACTGCCGCGGTTGCTGAATGCTGGCGTGTGGGGACGTGGAGTAATGGGGTAAGCTGCGGCTGCGGTCTGGGCAGCGGGCGGGTGCAGTGCCGCACTGCAGCGGCGTGGGGGTGGTGGGGACTGGACGCAGGCGCTTTGGTGGGTCCGGCTCGCTTTTGATTGTCTTGTCGCGTCAGACCAGACGACGAGGCGATGGGTCAGCACTCAGCAGTGGTTCTTGTCTCCGTGGACCTCGTCCACACGACGGGCTGATGGCAGGCCGGCGAATCACCGCCGGTGACGCGCCGGCCGACAGTGGTGTCAGCAGTAAGCACTGATTGATTCCCACTGTCTTTCGTCTCATGATGTCTTTCCCCTATTTCTGTTGTTCTCTCCGCTTTTGTAACAGACCTCTCCGGACGCTGTAAAAAAGGGTCGCATAGCTGGTGGACGGTGAAAATGGAGCAGCGACCATCTGACGCCAGAGCCATGGCACGAGGAGCGGGGTCCGGTAACAGTTCAAGGGCGTACTACTAGTTGTCCTCCAGGACCCGGTCTTCCACGAACGGCGCGGGATACAATTTTTTCGCTCTTTCTCCATCACATCAATATTTAGCTGCTTATATAGAGCATTAAATATAGGTAAAAAATAACTAATTACACAGTTTAGTTAAAAATCACGAGATGAATCTTTTGAGCCTAGTTGGTCCACGATCGAACAATATTTGTCAAATAAGACGAAAATAGTACTATTCATCGGGTTCATTTTTTTCCACGATCAACATCAGTTCTGGTGCGCAGATCCCACCAGCAGTGACACGTTGCCCACAATTTAATCGAGACTGTTGGATTATTTTATAAAAGGACTCAAATAAATGTATATTAGCGTTAAACCAAAGTACAAACTTTCAGAGCTCCATCGCAAAGACATGTACGGAGTAAGTAGTTGTGGCTCCATGGCTACCAAACAGAGCCAACACGAGGACACGTACAAATGACTTTGGTAACAGCAACAATAGTAATTAAAAAAACAATATTAGTAGTACGCATTGGTCTCGGTAGAAGATTAGATTACCACACTCTAGCACAGTGAACTCGAGAATAACAGGCTAGTCGCAGCATTGGCTTGCTATCGGTTCCCCCAGCACACGCTAGGATTCTTGCATGCTGCCACCCTTAGCTTCATTATCCTTTCGTCACTTAAATATGTTATTCCTATTTCTGGCAAGTACTTTCAAGTACTTTCTGTCTCCTAAACGAGTATGTTCCTTATTACCCTTTCTGGCACTTCCACCGTCTTTAGTAATTCCTTGTCCATATCGCTTGTCCTAAATCGTACAAACTTAACCTTAAAGCTACTAGTGTATTATTAATGACATGTTATTATACGTGATTATGTGAAGGTAAGAGCAACTTCAAAAGCCTTTTATACTTTTCTTAAAATAAAATATTATTATACTAGTTCTTATTAGCAACTTTGAGCCTTTTGTATATCTTTTAAGGTTTTTTTAACGTAGAAATTTCACATAATTCAGTTCAGTTGTACAAAATAAAAAACCGTAGGAATAGGGAAATTTTCCCCCTCATTGTTAACATGTCCTATTATATTGATAGTAATAGAATTTTTTTAAAAAGCAACCTTTCAGTTATATATTCAAATATCTACATCTTCTGCTCTAGATTTTTGCTAACCAGAGACGAAAAGAGGTAATGGCACTCTAGTGTACACGAGATATTTATAGCCAGTCAATAAAATCAGTGAACTGCCTTCAAAAGAATTGATTCTCTTACCACTTTTTACCTCACGCTTCTACTCCCCACGCCTTCAAATGTAACCAGAATCATTTGAGTGTGAGTTTGGGGGAAATCTCGTTGATTCCTAGCTTTCTTACCCTTCGTCTTGTCCTCATATTCGCCAACGCCGACACCTATGCCTTCCCCCTCTTCCTCCTCTACACGGTGCTCGTGCCTCCCCCATCCTAGTTCGAGTGTCGCTGCCTTCACTTGCTCGAGTGCCTACACCTTTTCTCCTCAGTGCTTGCTCGATGTTAAAGGGTTAGGGCTAGACACAAACTTGGGCATCGAGTGTTAGATCAAGATTGGCACATCAACACACCATCATCGGAGCAACATTGCCTCGTTGGCCGTCGCCGAAGTTGCTGCACAAGCCCCACAACTTCGACAAGCTAACCTGATGCCGATGATCGACTTTGTGACCATTGATGGATGTGCGGACAAGCCCCCTCCTCTTCCAGTTTGCTGAGCTCCATCTCAACTTCTTTCTCGCCGGGTTCTCTCAACCCTAAGAGCATCTCCAAGAGTCATTTCTGTCAAAACCACTTTATATATCTTTTCACTTTCCATTTTTTTTATATCTTGTGCATATTCTAGAGAATCATTAAATCCAAATAAGAAGATGATAAATTTGGATAACCAAAGAAATGTTAGAAGATATTTTCCATCAAAATCTCAATTCCTAACTCTTGAAGTCGCTTTGGAGGAGAAGCCTTTTCTATGTTATTGAAGATGATAAAAATATAGCTTACCGAAAAATCAAGCTTAAAAGAAAAACTTCACCAACACAGCCATTGGAGAATGAAAAGTTATAAAAAATACTCCCTCCGTTCTAAATTATAAGTCATGTCTATATACATATCAAAGTGAGTGAACCAAAAAATCAAAATGACTTATAATTTGGAAGAGCAGTTTTTATTTTAGATAGCTCTTGAGTTTAAAGAAAACTGACGATAATGAGAAACACAGGGAAAAATTTCCCACAAAAAATAGAGCTAATCGGAAGGCTATCCTCAATCCCTCGTCAGCCGGTGCTCGGCTCCTCGCGCGTACTGCCGCTAGCCCGCTACTACCCGGAGTCCCAGACTGATGGCGGCGGCGATGGCGAGGCGTGCCGCTGGCCTCTTCCCTCTCCTCCTCCCCTCGCGGTCCGGTGCTCGCATAGCCCTCCACCGGGCGGTATCCCAGATCCCTCCGCCTCGCTCCTATCGCCTACTCTCGCAGCAAGCCAAGCCCTCCCCCTCCTCCCCCGCCTCCGCCTCCGCATCCGCGTCGAATGGCGCGGCTGCGGAGAGAACCCGGGAGCTGCATCTGTACAACACGAAGTCGCGGAAGAAGGAGCAGTTTCGGGCCCGCGATCCAGGCGGGGAGGTCGGCATGTACGTCTGCGGCGTCACTCCCTACGACGACAGTCACATCGGCCATGCCCGCGCATACGTAGCCTTCGACGTCCTCTACAGGTTTCCCTCCACCTATTACCGCTCGTGGTTCGGTTAGTTCCTGCAACTGCGTGCTCTGTTAATCTGACGGTACACTTGATTCACTCACTGGAGATAATGTATTGTGGATTCGTGCAGTCTTAAGAACATGCGGGGCTGCCTTATTTACTGAGCGAACTGGTGATTGACATGATTTCCATTGAAAATGATGTACATTTGCATTGAGATGCTTTGAGTCGTTTGTTACTCCTGCTCTAAAGAATGCGTATGTCCACATTGGCATTTGTCCAATTGGCAATTGCCTATCTGTGTTTACGGGCTTGGTTTAGGATAAACACCATAGTGACATGGCTAAAGCACCTCAAAATCTCTGTTCTGTTATTGTATCGCCTTACTTATTTCCATTGCATTCTTAGCAAATATTGCATATACTTACTGTGCTGCTTTGACAGGTACTTGCGCTATTTGGACTATGAAGTTCACTATGTTCGGAACTTCACCGACATTGATGACAAGGTGACTTTTGGCAAATTTTTTTGCAAATACATGTGAAAATCATATAACCAATTTTAAAAACGAAGTTGGAGTTATTATTTTCTTACATCTTTGCTGTTTACAGGACATTGAAAATCATAGCTTTACTTTCCATTCTCCTGAATTTAAATTAGACAACACAGAAATCCCATTTGAATGTTCACACATTATGGAACATTTGATGCCATGTCTTTCTGTGGATTTAACTAGATAGCTTTACTTGTATTATTTTCTGCTGAAATTGTATTAAGCTGTTTTACATGGAAAACTAGAATGAAATATTTAAGCACAATTTGCTAATCTGCACAGGAGACCTGAGTTGCACTTCTGGAATTCTGTAGATAATTGCAAGAGCAAATCAGCTGGGGGAAGATCCTTTTAGCTTAAGCAAAAGGTTCTCTGACGACTTCCTGTCAGACATGGCCAATCTTCAATGTTTACCACCATCTGTGGAGCCCCGTGTTTCAGATCATATTGATGAGATTATAAATATGATTAAACAGGTATTTATTCTTGATTTTGTGTGCAGTACCGTGACATGCTTATTTAGTTTCTTTTTGCTGTCTTCTTGTGAAAATTTATTTACCGATTTCTGTACCAGGCTTGATTGGATGTTTAATCTCAGATTGGTTGGAAGCTCCTTGCTTTCACACAATTTATTTCAGATTGAATTATATATGATATTAAGCTGACAATAGCTAAATGTTTGCTTTTCTGTGACCCTGACCTGTCAATCCATGATAGGTTTCATGTAAAAATGACACTCAATCCCAAGGTGGTTTGTTAGCATTGTTAATGCAGTTTAGGAATTTGTTCTGTGTTATTAAGCGGTAATCTCTCAAGTTGACAAAGTTGCACAATGCTGTGTCCATGTTTATATGCAAGTTTTCAGTGTGATCACGTCATATTTATGCAGTTGTGGACATGAAGAACATCATGTTTGAGTCTCTTGATGTAAGATATGTACTGTTAATGATTAATATATAGTCCTCAGTGTTTTCATACTGATCTGTTCTTATACCTAAAACAGCTCACAAAATGCTATTGTACAGATACTGAATTCCTGTTCTTTTGGTACAATTTCTTTTTGTGCTATGGAACTTGACTTAATTTTCTTTGAGCAGATCCTTGGTAATAGTTGTGCATATGTAGTGGGTGGGGATGTTTATTTCTCTGTAGACAATTTTCCGGAGTACGGAGAATTATCTGGTCGAAAACTAGATGATAATAGAGCTGGTGAAAGGGTTGCTATTGATGAAAGGAAGAGAAATCCAGCTGATTTTGCTCTATGGAAGGTAAAAATGCCCCAAATGCTAGTATGCAACACCTTTTGTATTCCATTCCTCTGGAAATGATTTATTTCAACATCAATTAGTTTATTTCACGTTAACTGCAGGCCGCAAAAGATGGGGAGCCATGGTGGGATAGCCCATGGGGCCCAGGAAGGCCAGGATGGCACATCGAATGCAGTGCCATGAGTTCACATTATTTGGGTCATTCTTTTGACATACATGGTGGTGGGGAAGATCTCATCTTTCCGCACCATGAGAATGAGATTGCTCAGAGCCGTGCGGCATGTTGTGACAGTACCATAAATTACTGGATACACAACGGTTTTGTCAATGTAAATAGCCAAAAGATGTCTAAATCACTTGGTAATTTTGTCACCATACGGAAGGTAAAAGCAATGTTCCAATCTTCCTAAAGTAATGACTGTACCTTTGTTTGCTCAACGACTGCCATTTTCCTCAGGTTATAGAGATGTACCATCCGCTGGCTTTGAGAATGTTCTTACTTGGCACACACTACAGGTCCCCAATTAACTACACAATAGAACAACTCCATGTTGCATCAGACAGATTGTACTACACATATCAGGTATGCTCTAAATCTATATGATCACGCTGGTTCTTAATCTGATATAACTATATTGCATAAACTTCTTTGGTTGACAACTGTTTTTTCTGATAACTATATTGCATGAACCTCTTGCTTTCTCCTAGCTGATTCCTAGTGCTCACGTATTAGTCCATGATTTAGAATTAGTAAATGCTGCCACAATTTTCTTCCTCCATATGTTTTCCAGTGTCACTTTTGATAGTGGTGGCTCAGAATACATGGGGCTACGGTAATAGTGGCGCACTTGGTCTGATTTTGCTGAATTGCTCCCTACTACAGGTTCTTGCTAAATAAGCGTTTTTATAATGCATAGTTCTGATTCATGCCTGTTGACTGAGAAATTGCTTGTGTTTGCCTCTGAGAAGTTGTTTATGGTTGCTCAAAAACTCAGAAATTGGGACTCCTGTTTTTGGTGGAAATGAGTTGCATTTCACTGTTATTTCTGTTTCATAACAGGCCGTTTCAGTGCCATAACTTCTAATCAAAAGGTTCACATGAATTCTGTTGTATGCACAGACCTTGTGTGATTGTGAAGAGAGTTGCCAGCAGCAACTAAGCAACACTGTAAATTCATTGCCTCCTGATACCTTAAATTACATCCAAAAACTTCATGATGAATTTGAGACCTCAATGTCAGATGATCTTCACACTTCGGTGGCATTGGCTGCTATTTCTGAGCCATTGAAAGTTATGAATGATCTGCTGCACACTCGTAAGGTAATTTATTGATGAATAGATGGAGATACAGTTCATTCGTATTCAGACTATAAACTGTACCATTCTCCGTTCTCATGCAAACGGCAAAAACTACTATCTTGTTTTGACCTACGCCTGGCATTTAAATAGGGAAAGAAGCAGGACAAAAGGCTGGAATCGCTTTCTGCCTTAGAAGAAAAAATAAGAGTAGTGCTCTCTGTTCTAGGATTGCTACCTTCAAGTTATCATGAGGTGAGTGCAATGTTCTGTTGACACTGCCAAAGTAGTTTCAATATACATATACTACCTTCAAGTAGACCTATTCACGGGGACTCCAGTCCAGCCCAAAGCCAGCTCAAGCTCAACTTGACAGTTGCACTGGCTGGATTGGGCTTATTTTCCAGCACACATAAAAAAAAAATAGGCAGCCTGGCTTGAGTTCCCGTTTGACATGTGGGCACAGAAGCATGAAAAAGGCTGGCCCAGCCTGGAAAGTTTGGCCCAGTAAGCCTAGCCTGGTGTGGCCCTTGCATTTGTTCTACAGCTAGTTTTGCTGTAGAACAAGCCTCTTTATCGTAGTACTTCATGATGGCTATTTTGTAGACAACTTTGTAAACTCCTGCTGTTAGGAAAGATGAATATGTCACAGTAAAAATGCGACAATGGCCTACCTATTCGATGTATTCAACTTTGACCACACAGTTTGTTTCTGAAGTGTAGGCCTACCTAAGTTTAACACCCTGTGCTAGCTGTTTCTGAAGTTATTTAGATTAGATTCTCCTTGAATGAAAGAAGGGAAAGGAAACTTTTTAGCAAAAAAACTGCCTATAGCAATATAAGTCTTAAGCAGCTCATGCAAGTGCAGCCAAGAAACTTTTCAGAAGTAATTTGGACTGCAGACTAGTAACTAATTCCATCCAATTTCTACACTATGATGTAGTTAAGCTGACATTATACAAGCACCTTTCACTCGCATAACTTGTTTCATTAATTAAATTAATTAATGCTACTAATGAGCTTCTGCTCTCAGGCTTTGCAACAATTGCGGGATAAAGCACTAAGACGAGCTTCCATCACTGAGGAGCTTGTGCTGCAGAAGATTGAAGAGAGGACTGCAGCAAGGAAGGCGAAGCAGTATGAAAAATCTGACGAGATCCGGAAAGAATTGGCTGCTGTTGGAATTGCCCTCATGGATGGCCCCGACGGAACAACATGGAGACCATCTTTGCCACTTTCAGAGGAAGCCGTGGTTGTGAAAACATGATCTGCGCAAGAAATTCCAGTGCGCCCCATGGACACAAGTTCTAGTTGGTAATCGTGTTTGCTACATCGTGCTGCTTTTGTGACGAAGAAATCAAGGGATTTCCTGAGAAACCATATTTTTTGCATAATTCTCTGCTCCCATTAGAGCTACAGTAGTTACATGCTCATATTCGGTGAAATGATGCCCAATTTTGGTTTTCACTTTGCACCGAGTCCTTGCCTAACGATTGAAATGTAACATGATAGCTTACTGCAAGTTCTGCGAATCATATTGCCGAATATTTAACTAATAGTTCGTTCGAGTCCAAGAAACACAAAGGATTGTCTTGTACCTGTTTACTAGGCAATGCAATTTGCAGAGAATTGCCTGCATTACATTAGCTTATATCCGGACTTATTAGGCAATTGCAAATTTGCAACACTAGCTTAAACCCAGACTTCATTCGGCAATGTTGTCGCAAACACGGCAGGCTTGCTCGCTTCATGGTTGCTGTTGATTTTGATTCCGTAATATTTTCGTTTTCTTCCGGGGTGAGGGTAGCATGTGGAGATGCCAACGACGCAATTCTTTCAGTGCCGAGACAACCCGCGGCCACGTGGCGCCACTAGGCAGGTCCCGTTAGACCAACACGTGGGCCCCGGTTCCATGGCGCTGATGTGGCCTACGCGCCACGGCAACCATACGCTCTCGGCTTCGTGCTCTCCTCTTGGCCGCGCAACTCCAGAGACGAGAGTTCAAAGCGCAACAGTTGAGCACACTTTTTCCTCTTCTCGTGGCCGCAGGCCGCTCGAGCTCGATATACTGCTCCGCCAGAATTCGAACACCACGCTCCACGCCGCTTGCTCGCAGTCGCAGCTCGCTCCACGACATGGCGGCCTCGGCGCTGCAGGCCGAGCGCCACCTGCTCCTCCTCCGCAGCGGCCGCCACCGGCCCCTCCTCCGCATGCTCCCGCCACGCGTGCCCCTCCCGCACCGGCGCCGCAGCTGGCCCCGGGCCGTGAGGGTGTCACCTGGCGACGGCGGGGGCGCGGGAGGGTCCGCGAGTGCCGTGGAGAAGCGCTCGATTCCGGGGATAGCTGGGGAGGAGGAGCGTGGAGCGAGGGGAGAGGAGGAGGAGGAGTTGGAAGGGGAAGTGGCCGGGGCCTTGGAGCTGAAGTGGCCGCCGTGGGAGGGGTTGGCCGACCGGTACAGGCTCATCGGCGCGACCTCCCTCGCCTTCGTCATCTGCAACATGGACAAGGTGACCCATTACCCATCCTGCTTGTGTCTTAGAGCAGCTCCAACGTTGCTGCTAAGGGGGCGCTAGGAGGTCAGAGAAACAAGAAAAGCTGCATCACATTGGAGCGATGGTGCTATCCTAGCACCGGCTAGCACCTGTGGCACACTTGAGCACCCGGTGCTTTAGGTTAATAAATATTTTTCTAATAGCTTTTTCTGCATCCTAGTAGTCTTGCATGTGAATGATACTATTGGATGAGACCCACTATAGCAAAGACAAGTGATGCTACACGTTGCAGAGAAAATAAAATCTTAGCATCCTTATAACATGTCTTGACTTAGCACCTTGGGTGGTGCTATACACTACGGTTGCTCTTATGTGGACGGTTCCGTCCTTGGCAGTTGCCAGTGGCACGGGATGACAGGCTGACAGCCGGCTAATTGCACTGTTACGATTTTCCTCAGTGATATTTTGAGCTGCTAGAACTAAAATGATTGTATGATTCGAGCTGTAGGCCTGCTATAGCTTTGCTAGTGTAAAACTAAGGTTTATGGTTTAGTTGCAAGTGTCGCCAATGTGATTTACCGAATTTTCATTGGGAATTTGGGTGGCATCTGGCAAAATGATTCTACACTATGTGATTACTGTTTTCTTTGTCCTCTGGGATTCCTCTAGAGAACTTCAGCTGAAGTCGACTGATGGAATAGTTTTTGTGCTTGCTCTAAGGAAAAATGCCATATCTAACTTGTCAGGCACGATTCTACACTATGTGATTACTATTTACTAGCATGAGATTGTTTGAAGTGATGCAGTTTCTATTTACTGTTTAATGCACTCTTCTTCACGCGACATGTTTATTTAGCTCTACAAAAGCTTTTATGGATGCTCGGTCCATTGTCCTTTCCTGAGAGGAACATCTATTCATTGCAATATTCTAGTTTTGCAGGTTAACTTGAGTGTCGCAATTATTCCAATGTCACATCAGTATGGTTGGAACTCGTCAACTGCTGGCTTAGTTCAGTCCTCATTCTTTTGGGGTTATGCGTTGAGTCAACTACCAGGAGGGTGGATGGCAAAATTGTTTGGCGGAAGGTTTGTTTAGGGTAACAAAATCATCTTGAATATGTATGAATGCAGAGAGTCTATGCTTATGAAAATACTGATCTAATATGGCATCTGCTTATGAAGTAGGAATTGTTGACTGCTACTGTATGGTTCATAAGCTGAACATATCCTTATTTGTTTTACCCCTTTTTCCAGGATGGAAATACTTTATATTACCATTACAACTGAAAACAGATGAATTTTGCTCAAACTGTACTCCTACGAACCATAATTTATCTTTTTTTTTGCTGATTGTAGGAAAGTGCTTGAGGTCGGTGTTGTGACATGGTCTTTGGCCACTGCTATAACTCCTGTCGTGGCAGGGTTTATGCCAGGGCTTGTGTTGTCGAGGATCCTGGTAACCTACTTACCAAAAGTCTCTGCTCAGGGACTGTTGGTCCAAAATTTGCGCTACTTATTGTGCTCTTGTATTCACTAAACTGTTCTGGCATGTTCCATACTGTAGTCTGTAGCTCACCATTTCCTTGTCATTGCATCCCTTGAAGTGAGAGAATGGGGGTTGTATTGAGTAATATAGTTAACATTAATATGGATATTGAGCACAAGCGGCCGCTCCAAATGTAGTTCTTCATGAAGAACCTAATTCCGTGCATATGGGCACATTTATAACTACCTCCATCCCAAAAAGAATGTGACTCTATGTTTCACTAAGTTTCTAAAGAAGAGTATTAACATTTCTGATACCAAATAGGTATTACTATAAAAGCATATTTCATGACGAATCCAATGGGGCAATGGGTACTAAATTTGACATATAAATATTGGTCTTTGTTATATAAATTTGGTCAAACTTATGACAGTTTAACTTAGGAACAAGTTAGAATGACATTCTTTTGGGACAGATATAGTATTTAACAAAGAAAATTTCCAGAAGTGTTTGGAACTTCCAGAACTAAGTATTGCAAAGAGTAGTTAAATAACACATTATCATGCAGAAGCATATGACATGCTGATATCCATAGTTCCATATAAATTCTGGAGCATTCACATTTGGGCATAGTGTCCCGTCATCACATCTCGTCTACCTTTACTTTGGGTGTGTTAACTAGAACAAAAACATTTACCATCTTTATTTTGTTTGCATTTATTCTTTGTTAATTGTGTTCGATGCTGCTAGGTAGGCATTGGAGAAGGTGTTTCACCATCAGCTGCTACAGATTTAATTGCTAGGTAAGATCATATCTTAGTTTGGTTCCTTTCTTGACATTTATTGTTGGGACTTCCCCTAGTACAACATGTGTCGATTTTGTTTTCTACATAGTGGTTATAAATTCTAGCACAATATGGCAGCTTCTATATTGGCATTTCCCCCCATGCTCCTCTTAATATTTAGAGTATGAAATTTTTCCATAGCTACTTGTGCAGAATCATGGGTGGTGGCTACATTTGTCAATTGCATTAAAAATTTTTATTATAATTTGCACTGTTTCATATGGCATACATTTTGGCATTTTGCAAGAGTAGTTTGAAACTTGAGGCCTTCATTTGCACTCACATGCAGGTCCATTCCGTTGCAAGAAAGATCAAGAGCAGTTGCTGTTGTTTTTGGTGGTTTGAGCTTTGGAAGTGTCTTAGGGTATGCTGTATTAAGATTATTGTTATTTTTCTTGAAATTAATAAAATATCCCTTAATCCCTTAATAATAAAAATATACATGGTGCACAATATTTTCATGATCCTTTATGCAACGATTTACATACTTCCATGTACATGCTAATGCATGTACAACGCTGAATTCAACTAAAATTGGATTTTTTCCATCTGTGTTCGGCTCTAAACAGTAGCCTACATGCTTTCTTTAGTAATTGATGGCGGTACTGTTTTGCCCTTGTCAGTATAAAGCTTTAAAAATTATTTCCTGCTCTAACTTGTTATGTATTTGGATGTAAACATAGAAGAATGCAGTAAAAGATTTATTTAGAAAGATAAAATACTAAATCTTTTTCTTGTGAACTGCTTGAGACTGTTCTGCTGGTTTCATTTTTTTTTTCATTCTTCAAGGCACATGGATGAAGTGCAATTTTGGCATCCTTAGCATGATGGAGAACTTGGTTGTTTTCTGCATCATTTCAAATCTTGATAACTGAGCAAGAGTCAAGACCTCCTTAACGACCAGATGATAACTTTTTTCTTGTTTATCAGAACAACATTGCCCTAGATTTGTCTGTATGACTATGCAGCTTGAAGTAATAGTAGAAGCTTTTCTACAGTTAATTTTTTACCGGTTTTATTACATTGCAGACTCCTGTTTGCCCCTCCCATCATTCAGAACCTTGGCTGGGAGTCTGTCTTTTACATATTTGGCCTTCTTGGGATTGTTTGGTAAGCAAATATTTCTATGTAGGTACCAAATTATCTATTGTGAGTGAACTTTATTTTCTGTTTTGTCTGCAGGTGCTTAGGATTTGAATCTCTTAAAGTGCAACGGTTTGGTGACAAAGAAGGCCTATTAAGTAAGTGCTAATCTGTGTAACTGTCTTTGTGATATCAGGCACCGTGATAGAAACATTTCCTTAGAACTTTTTATTAGTTTTTTTCTTCTCGAACACATAGGAGAACTGTGCATCACTATAGTAAGAAGAAAGGAGCCTAAATGACTCGTACACCCCTATAGGGCCAAAGAAGTTACAAAAAGGATTCGCCAACAAATCTTAACCACAACCAGCGACCATGAGCGAAACAATTATGGCCATCTGCTACGGAACCCTTTGGCACCTGCCATACAACATAGCACTGCCTCATCTCTAATATCCTGCAACATGGCAGCAAGATTAGGAGAAAAACCCTAAAAATACAGTCATTCTTATAAGATAAATTGGGAACCCTCTGTATAGCATGACACCACCATTCTGTAAACTTGTAGTTCGATTAGAAATAAGTGCTGGAGACAGTGCAGCATATCCTCATTAGTTGTGTTTTTCTAGGTATTTTGGTATAATTTCCTAGTCCCTCTTGGGCTTGAGCGCACTGTATCTAGAAGGAACAAGAAAAGCTTCACTGATTGCTGGAGAAAAAAAAAAAAAACAAAAAAAATTGTGAAGGCCCAAAGAAAAGGTTTTAACAGTATGGTGATCCTGCATCATGGATCTTGTGGCTTCATAGGAATGGAGGAGCTTTTGACGGTGCAACTCCTTCCCTAGCAAAGGCACAGCATTCCTTCAAAGAGGAATTGACTCTTTGGTGCTTCGTTGGTGCTCGGAAACTTTAGGAGCTAGTTTTTGGTTGTGGAGAGGGGCTAGTGTAAGTGTCTAGAAAGGTCATGTCGTTTCTTCCTTGTAAAATGGGGTTGAGCGCTGTATGGTGTTTCTTCCTTACAACCTAATCTTATCTCATAGGCAAGGCATAGAGGTTGCCTTGTATGAGGATTCTACCCCCTTTCCTTCTTTATATATAAATATACACAGCTCTCTTGTGTGTTCGAGAAAAAAATTGTGTCTTGACCCAATCCCAAGAAATAACACAATGGCCTCCACTGGCCTCTTTGCAGCCTTCCCATAGAAACGCTCTTCGAATCTTACCAACTGCTTTAGTTACCCATTTAGGGAATTCCAATGCTATGAGCTGATAAATTGGAATGGCTGTGAGCACTGAATGGACGAGGGTGACTAATGCATCATGCTTGCTTTCCACCTATGTATCTTATTAACAATCTTTTATTCTTGTCATTGCACAAAAGTCTGCCTTAAAAGGTTTCCTGATAGCGAGTGGAAGCCCAAGATACTAGGGGAATTCTTGCATTTTGCATGGAAGGTCTCTTTCACAACTTCAATATCTTGGTGCTGGCATTGGATTGGACTCACAAAACATCTAGAAATTCTAGTAACCATATCTGATGCCTCACCAAAAGACATGGATAATTTCCATGATCAAGTTTCTGCTTATTACTATACATATTAACTTCTCCTGCATATTTGAGGAAAAAAAGGTCTTGTTTGGAGTAAAAACTTCTACTGTTGGGTCATTACATGAAGGACTACCTCCTAAAAGGTCCATGTATCAAGTTGATTTTATGCACTAACCAAGATGGTTTGCATGATTATACCTAATCTGGTTTGCATTATCTTTGACTTCTTCATTTTTAATAGGAGGTATTCTATATGGTCACTGTTGACTACCCTTTGAGATTAATTGTATCTATCTAAATTATTTTATCTAAAAGTATGTTTTTAACTGTCACCTCATGATTGTTACACTTCGCTCATTTAATCAGTCCAAACATTATAAAAGTTATTACTTCTGCTCTGCAGAGCTCGGACAAAGTTCTACTGGATCTGATGGTCTTATCTCATCCGCTATGTCTTCGGAATCATCACACTCATCATTGGAAGATCTGCAAAATTCACTAAAGGTTGTTTTCTGCCAACCGGGACCACACTGTATTATACTTTCAGGGATCAAGTCACATCACTGTTATCAAGTTCTGACATTGATGATTTTTTTTTTAAAAAAATTGAGTTCCATATTCAAGGTAGAATGACCAATGTAATTTAGTGTCCAGTTTGTTACTCATTTTCATCTCATCTGCAAGACATTATCTTCCTAACAAGTTGGCATCAACACACTGTACTTGCAATGAAGTTTACTTTTAGTCTGAGAAGAGCAAAATCTAATTCGACTATGTGCCAATGAAGTTTATCACACTATCAAGAAATCTTGTTATGCAATGTAATCATCTTAGAAAACGGACACAGTGTTTTCTGTTTAAAGATTGTTTATGTTTTATAAATGTTGCCAATATAACAGGTTCATTACTTGTTTTGTAGGATGTGCCTTGGGGAGCATTTTTCAAAAGCAAGGCGGTGTGGGCAATGATATATGCACACTTTTGTGGAAGTTGGGGGCATTATACTTGTTTGTCTTGGCTACCAACATTCTTTAGGTTTGGCACCTTGCGTTTCCCCTAAAGTTACTTTATACTACTTAGAGAAAGGAACCATTGTTGAAATCAGATATCATGAATTTACAGCACATTGTTCTAGTTTCTCTCATCACTATAGCTACATTTGATGTGATATGTCAGTCTATCACATGACCTGTTACCCTATGATCTATAAATGTAGGGAAGTGTTAGTTAAATGTTGCTATTTGGTCATCATTAATCATTATGTTGTGTCAAATATTTGTAACAATAGCTTCTTACTGATCCACCCCAACTCTTCTTATGCAGTGAGGAGCTGAACCTGAACTTGACAGAAGCAGCATGGGTATGTACATGCTTTGTTTGTTAAGTTATGGTAATAAGGCCTTATATTGAAAGACCTACCCTCATTAGTCGATCTTGATTTGCTATTGTTTTCATTGATATCTAGTTTTTACTCCAGCCTCACGTAGTGCTTTTGAATTCACATTTTCTTCCCTCTAGGTGTCAGTCCTTCCTCCTTTGGGTTCAATGATCGTTACATCTATTGCAGCACCTTTTGCAGACAACTTGATATCAAATGGAGTTGACACCACGAAGGTAAAGCATTCACTTTTTTTTTTAATTGACCTCCGCTTGAGATGGTTGTGTACGCCTTTGTTGCAGAGTGTTAAACCTCAGCTGTGTTGGTACTGTGGTAATTTTAGAGAATAGTGATGGGGGGCTGGTGCTAGAAAAAACAAGAGGGGCTGGTGATACTTTGGGTTTTTTTTTTGAATATGCAGGAAAGTGCATATCTGTGTATGAAGAAGGTTGTTCCAAAATGGATTATAATGTGGGGTGTGAGGTGCACACTTACATGATCTGATGAGGTAGAATTAAGCTGAACACTGGTACAAGTGATTTACAAGCGGGAACTGGAGCTAGAACTAATTGAATATGTGCTGCCCCACCTCTGTTTAACTAGACGTGTCCTCAACACACCCTCTTAAAACTTCACTAATACTACTAGTACAGTGCCCTTGATTGACTACCGCGTGCCAGTTCCTGCTGCTTGCAGCAAACTCCAATACTCCCTAGACTCCCAAATTGCTCCTTGGCTTCCTCAACTGAAAGTCCAATATAGAGGTTGTATAAACCTGGCAATTCTCAGGAGTGAATATAATATATGCTGTGTGATAACTCATAATAGCATTTTCACTTAGCTCATAGAATAAAAAATGCTGAACAATTGAAAAAATTGAATATGCTGCTTAAATTCTGTAGGTACGAAAAATTTGCCAAACAATTGCCTTCGTGTCACCTGCGATGTTCATGATGCTTTCCTCTGTGGATCTTGGACTGCCTCCCTGGGAAATTGTTGCTTTTCTTACAAGTGGTCTAGCACTCTCCAGCTTTGCATTCTCAGGTCATGTTAAACTTGCAATCAAGTTTCTATTTCTTACATGGTTCTGAGGTCCAAACCTAAATATTTTGGTTTGTAAACAGGGCTTTATTGCACCCATCAAGATATCTCTCGTGAATATGCAAGCATTCTCCTGGTATTCATTTAAGTTCTGTCTTGTCATTTTTTCTGGATTTATCTTATTTATATAAGAGAAAAAGGAATGTAATATTCTTTCGCCTAGGTTCTTAAGAGAATGACTGACTGACAGTTTGTCTCTTTAGGTTCCATCATGAGTGATTGTTATGTATTTGTTTCCTTCATGCTCCAGGGAATCACGAACACTGTAGGCGCTGTGCCAGGAATCGTAGGCGTTGCACTGACAGGCTTTCTTCTTGATTCAACTCATTCTTGGAGTGTAGGACATTAATCCATCTTCATAAGCTATATTGCATTTTATGAATCACTCTGATCACCATAATGGTGCTGCTTTCTGTGCAGATATCACTGTTTGCGCCTTCTATCTTCTTTTACGTAACTGGTACTGCTGTATGGTTAGCATTTGCAAGCAGTGAGCCCCAGGAATTTTCCAAATCAGGACCTGAGTCGTGAATCGTGATGTATGGTTCTCCTCTGCATAGAAGGATCGTTTCAGAAGGAAAATTCGTTTTTAGTCTAGGCAAAAGAGTGGAGTTCTTCTAGGGCAGAGAATAGGTGTTATGTTCCTTTTTCAGTCAGTTTGTAGATAAGAGGAAGCCGCTGACAAGGGACAATGCTTGCGTGTATATATAGTATAAATAATAGGCTTTTTCTGGTTACTTTTCACATTTTGATATGATTTTGGAAGGAAAAAAGGACTGTGTTTGTCATGAAGAGGAATGCGTACCGTCAGGCCGTTTGTAGCATGTCACTTTCTTCAATACCGGTGCATTTTTAGTTAAATACCCTTTCAGTCACTGATGATGGCTTACTTGCTCAGTCCGATCACTAATGCTCAAATATTGTAATACTGCATAGTCCGATCGCTAATGATCAAATAGTGTAATACTACAATGTATAAACTAAATGCCTTTTTAGATGCTGTAAAGTCTTGCCACTGTAGTCCAATCAAAGTCTTACCACAGTAGTCCAATCACCGGTTAAACACCTCGAACCAATGCTCAGTAGTAAAAATGGTACCAATCACTGGTCAGACACCTCGAACCAATGCTCAGTAAGCAGTACCATAGTGCAGTTCAAACCATAAATAAATTTAGATAAATGGCTCCCAACAATAGGTGTATGTGGTTCAAACCATCAATAGGTCTATGTAGTTCAAACCAATAGGTGTATGTAGTTCAAAAACCATGAATTTGGATTAATACTGGTTCATAGTATACACATCAGAAGGCACAACTAATGATATTACAGACATAGCATCACATACTGACATACAACTAATGATATTACAGACATAGCATCACATACTGACATACAATCCAAGCCTAACCTTCATGATAACAGACATAGCATCGCATACAATCCAAGCATGAGGCGAGTAAAATAATAAAATTGGATAGCATGACAGCCTCAACATAATAAAATTGAATGGCATGACTCAATCACAGATCCAATAAAGTAAAAATCAAGAACACACGATTTAAGACTACATGCACAGAGCAGAAAACAAGATAATGATTTAACATCAGAGGTCAAATTTTCCTACACTATGATACCATGACAAGCAACAAGCTACACTGGTCCCAAGGCTATTCCATGATCTAAACAACCCAACTAACAGCATGGAGAAGCTGAGGTGAATCCATGGAGGAGCAAATCACTTCTTCTTCTTGGAAGGTGGCTGGTCTTCCTCGTCCTCATCGTCCTCCTCATCTTCATCGTCATCATCGTCGTCATCATCATCTTCGCCATCATCATCACCATCGTCATCATCGTCGTCGTCATCACTCCCTCCATCACCATTAGCCTCAGGATCATCGTCTTCATCATCATCATCATCGCCCCCATCTTCATCTCCAGAGAAATCATCGCCATCATCATCATCATCACCACCACCCTCCTCATCCTCGTCTTCATCATCGTCGTCGTCATCGTCATCTGACCCATCCTTGTTCTCAGGGACATTTTCAGATTTGATTCTTCCAGATAATAACCTTAAAAAAAAGTCAAAAATCATGTTACATTTTTATCAAACTGCAGAGCGAGCAAATATTTTTTAAAAAAAGGGATAAGAAATTCACTTGTATATTGCCCGCTGGTGTTCATTATGTATTTCAGCTCCACCATTTATAGTTTGAACCTAAGAAAGCATCAGCACAGAGCACAGGCCAAACGTTAGAAGGAAAAGATGAAATAAACAAAGCAAAGCTATGAAATAAACAAAGCAAAGCATACTTCACAACATATACTCAACAATAAATAAATAAAGCATTCAGATACATAGGTAAGAATCATCAATCAATCAATAACAAAAAAGGAAAAATACAGTGAACGAAAGAGAGCAGTAACCAAAGATGGCACATTTACAACGTCTATGGGGCAGCAAAATTATGTGGGGTTTCTAGCCTAGAAATTTTAGTTTTAGAACAGCTATTCTATCTACATGAGTCTTAAGAGGAGCTTGTGGCAACTTGACTGAAAACACAGCCCTCTAAAACCTAACTAATGTTTATGACCAAATCAGTTCCATGTTTGCATTTGTCTTCAATTTATGCCAGCATTGCCCCAATTAATAAATTCCTCGACGTGCCCAACCAAAAATCCTCAGGCATAATGAACTAGTATCCGATACAACAGTGACCTAACAAATTATGAGTGACAGGGTAAAGTATTGACTGCACTAGTATTCATTGTGCTTTTCAATTTAAAATTTGTGAACTTAAACTACCCAGATCTGCTTAGATCTATTTGCAAAAACTACATGCTGCCCAAGACAAAAAGAGGGCCAGAGTTCTCCAACATCACCTAACAGTCATGCATTAGATCTGCAGACTCGAATCTAAAAAATCAGTAAAACACAAAATCTCATTAAAATTAGCTCTATTAGCCGAGCAATCGCAGGGTAATGGGTTGAAATCTCGATCCGCAAAGACAGCAAACTCACATGATTATGGCGGTGACTATGCTGCCTACCCAAATCCATGAAACATTAAAATTGAAAGCAATAACACAGGTGAGACTGAAGTACTTACCGCAAGAGCGAGCAGGCCTATCAACCTCTGCGAGGCAACGGCGACGGCCAGCACTGCCGCCGCGGACGCCGCCGCAGGCTCCACCCTGTCGGGTCCGCCAATTGCCGTCGTCGTCGCTGTGGCCATCGCTGCTCTGCCCTGTGCGCGACCGGCGAGGAGAAGCGGTGGAGATGCGGATGCGGTCGCCTAGCCGCAGCGGATCTTTAATAGCGGAGCTGCGCAGCGCAGCCAAGGGAAAGGGGTTAGGGTTTTGTGTGCTCGGTGCCTGGGGTGGGGGTGGGGTCGGGTGGTTGCCTAGGGTTTTTGTGATCCTGTCGCGTAGGACGAGCGGGTCTCTGGCGGGTGGGGCCCGAAGGGGTTGGACTCTCCAATGGCCGTATAGGATTCGAAAACGTAACGGTGGCGATCGGGATTCGCCGATCGGTTCGGATCCGTCAGTATGGGGGACTCGTGATTCGTGCAGGTCACTGCTTTGGGCTTGGCAGTTTCTGTCGGCAGATTCTGCCGCGGATCAGATGTGCTTCCCTACACGTTGGGCCCATCTGACAGCGGTTGTTTGAGCCATTGGCTGGGTTGAATCCTGAATGGATCAGCTCCTGTCATGGTTTGGTCGCGTATTCTCGTTCAAACTTCTAAGTAGTGATAATCTTTCAAAATAAAGTAGTACTCCTACGGTCCTACTTCACGTTCACATCATATCTTTTATCTTTCTCAATAAAGCACTCCATGTTCACATCATATCTTTCAAAACAATGTACTCTACGTTCACGCCATATCTTTTAAAATTGTTTGTGCTAAGACGTTTTTTTTCTCGAACACGACTTCACGTGTCTTTTATATTAAGAAGAAAGAGCTGAGGCCGGCGAATACAACACAACACGACCACAGAGAGAGTGGTCACACACAACACGACACTGACAACAACGAAAACGGATACAAAAGCAAGAAACAGAGGGCCTCCCCGCCAACCCAAACAGCACAAACTCAATGGCGAGACTTAGGAGCCGCCAAGCACAACATTGGTGATCGGAGCGAAGACCACAACGACGGCGCAAGCACAGGGCGTCAACATCCGAGCTCGAGCCAGAGCGAAGGCGGAGCGAAGCTCGCGCAGCAAGGCACTACCCTAGTGCCAAGAGCGCGTCGATGGCGTCTTAGAAAACGAAGTTCCGGGGCGGATGGCGGCGCAGAAGCTCGTGGCGGCCTCAATGGAGCCTTCACGAAGGAAATGACGCCCGCGGACGCCAACTACGTTGAGATAACCCGCCGGAACTTTTGTTCCCGAGCCCCACCAATCGCCGTAGACGAACGGAAAGCCGACGACACCTTCAGGAAGGTGATGACGCGAATCGCCACCATCGCCACTCCCGGGCGCAAGCCCAGGGAGATTTGGTTTCCACCCTTGCCGTCGCCTGACGATGGCACGCCCACATGCGCCGTCCATCAACCCACTACCCGGTGGGGAGGACAGGCGCCGCCACCCTGCGTACGCCGAACAGACATGCCACAGGAGTGGCGCGGTGCCAGAGGGGGCCATCCATCAATCCACCAACCGCCGGTGGGGAGGATGAGCCCTGCCGGCCACTGAAGAGACGCCGTAGTCGACACGGGGGAGCTGGGGCAGTGCGCGGCGGTGCGGCCCGTCCGTCGGCCCACCACTACCGGTGGGGAGGACGGGCGCCGAGTGAAGTGCCCATGGCGCCGCCCCTTGCTGGCGAGCCTAGGGGAGGGGCCGGCAGGCCTCCTGCCCTCCACAGGCGGCGAGGCTGCGCCCTCGGCCCCGGCCAAGGTCACCCTGACCTCGAGGCCGGGCCGGAGCGGCACCCCGGAGAAGGCCACCGGAGAGGGAGGTGGCGACGAAACCCTAGCCGGGGACGACACGGGGGAGCTGGGGGCAGCAGGCGGCGGCCCGGCCCGTCCGTCGACCCACCACCACCGGTGGGGAGGACGGCGCCGATTGAAGCCCGCAGCACCGCCCCACGCTGGCCCGGCCGCCCGCCCGCCCCGCGTCGGCGGCAAGGAAGCCACCCTTCGGCCCTGGCCGAGGTCACCCTGACCTCGAGGCCGGGCCGAAGTGGTGCGCCAGAGGAAGTGACAAGGAGGGCCGCCGGAGAGGAGGCGGCGATGAAACCATAGGCGGGCGCCGCTCCGGCCCGCCGCCAGCCAGCGCTGGCAACCCGGTCGCGGGAGGCCTGGATCCGATCGACGGGGGACTGGATCTACCCTCCGTCGGCCGGGGCCGCCGCTGCAGGAGAGGAAAAGGCGGGGGCAGGGAGGGGGAGAGGGAGGACGGAGGTACACTAGGACGAGGAAGGGGGCGGGGAGGCGCCTTGTTGGGCCCTCCCCGCTAGCTGCCGCCGCCGCCGCCGGCAAGGAGAGCGGCGGCGGCGGCTGGACCGGCGCTGAGGGGAAGGGGGCTGGGCTCGGCGGCGGGGGGGCCTCGGGTAGCCCCCCCATGGGAGGGAGACGACGCGAGGCAGAAGGTGTGCCTGCTAAGACGATTTTGTTTTCTATAAATGATGCTTATAAATGGAATTCTCTTGTACCTTGCCTGGCACATTCTTTTACTGTTTTGCACGCGCACGTACAGGAACTCGACAATCTTCCCATTTAGCTTCTTTCTAGTTGACCACCAACCATTTATGAATTGGGGTTTTTACTTTACGCGAGCATGGTGGGCGGGACTGATGATCGACAACTGTGGTCATGGAGCCATGGAGGCGGGTGGAGAGAGATGGTTAAGTCAATAGGTGAGGGAGGAGCCAGAAAGAAAAAGAGAAAAGAGAAAAAATATATGAAATGGAAATGTGTTCTACTAATGGATGGGTTCCACATGTTAGAGATGAGTATATATATATACTATATAAATGCACTTTTTATAAGTGGAATTTATCTTTTTGTATGTTTTTTAAAATGAATTGGCATCCAACTTATGTATGTGAGTGAGTATATATATGGATGCAATGGATACTAGTACGTCCCAAGTTCTATTTTTTTAAAAATTACGTCAGTGCATTTTAAAATTTCTTTTCGCAATTCTATACCTATCTATAAAGAGGCAAAATTTCTCCATCTCTTTTTTCTTTCACCTCTTCGTGTCCTATATGTTTACGGTTAGAAAACCATAATAATAATAAAACGCCAAAAATTTCACATAATAATCTATCCGCTCCCTGATTCAGAAAAATTCTGTCCGCCCCTCCAGCCGCTCTACCCCGTCACCTCTCCGACTCCAACTCCAGTACGGTAGTGCTACAGAGATTAGATTGGGAATAGAATAAAAAACAATATAAGGTTTCAAATGAAAACAATACAAGAAATAGGAAAAAGGTGGAAGGGCTTTAATAATTTTTGAAATAGGCCAGGGTTTCGGATGCAAAATGTTAAAATGTTATAAAATTCACCAAAAAAATCACAAAAAATCAGAAAAATGTCAAACCAATTTTGTTAGTTTCATAAAAATACGATCCATCCATATATGTTATGAATATAATTAGGTTGTGTTTTTGTCTAGAGGTGTGTTAATCATCCTTATATAGGTTACATGCATATGGTTTGAATATGTATAGGATGTCCTCTTGGTCATTGTCCCCCTAAGTCTTCACGGACTTTTCGTTGTCCAATTCCTACCCAAGACAAGGTTCGGTTCATAATCCCTACTTTTCAATAATTATTATTTATTTATGTATTAAATTTTGAGGAGAAAGATTTACACCACCAATTTAGTTTTGTTTAAAAATCAAATATGGATTAGTTAACGGCACAACAAATTATTTCATGAACCAAAAAGTGACAGTATATAATTCTTGACTTTTTTATTAAAATTTTAACGAGAAAGATTTACAACATCTATGTCAATTGTATTTAAATAATTTATTGATATTTAAATATGGATTAGTCAATTGTACAACTAATTATTTCATGAACCGGAATGTTCGGCAGCATGTGGTTCATGACAAGAGCTACTATGTGAAAAAAATACTGTCATAATCATCGGTGGACAGAATAATCCTAATGCAGTTACGGAAGTTGGTATGACGATGCGTAAAAAAGCTACAAAGGTCGATATCCATGAGCAGTATAAAAAAAGCTACAAAGTTATAATATATTTATTTATATCTAAATAACTATACGCTTTGCAAGGAAAAGAAAAAATATAACAAAGTATGTTAATTCGATGCAAGTTTAATATGCCATTATTATTTATTGTGAGCATTAACGTATATTATAAATGTGATAATCATCGTAAAATAAATCATAAAAACATAAAACTTATGTTATCATTTTAAATAAATTTTAATAGTTTTTTTGTCCTGTTGCAACGCACGACATATTTACTAGTTTTTAAAAGATTTGAGATATTCCGGTGCATATTTCCCCGCCACAGCAAAGCCGTATCAGTTTCCTACTCCAGTCCAGATCCCTAAGATCCTCGACAACATGTTCCGCCGCCGGAGCGTCGTCTCGGTCGGCGATCGGAGCGTCGCCACCCAGAGCAGCAGCAGCAGCATTTTCCCGGATCTATGCAGGCCGAGGGACCTCAAGGATGATTTCCTCCTAGGCAATCTGAAGAAAGAGAGCGGACCAGTTCTTAGCAAGATCGCGAGGTGCTAGTGCTACAGCCGGTTGAAGGATCAGAAGCTTGGACGCTCAGGGTTTTGCTTCGGCCTCCTGGATCCCACCTCCAACATCTACGTCAGCTACTTCCTGTCCCCAGATGAAGCTGCCTGGGAGGAGGACGAAGGAGGAGAAGGAGACCAGGCCGCCGCCGACGTGATCCAGCGATCGTTCAATGGCCTCCATGCCTTCCTGACCTGCCTCTCCCCTACCTCCCCGACGTGGAGGCCGCGCGATACCTTGACGCTGCCGATGCCAACCCCCTCGTCGCCTCCCTCCTCATCATCAACCGCCGCGGGATCGAGCAGTCGTTCAGACTCGACTCCGACACCACCGCGGCCGCCGTCGAGGTGGCCCTTCCATGCGCAGCAGTCACCGCGCGGCACCCGGATCCGCAGAAGCTCGTGCTAGGGTGGAAGCTGGTATCACCTGACCTGAAGAAGTTCCTCCCCAAGTTTCAACCTGCGTCCAACCGTGATGTGCTTCTGATCCCGAAGGTGAAGATGGAGCAAGAGGATCTTGGGACATTGGATCATCTAGTGCTTCAACTGAAAGAAGCCTGGGACCTCGCGAAATCTCGGCTGCATCGTCGGGCAAAACCCCAGGCGCTGCCGCCTGCCCGGGCAGCGAGGAAGCGTGTGCTCATTGGAATGATCCACCGGTGCTACCTAATGGCGCTTGCCAAGCTACCCAAGGACGAGCTGTGCTCTCGGTATCACCACAGCCTGATCAAGGCCGGCCACTGCTATGGTCCGCTGGATCCTGTCTCCAACATCATCATCAACACTGTTTGGTTTGACAGAGCCTTCCCTCCGAGCAAACAGGTTACAATACACATGATCGGCACCAAGTGCCTGATGCGAATCGTGGCCTGGTCATTCTATGGCCTTGTGTCCTTCATGTGCACGCGCTACCCGGACCGCACGGCTGACCAAGTTCTGGAGCGCCTTCTGGTTGCCAATGCTTACTTGCGAGTTGCCGATCCCACATTTGGTGACATGGCTGTTGTCGCTGGGCCTAGGAGAAGAGACTTCAGCTTGAGCTCTCTGGTAATTTGCCACAGGTGGCTTCTTTCATGGCCCTGGCTTATGAGGTAACAAAAAATTGTTTTGGAGGAAGAAGCACCACACTCCCCAGTCTCCAATCAGCGTATACCGCTGCTGCAACCGCGGCGTGCTACCCCGCGCCACATGAGAGCAGCAAGCGCTTCTTGGATCACCTGACTCGCTGCTGAAGCTTCAGGTTGCCCATATGGGATTTTTTTAAAATTTAATCCTTTTTTAATAAAAAATCCAAAAAAACTTGATTCAAACTTATTTTCACGCTGTAACCCCTTTTGTCACGCCAAATGCACGTCGTCGCGCCAAATCATTTGGCGCGACGACCTTTCCACCGTGTCATATGGTCGTTGACCGGAGGCTTGCGTGGAAAGTAGTGGGACCCATCTCGTCGCGCCACATGCATTGGCACGACAGGCCGATCGCGCCAAATTATTTGGCGCGACAACGTGGTATGCAATAAAATTTTTACTATGGTTGAGTCACTAGATTTGGTTAAATTATAACGTGATCAAACCATAGTCTAATTATAGGGCTTGTCAAATTGGCTACACCCAAGGCATGGAGAAAATGCGAAGTAAATTTTGTCTATGGAATGGATATCCAAAAATTTAAGGCTCTTAATCGTAGTAAATTTGGCAACACCATGTTCACGCCAAAGCCTGTCGCGCCAAATTATTTGGCGCGACCGGCCTGTTGCACCAATGCATGTGACGCGACGGGGTGGGACCCGGTCAACTCCCTTGCCACAGTGTCCCCTCTGGTCGCGCCAAAACATTTGGCACGACTATGTGTATTTGTCACGCCAAATGATTTGGTGTGACAAAAGGGGTTACACCATAAAAATAAGTTTGAAACAGGGTTTTTTGAATTTTTGATTAAAAAGGATTAAGTTTTAAAAAAAATCCCCCATATGCAAGTGCTGCATAAAGATGGCCTGCTCTCCTCTAATAGTGTTAAGTTCCTCGGCAGTTTACTCATGTCTCCTGATGCTGATGAGTACAATCAACAACAGCAGTCGGAGCCTGAAAAGGTTGACAAGTACGTCTACATGGAGTTTTCTTATCAATGCCGCAAATTTTGGAGTCAGCATAATTTAGTCCAAAAAATGGTGGGAGTAGCATTGGCCAAACTCAACAGGAACAAGGTTAGGTTGCTTCTCTTATTTGCTCCAAAGTTTGTCTCAGGCTTCCAAGTTAACTCTCTCTTTATGTTCATGGTTGAAGGTACACAAGTATAGCCGTATAGGCTTCATTTTATTTGTGGCGTCAATGACCTTGTATCTGGCCCAGAGTACAACAGAGGAATTCCCCCTTTTATTTATCATCACACCCATGTCAACTTTCTAGTGACATGCGAAGACCCTCAATTTGCTCATGGACCTGCAATGCTCTTTTTTGCTGAATGTGGAAACTATAACACGAAAGAGTCTTGTGTTTCCCTCTGAATCCGCAGGATCAGGACACTGGTATGCTCTTGTATTGACCTTACAATTTCTATGTTAATATTCTGCACATATCATTATGAAAAGGCATGTTAATGAGAGTTTTTTTTATTCAATGAGTTTAGAAGATGCTCTGGCGTTGTAATTGTAAACCAGTATAAATGAAAGGGTACAACCTGTGCTGACCATAACCAGAATGAATCATGATTTCGTCTATGATCAGAATAAATTCTAGTGTGAACTGAGATGCCGCTCGAAATATTTGGAGATTTAGTTCATTCACAAAATTTTGGAGATGTTTAGCAAGTAACAATCATATGTGAATGGAACTGAAGAATGATATCAACGTCCTTTATATGATATTCAGGTCAATAGACAATAGTTAGAATGCAGAGTGCCGAGAAATAAACAAATGCTTTTCCTGTAGTACGTAAACCTGCAAATAGAAGGAATTATGTTTTTTCTTTTAACGAAGAAGGAAGTATGCTTCTCTAATGAAAGCGTCCTTTATTTTGGCAACAATCAAGAACAAACCTTCAAATTCTTTGGTCCTTCCCTATGTAATAGAGATTTTTTCAAATGAAATCTTGTCACTAGCATGTCCCCGCTATTTGTTTAATGTATTTTGATTTTTGTGTATGCAGAGCATGTCCGTTGCATTTACTGTGAAAAGCAAGGGATTACAGTGCATCCAGCTGTGAGGACTTTCCATTGGCGCTACAGAGTTTGACAAAGTGTTGCGTGGAGAACGCCTTTTTACTGGATCAGACATACGTAACTTCACCAACTACGCTCTGTTTGTTGGCAATGCCCCAGATAGGCTGGATGGTATTCTTGCATATGACTTCATCTACTGTGATTATGTCCCAGATTCTAATTCTAAGAAAATCGACTTCCCATTTGTGTTTATGCCTAGGAAGCAGGGCCGTGCACAAGGGTGTGCAACCCGTTCGATCGAACAGGGCCTCAGGTTCGTAGGGGCCCCAAAAGTAGTAGCCTATCATGTGCCGATTACTTCCGATACTCAATAGCCAAGTCTGCCCTGTGATGAGTGATGAATCCATGTGCGTTTGCTTTTTGTCCTTCAGTTTCATTCACGTCTCCGCTCCATGGAGAACGCTCAAACTCAGTAAACTTATCATCTCCGCTAGGCAGCCAGGCCAAATTTGATGTAGTGCTGAACTTCCGATGAATTGATGCATGTAAATTTTGAGATAACTTCTGTGAGCAATTTTATCTTACTCTTTGTAATGAATTATTTCTTACGGGTCACTGTCTTGTATTTTCTTCATTACAAATCATAAAAGTATAAGACACTTTGTCTTTTTCTAAATACATAGTTTCCCCATGCACCAAAATATATACTATATATGCATATATAGTAAAAGTAATCTATATATACTCTTGAAAAACCAAAACATCTTATATTCTATTTTTAAACAAGGCATGTTTCGAGTTTAGAACAGGGCCTCGGATTTTGACGGCACGGCCCTGCTAGGAAGTAGCGGATGATCTTTGACTACAGCCACTGATCTGACTGGGCAGCAGATCGATGCTAACGATAGAGCAGCGGACAAGCTTGTAGTTGTGTCTGCTTGTCGTGTTTAATGTCATCTGATGTTGCTCTAGGTGTGTATTTGGGTGCTGGATCTGTGGTGCGAAATGCTTACGCTATTTTGTGTCGTGTTATGTTGCCCAAGTGGCATTTTGGATGTCGGATTGAAATGTGTGTGGACTGTTAAGTACTACCCTGTTCTAGTTTGATATGCGCCTTGTTTATGCGCCTATTCTAGTATTTGTGGTTTTGTTTGATGGAGGCATGGGGTTTGTATGCGAACTGATGCCTCATGCTAGCAAATATTTATGCAAATATTGTCCTTCATGCATAGAGCATGCATGTGAACCCAAACTCACTTTGGTGCAACTATCAGCCAGCCAATAACTAAAGGAAAAAATGAAGCAAAAAACATGGTAATATATATTTGGGGTCGTTGTATCAGCCGCATTTTCTTTTGAAAAGTCTGATTTATATTGAAAGCGAGTAAAACAGAATACAAGGTCCAGAGCCAGGGATACCAGCTTCCTATAGTAGCATAGCAAAGGGTTAAATTAATGCCTGCGAGGCTGGTCTTTGTTGCCACGGAGTCATCCATCCAGCGCAAAAGCTTCTCCACGAATTGGTCCTCGTGGTCGAAGTTCATTGCCAAATAGAGTCGAGGAATGACACTTTCACCATTGAAGTTTTCACTGCCTGCGCTCTTCATCGTCAACCTTCAGCTCCCTTCATCTTTGAGGATGAGCACAAGCACAACCAGCCTAGCAGGTACCGCTACTTGTCTCTCAACAGCAGGACAGTGAGCTTCAGATGGATTTGTTCTAAAAACGTGCAAGGGACTTATGTACTCTCTGCAATTTTGCTGATACCTCCCAAACCCAAACCCCAAACCTCAAGCCCAAGCTTGGTGAGCACAGAGCACGGGATGCATCTCATCTGTGCGCTGCGGATGTGGACGTTTATCAGTGTTCTATTTCTATCCCATAGTCCCATCTCCCATATATATGTTGCTTCGGGCGCCTTCTGCTGGTAGGAGATATTTATGCAGTGCCCTCTCCTTCAGGCTATGGCATGTGAATCAAACTCACCAAACACTGCTGCAACAAACAGCCAACAACCCAAGGGATAATGAACTACATACATTGAATTGAATTAAACCTCATCCAGACCACGGTAGCTGTATATACATGTATCTCTCAAATACACCATTCTCATGAGATCCCCGATGGAGCATAAAGGCAAAAGCAGTTCAACATGAACATACTATGCCTTTTCTTTTCGCTTTCAAACTTAAAACGACAACGAATTCTAAATGTAGCTGCAATACAAGCCTAACTGAGTTTGCACATTGCAGAACAGATAAAATACCACAAAGCAAAAGGAGGATGCGACCAATCCCATCCTCCAACAGTGGACTACCATGTCACAACGATATGAATATGAATCACTAATTCAATGACAAAAGCACAGCTTCCTGTGCGTTACATAGCAAACCTGACCAAAACAAGAACTAGCGTATGCAAATCGCAGAGGGCTACCAGCCTTGTGAAAAGAATAGGCTTGTGTATGAATTGCTTCACAACCAGGAAGCAGACTCTTTCATGTATAAAAAAAATGCAATATAACAAATCCATGTATTGTATCCCATGCAGCAATTGACCTGCACAGTGAAATCAATGAGAAAATTCAGTAAGGGCAGCAAATAGGAGGATAACACTTGGACAAATTTGGTCGAACAAACAAGAACTTTATGAACAAATTTGCCGGTATGATAACCTGGCTACTTTGGGCGCAGAGAATAAGTAACTAAAAGCAATTATTGAAATATCATCACGGTAGTTGAAAAGGAACTTTAAAGCAATTCATAAGGAGATACATATCATCTAACTTGAATTACAAAGATCATGGGCTCATGGCACAAGCAATAACTTGTAGTCTGGTACTAAAACTGTACAAAGGAGCATCTACTGGTGTTGGATTCCATAAAACCCACAACCTTTTAAGACGATCTGAGCTGCTTCAAGCAAATGTGCTTAAATTTACTGTAAGTCCACCTTAAAAATAATTTTATATTCAGAGTTCAAACCAGTGGAAAATTTTGCCTACTACCTTAGGTTGAAGTCCCTCAAACAGATCATGGAAAACTGTACAACTGTAACAGTCCCATAAAATTATTTTACACAGCAGTGACCGAATCAATGATACAAAGTTTCCCCTTTGAATGCACAATCAGAAAGCAATAAAGTTCATATACCAAGGGGCAAGGGGTGTGAATTTAATCAGTAAGTAATAACATCTATTGATGATAAAAGTGGAAACAGCACCAAGCTTGCTGGGGACTTGGGACTCAAGAATCCTAGTGCTCGACTATGTTAAGAAAATCTCTTCATGGAAAAAATCACAACCAACAGATCGCTACTAGAACTATCTTCAAATCAAAACAAAGTACATCAACCATTCCCCAAACCACATGGCATGAAAAAGATCTAGTCACAAACACTTAACCTTAGAAAGTGCAAGGATGCAGATAAAGGAAAAATCAATGAATATCATAGTGCATACTGCATCCTCCTATGAATAAAACTAATCTATTACAAGATAAACATACAGTTATTGTACTCACCGAAAAGGGAAAAGTGGCACTGATCAAAAAGCCTTGAGATTCAATATGCTGTAGATCAACTTCATGAGTACTATATATGTTCAAGTGCAGTATGCAATTGTGGAACTCTTCGCCTGAATAATGGCTCAAGACGAAAGGATGGAACACCACGCAGCCACCGTTTAATGTCATACATTTCATTCCAGGCTTGAACAATTTCATCAATCTTGAAGCCCAAACCTACAAAGAAATTGGACAATCATAGTTAACGTTTAATACGTTCTCCACTGTTTTTGAACGTTCAAGGATGACTTTGAATAAGTGTGAGATTTGGAAACATTCAGCATAGCTATACAATGCTCAGCCACTAACATTAATGGTTGTGCTATACAATTATCCTTTTCACAATGTTTCTAAGAGAAAATATGCTGAAAGTGACAATTAATGAATGTGCTACATAATAATCTTTTAAACAATGATAACAGGCGAACTCCCAACTGTCAAGGTCCAATAATTAATTTAACAAACTCAGTGTGACTCCTATAAAGGCTATGTTGTTGTAGTGTGACTACTATAAAGGATTCACAAAACAAATGGTAATCAGCACAATTCAATTAACAGTTTAACACTTTGCATAATCCTGTTATAGTTCTTGTAGTCTCCAGCAAAATCAACAATGTAGTTCTCATGGCAAAAGTAGACAAAAATAAAGCAGTAAATTTCTCTTACCATCTTGGGCAGTTTCATTGGCGCAGTGGTTTTTCACCAGCACAGCGATATCTGTGGCAGAAGCTCCCCCAAGTTTAAACTTTTCAATAGCAGCCATCAGACAATCCTCCCACATTGGAAGACCTAATTTAAATTCCACAACTGAACGCTCATAAAGGAGCATACCCCATAAAATGTTTATCTGAGACCTTAAATTGGAAGCCTGCTCAGCCGCATCATCAGTGGATACATCCTTGATATACTCCTCCAAGCCCATCTTCTCTAGCACAACATTCTCCTGGCTAGGTTTGGATCGATTCTTCAGACGCTGTTCTTCCATTACCTCCCACATCTCTATACCCTTCTCAATGTTATCCTCGGCTTTATTGAAGAGCTCCAGGATTTCAGAAGAGCAGCTGTCCAAATCGGTGTTATTACCAATTGCATAGTACCATGACAGTTTTGCTTGCTCAAACTGCTGATGCGCAAGTGCAAGGAAACCTTCAAAAAAGTCTGGCTTGGCCTTCACGGCATCTTCATATCTCTTTCCAGCCTTATTGTATTCGTCCCTTGCCCATTCATATGCTTCCTTCACTTGCTCAAGCACCAATTCTCTTGGGGAGTCTCCTGATAGCAGCAACCTCTTCCTGGCCCGGGACATATGAACATTACCCCAGTGGAAAAATGCAAGCGCTGCCATCTCCTGGAAGTTTCCCTCAGCAAGATTAAACACCTCCTGGGCTTCTTCAGTAGTAATAGTGTCCTCGATTGCCTCAGTGTAGAGCTTCATACTAACCTCATGGAGGTCTAGGTACTCATCAGAGCTAATCCCGACATGGTTCTTGAAAAGCCGAGCGAATTGCACAATCCAGTCATCAATACAAGTCACCGTGCTCCTGTCCTCATCCTGCCGATTGCTTCTGATACTCCCATTATCTGAAGCGCTGTTTGCATTTCTCTCCAATGTTCCACTATTGGTGTCATCAACATAAGGTTCATGCTCTGGATTGGCCTCAGTAACATACAGCCGAAGTGAGCTCCCAGCGTCAGCCAAGTCCTCTGCCCATTTCAGCTCATCCTGGTTGGTGATTGTCACAAGATCACCTTCCTTGTCCTTGTACTTGACAAGAACAGCCTTGAGCCCAGGAAACTTGCTCCGGACGGTCTCGCGCAGCTGTGCCATGCTGCAGCTCGCCGGCACCTGAGCCCACCTTATGTCCTCGCCAAACACAAGTTTCACCTGCCTCCGCTGCTCCTCCACCTCCTCCTCCTTGACAGCTTCCGCAATCTTCTGCTCATGGACCTCCTCCACAGCAGCAGCCGTCGCCTTGGCAGCGAACTTCCGTCCACCTCTCTTCTTGCGTGGCTTCTGCTTGGGCGCAGCGGCCACCACCTCCTCCGGCGTGGGCATCACGTCCTTGTCGTCCAACACGATCCCCTTCTCCTCCATGGACTTCTTCACCCTGTCTGCCACGTCCAGCGCAGTGAGGTTGTTGGGCTCCAGAGCCAGCACCTTGTTGACGTCCCTGCACGCGAGGTCGAGCCTGCCCAGCGCCTCGAAGCAGCGCGCCCGCTTGAGCAGCGCCTTGGTGTACTTGGGTGACGTCTCGAGCGCGACGTTGCACTCATTGATGGCGCGGTAGTAGTCGGGCGGGGTCATCTGCATGTAGCAGGCGGCGATGTTGCTGTGGAGGTAGGCGACGTCGGGGTGCGCCCGGGGCAGCAGCTTGATGGCCTTGTCGTAGTTGAGCAGCGCGCGGTCGTAGTCCCGGCGCTGGAAGAGCTTGTTGCCCTCCTCCTTGTGCTCCTGCGCTATGTCCGTGAAGAGCGTCTCGTCGCCGTCGAGGACCTTGGAGCCGGACCGCTCCAGCGACGCCGGCTTGCCCCCGTGGTCGCCGGACTTGCCGCCGCCGCCGGAGGCCCTCTTCTTCTTCAGCGACGGCTTGCCCATCTGCGGCAACAAATCTACAACCAAAAGCTTACTCCTTTATCCTCCTCTCGCAATCACCAAACGCCGCCTCGATTCCTCAAGAAACTCCCAAATTCGACAGATTTGGAACCAAGGTGGAATTCGACAGAAATCTCACCTTTCTCCTGCTAAACCGTGCCAAGCAGACCAATTGAGAGCAAGAATTCGAGAGCGCCGCTCGTCTCGAAAACCAAGAAGGAGCGACCAAATCTCCAGCAACACTGGAGGAGGAAGGGGAGGGGGGAGAAAACCCAAACCCAACTACCCAAGTCAAAGCAGGAGAAGGACAGAACGGAAACCAACAAGGCAGCGAAGACGCGGTCGGAGCAGGGAATCTCCCTGTCTCGTGCGTGCGGCTGGGAATTGACGAATTGTTGGGATGCGTGGAACGGAATAAACGAACAAACTGCAAGCACGCCGCTTAACGGCTCAACAAGCAAGGGAAATGAACAGAAATCTTTCTGTAGCTAGCCTTAAGCTTCTGGTCTACGGAGTACTAATCCTTTTTCTTTCAGCTGGCGACCTGGCGTGGTCTCGTGGAGCAGGTGCTAAAGAACGAGAAAGGCTCAGTCGGTCGGGCAGTGCTCCACTAATCTTTTTGATTAGCGTGTGTGGTTGGTTTGCGGGAACGGCGACGCCGCTGCGGGTATACGGGACCTGGTCGGCGTCGTCGTCGGCGGGCGCGTGGTGACAGCCAACACGCGGGCGCCGCCAGCCGGCCGATGCGCTGGGCGTTGCGGTTCGTGTGGCTGTGGTTGTGGCGTGGAAGCAACACCGGTGGACGGTGGTTGGCGCCGGGCGCCGATTGTGACATGCCCAAACGGGGCCGCTGCATTCCTGCGTCAGCCGTCAGCGTCATGGGCTCACGGCCTGACCTTGATTAATTAAAAATTAAATAAACGCGCGCGCTAATAGAATTTTAGGCCCCCTTTGGATTGTACGTGAAACAAAGGAAAACTATAGGAATGAAATCCATAGGAATGAATTCCTGTCCTAGCCTTTGGATGGTAGAAAATGCTCATAGGAAATCTAAAGGAAACTTTCCTTTCCTTCAATTCCATAGGAAAACTAGTGGAAAAAAATAATCCACTTGGAGCTCATAGAAAGAATCCTGTGCACGAAGAATGAAGCACATAATGGACTAATGGTGGCTGGTGGCGTCTAATCAAGGGAGTAGAATGGAATAGTAGGATGATTAAAGAAAAATTATTATTTAGCTCCTAAGAATCCTTGAACATTCCTGTGTTTTTCCTTTGCCCATCCAAAGGCTTCCTCATGTATCATTTCTATGGATGCAATTCCTATAGGATTAGAGAAACAAGGCACCTCAATTCCTACAATTTTCCTATTCGTATAATTTTCCTATCCTATGTTCAAAGGGGGCCTTAAAGATATAATTTAGGGGCTTCATTGGAGTTGCTCTGAGCCGCCACCGCCAACAGAGGATTAGGTTAGGGTTTCCCGCCTCGGCTGCGTCCCGTTTACCGCCGGGCCAGGCCGGGCCTCCCATTACCAAGTGGCAGCTTTGGTAACCTGGGTCGATTCGGACAAATGGGCCGGAATAGGTCCATTTGTTGGCCCACGTGCACCCTGGCTCTTGACTGGCTGAGGCCCCGCTCCGTGACGTGCCTGGACCAATCAGCGCGTGCCATGTCAGACTCGTTGCCCTCACCGACGGGCGGGTCCCAGCAGCCCGTCAAGGGGATCTGCACGGGCCAACTTCTCTCTCTTCGTAAGCACTTTCCGAGAAAACGAAGAAACTGCAGTGAAGTCGCCGGAGCCGCCGCGACAGGAGGAAGGGAGAAGGAGCAGCGGCGGCGGCAGGGGAGGCCCCGGCGATCTCGGCTGCTGCGGTGCGGTAACGGAGGAAGCGGAGCCGTCGACAGGATGCACTCCTTTGGGCACCGCGCCAACGCGGTGGCGACGTTCGGGGTCACCATACTGGCCGCGATGTGCTTCGCCGCCTCCTTCTCCGACAACTTCAACACCCCGACGCCCACCGCCTCCGTCAAGGTACCGCGCCCCTCTCCCCTGCCCCCACCCCGTCTCTCTCAATCCTGTCGAGCCTGCCCTGTGTCCGATCTCCGCCGGCGTATCTATCTTAGTTGGTGAGGTCGAGCGTGGGCGGCTCGATCTGCTTGTAAAATCTTCATGTGTCATGCTAATGGGATCCTCATCGTTTGGGCTACACAGATCTTGAATATAAACTGGTTCCAGAAGGAGGCCAACGGAAACGAAGAGGTAACTCATCTCCGTATCCTTTTTCTGTTTGCGAATTAATCAAAACTAGCATCAGACTAGTTGTGTCAGATATGTGCCTCGAATTTGCAACGATTGATTGTTCTGTCTTTTGTCTGTTCAGGTTAGCATGACGCTGAACATCTCGGCCGACCTTTCATCTCTTTTCACGTGGAACACAAAACAGGTAATGCCTATTTCTAGTACTTCAGACCCTTTCCCCCTCATGTTCACCGTTTCCAGTTTCCACATCATTACTTAGTTTTTCTGCACTAGAAAGTATGGTTTTAGCTTTATGTACAAGGTCAACACTGAAAGGTAACTGAAGAGAATCCTCGAGCATAGGAAGTACTCTCTCGCTCCGTCTGGGTGTTTGAGCGAATCAGAATTTGAGCCTTAGTTTTGGGTAACTGTATTCTTGTGTGCTCAGTTGTTGCAGAACGATCAATGAGAAACATAATGGAAATTTGCCTTTAGAAAATTCCAGTGTATAAAAATTTATAATACATCTGTAGAACTGAATCTCTAATGCACCTGATGTATTAGTGCTGTTCAAGCGAAACTTTAGAAAGTTCTTGCTTCTGCTGTTTAATTTTACTTTTGTTACATGGTTGTAGGTGTTTGTTTTTGTGGCAGCAGAGTACGAGACTCCACAGAATGCTTTGAATCAAGTAAGTTTGTCAACTATTATTCTTGTTGAATCACTTGTGATCCTGTGACGTGGGCCATTATTATAGTGGCTCAGATGATTATCAGTTACTATTAGCCTGCAACAATTGTCCATAAAGGCCACGAGTTTTCTGCTTGGGACTCAATTGCCACTCGCTTGAGGGTTGCAGTAATGATGGCATATATTGGCTTCTTCTTGGTCTGTCCTTAAACATACATTGGGAGTTGTGGCAGATGCATATAGTGGTTTTGGAAAGTAAATTTAATTTGCCGTGGGTTGTCAGTTGTGCCAAATCTTTCTAAGCTACACTATTTGACCAGTATATGTGTTATTGAACTTTTCCATGTGTTATTGATGTGATTTTTTTCACCAGTATATGTAAATCTGGATGAACTACAGTTGAATATATTACGGAAAAGCTGAAGTCTGTTAGGTTAATTAATCCATGTCCTTCTAGACCAGCTAGCTAAATCTGGTCGAAGGAACATCAATAGTTGATAAAATAATCAGTTGATTGATAGTGTCGTCGATGTTAGCTTGATAATTTGCACAATTACTGCTGGTTTTCCGAACTTTCGCGGACCAACTTGAGACTATGCTCTATGCCTCTATATATTTGTGTGATATATAATCTTGGACTTAATGGATACCTGTACCAGTATGTAATATGTACAATTAATGTTGGTTTTCTGAACTTTCTGTGAGCAACTCAAGACTATATTTTTGTGTGATTCAATCTTTTGACTTCATAGAGAGAACGTGGTCATAGCACAGTGGTAACACCTCCAAGTGAGGTTGCCAACCATGGCTTGAACCATTGTTCCTGCAAAAAATGCCACCTTGCTGCTTGTTTCCTGTGGTCTTGGCATGGTAGCTAAAGCTTTAGCAAGCAGATAGTAGCTGAATTTCAGGGCCTTTTCTTGACCTTAAGTGCACTGCCTTTCAAATGTCTATTCCTTTGGGTCATATGTCAAGATTTTTTAATGACTGTAACTGTATGGATATGTGTACTAGTATGATGTTCATTGCTCTGTTGAATCATTTTTGTTGCCTTCTGAGTTCTGTTATGTTTCAGATTGTCCCCTCTTATAACTATTTTGTAATTGTATTCGGATTATGTGACAGGTTTCCCTTTGGGATGGCATTATACCTGCAAAGGAGCATGCCAAGTTTTTGATCCATACAACAAACAAGTACAGATTTATTGACCAGGCAAGCACATTACATGAATTGTTTGCTAATTTAATGTAGTCTAAAATTTTATCGTTGCCGCTGATGTACTTCGGTATGATTATTCTGAAAATTTTATGCATGAGGATCTTTTCCCTTTTCTGTTTATGTATTTTGAACTAAGGATCTACTTATAATTGATCATGATGCCAAGCCATGTGAACCATTTTATGCTTTTACTTTGCTTCAGTCTACTCAATAGAAATTCTGAATCTATGTAAATTCAGGTACAACAGATTGGGTCCAGACCCACACCCATTTCCATTTGGTTTTTCATTCTTGATAATTGGCATTAATTTAGGGTAGCTGTATAACTACAGGTTAGTAGTTAGCCTGTAGTTAACCTGTTGAGATGGTTTGGCCATGTCCAACGGAGGCCACCTGAGGTGCCGGTGCGTAGTGGGGTTGTAAAGCGGGTTGATAATGTAAAGAACGGTAGAGGTCGACCTAAACTGACTTGGAACGAGTCGGTTAAGAGAGACCTTAAGGAGTAGAATATCCTTAAGGATTTAGCTATGGATAGGAGCGCTTGGAGACTAGCAATTAACGTGCCTGAACCGTAATCCTTTTTTCTTGTACCCTCTATGTGTCCTTTGTTTCCTGGTCTCTTTTGAGTTTCATCTCTAGCCTACCCCAACTTGCTTGGGACAAAAGGCTATGTTGTTGTTGTTATTGTATAACTACAGGTTGAGCCTTGGTGTACTGGGCATCCATTATTTTGGTTGATATCAGTATCCTTTATTTGTGTTAGGATAGGTTTATAATGTCTACATTCTGTTCATTGCTTCGATCATCAATGCCACACTGTGAATGTGTATGTGCACTTCGCAACTACCACAAAGTTATTATGTACCACAACACACGATCCTTCAGAGATTGCATTGAATGGTTGATTAATGACTTGTTTTTATCTCATTATTACAGGGAAGCAATCTAAAGGGCAAGGAATTTAACTTGACAATGCACTGGCACATTATGCCAAAGACTGGGAAGATGTTTGCAGATAAGATAGTCATGACCGGCTATCGACTCCCTGAGCAATACAGATAGTCAGATAGATCCTGAACAGGACTGGAGGCCTGCTAGAAGTGTTAGTGGCAATGGCATAGCTGATCCTGAGCTTTTTGTTCTAATCTTATAAGGTTGTACTTAAGCTGTACCAGGCGAAACAAAGTTGTAATTTGAGGAGATATATTTATTGCTCGACTTTGCTTTGCCTATCAAATGTGACTCTGAACTTGAAAGGTATGCGTTGGCCTGAAACCCTGGATTGCAATTTGCGAAGCAACTGGTGCTCTCCATCTGAAAGTTTTATCTTTTCTTTTTTTTTTCTTTCTCCCTGCTGGAAAAGTCTAAGTTGACTGATTCTTGTATTAGAGTATTTTGGCAACTGTTGTCAGGTGAAAATACACGGGGTGGCTGCTGGTTGCAGACCAGCAAATCGTTGATTGATTGCTTCATCGTACTAGGTCTTGGGCTGCCCTTGCCCCTTGGTGCGTTTCAGCTGCTGCTCTCGAGAGCCGATTCATCTCATGGTTTGAAGTCCCCAGATACAGGCTTTCATTTTAATGCAGTGTAAATGATCACAGTTTTTTCCCCCAAAAAAATGAGATCACATCATATTCTGCTACATCAACTTTTTGGGGGGAATCTCCTACAGTGCTCTTCTTTCCTAAATGCTGGATGTAGCTACAAAGGTGTCCCTGTCAGATTTTCTTCACAAGAATATGTCCAATGTTTTCTTCACATGAATATAGCTTTTTGCATGTATATGTATCATGTATGGCAGAACAAGTCCGTTGCATCTGCGGAGCACGTATGCACATTTTCTGTCTGTTTGACCGATATACAAATCAATATACGGTTGACATCTCTAGAATAAATTATGCATTGGCCGCGTATCGTCCCCAATCTTCAGTCAATTCTATTTCACTGTCAGTGCGGAGCTGATTTTGGCTATTGGATGCCATCAAAATCACTTCAACTGTTTTAGTTGGCTGGGCAAGTCCGAGCCAGGTGGGAGTCAGTTTTATGCCTGTGGCATTGCTGCCATTTGCTGGTCCATTTGGAAGATGAGAAACAAAATCTGCTTCGAGGGAAAGGAATTTCACAACCCTGTACAAATTATATGTCCTGCAGGTGCTCTAATGAAATTTTGGGCAGGCTTAACGAAGAATGAGGACCAGGCGACTTGGACAAAAGCGTGGACACAATGATCGAGATCGCCCTTCAGCTCCTGACCAAGCAGAACATGCCGATCCCTGAAGCACCGGCGCTGGAGGACGCTCCGCAAGATGATGAACACCAGCAAGACCAGGAGCTCTGAGGAAGAAGAGGAAAGACATATCATCATCAACTGTTTGAGACTCTGGGTGTTTTGCGCCTACTGTTTTGGCCTTGCTTAACTAGCTTAGTGCTAGATGCTGTATTAGACCTTGCCTGCCCACCGCACCGCGGTGTCCCCTTTTGTGTTGTCTTTGCTTTATGATAAACTCTTAAAACCCTGATGTATTTCCGTGATGCTTGCATAATGGAAATGGGGTATCACCCTTGTTCGAAAAAAAATATAGGCCCTAATTGGGCTGGCCTTTTTCAGTCATTGCTGTGGGGGTTTGGCAGTCCAGTGTTAAACAGGCCGTGGTTATCAATGGAACTCATCGAATATGACCCGCTTGCTGCTGATGGCGTGTGTTCGGTACAATAGCACGAACCACTTACAGTAGAGTGTCAGAAGAGTAGATGACCATGGGAAGATTTTCAGAATTTCATCTGACATTATATCACTGATTTAACTGCTCTATTCCCAATGGTAACAAGTTGTTTTTAACTTTTTATCGTTCTAAATTAAACAAACTTTTCGAGTGGCTGAGGGAGTGTTTACACTGCTGAAGACAAAAGAGACGCCCGGCCACGTGGACGCGAATAATCCACGTTGGCGCGTGGGAATAGGTGGGCGAGGACAAGGCGCGTGGGCCCGGACTGCGTGTGCACAGTAATGCAAGTGCAGGAGTTGAGCAATGCTGTGCTGCAGAGGAAGAGAGACAGGGAGATCAAAAAAAAGTCCGGGACCGAGGTGAGCCCAAGCGGTTGAGTCCAATCCAGACAGCAACGCGAGAATGAAGAACATCCTATCCGAATCCGGTGAGCCCGGCCGGTCGATGGACCCTGCTTGCACCTTTTCAGCGCAACAAAAGGGAAATCGCTTTTAATCTACCTCTTCATAGCATGCATCCATGGTCCTCCAGCTCCAGTGTTACATACTGGCTTCCATGGAAAAAAAAGTGTTACATACTGATATGACTGCATCCACTCACTGGTGACTGCCTTGTATATGCAGCAGTTCTGAATTTCTGATCAAAGAATTAGAGCCAAATACTTGACAAAATTATCAATGAGTACAATGCATATATTTGACAAGTTTAACCATATATCAATGAGTACATGATCAGCAGAGAACTCCTCCCATTCTTTTGAAAAACACATTCATCTTATAATTTGTCTTAGACAATAAAAAAAATCTAGAAACGCATTCTTGTTGGACAGAGGTAGCATTTAGAAGCGGTGATGTCTCGAACTAATCTGACATACGGAGTACACAATTATTCATGCATGTATGCCACTCTAAAGTACAGAAGAACTTCAGGCAGTCGATCTCCTCTCATAACTTTGTTCCCTACATGTAGGAGACAGAACACACATGGTGTGGTGGTGTTTGCGTGACCTTAGCAACAGTTCATAGGAACATGATCCATGTACAGTATCTTTTTGGTGAGAGAAATCGAATGAGAGGGGCCAGGAAAGTTGTAATTGATTACACTTGTTGGGTGGGCCTTTACATCTTGTTCGACACCGTACCACAGTCATCTTTCTTTGGCTTCTTCTCAGTTGGCATCATCCAACACTAACCAATCATGCATCGTTATCAACATATCATCTCTCATCCTTTACACATTTATATTATATTTAATTAAGGCGAGTATTATACGCTATCCCATCACTGTAGTACTCATCCATTCCCTTCGTTCTTAGGGCGTCCACAATGAGCTTTGCAAATCGCTAGCTCTGTAGAGAAGAGAAACAATTAAAAAATAGAAAGCAGATAGTGGTGCAGTATTGTCAGAGACTCAAAACTTTTTTGAAGATCGTGCGAGCTAAGCTCTTGGGACGTCGCTAGCGCTGTGAGTTTCTGGTTGCTGATTGGCCCATGCTTCTCCTCGCTAGCTAGTTGCAGAACCGTTGGGGACGCCCTTAAGGTAAACATCATACATGGGCTCTAATAAATGTGTGTGTATGGTACTCTTTACTGGGGAATTAGTTAGGCTGGTCCAAACATAAGGTTTCAATAGTGTCACGTCACTTAGAGTTCCATAAGTTGATGAATCAAATGACTCCCTCCAATGCATCATGTCAATTTATGTCTAACTATATATAATGACATGTCACCAATTTTACATTCGTGGGCACCTTAATTACTTATTGAGAATGCAACCACCATTGGTCATTGGACTTGGACTGGACTTCATAAGCACTATTAATTTAGCCATCTACAGTACTTATAGACTTCTGGTTTTTGTTGCTCTCTAGTAACCTTTTAGCCGAAACATCGGAAATGGGAGATTCGATGGCCGTCGACGTCGTCTCCTACCTGTGTCTACTAGTTTTGATTGTAAATCAAGGCCCCATCAATCATCCATGGCCACATATATGTGCATTGGAGAGTGTTCATGGCTCATGAGAGTAGTGGTAATCTACAGGAAAACATCAACAATATATGCGCGTGTGTGCATACAAATGTACACAAGCAGCCAACACGCATGCTGTTGCAGAGTCAATCCGTGTAGCTGCTAGCCTAGCTAGCCTGTGCACCGCTGCACCTGTGGCTGTGGTTGGCATTTGGCAAAAGCGATCTAGCCCATGCATATATGCTGTGTCGCTTCTACTTAACCTCCGAGATCCTCTCTCGATCTGGCTCTGGCCCGCCCGGCCGGATCCCTTTCCCAGCACGGAATATGTCGCGCGCGCCAACATCATGCGTGCGTGCCCTCTGCTTGCGACAGCGAAGATTCATCGTCCCAGGGGCCAGGGCACAGACAGGACGTCGCATGTCTGCTATATACTGTGTGATGGCCCCTACGTATGTGTGAATATTTTCTTTTTTTACGACCGGAGAATATAGTCCGTTTTTCATCAAGAGGAGTGAATTACAAGTCAGCTATGAGAGAATCCTCATAGCGCAAATTGCTCACCACTAAGATAGTAGCGAGCAATCTGAGATACACATAGAACAAAGAAACACAAAAACAAAGAAAGATACATAGAAGAGCGACTGCCCTCAACACCAAAACCTACAGCTAGAACGACGACTATGCCTTGAAAGAGTTGCCAATGCAAAGTTTTCCTATGCCAAGGACCAAACCGCGGTGGCAAAGCATCCACCGTGTGAGAACAAGCATCCGGTAGCAAGGGCGGCAAAGCATCCGCCAACGACTCACGGCGGCAAAGCATCCGTCAACGAACCACGGCGGCAAAGCATCCGCCAACGACCCACGGCGGCAAGGCATCCGCCAACGAACCACGGCGGCAAAACATCCGCCAACGAACCACGACGGCAAAGCATCCGCCAACGAGCTGATCGACCAAGAATAGCGGCAAAGCATCCGCTAGCAACGACGCCGGCAAGGTCATGAGCAGTAGGACAAACCATTGCATTGCATAAAGCGCGACAGGCATAGTTAGGGTCTTCTCCGGTGGCAGGACGGGAACCAGGAACCCAGGGCGGGGGGTAGTGGGCAGCGAACTGCAGCAGCATTCCAACAATGCCTTCAGGAAGGTAATCGACGTCCGCAGACGCCAACCATTGTTGGAGGAAGCAAACGAGCAGAACTTTCGTCCCTAGCCCGCTCTGGATAGAGAATTTTCGACGACGCCTCCAACGAGGTAGGTGACCTCGTGCGCCACCGCCGCCGGCCCAAGCCGTGCAAGGTTTTCACCTATATCTTGCCGCAGACGCGGGACACTCGTGGCACGCATCGATGACGAGGAGGTCGAAGTCGCGGCACAGGTGCAATGGCTGCAACACACCACACCACCATAGCGCTGACAAGCAGCGGCACGGAAGCACAGGCCCAGAAGATCCCGGCAGCACCAGCCCTACTGGCCACGGGCCGGAGTGCGCCGCACCAGGATCCGTCCCCTGAGCACGTCGCCGTGGCACCAGAAGAGGGGGGGTCGCTGGAGGGCGACACGACGCCGAGAAGGGAACGAGGTGGCTCATCCCAGCCCAGCCAAAGGGAGGTGCGCGA
>CM041630.1:53447574-53628469 GCA_023333625.1 Bothriochloa decipiens | reverse complement strand
GTGGCTCATCCCAGCCCAGCCAAAGGGAGGTGCGCGACGCCCCCACCTGGATCTGCCGGAGGAGCCCAGGCCCAACCGCCGGCAGGGATGGCCCGTCGGAAGGCGACCCCGACCGCGAGCCAGGCTCGGGGCTGGCGGCAGGCCGGGCAGAGCAGCCGGATCCGGCATGGAGGACGACGGATCTGAGCACAGAAGGCACCGAATCGGCCGCCCCACGCGAACCCAGCCACGAAAAGAGAAGACGCGGCATCCGCCTACCGCCGGCCGGCACCGAGAGCCGTGACGACCACAGCGCCCCCCGACCGCCAGAGACCAGATTCGCCAAGGGGAGTGGCGGATCCGGCCTAGAGGAGCCCGGATCTGGGCCGTCGGCCGGCGAGGTCGCGGGAGAAGCCCTGGAAAAAAGCTGAGGTGGAGGTTGGGAGGGAGAGAAAGGAGCTGCGCGAATGGGGATGACGCGGTGGGGGCCTTTTTTCGTTCACCACGGAAAGGAGCTGCGCGAATAGGGATGACGCGGTGGGGGCCTTTTTTCGGTCACCGCGGGCCGCAGCCGCCGCACGCCGGTGGGCGGCGACGGCGGCCGGGGGGGAGCGCCGGGAAGGGACCTAGCGGCGGCGCGGCGGTCGCCTGCCGAGTCGCCCCACGGGAGCGCTCGGGAGGGGCTGGCGTATCTGTACGTGTGAATATTTCCACGTTCCATGTCTCTTGTTAATTATGACACAAGCTTGTTTGTGTTGAATTGTACACAGGGCCGATCGGTGACGACGACGAAGACTGAAGTACTTGTATCTTCGTTCCTCTCTAGTGAATGTCTGCTATATCAGCAGCATCTGTCGTATGCAGTCAAGGCCATATATAAGGAGTACTCCAGGACGTCTCAAGAACCGGAAACAAGATGGATATCCATCTTGGGAGCAACGTGAGAGGCTGGAAATGAACTAGTGACCACCACGTGCCAACAACAATGTACTAGTATTACACTAGCTACATGCAAGCAGATAATACTGTTGCTGAGGCCACTACAGTATGCCGCTCTGTACTTCTGTTACATACTACTGTTGATCTGCTGAATGCTGCTTTAAACAACAAGGCAGAGCACAATGTGCCATTTTTGCGCTACAAAATAAGAGGGGGACTCGATCTGCCTGCACAGTGCACACAGGACTCAACAGTACAGCACGCACTTTCCCTGTGTGAGACCTGGGACCCTGGGACATGCACGTAGTACGCATGCAAGGAACGAAAGCAATCAGCATGTCGTACGTACGTCGCTGTGGCACTACAGGCGAGTGTGCTGCGGCAGGCCGGCCTTTAAACGGGCACGCCGTACGTCGGTACGTGCCTGATGAACAGCCGGAGCCAACTGGCCCGCGGCCCCGGCCGGGAAAACAAGCGAAGACATCTCGATTGCACTTCGGAATATATAGGATCCCCTACCCGGCAGCTGATCCGTCGAGAGGAGACACATGGAACGATCGATACGTCCGTTTCATTTATCTCTACCGTTGTACGTGCTCCCTCTGGCCGCCCACAAAAAAAAAATATATAGGGAGTTGCTATGTATTTCATTTGCAAGAAAAATATAACTAACTTTTCTTGCGACATCCATGACCCTTAGATCATCGACTAAGGGTCAGATTTGTTATTTGTTTTGATAATAGATTTTAATATATTTTATCATAGATTACAAGAGATAATTTTTTCTATGAAAGGACAAGGACAAATAAGATATGTATGTTAGCACAAATCACAAATAATAGATTTCAACATGTTTTAGCACATATCACAAAGCCCATCGAACAGACTAGCCATTGCAAAAGAGAGGAGGCTGATTTTTACGAATTACATTGCGACAAAAATAGTTCATATTTAACTAAATTTCTAATAAATACTATTCCTATTTATGACTTCAAAATTATTTATTATAAAATACATTTTTCAATTAAACTAATAATATTTATTTAATATCATAAATATTAATACTTTTGATCTATATTTAATCTGATGATATTTATTCTGATCAAATCATTGCATCCTTAATTGATATTAATATTTTTTTGCATCATTAATGAACATTAGGGAATATTAATATTTTTTATCCACAATTGACAAAATGTATTAAACCAAGACACTGTGTTTGAATTGTTGCAACCTTTTCTAGACTGATGGAGTATTATATCTCTATCTCTATCTATCTCTTATATTTCTACTATAAAAATATTTTTTTTGATCCACCTTGGCTCTTCAATCTTATTATATCTATATCTATCTCCATCTCTATGTATTATATTTTTTTAAAATGTTAAATAAAAGCATTTTTTGATCCACCTTAGCATTTTCTATCTCTATCTCTATCTCTATCTCTATCTCTATCTCTATCTCTATCCCTATATATCTCTTATATTTATAATATTAAAAATAAATGCATTTTTGATCCACCTTGGCACTTCTATGATTCTATTTTATATCTATCTCTGTCACTTTGTATTGTATTTTTTAAATGTTAAAATAAAAGCAATTTTTGATCCACCTTAGCATTTTTATCTTTATCTAGCTCTATGTATTTTGATTTATTTTTTTGAAATTTGATTTCAAATTTTTTCTATGGTCCTTATATTGTATTGAATCATATGTTTGAATTTGAAAATTTTTTATAACTTTTTTCTATATTTTTTGAATTAATTTTGTTTACTTAAATTTTTTTTGAAAAAGTAAATTTGAACTGCAGGTGTATGAAATAATGAAATATAGTCATTCAAAAAATTATATTCATATTGAAGAGTGTATTTTGAGGCCGTATCTAGGAACTCACCCAAAATTTTGAACGCCTTGTTCATGAAACACGACCATCGAGTTGCGAAAGAAGTATTTTTTTAATTATATAAAATACAAATGAAGTCCAAAAATCTCAAAACTTGACGATGTGTCATCTTATCGTATGTGAATGCTGTGTAAAAAATTAAGAATGTTTCCAGCAAGTTATGATATCAGATGACCAAAACCCAGACATCTTCACATGTGATCACTTATGGTCACACGTGGAGTGTTTGGGTTTTAGACATCCGATGTCACAACTTTCTCGAAATATTCTTAATTTTTTATCAGAGGCTCTTCATATGATAACATAACACCTTGACAAGTTTCGTGATTTTTGGACTTCGTTTGCATTTTATATAATTAAAAAATACTTTTTCCGCAACTAAATGATCATGTTTCGTGAACAAGGCGTTCAAAATTTTTGGGTAAGTTCCTGAATACGATCTTAATATATACTCTCTAACATGTTTTCTGAGTGGCCATATTTTATTATTTTATACACCTGCAGTTCAAATTTAGATTATCTGGAAAAATTCAAGTAAAAAAAATAAATAAACAAAATATAGCAAAATGTTATAAAAAAAACCTCAAATTTGAACATATGCTTGTAAACAATACACTAGGACAACAGAAAAAGTTTGAATTTAAAATTAAAAAAACTGCATAGTTAAAATTTTTTCATGCTTTTCATTTGCAAAAAAAAGTTAAAAAAACTCTTTGCCGAGTGCGCTGTTAATGGGCACTTGGCAAAGGCGCGGGCCTTTAGGCCTGTGACGTGGCTCTCGGCAAAAATATCTTTATCGAGGCTTCCTTTACCGACATCGCTTCGTCGAGTGTCAATATAACAGACACTCGGCAAAGGCTTTACTAAATGCATATAAGCCTTTGCCGAGTGCATAGCGGATCCGGTAGTGCGATCGTACGTGTCTACGTGACGATGATCGCTAACTCTCCAATCCATGAAACTGAATAATATAATAAAGACTTATAAGTTACCGAGTCGAATACGTCGCGTATGTCCCGGCACGGTGGACGCGTGGGGGGCGGCTACCTGCAGCCGCGCCCGCTCGCGCGTTACGTCCGGTACTCCGGTGCAGTGTGGGCGTACGTGCGCCTGCGGCCTAGAGATAGCGCGAGAGCGGCGCACGGCAGATAGCGAGCACTGCATGCATCATCATGCGCAGGACGATAGCTTCTTCGTGATGATGCCGGACAAAAAGGCGCGCGGCACCCAGAGTCGCTGTAGCTTCACCAAATCAACGATGTCGACGTGTATGGATGAAGCCGGGTGGGCGTAATAAACGTAAACGTACAGGCGCGCGCTTCCATCCGATTAACCCGATACGCAACACATCAACAGCAGATAGCTAGAGCGCTGCATGCAGGTTTCTTTCGGTTTGAACACGCACGCGCAGCGGCGGTGTGCCCGTCAACGTAATTACGTAACAACACCCGTGGCGTACGTAGTTTCTGCCCCCAACATTTTAAATTTTTGGAACAAACGATCCGTCTCGCCAAAGTTACTATCAATCAGGTGCCGGTTACCTGTCACTCTCAGGCACACAGATTATGTTAATTATTACTCCTTTCATTCTAAATTATAAGCTATTTATTTTAATTTTTTATGTGTATCTAGATATAATAATAAATCTAGATATATAACAAATTAAATAAATAAAAGAAACTAAAGCGACTTATAAATTGTAACAGAGGGAATAGTATATAGTAGATGGACCCATCTATAGTGAACTGAAAGAAAAGGATGTCTCAAAATAATAAGTCATAGAGAGAGCATATATCTACAAAAGGAGTATACATGCACTACATATTCACGCATATGCACATCTTGAAATCTCTAAGAGTATGATATTTAATTTAGCTCTTTGAATCCTTATTTTGACTTTACAGCATAGGCAATACAAGTGTATGTCATGTTTATCCCTACCTGAGCTCCACATAAACCTCTTAGAATTAGGAGGTAACAAAAGAAGGCAAACCAAAACTATGCCTTGGTAAGGAATCATACACCATTGAGTAATTTAAGAGTGTCATTTATTTGAGGAGTATAAGTGTACTATATATGCTTTTCTTTTTGAAAACTTTAAAAACTCTCCAGGTTGCTAAGATGTGAATTTGGGAAGATAACTTTGCTTTGAGAATTGTTCCACTTTTCAACCACTCAAGGATATATGTTAGTCAATGAAACATATCCCACTTGCTCGAGGAATGTTTTGGAATAACCTTTATGTTAGTTACATGTCTTAAAATATTATGCTCATGATACTTAATCTTTAATCTTTACTCGAGAATGAGCAAAGAACAGGGGAACTTGTTGACAGTCGCTACAACAACAATAAACTGTCAATTTAACCTACATTTATACTTAAAATAAATCACCAACATGGGTTCAGAGGTTTGAAACTAAAGAATTCCGCAAGTCTTGTGTAATATTTGTATGAGGGTTGATTTATATAGAAAATAGTGGGCCATACTATGTCAAACAATCACGTCTATCCACAATGAAACCGAATCAACTGGACTCCAATGTATGGTTGAGGACTTACCGCCAACGATCAACAGTAGAGGAGGCAAGGGGCAGGTTTGACCGACCTACTTGTGGGGTTGGTTGGCCCCACCATTCAGTCTCCCCTCAGACGAGGCTCCTCCCACTGACCTTTAGGATCAATCTCCACCGTGCTCCAAGGACAGAGTTGAGATATGGAGTCTTGCCATGGATTCATATGCCCATAGGGTGTTGGGTGCGCTTTGTAACAAGACCCCCTCCAAAAGGCATTGCAATTGAAGTGAAGAATAGCCCTTTAGATTAGGATCTATTCTTTGTACAAAGAAAATAGTCAGGTAGAAAGAGTGAGGGAAAGGTTTGGAGGAAGTACCAGGTTTATCGGTGGATTCTCTTCGACTTGTACCTTGGCAGATTCAGGTTCTTCATGAGTCTGTGTCTGACACATTCTGATAATTGATTTGTAATCTTATTATGTACTGTTTTTTCATGTCCATCAAGATCATGACTTGTTTGAGTGTTTTAGCCCTTCCTAGGAAGCTTAAAGTATAATAGCTAGTATAAGAGTGGTGCATAGACTTTGATGCACCCTACACTCTAGAAAATGTGGTAGATCACATGAGTGTAGTAGGACCTATGTTGCGTGGAAGAAGCTAAGTCATACTCTATTGTGTTCTTCCTCTATAATTTGTCTTGGTGAACATTATAATATAGTACTACATTAAGTTAGAAGTTAAAAGCCTTATAAGTCCTCTGTATACTCCTATATATCTTTAACCTTGTTGCTTTCCCTAGCTAGCTAAGTTAGCTAGTTTGTTGTTAAGCTCACATGTTTCCTTGTGTATATGATGCTCGATCATAATATACTCATTTGAAAAGCTACATTGATATAGGTGTCAATAGCTTCCACAACCTATTGTTAGTTTCATGGGTTTCATCTAACAAAATGGGGGTTTGAATGGCTTAGCATTCCATTTTGTGGTCATGGATTTTCCATAATACAGATATCAACAATGCATTATGCGTGCCTCTACGTACCAACGTACAAACTAAGAATCCAGCCAAGATCAATGACTCACCCATTGGGATCTTACAAAACTAGTGACTCATCTATTACATAACATCTAGCCAAGAGATCCAAAGTGGTGACTCATTGCCTTTGACTTATTATGCATCATGATGCATCCAAAAGGATATGGGTATATGCTCCAGTTCAGCATGTCTTTTGTGGAAATTAAACAAGAATCTCACAATTGCTCAAAAGAACTACACATCATCATGCTAGTAGTATTAGCCATCATTTTTGGTAGTAGGTCATTTGTTGTTGCTCGATCAATCAAAGGAGAACATATGGACTTTGTAAGGATGTTATGTGCATCAAATAGACTATTCACCACATTATTTTGTTGGAGGATGTCAGAGCCTACTATATACCTTGAATGTTTTACTTCATGGTACAAGTGAATAGGGGCAAGCACATCAAACTATTTCTCTAGACTAGAACATTATTGATAGTTGGTATTGAGTTGTATATTGAGTATGAATTCTATTTTGCTTAGAGCATACATATCAACATTCTTTTTTTACTCTTTGTAATGATGACTTGTATTAATGTGCTATAGAGACCAAGACTTTGTTTTACTTAATAAAGCTTTATTTATCATGTATACATATGACTCCAATCATACTCTAATGTACCCATAATATTTTCTGTGATAAGAAGAATAATGATATAATGTTGTGAATTATAGATGGTTTCATTGGATCATTGAGGAGACAACCTAGAATGATCCGTAAGGCTCTCTATGCATATGATATGTAATATGTAGGACCCATGGTAAGTTTTAGAGTTCTATTCTTGGATCCCAAAAAGTAACTTCTTTTGAACCAGATCTACCACATCATCAGTGAACTCCATGCACATGACGACACGAGGGCACCAAAGAATCCAACCAAGACCAGTGACGAGAAATCAATTGTCGCTATTGATGCAGCACGACACATCCAGTGCCATATATATGCCACGCCATTGCCAGAATACTAATGATCAATGCACCATCTCCATGCTCCTTTTCCTACCACACGAAGAAAGGTCCATAAATAAATACGCATGTACATCCATATGCCACCCCAGCTAGTCATACATCATTCTTGGGCTCGGTTGGACGCTGTTAACTAGCCCACCATTCTAGCACGAGACATCCCCCATTCCACATTTGCCAACACAACACCAGCCATCAGATACATAATCGATGGTACTGATCGTCCTACACATGTGCATCACGGTAGGTGCCTTAGAATATTTTATTTTTCCTCCCTTTTATTCACTACAAGAGACTTGTGGGCCCCAATGGCTCCAACACACCGCGCACATCGTGGGACACCTCCACCTACCAGTCCTCTACCAAGTGCATATATTGACGAGAGGATAGCACCGCTCCAGAGCCACTCCTACCACTACTATTGCTGTAGCCGGGCCAAGAGATATCCTGGACTCCAAAGCTGCAAAGGAGGAAAACAACAAGTGGTAAGACTTGCTTGTTCTCTGATCCCAAGTGCATCTAGTTCTTTTTTCTCCCTGATCTCTCTCCCTCTCTCATATATGTGTTCCTCGTCTGAGCCATTTCTTTCGACCACTTCTTTGAGTTTAGAACGCGTATATATTTCTTGGTTTTTTTGCATCTGTGTGTGTGCAAACTGTTTTGTCATCACCCTTTGCTTTCTTTGTTCGGGTGCATAGGTCGAGGGTACTTCTTTAGTCCTATTGTTTTTATTCTCTTGACCCTCTTGTCTTCAAGATCGGATCTCTCAGAAGACATCTGAATCAAGGCAAATAAATACATAGTGTCTGCCATGTTGCATCTTTGTGACTTGGATTGGTCATAAGTCACATGAGAGTAGAGTCCAACGACGGAGGTAGCTGCCAGTCACAATGCCTATTATATGTGCAAAAGGGCAAGATGGGTTGGGAGGGTGTAAGCTAGTGCGATTGATTTGTGTTGTTTTCCTTCCTATGAAAGCCTCCTCATATGAAACCTTAATTCTTTAGGATCAGCGATATTCAGATGCGTCAACAAGGCTCATCTCTACAACAAGACTCCATGATTCCTCTCGATGATGCGACGTCGTCCAAGAGGAAGAGGAATCGACCAGGGAATCCTAGTAAGTCCCCTAATCCTATACCTACCACTTGAATTACATGATTATTAAAAGATGACTTTTACATTGAGCAATTTGAAGATTTCTTTTGTGGTCTAAACGATTGACAATTTGATATTATGTGCACAGAACCTGATGCAGAAGTGGTTGCACTATCACCGCGGACGCTACAAGCGACGAACCGATTCGTGTGCGAGGTGTGCCACAAAGGTTTCCAGCGGGACCAAAACCTGCAGTTGCACCTGCGCGGCCACAACATGCCCTGGAAACTGAAGCAGAAGGACCCAAAGGAGCCACGTCGACGGGTGTACACCTGCCCGGAGCCAACATGTGTGCATCACAACCCATCTCGGGCATTGGGTGACCTCACGGGGATAAAAAAGCACTACAATCGCAAGCATGGTGGTCAGAAGAACTTGAAGTGCGACAAGTGCAACAAGCGCTATGCTGTCGAGTCCGATTGGAAGCAGCACTGCAAGACTTGTGGCACACGTGAGTATCGCTGCGAGTGCAACGCCCTCTTCTCCAGGTTAGTTAATTATTTGATTCTCAACCGTTGATGGCAGCGAAGCTACTAGAACAAATCGAAGGGGAGTCTGCCTGTGGGTGCATATACTTTTTTTATAGCGATGCATACATGGTGAAATTTTAATTGTGCCCATTAGTTTGTAATCTGGCATGGGTGCATCTGAGCCATTCTTAATAATAACCTACCTTCGCCCTTGACCATGGCCTAGTCGGCCAACTATTTTTGTTTGGAGAAAGGAAGCCATATTCCACAAAATTTGATATCTAGCTAGACACTTAATGGACCACCTCATTTCTAATAGAGCGATACCTCGTCGTGAACACCCTATATAAGATGGTGTTATTTTGTAAGCTTGCTCTTCTAGGATTCCTGCACACAAGGGCTGATGGAGATACATATGGATACATGTTCTATTAAGAGTAGCATTTGTGCTCGTTCTACGTTATCATAAAATTAAACTTGGGCTGATTTCTTGATTCTTTTCTGTGAAATTCAAGCATGCAGTTGGTTTAATTTGCACGGCCAAGCTAGTACAGTTTGTACTCGGTCAAATGTTACGTTTGCAAAGGTGGTTATATCTCCAGCATTTCACCAGTAATTATTACTCCATTCATTCAGTACATTTAAGAACAGATAATATTTGACTCGCCAATTAATGTAGTAGCTTTGTTCCTAGAATTTCAGCTCCATAAATAAGTAGCCTCCTGCCACTTGTAGAATTTCTGCTCTATAAATAAGTAGCCTCTTGCCACTTGTAGAATTTCTGCTCCATATTAGCATCGCCACTTGTAGAATTTCCACTCAATAAATAAGTAGGCTTCTTGCCACTCATTAAATAAGTAGACTTCCTGCCCCCTATAGAATTTCTACTCAATAAATAAGTAGACTTCCTTCTAGAAAGAACAGGATAATGGTCGGCTAGATGTTATTGGTTTATAATATTATAAGTAGCTTTTTTACTCACTCAAGATTTGTATGAAATCTTTATTTAATTAATAAAAATATTATACTAATAAATTGCTAGTTACCACTTGGGTCAAAATATTTGCACACAATTGATTTGCACTCTTGAATGTGTATGCTTGACACCCTTCATCAGATTCAAGAGGTTTTGCAAGTCGCTTAAACATAAATTAAATATGCATGATATATAAGGCTAAAGCTAAAACACGTACGCCCACCTATCAATTAATTGAGCAAGGCAAGTAGAACGTGGCCAAGCCAACAATTCCTAGCTTGTATGCACAGAGAATCTTTCCAGGATTTGAATAGAAATAATACAGAGTTCTCATCAACCGTACTCCGTACATCAGATTTCAAATATATTTGAAGCATGTTGTCGGAAACAAAATGTGCCGCTCAAAATGAGCTATATATATATTTTTATGAAGTTTTATAAAACATGTATAGTTCGAACCAGTCAAAACACAATTGGAATCAGCAAAAACTAGAACTAGTCCAACCAGCAGCAATCAGCCATAACATACTTGGAACCAGATTCTATTCCAACTACGCACACCCAGTTCAAACCTGTGAGAACACAGTTTCAACCACACTCAAAAACCCAGTTAAAACTGAACCAGCAGCAATCAATTCCAACTAGACTCATTTATAACCAGTTAGAACGGACAATGTACAAACTAGTTCCATCCTGACCCAGTTCAAAATAGTCAGAACTCACTGCTTCAAACCAAATTGGTAGCCGGGTTGGCGGAGGTGTTGTTGGCTAAGGACAGAGAGTTGGTGGGTTAATTGGCTTAGTGAGCACATTATGTACGTTTGTAACTTATGTGTTTCCAAACTAAATAACCTAATAATTATGTATTGAAGTTCATAGTTTTACACTAAAGAGTTTACACTGTAATTGCCAAGATATGTTTTTTTTGGGTGCTATAGAGTACGTACCATGTAATGTTTCCAACACTCTTTAGTGTGAAGCCATGAAGAACCACTTGTTATTTTAGCATCTTTCAGAGTATTTTTTTTTTGCCTTGTTGCATGATTTCCCATATAAGCAGTGTACACCTAATATATATTTCTCACTGCCAGCTATATATACTTAACATGGTTACATGGTCTCTATTTTTTTCTGTGAAGCACGCAATATTAATGTTGCCACTTTTGCTTACAGAAAAAACAGCAGGTATATATTTTTGTAAGCTCAGACCAATAACAGCCTAAGACAACGTCTATTTTTTATTTGACGAGTCTTTGGTATTTGATTTTATATTGATTGTTATGTTCTATTATTTATTCATAAACGGGTCCTAATATTTTTATTGTCATCACAACTGTTGGTAATTTCAAGGTTGTACCTCAATATATGTCGCCACCTGCTATTTATCTGATGACATATTTTTTGGGTACTAAATTTGTCAGCTATAAGTTGATTGTGTATTTGTGGTTTATGTTTTGTTCTACTGTGGGTTACATTTTTAAAAAAAAAGTCTGATTTTGACCATATAAAAATTTGTCGATAGATAACCGGACACTCCCATGTATGTATATACTCGTTTGTACAGTAGTATCCATAGATTTTGAGTTTTGATCACTCCTCCATCCACGTACGCATGCAGGAAGGACAGCTTCGTCACCCACCGCACTATGTGCGAGGCAGCACTGGCAGCAGATCATCGCCATACCGCCCAGATGCCGCCGACGGGCGTCAGCCTCTACGTCGACTCAGGCAGCGACAGCCTCGGGCTCTCCGGCGCCGCCGCCCACATGCATGGCTTCGCAGATCAAGGAGGCCAGTCCTCTTCAGCAGCCGAAGCCTCGCTGTTTGACCACATCATGCCATCCTCATCCTACCCGGGCTCCTCCATGTTCCGCTCCCTGCCGTCAGACTTCTCGTCGTCGTCGTCGTTCTTCCTCGGCGGCGGCGCTCATCATGCTACCAACGATCAAGACTTGTCTGAGCACGGCGGTGATCACTACTCCCAAGGCAGCCAGGGCAATCTGCCCCACGGCAAGGCGCCCATGCATGCCCTGCCCGAGTACCAGCCAAGCATCAGAAGCCACGGGCTCTTATCTGCAACCAGCGGTGGCGCGTCTGATAGCCAGGGCCCTCTGCTCCACAGCAAGGAGCCCTTCATCCATGGCCATCACCTGAGCTGGTCCGGCAGCAGCAGCAACATCGATCGTGGCAACGTGATGGCGCCCATCGGAAGCCACTTCGGCGCCGGCGGCAGCAACATCGATCATGGCAACGTGATGGCGCCCATCGGAAGCCACTTCGGCGCCGGCTTCCCATCCCTGCAGTACAATTATGCATCTCCATCTCCATCGGCCGGGCTCTCGGCGACGGCGCTCCTGATGAAGGCGGCGCAGATGGGCTCGACGTCGAGCACGACCCGCACCGGCCCCAGCGCGCTGCTCCGTGCAGCCGGCTTCACCGGCACCGACGTCGTCAGCGGCCAGGGGACTATCAGGGCAGCCGCAGAAGAAGGGATGTCTCACGAGGCACACTTCTATGATCTCGTCATGAACTGTACACCGTTAATGGGAGGCACCACCGGCACCGGCGGCTTCTCCGGCACTGCAGGGATGGCGGGCGTGGACGGCAGCAATCTGAGCACAAGAGACTTCCTCGGCGTCGGCATGGACGACGCGGCGGCGCCGCCGGGCCCCCACATGGGCGCCCAGCTGGACCCGACCCAGATGAAATGGTTCATGTGATGGATCAAGCCAGGAATGATGAACAACAATACTAAACTGAAGATCGTCGATCCTGCAGGTGAAAGCTAATTTTTTGCATGCATGGAACGGTACGGTAAGCTAGTGAGTGATGATCAGACAGATCGAGTAAACTTGAACTAGTTTTTGCTTTCGTAAGTTAATTTCCGATTTCATATGCTGCCATGATTGATATGGTTAGCGCAGGGCTGCAAATGCGATGCAGCTAAACTTGTTGATTTCGTTAATTTTTTGGTACAATAATTTCGTGGTGTACCAGGGAAAAGAGTAGCTCCTCCCCCCGCGTCGCTCCTGGGGGCGGCTCGGGCGGGCTAACCCTAGCCCCACCGCCACCCCCCACCTCCCATCCCTCCATCCTTGCCGCCGCCTGAGCGGGGTGCCGGAAGCCCAGCCGAACACGAGGACAGCGGCGGCAGGGCCTTTTCCCGCTCGTATGGCGAGTTGGCGCGGCGGCGGGCGCATCTTCAGGCGGCGGTGGAGAGCATCTTCGGCGGCGGGACGACGACGCTGGCGGGGGCCTCCTCCCCCCATGGCTGGAATCCGGCTGGCCGTTGCTGCGGTGGGTGGTGTGGATCCGGCGGATCTGGGGCTCCTGCCCCTTCTCCGCCCTCCCTGGCCGTGGGAGGCCCTGGTGGTCGGCGTGGGTGGAGCCGATGGTGGAGGCCACTGTGCTTCCCTGTGCGGTGGCTTGGAGGAGGCTCGGTGGAGGTGGTTACCTTGTTGGGCGCTAGTCGTTGACAATGCCCTGGGGTTCCTGCCTCCGGCGGCTCAGGCTTGGGGGCGGATCCGGTACCTCGACGACCGAATCTGGTCCCCTAGGCGGTGGATGGCGCGGGGAAGGCGGCGGTGGATGGCCCCGTGCTGGGCATGGCTCGGTGGCAAGCCCATCTCTGGAGATCGGGAGCTGTTTTCTTCGGCGATGTCATGGTGGCATGGCTAGTCGTGGATTCAGCACGTCGGTGGTGCCATGGTGGTGCTACGAGCGGTGCCTGGTCCGGATGGAGGCTGCTCTTCTCCGTTTGGGTCTCGTCAGCGGACAGGTGGGGCTGTTGCTTATCTGGTGCATGGGGTAGCGGCGGGGTTCCCCCTCTCTGCTCGCCCCCTGCTTTCTTCTTCGTGGTGGTCATTTTGTGGGGTGGTTGGGGTTGTGCTGGCTTTGGGGGCGGTCTTCGTCTATGCCGTCTCCCCCCCATGCCCCCACTGTCACCGTGGAGCGGCCGTTATGAGGATGGAGGCCATGGTGTCCTTGGAGATATTGGTTCGGGGCTCCACCCCGGTTCCGGTACTTTCAGGGTAATGGCGGTACCAACGACGGGGGCTCGGTCGGCGGCGGCTGCGGCTTCGGCGGGCGGATGGTGGATGCGCACGATGGCAGGAGGTTGGTATTCGGCAGGTGGTCTAGCGGGGTGCTGGCACAGCTTTGCGGCTGCTCGCGTGGCCGGCGCGTCGACCCCGGTGAGGCTTCTTCTGGATGGCCCGCAGTGTCGTCTTGGTTGCTGGCGGGGACCCGACATCTTGACCGATGCCTGTGCTGGGGTTTCTTTAGGCAAAAGCCTGGCGACGGCGACACTTGTGGGTGCCGCTCCCCTGTTGAGGGCATCGTGTCCCCAGCACACTTCATGGGTGAGAACCTTGTCCTGCTGTCGACGGACGACGGCGGTGCTTAGGCGTCGTAACCTTCTTGAAGGCGTCGTTGTGGAACTCGACTCGGTTGGGATGTCTTGGGCAGTGCTAGTTCGTCGTTTCTGCCATTGTGTTCGTGGTTGGTGCCAGTGGTGGAGTAGGCATAGCTTGTTTTTAGTTGCTTTGTGTTTTAGTTGTTTTTCCTAGTCTTCAGTTGATTGCTGCCTCAGTAGTGAGCTCCTAGTGGTTTAAAGTGGAGGCTTGTGTCAATGACCCAATCCGACCGAGTTCTAGTGGTTAGAGCCTTGTGTCGATGTCCCAGTCCGACCAAGCGTGGAGTTGAATAGAGTTGAGTTGGCGCTTGTTATGGCGCGAATTGAGTTGTCTTGGTACCTAGGTGTGCAGAGGGAGTAGGATACCCTCCATAATTGTATATGTGGTTTTCGCCCAGTTTCACTTTAAAAACTGGGCGGGGCACTTGTCTTCTTTTTTCTTTATTCGTCTAATAGAAATCGCGGCAAAGCTTTTTCCGTTCTTTCGGAAAAAAAATAATTTTGTGGTGTTTTTGTAGAGGCCGGACCAGACCAGAATTTAAGCACAATGTTTTGGAGCTTAACTGCTGTTGTTATGTCGTGCTTTTCTGGATATGCTGTGGTGTTGTTGTTGCATGTGATGTGGTGGTCTCGTCGTATTTCATGCATGTTGGGTTCTTCTCTGGGTCGTGCTCCTTAATTTCAAAGCTGAAAGGGGGCTGGCGGTGCAGAATGCAGAACCACATATAGGCAATGGTTGTGGTCTTTGGTCGATCAGGAGTTCAAGGCAGCACACAGGAGCTACGTGTACACCAACAAAATTCTACTGAAGCACGCATCATCAGTGCATAATGTTTTTATGGAACATCATCAGTGCATAATATGGTTGTTGCTTTGCCTACTTCTCGACTTTGCTGTCCCTGACCAACTCCCCATGCACACAGCCCTCCCCTCACTGTATCACACACACACATGAACTATACTGATAATCCCAAACAACTCGAGCTATTCTGATCAAGTAGTTTGTTTTTTGGCTTTAGCTTTTTTTTTGTTAGAAAATCGTTTGGTAAAATAGTTTGTCATGGTTGTTGCAAACGATGGCTGCAATACCCTTCTATTTTTTCCTCTTTTTTCGTCTTCTTTTTTCCATTCTTCCGTCTTCACTCTCCACCTTATCTGCAAACCTTCACCACATGCGTGGGCGTGGACGCTGCCTTCGTGCTGGCTTCACCCCACCTTCGCCCCTCCCGCTTAGCGCCTCTAGTGCCTCCATTCCTTGCACCCCACGTTGATGAGTCTCCAAGGCAAATATGACTGATTTGCTGATGGCCCTCACTCCACACTTCATTGATGTGCCTCGGGCTCATGGGAGCGAGAGGGAGAGTTTCTTTTTTTTAGCTCCTACTCATTGATCGTGTGTAGGAGTTGTTCTTTTTTCATTTGCAGGAGTTCCTTTACCAAATCTACAGGTAGTTATTTTTCTCAGACTCTATCATTAGAAAAACATTTGGCAAAACAACTTCTCATATAGTTGTTGAAAATAGTAAAATTACTATAATACCCTTTCTATATTTTTCTCTTTTATGCCTTATTCTCTTTATTCTCCTTTGGAATCCACCTTGACATTCCTATACCACATACATGGCCACAAACGCCACCTCTATGCGGGCCTCCCACGCTCCACCCCCTCCCGCCTAGCGCCTCTAGTGCCTCTGTTCCTCGCGCCCCATGTTGATGAGTCTCCAAGGCAAATCTGACTGATTTTCTAATGGGCCTCCACTCTGCACTCCATTGATGTGCCTCAGGCCCATGGGAGCAAGAGGGAGAGCTCCTTTTTTTAGCTACTACTCCTTGTTCGTGTGTAGGAATTGTTCTTTTTTCGTGTGCAGGAGTTCCTTTACCAAATCCACAAGTAGTTCTTTTTTTCTCTGACTGTATCATTAAAAAAACATTTGGTAAAATAACTTCTCACAGTCATTGAAAATAGTAAATTACTATAATACCCTTCTCCATTTTTTCCTTTTATACCTTCTTCTATTTATTCCTCTTCGGAATCCACCTAATTACCAGACCTAGACCACATACTTGGCCACAAAGGCCACCTCTTGCGGGCCTCCCACGCTCCACCCCTCCTGCCTAGCGTCTCTAGTGCCTTTGTTTTCCTCGTGCCCCACGTTGATGAGTCTCCAAGGCAAATCTGGCTGATTTGCTAATGGGCCCCTACTCCGCACTCCATTGATGTGCCTTGGGCCCATGGGAGCGAGCGGGAGAGCTCCTTTTTTTAGCTACTAGTCCTTGTTCATGCGCAGGAGTTATTCTTTTTTGTGTGCAGGAGTTCCTTTACCAAATTTATAAGTAGTTCTTTTTTTCTCCGACTCTACCATTAGGAAAACATTTGGCAAAACAACTTCTCATATACTTGTTGAAAATAGTAAAATTACTATAATACCATTCTATATTTTCCCTGTTTGCCTTTTTCTCTTTATTCCTCTTCTGAATCCACCTATTGCCAAACATATACCACATACATGGCCACAAACGCCACCTCTGTCCGGGCCTCCCACGCTCCACACTAATGCGTCTCCAGGGCAAAAAAGAAAATCGAGCTAATACGTCCATGTGTCTCACTCTATGCTTCATTGGTGCGTCCCACGCTAATGCCACACGCTAAGCCCACATGAGTGAGAGGGAGATAAGCAAAGCTTCTTTTCTTTGGCTCCTGCTCCCTATTCGTGCTCCTCTTAGTTCATTTATTTCTGGAGCTTTATTTGTGCAACGGTTCAATGGTAGAGCGTTTTGTTACCATAGTCAGTGAAACTTCTCGAGGAGTGTTACCAAATGTGGCGTTAACCATGGCATAATCTGCATAATCTTTAGTTTCTACAACACCAATGTAACGCCATAGAGGGCTATATTTGTTATGTTGTGATGTGTTGATGCGTCCTACTCCATGCTTAGTTGATGCACACGCTGAGACCTTGGGAGCAAGACGAAGCTAAGCAAAGCTTTCTTTTTTTTTTTTTTTGGCTTGTGCTCTTTGCTCGTGCTCCTCTTAGTCGTTTATTTTCTAGAGCGTTATTCGTGCAACGGTTCAATAGGAGAGTGTTTCGTTACTAGAGTCATGGAGCTGCTCATGGAGCGCTACCAAACATGCGTAACTATATAAGGGAAGTTTCTATTGTATATATGTGAGGCACATCAAAAGTTTTGATAGGGAACATTTGGAAGTAGCAAAATTCTATAGAACAAAGGGTGAAGGCTTGAAGGATATATCATCAAATTTGTGGCGGAACATCTTTAGCTACAGAGAATAATAAATGACGAATGTATTTTTTGTCATATGTGCTTCGTGAATTGTGAAATATGGCATAATCTTCAGTTTCTGCGACACAAATGTAACGCCATAGAATAGAAGGCGATATATTTGTAGTGCTGTGGTGCATTGATTTGCCCCACTCCATGCTTAGCTGATGTGCATGCTGAGCTGCAGGAGCTGGGAGCGAGAGGGAACTAAGCAAAGCTTCCATTTTTGGTTCTTGGTCCCTGTTCGTGCTTCTCTTAATTCGTTTATTTTCTAGAGCGGTAACGCTAGTGAAAATTCTGTTTCTTCAGGAGGTCTGAGTCACTGGCCCGCCGTTTTCTTTGTACTGGTGCCTGGTCATCTCAAACCGCTAGGCCGGTAGAAAAAAAGTGTGGCGCCAGTGGAAAGGCCGGCTGTACCAGTGGTTACTCGTGCAATGGTTCTACGGAAAACGTTTTGTTATTACCGAGAAGTCGTCGAGTGCTACCAAACGCGGCGTAAGCGTAACTACTTATAAACTATATGAGGGGAGAAGGATCATCTATCTATCCTATACATGTGAGGCACATCTGAAGTTTTTGCTAGAGAACATTCGGAAGTAGCTAAATGCTACAGAACAAATGGTGGCACGGTCTGAAGGATAGTCCACGTGAAGAGGGAGAATGAGGGAGAGAACCCGCCGGGCGCGCGGCCTGGTGTGGAGTTTGCTTGCCTGCGTGCTCTGCTACTGTTACCCACGGGGAGTCAGGGAAACGTTCGCACGTAGGCGGTGCGTGCAGTGTACATTGTACGCACGCCGTCGTCGGGGGTTACGTCTCGGGGAGAATGAGAATGAGAACGAGAACCACCGAACCAGCACCCCCGGCCTGATCGGTCTACGCTTGTGCATCACCATAGGGTCCCGTGTCACAGAATATTTTCTTTCTCTCCCTTTTCATTCCGTGCGAGAGACCTGCGGGCCCCAATGGCCCCCACGCGCCGCGTGGGCCGTGCGACCACTCCACCTGCCCGGTCGCTGTCCGTCTCTATTCTGAGCCAGCCAGCCCCGGGCGTGCCCGTCCCCGTGCATCATATATTAGCGAGAGGCAGGCTGCGCAACCACTCCCACCACTCCCTACTATTGCTGCTGCAGCAACCGGGAGAGCCGCGGAGGAGGAGGAAAGCAACAAGCGGTAGGGTTCGCCTGTTCCTCGCGCAAATTCCTCGGCGTTTTCTCGGTGTTCTTCATCCTGGTTGCGCTATTTTAATCGAATCCTGCCGGTGTCCGATTATTCTCTGCTCGTTGTTTTGGAGCGTTTGTTGCGGACGATGGAGAGCCCATCTGCTCCGATCCGATTCAACAAAGCGCTGGCTACTATAGACTATTGCCTTTCCCCAACCTCTCTCTCTAGCCCTATTCTGTATCGGTCGTCTGTTCCTCGTTTGTTTGAGCCATTTCCTCTCCAGCCGCTAGCTTCTCTGAGAGCTTTGGCACGGGTTTGATAATTTCTTGGTTTCTTGCGGCCGAGTCGTGTTCGTGTGTGAGTGCAACCTGTTTGTCATCTCCCTTGCTTTGTTTGCTTGCACGGGGAAGGGAGATGGATATATGATGGGTGGTCTATTTGGTTCGTTGTGGCATGTTCTGGCGCACATACGCACAGATTTATCCATCCGATCCATCCATCCATCGTCCTCGCTTCTTTGCTATATCTAGAGCTCACTGCTAAATCTTGGTCGTCATATTTATTATCTCCTTCTCAGTTCTCACACGCTGTGCTCTCTTCTATATATGGTTTTCTTTTTCTTGTTCCTCTTTGTCCTTTAGATCTCTCTCGCAAGACGCCGGAATCCAGGCAGATAGAAACACGGCGCCCGCCTGCCATGTCGTCGCCTCTCTCTGACTCGGACTGGTCGTCGGTCACCTGAGAGCAAGTAGAGTCCAACGACGGACGACGGACGGAGGTAGCTGCCAGTCACGCAGCAGCTAGCCTCGCTCCTGCTGATCGACCGACCGAGTAAGCCAAAGGAGCTCCGTGTTTTCTTTCCGCCTTCCGATGGCGGCCGCCTCGTCCGCGCCCTTCTTTGCGCTCGCCGACACCCAGATGCAGCCACAGCAAGGCTCCTCCTCTCTGCAGCAGCAAAACAACACTGCCGCTCCCGGCGCCGCGGCGCCGCCGCCGCCCAAGAAAAAGAGGAACCAGCCAGGCAACCCAAGCAAGTCTCCCGGCCCTAGCGGCTTACCCTCTTGTGATTATTTTGCTCAACGATCGAATCCGATCGACGAGATGATCGATTATATTTATTTTTTATTTGTTGTCTAATCATCTATGGATGATCGATACAGATCCTGACGCGGAGGTGATCGCGCTGTCGCCGCGGACGCTGCTGGCGACGAACCGCTTCGTGTGCGAGGTGTGCAACAAGGGGTTCCAGCGGGAGCAGAACCTGCAGCTGCACCGGCGGGGCCACAACCTGCCGTGGAAGCTCAAGCAGAAGAACCCGCTGCAGGCGCAGCGGCGGCGGGTGTACCTCTGCCCGGAGCCGAGCTGCGTGCACCACGATCCGTCACGGGCGCTGGGCGACCTCACCGGGATCAAGAAGCACTACTGCCGCAAGCACGGCGAGAAGAAGTGGAAGTGCGACAAGTGCAACAAGCGCTACGCCGTGCAGTCCGACTGGAAGGCGCACGCCAAGACCTGCGGCACCCGCGAGTACCGATGCGACTGCGGCACCCTCTTCTCCAGGTCCGTCCGTTAATTCCTCGTTCCTCGTTTTTTTTTTCCTCCGGCCGCCGCGGCCGCTCCGTTCCCGACCGCCGGTGCCGGCCCGGCATGATGAGCTGCTTCGAATTGGATTATTCTCTCTCTCGGTCTAGTATAGCTTTTTGATTGCCGTTTCTTTTCTCCATTTCTTTATGCACCCCTTTTTGCAATGCATGATTGTGTCATGATGAGAGGCGTTCGATGATGTGATGCGTTAGGGTTTGGGCTGTCAGTAGCAAAGACGACGCTCGGTTTAGGATTCCGATCCTGCGCGGGGCTAGAGACTAGCTAGAGAGAGAGAAAAGCGACGTTCAGGAGGAGCTGCTCCCACGTGAGCTTCTCTTGTCGGGAGGGGACTGGAGATATGCGCGCAGGCACTCTTCCTGACATGGTTCCTCTTTTCACCTCGTAATCCACGCCTCGCGACTGCGAACTTGCATCCCCACCTGTTCACGAGATGCATGCATGGCGGCGAGACTTGCCAGAACTGACCACGCACGCGCTCTGCCGTGGTACCGGCTGGCTGGCTTCGACCCGGCTAGCCGGCGGCTCCGGCTAATTGTTTCGTTTCCTTCTTCTCACTCGTTTTTACTTGTCACATTCCTGTATTTTTCTGTACTGTACAGCTGGTGTGCATCTGTCGTACATACAGTACACGTACACGTTTCTCTTGGTATATATGTGCTGTAGTTTAGTGCATTGTGCATAGCTGGTTTCTCTTATATCGGGAAAATCTTGCGCTGATTTCTTGATTCGTTTCAGTGAAATTCAAGAATTAAATGATGTTAGTTTGCACGGCCAGTCAAATGTTATGATGGCAAGGTTTTGTACTCATTCTACCTACAGCATTGCTCGAGTAATTATTATATTATTACTCCATTTCTAGTACATTTAAGAATTTACAGATAACATTTGACTCACTAATAATAAATGTGCTATAGCACACATATAGCACATATTAAAATTACTTTGCCTTAAATAAGTAGCTTCCTGCCACTTGAAGAATTGTCACTCCATAAATAAGTAGACTTACTGGCTTACTGCTAGAGAAGGGGTAATGATCAGCTAGATATTATTGATTTTAATATTAAGTAGCTTATCTTTACTCATTCATGATTTTGTATGCAATCTTTAATTAAAAAAGATTATGCTAGTACTACTAACGCTGGTGAAATATATCTGGCACTTAACTTTGCATTATCTTTAGTGTGTGTCCTTGACAACTAATTTCTTCCAAAAATATTTTTAAAATCCTCCAATTATAAGTGTCTTTGGCAAGTTTTTTTTTAAAATATGAATATACATAATAGTTTGTTTACATGTTTTCAAACTAAATAATGTCATACATAGATATTGGTGTGTGTATTTTTTTCATTATGGTTAACTAAATCTTTTCCTAAAAGATGTTTTTGAGGCCAGAGAGAGTATGTACCACATACTATTCCTTTTGTATGGAACTTCTAATGCCCCAATACTCTTTAGTCTGAAAAAAAAACTAATTGTGTCTTGAAATATAATGTACCTTTAGAATTCTAGGACATAATATGCACAAAGCAAAGGAAATGATGCATGTAATGCTCCCTTGATCAGGGAGATATATTTTAGTTGCATTGCCATATATATTTAGGTTGATGATAGATGATAATGGTATGTATGCATATCAATGTTGTCCTTTCGAATTGAGTTTGGGTTACTTTACCCATATATAATTTAATATATGGTTTAGGACAATTTTTGAATGCTTGGATGTCTTATATTTTAAGACTAATGAAGTACTTGCTGTTTTAGCATCATGCATACGGAATTAAGATGATAATAATATCTTGTTTTTCTTTGTGCATAATCTTCCCATATATTCCCCTCTGTGTTTCAATTAAAATACAAGGTATCCTAGAAATTTTAGGAGATATTATGATGTAAAGCAAATGCCTGCATGGAATGTAACCCTACCTTAACTATGGAGAGATATTTGTGTTGGTGATAGACATCAATGGTAGGTATGCATGCGAGTGATACCTTTTGAAACTAAGCTTGAGGGTTATTCTTCATCCAGAACCTCGATCTTGAATATAGTTTGAGACAAATTTTGAATTCTTATATAGCTATTTCAGGATGATGAAGTGTGAGTCATACCTACATATTGCCAATTATTTAATCAATTAATATAACATGGCCAAGGTTTTTTTTTTTTTGAACCGGTCCACGCAATGCTGCCACTAGCTTGCCTACACAAGAACGACATATTTGCAAACCCAAATAAACAGCCTAAAACAACATATAATTTTGATTTGAATGAGTGTCTATCTTGGCATTTGATTTTGTATCGGTTGTTATGTTCTATTTATTTATTCATAAACGACTTGAATATTTTTATGAAATCTTGCTAAGATATAATTGCAATGTTTTGTGAGGTAAAGTTGAATGTATTCTACTCTAAATTATATGTAAACAAACAAATTATATGTATATTCGTTTGTAATTTCTTTAGATTTTAAATCTTCCATCTTTTTCCAATTCTAACTATTCCATGTATGCATGCATGCATGCATGCAGGAGGGACAGCTTCATCACCCACCGCGCCTTCTGCGACGCGCTGGCTCGTGAGAGCGCGCAGATGCCGCCCCTGGGCGCCGGCCTCTACGTCGGCCCCGGCAGCATGAGCCTCGGGCTCGCCGCCGCCGCCGCCCAGATGCATGGCTTTGCAGACCAAGCCGGCCAGTCCTCTTCAGCAGCAGCAGCTGCCGCGCAGTTTGACCACATCATGCCATCGTCTTCAGGCTCCAGCTCCATTTTCCGTTCTCAGGCGTCGGCCTCCTCGTCACCTTACTTCCTCGGCGGGGGCGCTCCTCCTGCCGCCCAGGATTTCTCCGAGGACGGCTCCCAGGGCAGCCAGGGCGCTCTGCTGCACAGCAAGGCGCCGTTCCATGGCCTGATGCAACTCCCCGAGCAGCACCACCAGCTGGGGACGGGCAGCAGCAACGCCGCCGCCGTCGCCAACGGTAACAACAACCTCCTGAACCTTGGGTTCTTCTCAGCTAGCAACAACGGCGGTGGAACGTCCGCCGGCAGCCAGGACGCGCGCCTTGTCCTCCAAGACCAGTTCAACGTCACCGGCGGCGGCAGTGGAAGCGCCGAGCACGGCAACGTGATGGCGTCCCTCATGCTCGGAAGCCACCTCAGCGCCGGCTTCCCTTCCCTGTACAACAACTCATCTGCATCGGCCGGGATGGCCCAGAACTCGGCGACGGCGCTGCTGATGAAGGCGGCTCAGATGGGCTCGACGTCGAGCACCGCCCACAACGGCGCGCTGCTCCGTGGCTTCAGCGCGGGCAGCGACCAGGGGACTACTACTACTGGCAGGGCCACAGGAGAAGGGACGACGTCATCTCACGAGGCACACTTCCATGAACTGATCATGAACTCTCTGGCTGGCGGCACCGGCGGCTTCTCCGGCGCTGCAGGGTTCGGGGGCGTGGACGACGGCAAGCTGAGCACGAGAGACTTCCTCGGCGTCGGCAGGGGCTCGATGGCGCCGCCCGGGCTCCACATCGGCGCCCTGGACCCGGCCCAGATGAAGTGAAATGGTGCATGATGGATCAGGGAATGAAGAGCAAACAAGACAAGACAAGAAGAAAAATGCAAGATCGAAGGAAGTCAAATAAACAGACCACCATGCACGTGAAGGCTAGTAGCTAGCTTTCGCGCGCATGCATGGAACTGGAAAGGTAAGCTAGCGAGTGAGGGCCGATCAGGGAGATCGAGTAAACTTTTAATTAATCTAGTTTTATTTTCGTTAATTTCCGTGCTCATATGCTGCTGGCTGCTGGCTCTGCATGCAACTTGTTGGTTTTCGTAATTTCCGTACACAGTTCTGTGGAGTTTTTCAAAGTGTTTACCATTTAAAATTGGCTGGAGACGGGTGGTGTCCCGTGATGTGAAGCTCTCATCATGTGGAGGCCGGCCGGGCCAGAGGCCAGAATCTAAGCAGGATGCTTTGGACGTTTACTGCTTGTTGTCTCGTGCTCTTCTGGATATGCCTTTTCTCGTTGCATCATGATGATGTGGTGGTTATATTTCATGTTGGTTTCTTCTCTGGGTCGCGCTGCTTTCAAAGTTGAAAGGGGCCGGGGCCGGGGCCGAGCAGAATGCAGAAAGCATAGGCATTGATTGTGGCTTTGCTAGGTCGATCAGATCAGGACAGCGTGCAGGAAGAACTACTACGCCAAGCAGATGGACCAAAGCACGCATCCCAAGTGCCTACTAGTATGAAGGTTACCTACAGCTGCTTGACTTGTTGTCACTGCCGCTTGCGTCTCACACGTATGAAAAGAGACTGTACAGCATTCAGGCACATACATCGAAAGTTTTGCTAGGGAACAATCGGAAGTAGCTAAATGCTACAGAACAAATGGTAAAGGTCTGAAGGGATTTGTCCACGTGAAGAGAGAGACGCATGCAAAGTCTGTGCAGGTTTGGGAAAATTAGGACCAGAGACAGTGTCCTAGCGTCTGCTGCGTGTGCTACTGTTACCGAACAGGGAGTCAGGGAAATGTTTGTGGCGATCGATTGGGTGTATGAATGTACACTACTATACATTTGTTCTATAGTATACAGGAAGGTACAGTATAAGCCACTACATACAGGTAATTTTCGGAAATTGAAGTCTGCACAGGCATTTATATATGTCCAGCAAAACTCATTCATCATCTTGTAGTAATAACTTCCTTGCAACACATTCATTCCTTGCCCAGAGACCAACACATTCCTTGCAAGATTATCTGTCTTGCACGCAAGGACCACCAAACAAAATTATTCAAGGTCATGTAATTAAATTAAAAATAAATTTTTGACCAAATCAAGCTAATTAAGCACTAATAAGAGAGAAAGTCAGTAAAGCAACACACACGACTAGTAAACCTAAAAGCGACACTCCTTGATATAATAGCAAAAATCTTCATATAGCCCACCACCATCCAAAGCGCCGAGGAACCCAGTAATCACCTCCTCATGACCATATGGCGCTTCACGATCAATCCAACACCTGCTTGAACTTGTCTAGGAGAACAAGTTCTTGTACACCTTGTGTAATTCTTCTCTCTAACAGAACTATAAAACGACGTCTAGATGGTGGTGTGGTTGGCAAGGGAGGACATGCAAAGTGGTCTTAAGTCATGCTGATGTCGCTCGAAAAGCATATCTTTCCACCCTAGGCACTTAGAATGCACTAGTCTTTTTTTGGACAAAGACGACTCAAACAGGAGACGCCTCTTAATGGTCGGTGAACCAAGCTACCTCTAAAATTGCATTTTGTAGAGGTGACTTCAAAATCAACTGCCTTTGTGGGTAAAATTAGTAACCGCCTCTAAAGATGTATATGGTCTTGGATCCCATTTTATTTTTGTCAGCATAGTACTAACCACCATACCCATTTTTTGTCATTGTTCTAAACAGAAGGTTCAGCAAAAGAATAGTACTGTAAACAAGCTTTGGTTAAAAGGGTTTATTTTTGCAAGTGATCATGATGAATGAAAAGTAAAAATGACATATATGTTTCTAAATTTAGTGATGACCCGAAGTCGAGTCAGATGTTGAACTCAAATTCACAAGAATCGCACACAAGCAGACGCAACAATATATTACACACGTCAAAGGCCGTATCTTCTCTTCTCTGTCCGTTTCCGGAAACAGAATCCGGCGTGCGTGTCTGCTGACAAACCGCAATTCCGTCGAGGACAAGTCGCTGAGCCGCTTGGTGGCGCGCGGCGTACGTGACGTACGTTCCCTTCCCGGGCGCGATACCGATCGAGCGAGCGACCTACCACTTCGTCCTCTCTTGCCCAAGTTTCGACACGGCCGGCGGCGTCCTTTTCCCCTGTGATGAGTAGTTTTCCTGAGCCAAAGCTGTTGTGTGTCCGCGGTCCGCCGGCCGGCCCGCCCTGATCGGCGTCGCGTGTGGAAAACCGTGCCAGAAGAGAAAGGCGTCGCCGTCGCGCCTGCCTGGATTGCCCAGCTGCCGCTGCGTCTGCGAGCGACGATTCACACGGCGCTGCCGCTGCGGCCGCGGCAGAGGGCGCTAGCCGACGCGCTTCTGCTTCGCCCCCCTTGTTTCGTAAAAAAAGCAAAGCGTCGTCCAGCAGCGTCCAGCGATTCAGCAGCGCGCGGCAGCTTTAACTTTAAGGGCCGTGTTTAGACGCCGGATTCGGGCACCGGCGGATGCACCGTAGTAATTTTGTTTTTATTTGATAATAATAGTATAGATATTAATTAATTAGATTTAAAATATTTGTCTCATAAAATATAATAAAATTATATAATTAGTTTTTAATTTTATTTATATTTATTACTTTATGTATTTATTGATATTTAATATGATAGGAAATAGGAATTAAATTTGAGGCTGAATTTAAGGAACTAAATAAAACCTAAGTTCTAAGCACTGTTCCTGGATTCTACACCGCTTGCTGCACGATCTGCCGGCGTCTAGTAGGAACTCGCTGCGCGCCTGCGCCGCCGGTGTATCTGTTGGCTGGCGTACTCTTGCATGGGCTATATTGGAGCCTTATTTAGTTCCTCTCTAAATTTTAAATTTTTATACTATCTCTATCGTATCAACATCACATTAATCTTTAGACGTATAGATAAAATATTAGTGTGGTAAAAAATAATTAATTATATAGTTTGTCTGTAATTTGAAAAATGAATCTTTTGAATCTGCTTAGACAGACTATGAATAGACATTATTAGCTAAATACAAACAAAAGTATTTTACAATATTTTTCAATTTCACTTTTCACCGATTAAACAAGAGCAGGTCTCCACTACGTGCAGCTGCAGCTGCACGAGATGAAACTATTGACCTACTGTATCTCTGTCTCCGTGCATGTGAGTCGGCCTTGCTGGCTCTCCCTACGAAAGACGACTGACCGTGGCCGGCGCCGACGACGAAGCAGCTGATGAAGCGTGCATGTCTTTCCGCTGCCAGCTTTAATTTTTCCTACGGCCTCTCTGCTGCCGCTGCATGATGCAGCAGGCTCCAGCCGATGCTTTGTTCAAAGCCCTGGGACAAACGAGTAGTACTATATAACGTACTGCGCCTGGCGCGGTGGCGCCTGCTCGCCTGATGCCCGCTCGACGACACTTTCGATCGACATTATTGGCCGGGGACGAAGATGCGTCATGCATGGCTCTTGTTGCCTTGGCGGCTTGCCGGCCAACCCGAATCTCCTCCCGGCCGGCCGGATCGTCCCGGCACCACGCGCGTCCGTCCAGCGTCCATCCAATCCATCGATTGACCGGAAATTAGTACCACCACACATGCGCGTGGTACGCGTCACGTACGCGTGCTCCACCAGCTGCAAAAGGGATTTTCCATATATGTACTGCCTCGTGCACGTACCGTTAACGGACTTACGGCTGGCGGCTTGCATGCCCCTGAATCCCTGATGCATTGATAGCAACTCGATCGCGTACGTACACCACTGCGGCATCCCTGTCTTCATTCTTCGAGAAAGGCGCGCGGTGGAGAGCGGTGGACAGTGAGACTGCTGTATCTTCTCTGTACTCCTTAAAAGTCCCATTTGATGATGCAGAGGAGAGAAGTGAAGGAGAGAGTAGAGAGCTAGCTTGGCCCTTGTTCTGGTATCAAGCTGGACACGGATGCATAGGTATTAGTGGGTCTCGGTAGATATGAATGTGAGGAGGAATAGGAAAGAAAAGTAAAGTATATTATGATAAAGAAATTTTATAGACAAACAGAAGGCTAATTATTGTGTACTCCCTCCGTCCCTGAATAAATGTCGCTTCGCTTACCGAGAAACAAATGTCGGTAATTTTTATAAATAATAAGTATCATCGATTAGTACCATAATTAATATCATTGAAAAGATCTTTGAATCTGGTTTTTTTAATAAATTTATTTAGAGATACAAATACTGTATGTATTTTTTATACAAATCGAGTCAAACTTGTGGCACACATCCCACGGCGACACTTAAAAAAGGACGAAGGGAGTAGCTTAATAACTCTTATCACTTGACTTATAGCTAAATATATATTTACCTCTATTATTAACCATGCTCTTGACGTCAGGTTAGCGCGCTAGGGGGCCACTAGGGTGGAACGCTGCCGAGAGGTTGCCAAACGATGCAGAGCCAGCGGAAAGGTGGGGGCGAGCTCGTGGGCTCGCGGGCACACATGCTGAAGAAGATGATACGAGGTTGAAGATAATCTAACTAGCCACCCAATTAAGATCTATGGCTGTGATTTTTTAGAGAAACATAAAAATCAGGCACCTATTGTATACCATTTCTCTCTGAATCATTCCACGTCGGTTCTTGTTGCACTTGTAGTCGTTTGTTAAAAAATTATATCTCCACAAAAAACGAAAACAAAAAATATAAAAAAAAGGTTATGTGGTTACCGGCATATGGCACGGCCGGAAACGAAATAGCTAATCCACTATGTGGGCTTCCTTCCATTTCCAATCTGTTGGGCTCTGTCGTGTGGACGATCCACCGATGCACAGATATATAGGGGCCAGAAAACTAAACAGGCTCCATCTGATTCTTAGCACAGCCCAGTACTGCTATATTGTTTTTTATCTTTCTTTTTCTTTTTCCCCTTTTTTTTTCTAGGAGCACAAGTACTATCTCGTGTTGTTTTCTCGCATGTATTGTGATGGTAGTACGACTTGGCTTTGAGGCATGGGGTTAAACTATGAAACAAATGGATATGCTTGACACATTTGATCAGATAGATAGATTAGATTGATGATGTGGATCATTGTGAGATCAAATAAACCTTTTCGTAGAGTTTTGTTTGATAAGAGATAGAAATTGGTAGAGCACGTATATATATATGGGAAGACCATCAAAGCAACTAGTGAAGCGTGAAAAAAAAAAGTGGGCAGTGCCACGCAGGCACGCAGCCAAGAAACAAACGCCAATGCACAAACCTCGTTGAGCTGAAATCGATCGGATTCCAACTCGTTCTGTCCAGGGCCGATATGCCTCCGGCTTCCCTCTCGAGGTGGTTGTTGGCTCGGTGCGTACACAAAGGGCGTAATTGATATGGGACAGAATTCTCCGGCTAGGCTCGCCAGAGTCATATCCCCGTGTTTGATATCGTGGCTCATTATTTTGTCCTGACCACCGGAATGCAAATCGTCCTCTCTCTCTTGGCTCTGGCCGCACGCTCCCCCGTTGCGTTCCTCCTCGGCCTGGCTCTGGCCGCGCGTGCAGGCGATTTGGCGCCATGGTGGGAGGCCGTGGCGGGCTCCCGCGTGAATGGTGAAACTTTCGCGCGCTCCTTTGCCGTCCGAAATCCTCCGCCTATATTAACCCCCTCCTCCACCCGCTCCGTTCTTCTGCTCCAATCCCCACTCCACTCTCGTTGAGGTACCGGCGGCGGCGGCGAGCTCGGTTGCCGGCGCGCGGTGGTCTTCCCCGGACTTGATCTCTGTTCCCCCGGTGTGGATCTGCGTCCAGGCGACGCGGCTCCTGCCGTTGCCGGGCTCCGGCGAGGCCATCTGCTTCCGTCTTCGTCTTCTTCTCGGGGCAGCTTTGGTGGCGCTTCACCACCAGATCTGCTACTTCTTTCCCACCTCTCTTCGATCCGACCTGCTTCGACTCCCTCCGGCTGACCCGAGGTGAAGTCATTCGTTTTTCCTAATTGATACGGTCTAGGGTTTGGTGTTGCGCTTACATATTTGCTTTGCATGATTATTTTGATCTTGCTTTCGGTCTACGGTTCCTTCTTGCGGTTAGATCTGTGATATGGCTCATGTTATTCAGTTACTTCATGTTGAACTTGACTACTTTGATGTGGCTCATGTTGAACTTGTCCACATTTCTATCATTTTAGGGTGGATTCTGTATTTATTTGTACCTACTGATGCTTCAACATGGTTATTGTGTTCAGTTGGATCTGGTTATAGGACTTTTTTTTACAGTACTATTGTTGTCAACTATTATATTCTTATTCTGTTGGATGGGTATATTTGTGATGATATTGTTTGAGAAAGGTCGATGATGACTAGCTTGTGAGCACTGGGAGGCATTGATTTGAATGTTGTCGTGCTATTTTAATTATGAATGCATACACTCTCATGTAGAGGCCAGCCAAGGTCTATTAAATTGTCTTATACATTTCTGAATGCATGTAGATGGATGAAAATAAACAACATTTGATGATGGCTAGGCAAGCAGCTGGGATGGTTGCTGTGATGGTGTGCTTTGTGGTTAGTAGGCTTAGGAAGATTGCTGGAAATGAATGCATCCCCTATGGGCCTAGGACTCATGCTGAGAGACATAGGCAGAGCACACTCCAGATGATGTACAATTACAATGACACTGAGTGCATAGCCATGCTACGCATGAGAAGGGTTCCTTTTTTCATTATGCAACCTGCTTCGTAGTAGGGGCCTTGTACCTAAAAGTGTTGGATGCCCAGTTGAGGAGCAGGTAGCAATGTTTCTGCATGTGGTTGGTCACAACCAGAGATTTAGGGTGGTCCACCAATCCTTTAGAAGGTCTATTGAGACAGTTAGTAGAATCTTCCATCAAGTGTTGTATGCTGTTGGTGAGCTGAGGGGTGAATTGATCAGGGCTCCTTCCACTACCACACACCCTAAGATTATGGGTAGCCACAGATGGTTCCCTTTTTTCAAGGTATAAGTTAATTACTTTGATTTCTTGTTGGGTAGGTTCACACATTTGCTTATGCATATTTCTTGGTTTATGTAGAATGTAATTGCTGCCTTTGATGGTACTCATGTGTTGGCAAGGGTGCCTAGACACATGCAGCAAGCCTTCAGGGGTAGAAAAATAAGCCCCACACAGAATGTAATGGCATCAGTCAATTTTGATCTCAAGTTCACCTATGTCCTAGCTGGTTGGGAGGGGTCTGCCCATGATGCACTAATCCTAGCTGATGCCATTGAGAGAGATGATGGCTTCACTGTGCCAACAGGTAACTGCAATACCTAGTGTTTGCACTTGTATCCTTCCACCCAATACACACTTTCACACATTGTTGTCCCCCAATTATAGGTAAAATCTACCAGGTAGATGATGGATATGCTTGCAGGACTGGCTTCTTACCACCCTATAGGGCTGTTAGGTACCACTTGAGTGAGTTCTCCAACAGAAACTACCCCACAAATGCTAAGGAGTTGTTCAACTTGAGGCATTCTTCACTCAGGGTTGTGGTGGAGAGGGCCTAGGGTGTACTAAAGGGCAGGTTCAGGATAATAGACAACAAATCTTTTCACAAATACAAGACCCAAGTGTGAGTGTCCCTATCCAGAATGGGTTTAAGCCTGCTGCCAACATGGTGCAAGGGTATGCAGCAATGGCCCAGGTTATAGTTGTAGCAGCTTTGGCTGGACCTGAGCTTGTAAACCTTGCTGGTGCTGCAGCTGAGGGTGATGATGCTAAAGGTGTTCCTACTGGTGTTGCTGCAGGGCACCAACCTCCTATGAGGTGGAACAACAACACATCTGGGTTTGTCCTAAGGAGGATGGCCCAGATCCTGACTGATGGCTCTAGAGTTGACAAGACTTACAAGGACAAGGATGTGAAAGTTGTAGCTAAGGCTTTGAGGGAGTACAGTGGTGTGGTTGTTAGCCAAACTCATGTGTATAATCACTTGAGGAAGTGGAAACAAAAGTGGGCTAAGGTGCCAAGTTGAAGGACCTGAGTGGGGCAACATTTGATGATGATTGCCATGCTATAATGCTAGAGCAGGACCACTACCTTGGTCATTGCAAGGTACAAAAGACCTAGTTAGAATCACATTATGCACTTATACCTAAACTTGCTTAACTCATGCTCATGCACTCATACCTATACTAACTGCAGGACCACCCTAAAGATGCTGAGTTCCTAAACACCCCCATTAGGATCTACACTGAGATAGAATCAATCTTTGCTAGCACTTTGGCAACTGGTAGGTTTGCCTTAGGGTCTAGTGCACCTTTGGGAGTCAACAATGCAGACTCTGTGGCTGCAAAGCTTGAGGGGCAGGACTTCTCTTGTCCTGCCTTTGAAGCCAAACCCACCTTTGAGTTTGGTGAGGGCAGCAAGGCTACTACACCTGTGTCAACCACTACTGGTGTGAAGAGGAAGAGGAATTTTAGTGAGGAGAAAATGCTGATGATGACCAATATGACAGATGTTGTGAACAATGTTGCCAATGCTATGCTAAAAACTGGTGCTGCCCATGTTAATCCTGACCTGTATCTTGCTGTCATGGAATTGCCAGAGTTCTCCACTGAGGCCTTGATTGTTGCCTACACCCATCTGCTTGAGAACAAAGCAGTTGCTACTGGGTTTATCAACATGTCTACCACCCACATGCATGTTTGGCTCCAGACCTTCCTGGCAAAGATGGGCTACATGTAGCTCTGTCTAAGGTAGCCTAAGGCCTATTGAGGGGGTTGGCTGTTGAGGCCTATATTGCCTCCACCTCCCTCACCCCACTCTATTCTCTTTTGGGTTCTTTTGGCAAGACTGTTCATGGTAGATGGCTGACCAGCACCTGTCCTTTTGGAAAGTGTAATTTGGCATGGGAGGGTGGCTAAACATAGATGACCAACTATTGGTCTTGCTCACTTATGCTGGGCTGAACTCATTTGAACTCATGTGGTATGTACTTAATTGCAACCTTTGTTGGTTGCTAGGATCTTTTACTTATGCAATGTGCTGCTACTATCATTCCAATTTGCTCTTGTTGGATAACTGATTACTTTGCTTTGTTGCTGCTGTTTTCTGTGGGAAGGATATGACTAAGATGAGATGTTGTAGTTGGTAAGTTGGAAGTATGGCCGATGATGTTTGTTAAGTGATGAGGTAGCTGCAAATGGTTCTGATTCTGATGTTTTCATGGTTTTGGCATGATTGTCTTGGAGTCTGTGGGACAGGATAATTCCCTTACAACACTGGTGCAATGCCAAGTGATGGCAGGGAAGTGTTCTAGGCACAAGTACATGACCTTCTTGCTGTTATTTGGTGTTCATATTCTTCATCTGCTGTTATTTGGTGTTTATGTTCTTGTTCTTCAATTGCAGCTACCTATGAATCCTTCTTGCTTGCATTAACTGAGGCCTTTGATACTTTTTTATCCTATGATGTCAAATAATTTTTATACAATTCAAACATGTAACTTGAGCGGCATTTGAGATCCTCGATTTGTACAAACGAACCAGAGATCTTCAATTTTGCTTTGGTCACATGCTTGACAGAGGAAACCTATGACTGAGGATTTGTTTTTATTTTTCTGCAGACCCATGGCTAAATGGTATGTGGTTTTTGAAGGGCTCAAACCAGGGATATACACATCCTAGCATGAGTGCAGCGTTTATGTTCTTCGGGTTGAAAATGCAAGATATCAAAGCTACAAAACCCATGCTCAGGCTGTGCAAGAATACAATGATGCACTAAGGATGGGTAGTGTCAGGCAGATTAAACTTAGAGGCATGACTGATCTAGTGCCCATGGCACCTAGTCGTGCAAATGAGGGTAAGAATGTGATCATTGACAAATCAAATTTTGGTAAGAATTTGATCATTGGCATCCTTGTGTTGTTACTGTTAGCTCTTTGAAGCAGGTTGTCAAAGTGTTGCTCCTGTAACTGAGATCTTAAAAAAAGCAGATGATGACTGTTTGTTTTATCAAACTTGGGAAAAACTACTATGATTGTCAACTATAATTGGTCTGAGGCCTTGTTCATGTTAACTTTGGTACTGTTTTGTTGAAATTTGCCCAAAATTGCAAAATCTGATGCAATTCTTCTTTGTTCCTATAAAATTCTGCTACTGTCAAGTGTATTGGCCTAACTGGGCCTGGTCCGAATCAAACATCATCCCTACATAGTAGTTGATGGCAGTTGGTCTTGGGTCAGGCTGAGAGCTGAAAATCAAACATAAAAAAGACATGAGCCAACTCCTAGTGATACAATACAATCAAACATGAGACTTGTGCGGGTTGGGCCAGGCTGTGGCTGGCCAGAGCCTAGCTCGTCGTCCAGGCCGAACTGGGCCACAAAATCAAACACGCCCAAAATGAATCATTTTGGATTTTCGGAAATGAGGCACACGGCACCCCAACCCTTCACGTGTGGCTGATGTATGCGTTCCTCTGAGCTTGGTACTCCGTATGAAACATGCGTGATGTATACCAGCAAGCGTGAATGTCTCATGGGTACTACCCAAAATTATTCACCACTTGCCTTATTTCTACCAAGCAAACGAACCCTGCAAAATACAGAAAAAAGGTTAATCTGATAAGACCATTGTCAAATGTCTTTAGCAAAAGAATATATCTTTAAAATCATCCCCTCCAAGCCACAATGAGATTTGCATAAGCGGATTTTTTTCTAGATAAAAAAAGGATCCGAGGAGGACTTGACCCTGGACGGATTGGGAGCATGACCACACCTCCAGTGTCCAACCACTTGAGCTAGGCTTAGTTCCTATTTCTACGCAGATAATGCAATACTTTTTAGAGAGGACTCACATTAAAAAAAGTATATTGATTTAAAATTAAAAATGTGTGGTGGAGGGCAGTTGGAGGATTTTAGGATATATATATATCTCTACTAGCAAAATATATCCGTACATTGCAACGGGAGAAAATTATCATATATTTAGCCGAATAACAAGGAGCAGAGAAAAACTATCGTATATATTTAGGGTCTAGGGTTTAGAACAAGGAGCAGAGAAAAACTATTTGTATATTTACCTGGGTTGCGGCATGTAACACCCCTGGTGTTAAGCATGCATGACCTTGCACCTCATGAACATAACCATCTCATTTGCATCATCATTTGTTTATATGAAATGATAAAATGCAAAATGTGCTTGCTTTGATTTGAATTAGGGCTATGTGATAGGTTGCTTGTTTGGGGTTGAGTGTTAAATAAAGTTTATAGAGAAAATTATTTGGAGCAAAACTTATTTTTGGGTTATTTCATAAAATGGCTTGGAAGTGGGTCAAAAATATCAAAAACAGTTTATAAAAATGTTTTTCTTTTAATTTTAAAAGGATTTTAAATCCCCATTTTTGAATTTCAATTTCTAGGAAGAATTAGGTTTTGATGTTTAAAAGTGAAATATTCTACTCATTGAGAGTAACATTTTATCTTTTACAAGTTTCTTCAAATTCGGATTATTTTAGAAAATATGGAGTTAATCAAGTTCTGCACGAATCTTGGCGTAGTGGGACCCACCCGTCGGCCTCCTTCTTCCCTCTCTTCTTCTTCCTCGCGCCGACGGTGTCCGTGCCGACGCCGGCCGCGTGGCATCTGTACGCCGAGCAACGCCGCTGCCCGCTGTTTGGCCTCCCCATCCGAGCGCCGCTCGACCCCGCACTCGGCCTGGCCCCACCGCTCGCCCACGCGTCCCTCGCCCCGGTCCCGCATCGCCTGCCCGCGTGCCACACGCACGCCGAAGCCCGACGCCATGGCCCGGCTCTCCGGCCGTTGGCTCACTTCAATGCGTCCCGACCGCGCCTCTCGCTTTCACTCTCCACCCACCACCACCAGACGCCCCTCCTCGCCTCGCATTTCCCTCCCCGAGCTCAAGCGGACGCGAAACCCGCCATTGCCACCGCCCCGAGCTCGCATCGTCACCGCACCTCACGGCCCTGCCATTTTCTTCGCAGAGCTCGCCAGTAGCTCCGTCGTGGTGCGAGGCACACCATGCGCACACTCCCTGCCCCAATGACCTAAGGTAGAGGTCGAATCGACCATTTCCCCCTTCGCCGGCCATGGCCGCCTCAACCGCCGCGCGGTCTGCCATGACCAGCAACCTCTTTCTCCCTCCTTTATCTTGCGCATCGTGGTCGCCTGCATGAGTAGAATAGGTTGGTGTAGTTTATGGGGTCGATTAAGGTTAGGGTTCATCGGATTTTGGCCGACCGCCGTCGCGGGTCGCGCCGCCGCTCGTCGGCCGCTCGCACAGAGCTCACTCCGGTGGACCGTTGCCTTCATGTGCTAGTGCAATCGAGTCGCCCCGACTTCAGTTAGGTTGCAGGATAGTTCTTGGGCCTTGATTTGGCCGGAGTTGGCTGGCAGCCGTCGAATCGCCGTCATGCAGAGCCGCCGCTCGCCGCCGTTCGTCGTCGCCGCCATTTTTCTCCACGATAGCTTGCATCTTGTACACCAACGGGTTCGCATCGACGAGTTGAGTCTAGTGGTGGCCGTAGTTTGGCCGGTGACCTCGTCGCCGGCGAGATTGCCGACCGCCGTCGACCTTTCCCCTCGGTGTGGATCACGGGCAGAATATGTTAATCTTTCCTGAACTTAAGTGCAAAGTGGCCAGACTCAGAGAGTTTTAAAATAGGGCTTGATTAATTACTGAAAAGTCCAGGGTTTCCGGTGCAATACTGTTTTCTATTTCGTTTTAAAGAATCTGTTTTCCAGATTTTGATAAAAGCTTTGAAAAATCATATCTCACTCATTTTTAGTCCAAATGAGTTGGTTTAACTTGCAGTATTTTTTTATGAGTAGATCTATGCATGAAAAATATGAAATATGATTTTTGTGATACTTTTTATATAGATTTATTTATCCCTATTAAATACCTTTATCTTAGAAAATACATAAGTAATTCTCTATTGCTCAGAAAAATATAAATCCAAGTTTGTTAGTCTTCTTATGTCATGCTCTATATGTGAAAAATATTGAAAGGCTATGTCATGTGTAAATATTATCCTGTTTAATTATGGTGCCTTTTTTAAGTAGATGATAAATAATTCATAATAAATAATATATAAGTGATTTATGCATGAAATTTTTTAGAGAGTGTTTTGATGCTAATCTAGAGCTAATAATGTTCTGTGATCTATTGTTTGACATTTTTCTATGTACAAAGTATTTTATGCCAATTAAATTACGCTGCCTTGTCATTTTTGTGTAGGATAAAGTACTTACTATTTTGACCTAAAAATTTTATGGTAGTCTACATTAGGCATTCTTAAGCTTTTGTAATTTTTACAAAATTTTTTGAGTAATCTTAAGTCATATTGCAGTTCTGCCCTGATTTCTTTTAATAATTAATAATGCTTTAAGTCATTATTTCATGTGTATAATAATATTTTTTCTGATGTTTGTGATAGGTTAAATCTGTTATTGGTTTTGGTTCAGTAGAGGGTAGTGTGCAAAATATTTTTTGTTTATAATTCCTTTTAATGTGTAAGTAAATTACAATATGAGGCTTGTATAAAATTTGATTGTAGAAGAGAATACAGATGACATGTGCTTATCATACATACTGAGCATTCATTCATCAGCATGTACCTTTGTATTTACTATATATTCATGGTATTTATACGCACCATGCATCATACAGGATCGTCAAAGCTCGAAACGGTAGTTTTCGGAGTACAAGGAGAGGAAGGCCAGCAGGAAGCCTTGGTACAAGGGATAGCAGCAGAAGAGGATCCCGAGGTTGATCTTCCTGACTGTCCCGACCATCAACCAAGCTCTTTCCTGAAAAGGCAAGCCCCGGAGCATTCTCCCTGTGGTTTGCAAAAATATCTAACCTGAGTCCTTTACTTGTTTGATGCATTAAGTTAAGGCGTTGTTTTATACTATTATTGCATTACTTATATTCTTTGCCCACTTAATTCTACCCTGTTAGGTTCAGGTGCGATTATCTGCTTAGCCTTGCTTAACTAGATCGGTAGAAGTCAGGTAATTTCCTATCATCCACGAGTTATAGGTGGTTACTCGGAATGGTTGAATACATTGTTATCTTGGATAACCATGTGGAGATAATAAATCGAGACCGGGCGGGATTGGTGTTGGGACTGAACTGGAGGTTCGGTGAGGTTATCCCGTCTGTGTCGAACTAGGACCCCGTCCGTTGTACGTCCTCAAGTCATATTGAACGCATGCCTCACATTTAGCTGGAAGGATAAGTCGTTCCGACCGCGAAGCCTGGGTTTGGTTTGGGCCGGGAGTCAACCTGCTGTACGCATCGTATTGGAGAAGATGGGGGACCACGGGTTACGCGGAGAGTAAGTCCGAGGTCAGGGTCACCCTGAATAAGGCAGCCGGGTGGTTCTCGGATACGATGGTACCTGTTGATCCCGTGATTTTTCCGAGTCGAACTTTCGGTGATCTGTAGCTCACTTTAGCGGGTGAGTGTGGTTTATGTGAGGAATACCCCACCAGCTGTTTAGTAATCGATTATAATCGCCATCGTTTCTGGACAGTGAACACTTGACTTGAGGAGCGGCATCGTAGTAATAACTTGAATAAAGAGATGAGATGGTTGAGCCGTGATGTTGAAAGGCGCTCAACCGGAATTGGTTACTATTCTTATTGAATAATTATTACCATGCTTGTTTAGTACAGGTGCTAATTTAGCATGATAAGGTTAATTAAATTAAAATACAATGCTAGAAGGTTATGATCAAATCTTTCTTTAATGCAAGTTTTTTCGCAACTTATGAGTCAGCTATCCAACTTATCCAGCCTTGCATACTCCTTGGAGTTAATTTATTTTTAGTTTATGACGGGTAAGTCTAGCTGAGTACATTCTCGTACTCAGGGTTTTATTTTCCATGTTGTTGCAGATGATGAGATGTTTTATGGCTACTGTCAGCACTGTTTCTATCCCGCTATGGGCGATAACTAGACCTTGGGCATGGTCACTCTACTCTACCTTATGCTTTTGCTGGATATTGACCGAGGACTTGGCACTGTATTTGAACTAAGGGTGTGTGTGTGTGGATTTGAACTAAATCGCTTTCGCTTTATTTCGAATTTGAACTTGGGTTGTAATAACTTATTTCGAACTCCGATGTTTTAAACTATGTATGAATTATGTATGTTGTGAATGGTGACGGCTAAACTTATTACGATTTTGGCTATGCGGAAAGTTGGAAATCCTTTGAGATTTCGGGAATGACTACCGGGTTTATTAGGTCTCAATCATGTACTTTGCTATATTAATGGCGAATTACATGCTTGTGCTCTAATAAATTGGTCGGTTCTGTCACACGGCACCCTGCTAGCAATTCTTTTCGCGCCTGCTGGGTCATGTGCGAATCCGGCCCGTCTTCCCATAGACATCACCTGTAACTCGGTCATCGGGTCATTGGTCATTAGTCTTCACATAGATATCGCTCTTTACTCGTCACTCCAGTGTCACATTACCTTGTTTTTCGTGTCTGGAATTCTCACTAAGATGGGTGTTCGGTACGGGGACACTCATTCTCCTTTCGGATGAGCCAATCACGAAGATTCTCAAACACCGACACCGATTAGCTGGTGTGAGTTCCACCAGCGCGATTTTTGTTCATGGACACAAGGCAAAATACGCCATTCACCAAGTCTTTTTTACACTCTCCAGGCCTTTCTTGTTGATCGACTCGATTACATCTATCCAACACCGGCGAGGCTCGTAGAACCACACCTAAGTAGCACCCAGCAAATCTGGGTTCGACTTCTCGTGGGAGTGAATTTAAACAGGTTTGCATTATCAAAAAAATTAAAAAAATAGGCTAGGGTTACCTTTGCTGACTTCGGTAAAAAAAAGGCTCGTAGAACCAGTTGTCCGCGAGCTGGATACACCTTGAAGTCACGAGCAACCTACATGTCCTCGTACGGTCGCGACGCTGCATGGCGCACGTGCCCTGTCGTGCAATCTTTACCTTATAATAAATCATCAAAATTCTTAGTAGGAATCCTATATATAAATTCAAATACATAACTCTAATCTGAACAACCTGTAAGAATTCTAATCGAAGTCTTTTTCTATCATCTAACTCTTGGAATGTACATGCACAACAGACATGCTGCATAGCACAAGAACCAACGCATATTGCTCGTTTCTCCTTTTTGTTTTTTAGTGCCGTGAAGGGGGGCTGCAGAAGGCCAACATCGAGCCGTATAGGGAGAGGTAAAGGCAGAGGTAAAGGCAGAAGAAAACATAGATAAATAAAAAATTTGCAAAAAACTTTGGTGATTTATCAGCTTTTTACATGGCTTCTACCTTAATTAGCTTGCACAAACTCCTTGTTGCTTTCCGTGTTGGCCTCGTGAGGTAGAGCCGACGTATGTACCAAAAACTGATTGGTTCGTATATCTCCGTGCCTTCTTGCCTGTCCATAATTAGCTTATTTGTCTTGCATATCTCCTTTAAATCGGACTTCGGGTGGCTCTCCTCCTGGAAGAGTTCTTGTAGAACTCGGCTGAGACTGAATCGGCAAGGACCCAATGAAGGGAGAGGTAGATGCGGAAGAAAACATTGGTGACAAAAAAGTTATAAGAAATTTTGATGGTTTATTATTAGATAAACATAAAGATTCCTAATAATATTAAGTTCCCTGGGCTCCGGATGTTAGTCTTTACGGTGCCCTGGTGCCCGGGAGTTCCAGTTCTATGATGAGACAATGGTCTGATTGCAAGCAGTATAGGCGAAATTTAGACAGAACCTTGTGAAAATAACTTAAAATTGGGATTTGTTTAACATTGGAGATTGTACTGTGTAAATAGGTCACGAAAATATTAAATGGGTCTGATCTAAATTTTTTTGGGGGTGTGGGTGTGTGTTGGGGAGGGGGGGAGTTTCTGATGAAACAATCGTTGGCGAACTCATCTTACTTATCTTGTTTTTAGTTTTCTTTTGAGATTAGTATAATGTAGACGTCCACAACACGCACGTATATTTATACCTATGAATACACGCAAACCCTATCCCTAGGAACATCTCCGAAGGACTGAGCACCAAACAGACCTGGAGATTCCCGAAATCAGCACTGGCGCCTCGTTGTCGATGAAAACGCCGCTTACCACTTAATGCATAACGCCGGAAAATCCTTGGAAAAATCCCAGAAAAAGTTGCGGAAATTCAGGGCCTGCTTGGTTGGCATCCAATATTTACCAAACCAAAATCATGGCATGTCAAATTTATGGCAATCAATTGATTCATTGCCAAAAAATTGGTGTCGTCAATTTTTATGCTAAAGTTTTGATAAATCTCTAGAATGTTCTTAAGCTATATATAAAAAAATTTTGGTAAGCCTTTATTTTGGCAATCAACCAAATGGTATACCAAAATTCTTAATAAAATTTTGACAACCATAATTTGACATGCCCTAATTTTAGCTTGCTCTAGTTTTGGCAACCACTGAGCTTATTCAAGACGACTCTACGAGGCCCAATTTGAAATATATGGGAAATGTATGGGCTCCTCATTGGACTCTCATGTAAGCCCAACACAGGCCCAAGTCGCCTGCAGGCAGCAGCTGCACCTCTCCGCCCCCGCCCACCGGCGGCAGTAGTTGACGGCAAGATGCCGTTAAACCGCGGCTTCCTCCCTCTTACAGTCAGTCTCGTTCACTGCCCGTGCCGCCTACACACCCTCGTCGCCAATGGCGGCTCCCGTCCGGGCCCTCCTGCTCCCGTCGGCCGTCGCGTACCCCCGCATTTCCTCGCGGGGCCGCAGCAGCTGCGGCCGGCCCCGCGCCCGCGGAGTTCGCGCGGCGGCGGAGGCGGCGGAGGGTGCTTCGCGGGTGACGGAGCCCGTGGAGGTGGTCGGCGTAGGCAGCCGGAAGGACGCCGTCATTGACTTCTGCCTGGGCTCACGCACGCTGTCCTCCACCCCCATCCGCTTCTGGTACGGTACCGACATCTCGAACTCCTAATTCGAACACTGCATTGTCTAGTGGTGTACGCGATGCGGACCTCGTGTTTGGCCTTCAGACCACCTTGGCGTGCCCAGTGTGTTGTTCAGGGGACTCGTGATTTGTAGAATTGGAACCCCATCTGGCGAAATGATCAATTGCCGAAGTTAATTTAGTGTCTGACTTTGCTTTCCACTGGTGAAATTTAACGTGGAATCATCAATGTGTGTTTCTCCGATCTCCATGATGCTACACACACACACACACACACACACACACACACACACACACACACACATATATATATATATACACACACATATATATATATACACACATATATATATATATGTATATCTATATATATGTATATGTATATATGTATATATATTTTGGAAATATATGTAGTTTGCATAATATTACTCTGCTGTGAGTTTTGCTCACCATCAGTTTTTTGTTACTATAATAATTACTTCTCCAATTATTAACTAACATGTAAGTTATTCGACATTGTAAATTTGAAGATTTCTGCGTACTAGATTAATATTTGGGGAGAGCAGGTTGTTTATGAGACTTAATTGGTTAATTTTTTGTAGTCATAGTACAAAGAACCTTACTGCCTGCAGCATATGGTCACCTTTTTTTCTTTGATGGAATCACTGAAACTACAAGCAAATGCCTTAGTGAACTAACTCATGGTCCATTTCCTATTACATTCTTACACACTGTTTAGTGTGGTGGAGCATTGGCTCCTTTACAATTCTGCAGAATGCAGACTGCGGTAGGAGTTACAGTTGTCTCCAGTGCACTAAATAGTAAATACTTCTAAAGTTTAAAAACATATCATGAAATATTTGGATACTAATATGTTAATTCGTGAGCTAATTAAGGACTGCATCTTGTACCTTGTCGCTTGTTGTAATTTCATTTCCTAAGTCAATGTAACGGATTCTTGAAAGAGTACACTGATCCATCTATTTTCACAACAAATTCAGTCTATTTCTCTGTATTAATATCTCTTTGATTAAATAGTTATGATTACCCCATTGAAACATAAGAAGATTAATCTGCAAGGACAGATCCCTTATTTTGTTGAGGTTAAGCTTTGCATAAAAGATTTTTTAAATGAAGTGTTTGTTTGCTATTCTTTTAGTTGGTTTTGCATTTATCTTCTTGTTCTGTTCTTTAAAATATCTGAACCATCTTTGATTTTTTTCAGGACAATACATGTGATGGATAATTCTAAAGTTCAGTTAATACAAAAAGGTCACGGAACTGGTACTGCATCTCATGGACTCAACTTCTTGAGTTGATTCAACCTTTTTCATGCGTACATCGTTTTGTGGTTTTCATTCTCTACCTACTAATTTAGCATGAAACTGACATCTCTCTGTTTTTCAGATGCAGTGTTCAAAGACTTGGAACCTCCTTTATTTCTTCATCCCTGCCCACCTGCGGTTATTCTTGTCTGTGCACTTCTCATCTTTCTTTTTGACACCATATGTTTCTTTTGACACCATATGTTGCTCTCATACTGTTAGGCCTTAGGATATTGAGTGTGCTTAGATATTGTGCTATATCCCTTACCACTCTTGCATAATGTTAATGAAACACATGCTACAATTGATTTTTGTCATTTGGGACTGAGATCTGACCGCATATCTTGCTATGATTTTTAAATTAGGTTTCTAGTGCAGGACAAGATGCTGATCATATTACTGCAATGGAACTTCTTAGTGCTGTCAAATCTGCTGGTAATCTGGCTGCATCAATATTTTTGAAGCCCTTCTGCTTTGAGGGACAAAGAAGGCAAGTAGAGGTAAAACACTTTGTAGTAATTTTTCTTTTCCATGAACAGTGAACTTTGTGGGTGCAGGTCGCTTAAAAGATGCATAAGTTCTTATTTACTATAATTTTGGCTTCTGCAGGCAGCTGATTTGATTGGAAAGCTTCAAACGTGCTCAAACTTTTATATTGGTAACCTATTTCGAGCCTGCCTTTTACAACCATGCATTAATGTTTTGCACTATGGCATGAGAGAGTAATAAAAAAGTTAATTAAAGCCTTCTTCACTCTGTCCTATTTGGGCTTTACACTGCTTCCTTCAAAACTGACCTATACTAAGGACTGATATTTCACTAGCTGTGCCTTATGCTCCCGAGTCCTGATTCCTGGATCATTAGTTTGTAGGCCCTGGTGCGCATATATCCCACCAAAGTTTGAGATGATTATAAGAAGAAAATGGATACTGGTCGACATGCTAAACTTAAGTTTTGAACTATTCATTATGACAAGCTAAGTGATATTTGTCCTTTCAGTATAATAACTCCTCTTTGGTAGTGTGGATATCGATGAATGATGATTGGCATTGATACATTGAGTATATACCAAGTATATACCATTGGTATATACTCAATGTATCAATTCATTCTGGAATCTTGTGGTGTAGTTCTGTTTGTTCTCCTTGCAATATTAACATCACAATATTGTTGTAACTAGCCACATCCAACAACAGCTTGTAGTCGAAAAAATTACAGTTTCATCTATACTGTCACAGTTATTGAAGCTGATTCATTGCTTGAGACGGAAGTGGAAACTCTTGCTGAAGCTTTGGAAAGTGCCAATAATGCTGTCCTGTCAACTATTAGCATGATATCTATCATGATGTCTGTGAGTTTTAAATCCTTCTATGCTGTGTTTTGATATGAAATATTGTACTCTACTTTTTAATCCCATTCTTTTCTAAATGTCAGGGTTATAATAAGATGTTCTGGAGTTCCCTTAATGCACAAATTAAGGAAGTCGGTCCTGAGGAAGTAGCCAAGGTAATTAACATATTTCCTTACTACTAAGTTGCATCATCTTGACATTATTTTTCTTAGATGATTCTTACAGTCTACAGCTTAACAGCTACTCAGAAGCTATGGGGAAGCTAGAGTTGGCTTTGGTGCTGGTTATAACATCCAGTCAGCAATTAAGCAGGCTGTCTTCCACTGTCCATTTCTTCGTGGTGGCATAAAGGTGGAATTGATTTTCTTTTTTTTAACTTTATTGAGTTTATTTTATATTCTATATGAAATGTTAAAAGGAAATTCGTTTATGTTTTTGCATCCTGACTTAAAGGGTGCCTGTGCAAAAATGCCAAAAATCTACTCTACGTATGCATCAATTTAACTTGTATATCTGTGGAAATTTGTAGCCATGAAATCTTTGTGCTGCTTATATTTTGACTGTACTGATTTGTTTATATATCATTTTTGTGTAGGACTTGAACAATGTGGTTTTCCTCTCCCTTACAACTGCTCGGGTGTTGTCTGAAAGTGACATGATCTCCATTTTGCACATCTTTCGTCGGGTTACTGGATTCACCAAAGATATTATATTTTCTAGAAACTCTGAACCCGATTTAGAACCAAAACTGATAGTAGTTTCTCTTCTAACTATTCGGTAAGTCATCACATAGCAGCTGATGCAGAAAATTTAAATAACTGGCCTGATTTTTAACGAACCTTTTCATTTATCATTCCTTAATCATAGTCCATGACTTTATTGCATGCTTTATATCATCTCGTATTTGTTAAGTAAATCTTCCAAACCAAGGATAATCGACCAGGGCTAAATCTTTGAGTTGTATTGCACGTGTTGACTATCTTTTTTTTTTTTGACACCATTGACTATCTGATTGATATATGAATAACAAACTGAACCTGTGATCTTGAGATAAATGTGCAGCAGCGTGTTTTTTTTAGTACACTTTTAGCAGACATGAGCATGAGTTTCTTACCCCTTGTATGACATGGTAGTATATTCAGCTGCACCCTTCCCATTTCTCATCACATTCTTACTCTGAGATTCTCATCTATTTTGCTGGGTAGTGTAATAGTGTTATATACTTTCTCACAGTTCACAAAACTACTATGGTGTGCAATCTTTACCACTTTTAGTGGAGTCTTTATACTTGCGGTATCTGATGCCTTTTCCACTTTTCATGGTTAAAAGATTGTCCTGCCATTTCATTGGAGGACCCTCAATTTCTAATTGTTTTCTTGAATAAGGGTATATTCGAACGGACCATTAATTGACTACTTTTTTTATTAGTTGGTACTTTCTATATTTAGACAGATATGTGCAAGAAATAGAGTGTGATTCTCATTTCTTTCTGATGTGGTCTCATGATGTTACGGACTTCAGCTTTTTGTGTGATTATAGTGTTAATAAATATCACTATAGACTATAGTCTAGCAGCATATGTAGTCTAAAAAATAGCTGCACAAAAGATTACTACATTTTACTCAATGATGAGATTTGAATTTGTGCTATAGGTATATACTGTTATGTCTTATGCATAAATTAACTTATGTGGTTTTTTTACTCATCCATTGGTGATGATTGTTGATATTAGTGGTTGATTATGTGCTGCAATATTTCTTTTACAGAAACCACTATGGTGAAAGTGTTTCCACAGTACAAGAGGGCTTTCTTTCAAATTTGGCCTTGCATTTTCCTTTTATATCCTCTCTTATGGGAGGAGATATCCCTGAGCAGAAACAAATTAGGTCGAAGCATTCCTTTAATCGACTGCCTGACAACAGATCTAATTCTGTAGAACAAGACGAACTCTCACAACTTTCTAATTGGTCATCTGATGCTACTGTTCCCAAATTATTTCCTGAAGAATTTGAGTATTTGGAAGCTGTGAGGTAACTTACGATCTTGGCTTCTTTTCTTTTGTCCCAGGAAAGCTAGTTCCTCTTTTTTTTAAAAAAAAATAACTATTGTTATGACCAAGCATGTCCACTGCAATTCTGTCTTAGAGACAGTAATGACAGGAATGAGAGAATAATAAAACCAGAATCTCTGGAAGGTAATTTGGCAGTTACTAGAGAAATGAGCGAAGATGATGACAGAGGTAAAATTGTTTCTGTGCACCACGTCCTTTGTTTTGTTTGGATGTCTTCTCTAACTTAAGTTTCATTGACAGAGCATTTAGTTTCACACCAGGAGCATCGTTTCTTGAGCAAATCCCCTGGTTTTGATATTGCACAATTGTGGGCTAAACAGCGCGCAATGGCAAGTGCAAGCAGTAAAAGTGATGAGCTTGATATTGTCGCTCTTCCTGTTGGTGTAAAACTTAGCAAAGTTCAGTCTGATCATTCTCCAAATATGCAGTCTGAAACTCTTGGTGCTGACACAACTGTTGCTACTGGGCATGCTGCCTTTGGAGTATCATTTTCTGATGTTCGTTTGGAGAAAGTAATGGACGTGTGTAGTTCTGCAGTCACATTTCTGAGGAATAGAATGGATAGGTCTCGAAAGCGTGGCTTAAACTCAATATCCAGCCGGGCTGCCCAGATGCTCGTAAGTTTCTCTCCTGCATACTTATCCTGAATGTCATGCTGACACAGTTTGTTATAAGCCCGATTCCTTGTTTGGACACAAAGGGGTAACAGTTAGCTTGCCCAGATCAAATCAACTTAGAGAAGTGCAACATATTGGGGTTTTTCCCCTTCAATGCATGCATAATGATTTTTGTTTTACATTCAAAATAAGGAGTCTTTTGTTCTTTATTTGTTTTTCAGATTCCATATAGATAGAAGAAGCTGGCACAGTTTACTAAGCCAAAAATGGATAACTGTGCACCAAAGTCATTCTTGTAGTTTCCTCTGGGGCTACTCATTATGTTCTGCAGCCTCCCTCATCTGTTCCATGTGCATAGCTAGCTCAGTAGCTCCCTTTTCTTGTGAAGATGGGTTTTCGCTCAGTTACATTTGTGCATCTAGGGTGTTTATGTACTACTTAGATGTTTTATCAAGGTGTCTTCTGTTAAATCCTTTTTTCTGGTGTGATAAAAAAACCTTCACATTATGTCAATGCAAACACAATTAGCTCAATATTTATCTTTGTCATCAGTGCTATTTTTCTGTTTCTACTTTTCTGGAGGAAAAAACGTTTCATTTCAGCCAGAATTTGAAAAGCACTTGTGTCTCTTTGTTATGAATCTGCATGTTCTGTGGGCCTTAACATCTGTAATCCATCATTTTCCTTGTAGGATGCAGAAAGAGAATCAGAAAAGACATGGAGCCCCATAGTTGAAATAAGTCATGGAGGGGGAACTTATAGAGGTAGATGCCAAGAAGGTGTTCCTGAAGGAAAGGTGAAATCGGATCACATGTTCTATCCAACTTAATCTGACAAATCCAACAATCTTACCTTGTTAAACATTACAGGGACGTCTAACCTTCAGTGATGGTAGTTTTTATGATGGACTCTGGAGGTATGGTAAGAGATCTGGTTTGGGGACTCTATTTCACAGTAACGGTGATGTATATCATGGGACATGGAGAGATGACGTTATTCATGGAAAGGTATCGCAGTATGTTACAGTTGCTTTTATCTTGCACATCGCAGCTGTGAAATGGAAACACTAGCAGACTGCTTTTCAGATTCACAGTTAATTTGTATACCTATTAAGCATGATTGCCATGTGCTTAGAGCTATTTCTTCAGGGCTTTTTTTTATTTGACATTTTTATTGTCTTGAATTCTTGATTATAACCTATCCAGCCATAAATTATCCAATCACCTTAACTTATTCAAGCTGCAAATTCTGAACATTTATTTTATATCAAGTTGGACAATGTAACACTTTTTACACTCCATGTGATTTACTTTCTGTTTGACAAGAAAAGGTCCTATTTACTGACTCGCCCCCACCCCCAATCCAGGGTTGGTACTATTTTCACAGTGGTGACCGCTGGTTCGCAAATTTTTGGAAGGGCAAGGCTAATGGCGAGGGTAGATTTTATGCTAATGATGGGAGTATCTTCTTTGGCCATTTCCGAAATGGATGGCGCCATGGGGAGAGCCTGTTGGTAGATGCAAATGGATCAAGGTTTCTCTCGTCTATTTTGTGGTCAATGTGTTCGAGAAATATTACATTACATGATCTGTGTATTCTTTTGACTGAAAAGGGGGACTTGACCTCATCATTGATCATGATTACAGGTGGATTGAAGTTTGGGCTGATGGTGTACTTATTGACAGAAGTAAAATGAAGAAATAAGGTTCAGTTCTAAATATATTTTCCAGATACTTCTAAAACTTCGCTTCTCAGATGGTAAGGGGGCTACGCTTCAAAATCTCAGATATGGCAAGGCACTCTGGCTCGGAGCCTCTCCACTGTACACGAAGTCATTCTATTTTTCAGTCTTGAAAGTCGTAAATAGGTGCCTGTTGGAAGCACTGTTGAAGTTTTGATGCCTAATTTCAAAGGGGCAGACTGTAGCCATTTCTGTATATACCACTAGAAGTATGGGAGGAGGCATTTGTTCATACACGCTGATGTACCAAGCTGGAAACAGCTACCCAACTGTACCTGAACGTGGAGTAGTCTGTGTGATTAATTCCATTGATAACCCCTAGATATTTTCTTCCCAGATTAGGGTGGTCTGTACATGGATGAACAAGTTCTCGTGGCCGTGCTCCTTATTTCCAACTGAGAGCTTGAGTTTCCACAGATGTGGGCCCAAATTGTATCCTTTCCCCTTTTAAAAGTTTCCACCAATATCATCTGCCCGTTATATATTTCAATAATATCTTGGTCAAGTTTACTCATTTCTTGTAGCTCAACCAATATCGGCATCCAATAATTTGAAGCTTCATGTAGGAATTATCATGAAAAAGGTGGTGTAACAGAAGGTCAAAGGCATGCTATCCATTGCGTAGATGGAGCGCTGCCACTGCTGTTTCTCTTTCAGTTTGGCATGCAGCACGGCTTGGAATCCTGAAGGTATGTTATTCTGTTTAGTTGGAGAAAAATTTGGGTGTTTCAGTGAGTGAGAAGCAAATCGTCTGTGCAGACAACGACACCCCTTCTTTTTTGTATGATGAGTGAAAGGAACTCTTGAAGTATACTAATTTTATTCAATTATTCTGGGTGGACAGCTTAGGAGCTCAAGTGCCACTCGCCTTCTTGATCTGGACGGTATGAGCATCTACCATATTCATTCCATCCACTGCCTCGCTGTTCCAAAATTGAGTAAGCAACGGAGGGCCGGGGATCTCGCGGAGTAGCCGAGATACGCCTGCATGGGAAAGGAAAATTTTATCTCCAGTCACCTCATGTGGTTCCAGCCTCCAGGACTCCCTTGCGCGCTATCGCTTCCTTTGTATAGCACTCCCTCCGTATCAAATTGTAGTTCACTTTGGCTTTTTTTTATGTATTTTGCTATGTACTTAGATAAATAATATGTTTAGATATATAGCAAAATGCATGTAACTGAACTATAATTTGAGACTGAGGGAGGCAGTATATTGCGGTATTCTCATGTCGGATGCATAAGGGGGAAGAGCTTGTGGATTGAACTAGCGCCGCAACTTGGCACTTGGACAGCCGCGCCGCGACTCTGTGAGCATGCAATTTGTTTTCATCTCCCCTGACAATCCGGTCATGTGTCTCTTGCGCAGTTGCGCTAGGCCGCTAGCCTTCATCTGTGTGTTGCGTGGCCCCAAAAGAAAATTGAATTTACGTACTATCCGGCAGTGCCACGCTGCTCTGTCGCTGCTCACCAGGACTGGAACTTCCCTGCATTTGGTGGCGGTTAGCATGTTCTCCTCCTCTTCTGTAGAAATGAAGCTCATATGTGCCTCGTCCAGCGAATTTCTAGTCGTTGCCTCGTTGGGAAGCCTCTTTTGTTGTTCCTTGGGCCCTTGGGCCCGCAGAGCAATCTACGGTATGGTCTCAATTGTCAATAATATCATGACACATAGTAAACAAATGTCACGTGAGTGAATTGCCCCGACTGGCGCACTACGACGTCCATGACCCGTATCGCCTCGACGCGTGCACCGCTCCCGTGTGGACGGGTTGATAGAAAGGTACGTAGCTCCGGTTGCGCAAAACAAAGAAAGAAAGAAAGAAAGACAAGAAAGAAAGCTGCTAGCTCCGGTAAATGTCAGGGTCGCCACTGGAGTGGCGCCTTGAAAAGAAAACCAAAGAAGAAACCGGTGCTCCAATTAGTGGAAATGCGCCCCCCTTTTTTGCATGGTCTCGTGGTCCATCATCGATCCCGCGTACGACCGACCGGTGACCGAACACCACACTGCATACCACACTACGGAGTAGTAGGCACGTATCCTGCCGGCCGTGCAAAGTTGCGGTCGCACTCGCGTTATCCTGTGATCCTGTCGCTTGCACCGCCGCTGACCGAGGCGCGAGGACGAGCCGACGGCGACCACCGCCAGCCGCCCAGCTCCGACACCGGGTCAGATCGCCGTCCCGTCGCGCCGTCTGATGTGTATACGTGGGCAAGGGGGTTGCGCACTGGCACCGCCCACAGGGCACATCTTCCGCATTGGGCATTGGCATTGCCGTGCGCGCGGTGCAGTGCAAGGCGCCACCGGCTGGTGGGTTGGGTTGGGTGCCCCGACGCCAGCACGCACGCACGCACACCAGCAGGCAGCAGCAACTGGGAGCGGACTGGGCGGGGAGGGCCGCGGACGGCGGGACGCAACAACGACGGCCACCAGCCCACCACCATCACCAGGTGGGAAGAAACGAAGGGTAGAATGACACGGAGCCGCACCACACGGGGCGGGGTGCAGGAGGCCCCACCGGGTGCTCCTCTTGTCGCTCGCGCCGTTCCCAGTCACATGCCGACAGGCCGGGGGCCGTGCCACGATCGCGCGCCCCACCACGTGTCCCTTCCGGCGCGCTGACCGGTCTCGTCGTCTCTTCGTGACCCGATGGCCATGTGCGCGCGGCGGATGCAGACCGGCCATGGCCCTTTGCCAATGGTGTGGGGATTGGGGTGGGCGCTCCGGGACCGGGTACGGCGCGCGGCGCGCCCGGGCGTGGCTCAGGGAGATTGAGTGGTTTTGTGATGCTTGCTGATCTCTACTACAGGAGACTGAAGTAGAGCATGGTTTCGCCGGATAAGCACAACCACTTCTCTTCTGCCGTGTGACTCACCACAGGTCCACAGCACATCACACAAAGTCATCTGCCAACCATACGAAAACGGAGTTGCCATCTCCACGCGCGCCGTTTTGTCTGCCATGCCTGCTTATTAGTGCCGGGCGAAATGCCTCACCTGCCCCTTTCACGAACCACGGAGGGCGTCCTCTGCTCCTCCTCCTGGACAAGAACACCCCCCTGCCAACGCCCGCCATGCCGCGGAGTAGCCGGCCGGAGCTTGAGTGCATGCACTGTGGCCGTCGCGTGACTGCGTGTGCATCCGTTCTCCTCGCTCTCGCCTACAAGCTAGAGACTAGAGAGTAGAGAGGCTCGTGGGTCGTGGGTTGGGGGTGTCCTCCACTCGTCCCGCGCGCGCGCGGCCAACCCAGGCGACGGCGCCACGAGCAAGCCCTGCTCTGCCATCTCGCCGCGTTGGAACTCGCGGTTTGAAATCCCAAAACCAGTGGCCGGTCACCTGCCACAGGGGAGAAGGCTTGTTTCTGTTTTTGTTGTGCTCGGCCATAGCATACAGTAGTAGTGTCCTGCAGGCAACGGACAAAACTAACGCGAGCCCTGTCGCCTGCTGGCCTCACTCTGTCACCTCTCCGCTCTCACCTTCAGCCGGACAGCCTCCAGTTCCCGGCCGCCTCTGCTCTCCCGATCCCTGCCTATATAGCTCGGCCTGATCACCACCTTCCGCTCCGTATATCCCCATCTCCATCTCCATCTCCATCTCTCCATTGCGATTGCGATCGACCACGCCAGCCATCGCCGCGTGTCACGCAGCCATGATGTCCACAAGCCACGCGGTGAAGCAGTCGCCGGCCCGCACGGCCACCAGGCACGGGAGGAGTCGGCGAGGAGGCCGTGGCGTGGCGTCGTGCTCCGTGCGCGCCGCGGGCTCCTCCAACACCATTGGCTGCCTCGAGGCCGACGCGTGGGGCGGCGCCGCGCACGCGCCGGCGCTGCCGCTGCGAGGACTCCATGTGGCGGCGCCGGCTCCCGGGGACGACGCGCTCCCCGTGCCGTCCGAGCAGAGGGTGCACGAGGTCGTGCTGAAGCAGGCGGCGCTCGCGGCCGCGGCGCCGAGGACGGCGCGGATCGAGCCCGTGCCCATGGACGGCGGGCTCAAGGCGGCCTTCCACCGCTGCGGGGAGGTCTGCCAGGAGTACGCCAAGACATTCTACCTCGGTAAACGCGATCAAAATTCCCGCTACTCTTCTTGTTCATCTGAATACAGTCTAGTTATTTATTACTATTAACAAAGGTTTTGCCGTGATCGAGGCACATGCATGTGTCACAAGTACTAGTGTGTTTTTCTTCCAAGCTGTTTAATAAACAAAGTAAAAAAAAAAACTTTTTGTCCTAAAAATGACAGAAGGCAAAGGATGAAAATCTCAGCCATACTCATACATATCCTTGGTACAAAGAAGCCTGGACCGACGGTCAAAGTCCATATTGAGATGATAATCATACTACATCAGGAACAATACTATTTTGCCAGTAGTTGTAGTTGTGCCCACCACCACATACCGAATACCGACCAGTCCGACAATCAGTGGGCACATCCATGTGCCTGATCACTGATCTGTTTTTTTTTTTTTTTTTTTGAGAAATTGATCAATGATCACTGATCTGATGAGATGCCGCTGTTCCCCTGTTGCAGCGACGCAGCTGATGACGCCGGAGCGGAGGAGGGCAATCTGGGCAATATACGGTAAGCAATTCGCAGACCAAGCCCCCCACATGTCCCTGTTTCTTGTACCACTGCAGTTTGGCCCTTGGCGATCGGCACAACGCAAAGGTTCCTTTCGTTTTCTGATGAATGCTAGTAAAACCGTAACCCGCCTTTACACGACGACTCAGTTTCAGCATAGGACATGCAGAAACGATACTCGCTGATGCTGTCAGCCAAAAATCCAGTTCATACCTATACCGTATGGGCATGCTAAGCAAGCAGTGTAAAATATTTACACTTTGATAAGCTAGATTTGATTAGTTTATGCACCAGCACGATGATTTTTCCTTGACTGACTGACCAATAGAGAAGGTATTATGACACTGAGAAGGTATTATGACACTGATCGATGGCTGACGTGGTGTTCCATGCTGTGCGCGCCTGGTGTGTTCAGTGTGGTGCAGGAGAACGGACGAGCTGGTCGACGGGCCGAACGCGTCGCACATCTCGGCGGTGGCGCTGGACCGGTGGGAGTCGCGGCTGGAGGACATCTTCGCCGGCCGCCCCTACGACATGCTGGACGCCGCGCTGTCCGACACCGTGGCCAGCTTCCCCGTGGACATCCAGCCGTTCAGGGACATGATCGAGGGGATGCGCATGGACCTGAGGAAGTCCCGGTACCGGAGCTTCGACGAGCTCTACCTCTACTGCTACTACGTGGCCGGCACCGTGGGGCTCATGAGCGTCCCGGTGATGGGCATCTCGCCGGACTCCAGGGCCGCCACCGAGACGGTCTACAAGGGGGCGCTCGCGCTCGGCCTCGCCAACCAGCTCACCAACATCCTCAGGGACGTCGGCGAGGAGTACGTCATCTTGTATCGCCCGATATGAATCTGATGTCAGCGTCCGTGTTATCGCCCATATATATTGCCTGATATACTTACAAGCTAAGAGTGTGCTTGTTCACGTGTGCCAACAAATGACAGCGCCAGAAGGGGAAGGATCTATCTCCCCCAGGACGAGCTGGAGATGGCGGGGATCTGCGACGCCGACATCTTGGACGGCCGCGTCACCGACGAGTGGAGGAGCTTCATGAGGGGCCAGATCACGAGGGCCAGGACCTTCTTCAGGCAGGCCGAGGAAGCCGCCACCGAGCTCAATCAGGAGAGCAGATGGCCGGTGAGACACACACACACATCACTTGATCACCATCTTTATTTGCCTGTAGGAGTATCACAACGCTAGGCTATCTGTTCTAAGAATTCAGATGACTGAACAGCTCTGCAACTGCTCTTTTCTTCAGGTGTGGGCTTCTCTGCTGCTGTACCGGCAGATCCTAGACGAGATCGAGGCCAACGACTACAACGACTTCACCAGGAGAGCCTACGTTCCCAAGACGAAGAAGCTGGTGGCGCTGCCCAAGGCGTACCTGAGATCACTGGTGCCCCCCTCTTCTTCTCAGACTGAGAGCCAGAGACGCTACTCCAGACTAACATAGAGCGCGGTCTCTGTATGTAGCAGTGTGAATGATGTACAAATTTGTGGTCAGGCCACATGCATCAATAGTAGTACATGGTTGGCATGTGGTGGTGGCCGGTGTTAGATACTTGGTGTTTTGCCATGTACAAGCACTGGATGTATCATATATGTATGCTAAAAAGAGTAATTGTGAAATAAGATAGAGTAGTGGGTACCTTCTTGTTGCCTACAGAGTATGTTTGTAGCTGCCTTGATTGGCCTGATCATCAATAATGCTGTGCCACACTGCCACTTAGTCAAGTTAGTCAACTGCTCAATTCACTAGTGAAATACATTTCTACTTTAACCGCATGAGTATTTCTACCGGTAGAGCTAAAGCTTGATGTTGTTTTGGTGAACTATCTGGTAAAGCTTCTCGTGATAACTAAAAACAACAAAATAACTATAACACCCTTTTGCGCGGTCTCTTTCTTCCTCACCTTCTTCCCTACGTCCTCTCCTATGCATGTACTGGTGCGAGTGTGAGCTATATGGAGAAGCCACTATCTTTTAGCTTCATCTCTCATTCTAGTCATTCAATCCTTTGTCAGAGAAGGTTTTTAGGAGTTTTAATTATGAAACTGTTTGCAAAAGATCTGTTTGACACAAAACAACGTCAAACAGCTCAATGAAGCTGGTGGAGAAGTTTTGCCAAACCACTCATGAATATAGAAAATTGATTGAAATAATTCTGTAAAAAAACACCGTCTTCAGAGTTCAGACGCAGAGCTGTAAGGTTTGGTAGCCCAAAGAAAAAATAAATTTTCTGATGACCATATATAGGGAGTACCACACACATGTCACCATTTCCCACTGTGAAGGATCGTAGCATGAGCTCACCAAAATCAACCATCGTATTACTAAATTCACTTCATGCTGGGGGATTTCTCCCTACAGACACAGAAACAGCCATGCCTGCGCTGTCAGCTGTTGCAACTAGCAAGTACTCTCCGTGTCTACAAGATCCTGTTGAAATCTAAGTGTACTTATTTAGCCCAAAATTATTCCAGTGAAACGCCACGTCGCAGGTTGCATCAGCAGCTCAGACGGATCTTGAGATAACCTTGCGTGCTTCTTTCTCCCACAGCTAGGCTCTAGTTTATTATTCAGCACAGACAGACAGAGAGTTTGCTAAATGCTGGATGCCTGGACGATGCGATTGTACTCTTTGTCCCAGAGGAAACCAGAGTTTGTTTATGCTTGTGTGGTTGAAAGCAACCGGATCGTCCTTTCCACATCCTTTTCATGCTTTATTTTACGTTATCTAACGATATATGCCAATCTGTTGGCTGTGCATATGGTCAGAGTCTCGCAAACCCGTCGGCCGAGCATTGTGTTTTTTGTAGGCGTAGGAATGTAGGAAGGTCAAGGAAGCCTGTCTGTCTGTGTACAGCACCAGCATTGGGCATTGGCCGTACGAATTGCAGGAATGCTGGCCTTCCATTCCTCGTTGCCGAAAATTTTTTAGAGAGGGGAACCTGTGGAAGGGACGGCTGATACGCAATATGCCTCGTGCAATGTTTCATATCCACACACCACGAAGCTCCAGCCCACACAATGTTGGTTGCAACTGGGAACAAAACAACGGACCATGTGGTACCAGAACAACTGCTTCTTGATTAGTATATGCAGCACATTGCATATACTAATCGCCTGCCTCGTGTGTACCAGTAGACAGGACTGGAGTAGCGCCTAGCGGCGCACATATGAATCCTGAGGCAGAGTGAGTTTCCAGGTCCAAATTTGATTCTTTTCCCTTGAGAAAAAGAAAGGAATGTTTCTGTCTAGCTGAGAAGAATATTTCTATTGCCCGCCCAAGCGATGAAGCACAAAGGACATGTAGCCCAACTAGTTGGCCGAAACAGTCATTCAATGGGCCTACCCCCACGGCCCATAATACAGATGCTGTGAAGGCAAAAAGAGAAAAAAAACATATGGATCAAAAAGAGAAGAAATGCAATGCCAATTTGCCTAAAATAATATTAAGGTTTTCAATGCATTAAGAGCTTATTTGGATCCCTCCTCTAAACTTTAGAACTAATAATTTCTGCCAATGAATAGTCTAAAGCTTGTTCTAAATTTTAGCCCACTTCACATTAGAGCTTTAGAGCTCAAACCTGAGCTAAAGAGCTCTACAATTTTTAGAGCTCTAAAATTGTGGGAAATAGATGTTAAAGTTGAATGGTACTAAGAAAACACTGGGGCAAGTTCACATGAAAAAACAATGTTTTTTTTTGCTGAAATTTCAATGTTAACTTGTCTTATAATGATATAGGGGTAAATCTACCTTTGTTTTGGAAAAAAGGAGGCAAAATATAACAAAGTTAAATAAATGAGGAAGGTCGAACATATAAGAGTCCCAAATGTGATTTTTTTAGCTTCAGTGTATCTCAGGCTTCTCAGCCCAAACAAAATCATATTGGGACGACTAGTGGGCAGGTAGGACTCCTTTAGTATTATAGTAATTTTGATTGACAAATGAAAAAAAAAAAAACCTTCATCAGTTTTCGTAGGAGTCACGTACACTCGTGAGTCCTGAGTCCTGTCCGCTATCTAGTAGGTTTCGCAGCCGGCAAGTCACCTCCTCCCTATATAAAGCGGGCAAAGAGCACGTCCTTCCGCCAACACTGATTCCATAACCGTACGTGCCTCGTACCGCCACGAACCCAAAGCCAAGAACCGCCACGAACCCAAAGACAAGAAGGGGAGGTTGAGAAGAACGACGACGTGGGCAAGATGCCGATGCAGATCTTCGTGAAGACGCTGACGGGGAAGACGATCACGCTGGAGGTGGAGAGCAGCGACACCATCGACAACGTGAAGGCCAAGATCCAGGACAAGGAGGGCATCCCGCCGGACCAGCAGCGGCTCATCTTCGCCGGGAAGCAGCTGGAGGACGGGCGCACCCTGGCCGACTACAACATCCAGAAGGAGTCGACGCTGCACCTGGTGCTGCGCCTGCGCGGCGGCAGCAGGGGCGGCTACCCCACGAACCTCGCTCCCAACCTCCGCGAGCTCGCCCAGAAGTACAACGAGAACAAGCTGGTCTGCCGCAAGTACGTAGAGCTAGCTAGCTTTCCTTTTTGTTTCGTTCAATGCAAGTATTGATCATAGCTCTGCGCATACGATCGATCCCTAATTTTTTTGATCCGTCTTGTCTTCTCCCGCAGGTGCTATGCGCGGCTTCCCCTCAGGGCAACCAACTGCCGCAAGAAGAAGTGTGGCCGCACCAACGAGGTGAGAATCCATCCATCAGTTTTACTTTACCTGTGTTCATCCAATCACTTTATCGATTGTTATATACCACCTCGATCGTTATAGACTATCTATCATCTTTCATGCTCATTGCCTCATTGGTTTTAGTTAATGTTACGTGATTGTCCATGTTTCTAGACGGCTTGTTCAGTAGTCATAAGACTTACTGTCTGTCGAGGTTGCTGAATTGGCATCGCTGCTGTAAAATAGTTACTGTCATGGTTTCAGAGATTAATTTATTTACTCGTAAGATGGTCGCGTTTACGGAATTACACGGGTCATCCAGTTTTGCTACTTCGGTCATATATTAGGCAATGTCGCATGTTTTTTATTCTATATTAGGCGTTTGCTTCTTTTTTTTTTTTTTGGGCTTTTCCAGTCATAGCAAGTTAACTGATGATTGACTTTTTACTGCTCTGCACACTTGATCTGCAGTCATACTTGAATTATCAGCACATTTGGTCATTCTTTCATCTATAAGCTGTTCCATCTCATTTTTCAGCTGAGGTCGAAGAAAAGGTTCATGTCCAAGACTGGTGGTAATAATGGAGATTGAGCGTTGGAGAGACTTGTCATGGGATGCTTAATACATTTTACTTTCCTTGCTTTTTTATGAATACAGTTCTACTGTTCTAGTAGGGAAAAAAGTGTACTACTCTTGGTTAAGATGCTTCTATATAATTATAGTATATCATATGGTTATGAGTGAGATATATGTCTACATGTATAAATGCCACAATGTCAGTGTACTTGTTTGCTGCGGTTTGCTTACGCGCGTCCACCACTCGCCGTTTCCACTTCTTGCGCGATGCCCCCGGTACGACTCCCGCACGGTCGTTCTCGATGTGTTCCCGACAACGTAAATCAACCCCAACCGCACGGTCGCTCCCGCCCCGCTCCCAATCCAAAGGGAAGACCTTTTTTTTTTTTTTTGAGAAAACTCCTACGGGAAGGCTGCGCATGCCTAGCCTAGAGACGAGACGAGCGAAATCTGACGGCTAAGCGCTGCTTGGACAAGCTCCTTTGTTCAGGAGAGAACCAAACACGCCCGCATGAGGCTAACAAGGGAAGGAGGATCCTTGAAACATGCCCAATTACAGCCTCACAATTGTAAATCCATTTACTGATTTACAATTACAATTACACAGCCATTTACTGATTATCTTGTACACAAAGTCCTCACGGAAATATCGTCGAACAAATAGCACGCACCCACTTGTTTTCAGCCCCTTTCTATTGAAATCTTATTGCAACCCGGCAAGCTAGCATACACAGCTGCAAAATATACATCAGCTTCGCATCAACCATCAAGCAAAGCACGGATCTTTTCTTTACCGGCCTCACTGCTTCTTGGAGTTGATGTAGTCCTGGAGCGCCTCCATCTGCTCCCTGGTCGGCGGCTGCTCGTTGTTCTTGATTGACCGGTGCACGTCGTACGTCGTCGCCCCAAAGAACACCAGCCTGCAATTCAAGAGCATGTAAATCCTCAGCGACGACACCGCCGGCCGCCGCCGTCCTGCTGCAACTGAGGAGAAATCGGAGGAGAACGACGGGGGAGGTACCTACCCTGCGGCGAACAGAGCGATCTGCCTCGGGAACACGTGCTTCCCGAACAGCCTCATGCTGCTCCTCCAATGACGTGGCGCTTGCCGAGAGAGACTTGACGGCTATGTATAAAGCAGTTGGTCCAGGGTCCAGTAAGAATCATTCCCGGCCCATGGGCTGGGCCTTTTTCCCCACAACCTCCACAAGTCACAAACCCGAACTACTCGTCGCTTCTCCTCGCCTTTCGATGCTTACGCCCGCGCCCGCCGGCCACCATCTCCCGTCCCTGCAGAAGCTGCTGCGCCAGTGCCGCTCCATCCAGCGCCTCAACCAGCTCCACGCCCACCTCCTCGTCCACGGATCCTTGTCCGCCGCATCCGATCTCCTCCTCGCCTCCTACTGCGCCCTCTCGGCCTCGGCCAGCGCCGGACATGGCGCCCTCTGCCACGCGCGCCGTCTGTTCGACGGAATTCCTGACCCGGACAGGGTCATGTACAACACCATCATCAGAGCCTACTGCAACAGAGCCTGCCCGTGGGAGGCGCTACGCCTCCACCGTGGCATGCTCAGGCGAGGGATCCTGCCCAATGAGTTCACGCTGCCATTCGTCGTCAAGGCGTGCACGAGAGTGCAGGCGCGAGAACACGCGCTGGCTGTCCACGGTGTCGTTCTGAGGCTTGGTCTTGTCGGGCAGGTGTTTGTGGGCAACGCGCTTCTGCATTCCTACGCGTCGGCTGGGTCACTGGGGGACTCTAGGCGGTTCTTTGATGAGATGGTGGACAGGAACATTGTGTCATGGAACTCGATGATCGGTGGATATGCGCAGGTGGGGGATACTAGAGAGGCGTGCATCTTGTTCAGAGAGATGAGGCTTCAGGGGTTCTTGGAAGACAAGTTCACATTGGCCAGCCTGCTCCTCGCCTGCTCGCAAGAGGGGAACCTTGAGATTGGTCGCCTTGTGCATTGTCGTATGTTGGTTAGTGGATCTCGGGCTGATCTGATTCTTGAAAGTGCTTTGGTGGACATGTATGGTAAGTGTGGGGATCTGTGGATGGCTCATAGATGCTTTGAAATGATGCCCATCAAGAGTGTCGTTTCATGGACGTCCATGCTTTGCGCTCTGACAAAGCATGATTCAGCTGATGCTGCAAGATGCTGGTTTGACCACATGCCAGAGAGGAATGTAGTCTCATGGAATGTCATGATCTCTTGCTATGTTCAAAGTGGCCAATGCCATGAAGCATTGGATCTTTATAATCGAATGCAATCCCAGGGTCTTGCTCCAGATGAGGTTACCTTAGTGGCTGTCCTCTCTGCTTGTGGGCGAATTGGTGACTTGACTGTTGGGAAGATGGTACACCTTTATATTAGAGACAATATCTATAATCCTGATGTCTCTCTAGTTAATTCACTTCTGGACATGTATGCAAAATGTGGTCAGGTAGACACAGCAATCAGCCTGTTCAGTGAAATGTGTAATAGAAATGTAGTTTCTTGGAATGTTATTATCGGGGGCCTGGCATTGCATGGTCGTGCATTGGACACAATCAAGTTCTTCAGATCAATGGTAAGAGACTCCTTCGCGCCAGATGGGATTACCTTTGTGGCTCTTCTTTCTGCGTGCAGTCATGGGGGCCTACTAGAAACTGGACAGCATTACTTTGAATCTATGAGACATGTTTACAATGTTAAGCATGAAGTTGAGCATTATGCTTGCATGGTTGACCTTCTTGGCCGACGTGGCCATCTTGAAAAGGCTGTTTGTCTAATAAAAGATATGCCAATGAAGCCTGATGTTGTGGTCTGGGGTGCATTGCTGGGAGCCTGCAGAATCCATGGGAATGTCAAGATTGGTAGGCAAGTAATCAAGCAATTACTTGAACTGGAGGGCATCAGTGGAGGTCTGTTTGTTCTAATTTCAAACTTGTTATACGAAACTCACCAGTGGGAAGACATGAAAAGGCTCAGGAAGTTAATGAAGGAGTGGGGAATGAGAAAGGATATGGGTGTTAGTTCAATTGAAATAAACAACAGCATAAATGAATTTGGAGTGGAAGACATTAGACATGAAAGCTCAAGCGAGATTTATGCAGTAGTTGATCAGCTTTCATATCATCTGATTTATTTGCATCTCTTGGCTGTGCATCCAAAAGAACTATGTGTGGTTGAGTGAAGGAATCTATTTGGAATTCTTTTCAGTATCAGTTACAAGTTCATAACATTTCTGAGTCAGGTACTATACAAAAAAACGATGGATGTGGCTGCACATTGCTTTACTAGGTACCCCCTCTGACTCAAAATACATGCCATCAGCTTTGATAACTTATTTCAAAATATAGGTCATCCTAGAACTTCTAGCTCCCCCCCTCCCCCACTTTCTTCAATTGTCTCCCTTGCCAAATAAATGGCACTTCTCTTTCCAGTGTTCTATAAAGGGCAGTGACATGTATTTTGAGCTGGAGGGAGTAATGTTCATCGCCAAGCACACCACCTGTTGAAGCTTGAGGTTAGGTACTGCTGACTAAGCACGTTTCTCAAAGAGTGTCCAGGTTCATCAGTTCCATGAAGAAAGTCAGTGTGGATGTATAATTTAAGTTACAAAGTCCACCTACATAGAAAATACTGAAAACGACAACTTATTCTTTTTTGCTTTGGTTCAGTTTCAGAAATAAGTTGTCCTCTTCAGTTTTCCGTATTGACCATGCAATGTAACCCTTCATTTGTCTTGCTAACTGGCTGTGTTTCTGGTTTTCTGTAGATATCATGGTTCCCTGGGCAAGTCACTCAGACCAACTCCATGGTGGTGCTCTTACGCCCACAAATTCAGTAGTCACTATCTCCTGTGACTCTGATGTTTCAACAATATAGCCCGCCAACAAGATCTCAGCACACGTTCACAGGTCACCCTTTCGAGTTGTCAACAAGACAACGATCTTAACTACTAGTTTTGTTTTGTTTTGTTTTGTTTTAAAGAAGATTACCTACTAGCTTTCTAGAGACTGACCTACATGCTGACATACATTTTTCTTGTTCCTCTATATCTCTGGGCCAGATTGAGTATATGATGGTAACAGAGGCTGAGACTCCAGATGTAAGCAGAGCAAAGACTGATGTAAGCAGAGCAAAGACAGGAACATCATTCACAGTTCCACACTTTCACTGTGGGAGCCCTGCAAATTTTGTTCCGAGGGCAAAAGATTGGTTGGTTGAACTGAACGGCCGCAAGATGGGGTGGAATTGGGATGAATCCGTGCCCACATCAACCAGTTCGTGATGCCTGCCACGTGCTTCTCTTAATTGCACCGCGAGTACATTACATTACAGTGCATCAGTCAAGTAAGTGGGGGCCTGCAGTTTGCCGCTTGCCACTTGAAACTTGAAGGCAGCCTACCGGAGTGCCTATGGGGCCACCATGCGTTGTGCTTTGGCAGTTAAGCGCCGAAAAGTGGTGAATTCCCATAATCCCATCGGCACAACGCAAACACTACTGGCTAATCGAGGGTTTGAGAGTCGCTCCAGGATGCTAGCAGCACGTGGCCGCATCACTTCGCCGATCTGGATCAGTGGCCTACTTACTGGTTGGTACAGATTTCTTGTGATGATGTTTGCAAGTCCATGGCTAGATGATTTGGTTCCGGCTAATGGGAATATATTGATGCTTTTGTGAGGTTGCTTTGCTCTTGTTCTTTCTTTCTTTTTTTAACTTTAGAAATAATGGAACTGCTTTGTTTTTTTACAAAGTGTTGATGGTGGATAAAGCATGCTCCTGGAGCTTGCTTATGATGAGAGCAGCTACCTAACAGAATGATGGGTATTTCGGTTCCATTTTTTAGACTGAATGAATGATCACAAGCTGAGTGACTGGGAGGATAACCTACTAGAAAGATCTGTTTATGCTTACGATTACTGTATCTTATATTTGCAAATGAGTGAAGATGTGCCTCCCTTTTCTAGATTGGTCCTTTTCTAGATTGTGATCAGGGAAATATATATTTTCCTATCATAACAAAAAAAATGCTCACAATATCAAGCTAAAATCTGCAAGACAAGCAATATTATAATTTGGATTCTCGAGTGAACCTTAATCCCGTGAACGTATGAAACGGGCTTGAAGAAAGTTGTGCACATGCCGGGATGCCTCCCCCACGAATACCTAGCGGATAATTCGACTACATTTGATATCCCATGTACTCTAAACTACTCAAAAGCCAACCACTATTAAATCTATGGTCAGGATGATTAAGCCACAATGTATGTGTCGCATGCTTTAATTAAATCACTGCCTCGCTGGATCTGTACCAACCGAATGAATTAATGATATATATAATCATGGAGATGAGACTGACAACCATCACAAACTAAGCAGCGTACAGGTGCACTCAAGGTGGTTAGTTTAGCTCTTGACAAAAAGCAAGGCCTCATCAATTAAATATGAGTAGGTATAGCATACAGATGTTGAGAATATGAGTCTGATCACTGTCACACAATACAAAACAATTTCGGGAACCATGTCACTGTAAAATGTCAACAAATAAATGAATAATGCAATAGCTGTGATGTGTAAACACCATGTCTGTTCATGGAGACAACAACCAAATCTGTGCAAGCAGACTATAGGGAGAAGAAGAAGAAAATCAAAAGTAAGCCGCAGTTACAAGTGCAGGACGGCCATGGATTTCAGCCTGCAGGACATGGCGTCGGCCTCCGTGGCCGCGTTTTCCCGGCCAACCCGTCTCCACTTCTGCTCGGCCTCCGAAACCCGGCAGGCCGTGACGAAATCGAGCACCTTGCCGAAGATCCTGAACATCTCGACGGCGTAGACCGTGTCCTGCCCGACGGCGAACGCCGCGTTGGGGTCCATGGGCGCGTCCGGGTGCGCCGACGCCTCGGTCCACTGGAGCGAGCCGAGGTCGAGCTCGAACAGCTTCCGCACCACCTTCTCCCTCCGGTTCACCGCCGGCCCGTGGTGGCGGTCGCACCACGACACGCAGAGCATGAACAGCAGCGACGCGCAGCACAGCAGCGTCGGGGCGTAGTCGCGGAGCCGCGGCGGCGGGCGGAGCGTCTGGACGACGACCCAGGAGCCCCTGTCCAGATGGTACGCGACGAGCGTGTCGGACTCGCAGTACACGTAGAACATCCGGCCACAGACGGCGCCGGAGCAGGCCAGCCCGACGTCGGCGGGAAATCCGGCGATCTCAACCCACCTGTCGACCAAGGGGTCGTATATCTCCCCGGACACCAGCGGCTCGTCCCAGCGGCCGCGCCCGCCGACGGCGACGATGGCGAGCCTCGGCTGGCCTTCCTCCTCGCCCTCCTGTCCGGCGGATTTGCGATGGCGAGACGAAGCGAGGAGGTCAGTGGAATCAGTGTCCTCGTTCAGCATGTCTTTGAGGCGGAGGCGCCGGAGGGAGAGCCGGTGCGGGTCCTCGTACACGGCGGAGGCGCCACCGAACCGAGACTTGCCGCCGCGCCGGACATTCTTCTCCGCGCGCGTGTGGAGAATGCTGCAGGCGGCGGACATCTCAAACACGCCCAGCACCGGGCGCGACCGCGGGGTCCGCATGGGCGCCGCCTTCCGCCACGAGCCGGCGAGAGGGCTGAACACCAGCACTCCCTTGTGCGTCTTCACCTTGCTGCTGCTGGTGCTGGTGCTGGCAGTATCCGAGCAGCCGGACCGGCCACCGACGACGTAGAGGTCGTCCCCGACGCCGGCGACGGAGAACAGGAACCTGCCCTTGAGCCCGTCCGCGCCGACACGGCACCACCGGTGCGCGGCCACGTCGAGCGCGTGCACGGCCGGGGCAGGGGCCGCGCCCCACCCGACGTCGCCGCCGTCCACCCCGAACAGGAACAGCCACGGCGTCCGGCGCGGCGGCCCGGGGTCCTCCCCCGCCCCCTCGCGGCGGCGCATCCGCAGGAACTGCGGCGCGACGGTGAGGTCCCTCCACCGCCTGCACACGCACCGCGCCGCCAGGAGCGAGGCCAGCGGCAGCCGGCACAGCACCATCTCCATCACGTCGTCCGGGAGCACCGCCACGGACGCCGCCGCGGCCGCCTCAGTCACCACCACCGCATTCGCACCAGCTCCCGACGGCGGCCGGTGCGCCGCCGCGGGGACGGCGGCGGCACCCTTCTTCCAGGCGAAGCACTGCAGCGCCGCGCCATCCTCGTCTTCGTCGTCGTTCCCGGGAGGGCGCCGGCGCGGGGCCGCGGCGGAGGAGTCCATCTCGTCGCAGGCACAGACGCGGCACCCACCGGCCCCGCCGAGGGGCAGCCGGAGGCAGCTCCTCCTCCTCCTGAGGCGGCGGCCGCGGCCATCCCGCTCGGTCTGCTTCTGGTCCACATCGTCCGGTGGCTCGGCGCGGAGCAGGGACGCGAGGCTGTTGCTGCCAGATCTCTGCAGAGCTCTCGGCATGGGATCAGGCGAGTCGGACCGCTCGCTAGGTGGAGAAGAAGTGGTGCGCGAAGGACGGGATGGAGGGGGCGTGGAGGTGCAGGAGGATGCCCCGGAGGAGAACAGCTAGGAGCTTGGCGAGGGAGGAGATAGAGAGCATGGCGTCGCGCCGGGACGGGCAGCCGGGTAGGCGACGCCGACGCGGGGATTATTTTGGTTGGGCGGTGGCGGTGGTTGGAGTGGGAGTTGGGGAAAGTGGACGAACGAGGCGCAGGCGCGGGCGCCGATGAGGAGGGGTGGGTGACGCCGCGCCACGCGCGGGTGGAATGGATGGATGGACATCAACGGCCGGTGGAGATCGAAGCGGGCCAACCGGTCGATGGAATGGGCTGCCGTCCGCGCGATTCACGGGGTGTATGTGGCGAGGCGCTGGCGCGGGGCGCTGATGGGCCGGCACGCGTGGGCGCGGGGCGCTGGATGCCTGGATGGCGCTGGATCCAGTGCCGAGGGACCGGGGACGAGACGAAGCAGGGGACGGGCCGGAGCTTCAAAGCTCTGGAGAAGTGGAGATTCCGGTGAATAAGCCAAGCCACCAACGACGATCTGACCTACGCAAGTGACAAATCCAATGTCACTCGTGAAGAAGTTGACATATAGGGCCCACGCGAAGGAAGAGACACAACGAGGGTAAATAGGCCATTTCACGTGTCCTTTATGGTTATGAGAGGCGCATGCGCATGACACATCAGCAAAAGTGGTAAATACGTAAGAGATTCGCTGTTTTGGATGCCAATTCTGCAGTATAAAACTGACAAATGCCTATGTGGCATGAATAGATATGTGCCATAATTGCTTGCGCCTAGTGGGTTAGTGTTGTTTATGAGTATGTCTTATGTCAAGATAGATAGAATTATAGTGGGGAACCACCTTGGCCTTTGGCAACCCGCGGGCCTAGTTATTCGGACCGGGACTGGACCGGCGGTTCGACCGGTAAAAGACCGAACCGGAGCCTCCACAGGTCCGGTTCACCTTAGGGTGTGTTTGGTATCCCGCATGCGGCCAGCCTTGCATGCTCTCATACGCAAACAGCTTATTTGGTTTCCTAGAACTCGCTCAGAGCCTGGCTGCGCGCATGCAAAAGGACGGCCGGAGCCTGGCTGCGGAGGAACGCAGCTGAGGTCCGTTTTTACTCGGCCTGGACGGCACGAGATGGCAGCTTGCATGCGCATGTGTGTTTGGGTCATGATTTGCTTCTTGTTCAGCTAACCAAACAAACTCCCTACCCAGCCTGGTCACATACATGCAGTAAACCAAATAACAGGCACATGAATGCATTTGACCTGTCCCAATCTAGCCTGGCTGGTGGATGCGACCCGGCTCTCAAGAGAAGTGAACCAATCACGCCCTTAGAGGACCGGAATGCAATTGAACCGGTAAAAACAGGTTGAACCGGCCGGTTTTTGTGAAACCGATGAACCGGCTGGTTCTAAATGAACCACCCCGATCCGATTTTGTGCGTACAGTTTTGCATTCTGCACTGTGCAGCATGGACACGTGGTCATGTCCAAGCCGGTGGAGCGCCTGCACCTGCCCTAGTGGGCCCGCATGGCTGCCGCTCACTCCGCTCGCTTTGGAATTTGAATGTTGCACTAGCAGGGACCCCGTGCAAAGCATGGTTTTTTTTAATTGAAATTGTGCATTAGCGGGTTTATACTGTTTCATAGTGGGTTTTGCACTATTTCGTAGTGGATATTTATTGTTTTTAACGGGTTTATAACTGTTCCATATTGGGTTCTACTGTTTTTAACAGGTGGAACCACCTTAGTCTTTGGCAACCTGCGGGCCTAGTTATTCGGACCGGACCGAACCGGCGGTTCGATCGGTAAAAGACCGAACTGGAGCCTCCACAGGTCCGGTTCACCTTAGAGGACCGGAATGCAATCGAACCGGTAAAAACAGGTTGAACCGGCCGGTTTTTCGTGGAACCGCTGAACCGATCGGTTCCAAATGAACCACCCCGGTCTGATTCTGTGCGTGCAGTTTTGCATTCTGCGCTGTGCAGCGTGGACACGTGGTCCTGTCCAAGCCAGTGGAGCGCCTACACCTGGCCCAGTAGGCCCGCATGGCTGCCGCTCACTCCGCTCGCTTTGGAATTTGAATGTTGCACTAGCAGGGACCGTGCACGCGTTTTTTTTTAAATTGTAATTGTGCATTAGCGGGTTTATACTGTTTCATAGTGGGTTTTCACTATTTCATGCGGGTTTTGCACTATTTCGTAATTGATATTTATTGTTTTTAACGGGTTTATAACTGTTCCATATTTGGTTCTACTGTTTTTTAACGGGTGGAACCACCTTGGCCTTTGGCAACCTGCGGGCCTAGTTATTCGGACCGGACCGGACCAGCGGTTCGACAAGTAAAAGACCAAACCGGAGCCTCCACAGGTCCGGTTCACCTTAGAGGACTAGAATGCAATCGAACCGGTAAAAACAGGTTGAATCGGCCGGTTCTAAATGAACCACGCCGGTCTGATTCTGTGCGTGCAGTTTTGCATTCTGCGCTGTGTAGCGTGGACACGTGGTCCTGTCCAAGCTGGTGGAGCGCCTACACCTGCCCCAGTGGGCCCGCATGGCTGCCGCTCACTCCGCTCGCTTTGGAATTTGAATGTTGCACTAGCAGGGACCCCGTGCAAAGCGCGGGTTTTTTTTTAAATTGAAATTGTGCATTAGCGGGTTTATACTGTTTCATAGTGGGTTTTCACTATTTCATAGCGGGTTTTGCACTATTTCATAATGAATATTTATTTTTTTAACGGGTTTATAACTGTTTTATATTGGGTTCTACTGTTTTGTAACGGGTATTTACTTTTTTTATTGGATACTTACTGTTCATAACGAGTTTGTACCTGTTACTGTACTTGCTATAGTACTATAAACAGTGAAATGCGAGGAGGGGGCTGTCATCAATTTTATGAATGTAGTATAGATGCGTGGAGCCGCTCCCTGCTCTGGCTACTTTGACGTTTTGGTACAGCATGAGATGACGTGTCTTTTTTTAAAATTCAAAATTTCATAATTTTTTCAAATGAGCTCTAAATTGGACAAATAATATATCTATTTTGCTTGTCTCAACGAGCTCTTCCTAATGGTGTACTTTATTTTAGCATTTGAGATTGCTTTCCATTCGTGAATATTTAAATTATTATTCTTGTCATTTATACAACAAATTGTAAGTGCTATACATATTTTTTTATACATATCTGGTAAAACAACTCTAGGCACCAATATCTTGGAGTACCGTGTATGTTAGTGGGAAGCAAGTTATATAATTGTAGCAAGTTAATAATTGTTTATTATATATTTTACTCAAAAAAAATTATTTATCATATATCATTATATTACACCGGTTTGAAGTATTTGTGGGCGGTTCGATTCATCCGGTCCAAAACAGTCGAACCGGCGGTTCAACCGGTTCTTAACGGTTGGACCAATGAACCATCAAACCGATGGCCTCACCGGTTTGATGTCCGGTCCGGTCCGAATAACTTGGCCTGCGGGCGGTCAGATCGGCTGTCGAGGACACAGATGAGAGAAATGACAAAGCGGAAAGGTGGGGCATTTCAGAGTTTTTTTTGACAATTAGCATTACAGAGTTGGAGCTACAAAACGGAAGCAAAGCAAACGATTTGTGTTAAGCAATTCGATCAACTTGGTCAATAATTGCAAGACGCATGAGCGCAAGTAAAACATGCAACAAAAAGAAATACTCCAAGTGCGGGCTGCACACGGAGTAATGACCGACGGCAGCAGGTAGAGTGAAATATATAATAGCATTAAAAATAAAGGAGACAAAATATAATGAAAAAAATGAATTCATAGAACACAAAAAATAATAAAAGAGAAAGCAAAAAATACAATAAAAACACTAAAATAATTAATTATAGTAGAATGAAATATAAACATATCAATAAATGAAAAAGTAATATATCTATCTATACTATAAAAGAGCAAAGGAATTAAATGATACATGTTACCTGAGAATTCATATTCACCCTATGTTTTAGCCGTTAGATGTAACTTAAGATCTTCATCTAAGGAATATTATGTTAATGACTCATAATAAGTAGACCACCCCGTAAGATATAAAATTTGTTTACGTTTTTACAGTGGAACTCCCTGGCCGCTGTTTTGTTTTTTCCACCCACGCCATAGTATACCCGCCCTATGTGTGCCTGCCAGCAATTTCCGCCAGCTCGGCAACATCGTGTGGACGGCGTGTCTTCTTGATCCGGACGGGCCACACGGGACCACATTAGGACATATTACACACGACCATGCAGATCCAACCTTAATTCTCTACTTCCAAGTTTTAACGATGGTGGCCACCACGACTCTGCCGGTTGGCACCTCATGGCAGGGAGGAAAGCAAGGAAGGTACGTGGTGGGCATCATCGACTTTGCCGGAGAACAGGTGGCTACTAGCTCCAGCGCCCAAGCCCACGCCCGATTGACACCCTCAAGGCAGCGAGCAGGAAGGCGTCGGCCATCGTCGACTTCTCCGGAGTCCGAAGATCAGGGATCATGGCTGCACGTGTGGGTGCCCGGCTGCCCGCAGGGCCACAGATCATGGTGTTCGCAAAGATCCAATCCAACAACCACCACACCGATGGTAAGCTACTGCAGTTGTCATGGCAATATTGTAGAGATCGCGTCTGCCCATGCACGCCTGCATTCGTGCTTGATTTAATTCCGATAAGTATCAGCATGTAGCAACATGCATATATATACGGTCCAGATATTAACATGTTCGTGCTTTTGAAAATAATCTAATAACTATTATATTGTGATCATTTAGAAAAAAGAAGGTTTCGTGCTTTTGAAAATACTCCAACAACTAAATATTGTCTGCACTAGATTATTCATTCAGAAAAAAGGTGAGTCATGCAATGAGAAAATTGATCAGATTAATATTGATGCACTAGAACCTCTCGACATATTTAAGTGATTTGTTTGGGCACGCATTGTGTTAATGCATTAACAGAATTGTAGTTCCAAACCATGTTTTTTTTTACGAAAAGTTCCAAACTATGTTTGTGTCAGAGTACCAGGTGAGTGAGCTCTTTTGATCCATCACCATCACCGCCGGGAACTACTGGGAGTGGAAGCTGTTCTTGCAGGCGATGGACCCAGACACGTGAGATAGACGACGGATTTTTCGATCGTGATGGCAAATTACCTGTGACGTATTTTTGACTGGTTATGACCAAATTGATCGTCATGTAAAACACCAGTTCTTGAGCAGTACGACTTCGACATCCCATGGACCACCTAAGGAGGTTGCCAGTTGTGTGTAGAGGGTGGTGACAAGTTCAATTCCATGGAAGAACATCAGTGTTCGACCTTACCATGTGTATGCAATATGAATCGATCTTGGCACGTCAGACCGCAGCCGTGTGTCTCCCAGTCCCATCACACCGATTAGCATCTTTCCCCGCACGCTGCTGCCGTGGACGCAACCGGCCGGCTCCCTTCCTACCTCTACTCAATGATTGTATCACCATCCGCCTAGCACAAGTCAATCAAAAACCAGGAGGAATAACCATGCATATATGTATATACGGTGAATCCAGCAAAGCACACATCAAGCCAGAAGCTACAAGCAACCCATGGTGTTGAAATTGGGACTTTAAGGACCATTGATCAAAAGAAAGAGGAATTACGTGCAAGGAATCGTTAGTACCAACGATGATATCGAGAGAGAAAAAAAACAAGAAACGAAGCAACTGAACCAAAACTTAACCAGAAGCTTAACCAGAATTCGTTAGTAATTTTGCAGAACCTTTAGCTTCCATACATATCAATAGTGATAAAAAAGAGTCCAGTTAGCCGATCAGATATCGATGGCCGTTAACCTATGGTTGACGCGGCATAGTGGCTCAGCTGCTTCCATCCAGATCAATGGTGATCAAAAGAAGTGCAATCAGATATCGATGGCCGTTAACCCATGGTCGACGGAACATAGTGGCTCACGTTGACTCATTGGTGTATCCAAAATAACCGACGAGGCCAAGAAAATAAAGAGCATAACTTTTGCAAGGTGAGAAGTACTTTGTTGTGCTTTATTATTGTCTATGTAAAGTCTGCTACAACATATCATACCAAATAATTCTTTTAAAGTGGACGCGCGTGTAGCGCGGTGGTGAAGCCGCTCAGTTGGAGCGCCATCCACCCGAGTTCGATTCCCAGCGGACACAACTCGGGTGTCGCACCCAGGATTATTTCCCGTATAGGTTTCTGCAGGTCCTGGACATATGGCGTGGCGCCACAACGAGACTACGACGTGCCTGTCGTCTACGAGGCCCTGTGCGGCATCGATGATCTTCAGAAGGACGCCTATTGATGTACTAGTTGTAGTTTCTTGGGGTGTGCATGCGTGCGTGTGGTGTGTGGTGTAGAGTTCAGATGCTACAACTTGTATACTAGAAGTTCAAGCTAAAAAAAAATTCTTTTAAATCAGTAATGAACAAAGTTTTGTGCTTTGTTATTAGCTAGTTGAAGTTTGCTATAGTATATCATACCAGATGATTCTTTTAAATTAGTAATGAGAAAATTAAATTACTAAGTGCATATATTGCCATTGCATCCTTGATTTTGGGTATGGACCTTGAACTTCTTTCCACTAATTTCTTATTCTTTTTTAATAGTTCACTATTACAAAAAAATATGCTTTGGAGACACGTGCGACACGCACGTGCATCTCTGCTAGTACCACATAAACAAAAGAAAAAAAAAGAAAAGGTAATTACAAGCAAAGAAAGAAAGAAAACTACTACGTACCTACTCGCTGGGAACACTAGGTCTTGGGCCGTCCAACATAACTTAGGCTGCGCACTGCATGTTTGCTAGCTCTGGTCGACGGAGCCAGGAGCAGGACGCCATCCCAATTTAGTCCCAGACTGCTGATGGGAGGCCAGCAAGCCAGGTAGAATAGGCGTGCTGACCGAGCCTTCATGCCGGGTGTGGTACCGCGCGCCAGGTACAGGAGGGTAAAGGAGTTGGTGGGCGACAAGGCTCAGGGCCTGGGTTAAAGCGGAACGAGCCGAGCCCTGGCATCCGAGCCCAGTTGCTCGAGGGCAAAAACGCCCGGCTTCTCGCCCCAGTGGATCGAGCTGCTTCCTCGCCTGGCTCGGCTCGAACTTTTGACCCTTCTCACCAACTCTTTTTTTTTTTTTTTCTTTTTCACATAATTTTATAAGGAGACATACATACATGGAACAAAATTGGAACCCTCCTCCACCACTTCCATCATTGTTTGAGCTACTAAACCAATTGGCGACTAAATAGGTCAAGCCCATCAGTCCAATACAATAAAATAATTACCTAAATGATCATTTGATCATAGCCTACCGCCTATTTATATACTACTCGTACTGCCGTATATATTCTAAACAGGTAGTTTTAGCTCTTCTTCCGACTGACTCTCCTTGATATCCATTATCATCATCCCCGTCCCCCTTTCCTTTTTCTACGCTGAATATTTTGAGCAGCATCAGGCTCACAAATGAACGACCGTGCATTCGTTCCGGCGATCGGCTTCAGTCAAGACAGAATGGACATGAAGATCGTCGACCACGTCGTCAGCGCAACCGCGGCGACGAGGTACGTCCAGAGGAAGATCACGGAGCACTCCTCTTGCCCAACGTCGAACAGCTGAGCCATGGTTCCTGAATCACACACGCGAGTCTCAGCAAACAAGTCGCCAAACAGAGCAGAAACAGAGCGCCATTGATTGGTTTCAGAGTTTGAGCGCGTACCGATGTTCATCGCCGGAGGCACGGCGAACTGCACCATGAGCACGTAGCGGTACATCGGGTCACGAGACAGGAACCCGAGCCCGTAGGCGGCGTGGACGACGGCGATGCCGATCAGCGGGAGGACCACGAAGCGGATGCACAGGATTGCGACGATCACCCTACGCTTGAGCCCCGACTTCCGAAGCCCTGCACGCGCATTCAGATGTCAGAGCAGTTTCAGAACACGGCCGGTTGTCCAGGTGACAAATTAACATGCTGGATCGCTGAGTGAGTCTGATCAAAATAGCACTCACCTTGAGTCAGGTTTCCACCTAGGATGAGGGTGATGCAAGGAATCGCGCCATTGCTGCAAGAGAAACAAACAAACCGTGTGAGTATCCTGAAGAGGTGTTGACTGACAGCAGTAGGCAAAATGGAATAGTCTTATGTGCTTACCCCATCAGCTGGAGGGAGTCCTGTACGACTTTAAAAGGAGCTCCGTCGCCGATGATCAGGGATTTTAGCCATGGGACCAGGCCAACAACAAACCCAATTATCTGAACCAAGATACAGCATCACATTCACATCATCAGATTTGGTCCTTCCAGCCTAAGTGACACTGTGAAGTGAGAGGCGAGTAATGCTGAAACTGAAACATACTGCGGATATAGTTGGTGGTGCCATCAGCTCCTCGATGAACTGGTGGACAGTGTCCTTCAGATTCGTCCATAACCCCTTGTCAGCAACATTGCTCTCACAGGACAAGAGAGGAGCCTCCTGCATTCCATTTCTTGCAAGTCAGTTTGTCTGAAGATATGCCACGAGAAGAAATGACCATACATGAATGGCGGACGATTCATGCAGTGAAGTGTTGTGAACTCACTTACCATCTGGTTTTCTTCCCCGTGCTCGTGCTCGCTAGGCTTAACTGACGTCGGAAGAGGTGCCTCCTCGTCGGCGTAGGGAGCTGAATGCTCCTCGTCGCTGTCGGCTGGGCACTGGATGCTTTTGGACTGCATCTTGTGATACAGCTTACCTGACTTCTGCATGAGGCTGTACGTGTGTGTCCATATGAAAATTCCACCCAGCTGCCGAATGCAAGATCACTCAAAACTGAATAACTACAGTCGTGTACGTATATATAGCTCTGAAACAAACAAGATAGGTAGCCCTTTTATGGATCCAAAAGAAGAACACAAAGGAAAACTTACAGCCATGGACAGCGACGAGTAGGAGAGACCGCGTGAGCGGCAAATGCTTGGATCACTCCCAAACGGGCCCCCTTCTTCGTCGCATACAGCCGGGACAATTATCAGTATCAGGTTTCCAAGGTTTCCTGCATTTGTCAGTACAGGCCATTGTTGATTTCAGTTTGTGCATATATGTAGTACTATGAACTTCCACTGACGAAACTGAACCTGCTGAGCAGAATGCCATGATCAAGCCCCTAAAATGCTGTGGTGGTTTCAAGATGTTGCAAGCTATCCAACCCAGAGTGCCACCAATAATGAATGTGATCCCTATATTTACCGGCATAAACCACCTGAACAACAGAAGGCGTGTGTTCATTAGAGCATTTGAACAGCTACAAACAAGTACGTATAAAAGTACAATCTTTCAATGACTCTGTTCAGTACTACTTCCTTCCCAAATGCTCTGAAAAATATGATGATGCATACTACTATTCTACTACTCACCAAGAAATGACGTCCTCGGGGGTGACCGTCTTCGCGAGGCTGGCGAACATCAAACATGGGGTGAATACAGTAAAAACGACCTGTCAGCAAGTTAACCGAGATTAGATTTTAACAAAGTTCATAAAGTTATGTGGAGGAAAACTGACAGAGCTCACCTTGTTCATATCCCTTCGAGCACTGGTCGTCAGAACGTTGCTGAAACCAGAGGCCAGGAAAGCTCCAATGGCACCTATGAGCAGGACCTGGACGACTGGCATAGAAGCCACCAGAAACAAAGAGAAGAAACCCATCGTCGTCTGAATTGGTAAGGATTATTAGGCCCTTGTTGGTCTGCTTGATTGAGAAACGCTAGCTGAAGGACGATTCCAAACGTCTCCTGAATACGTGGCAAGAGGCTATCCGAATTCTGTCTGTGTGCAGGATGTTCACCCTGGCAAAATGATTAAGAACAAAAGCATCTGGAAGAATCCGAAGAGAGAAAAAGCAATTTACCCTTGTGCCGCCTTACAATGATTCTAGCTGAGATTTGAAAAGGACAACTCCGCATTGCTTGGACCACATGCATGTTTTCGTTTTCAAAAGAAGAAACCTACTACTACTACTACATGCAAATCAAAAGGCGGGATTTATCCCTGGAAATGGGGATGAACAAACAGCAGAAAATCCAGGTCCGTTGAAAGCTTTAGCCTGCCCAAATTTGCGTGCCCCTTACAACGGCTAATAAGCGTCCATGTGCGTGCATTTCGGCAGTAATAACAACTGCTCGTGATCGGACCCATCATATGCAGATACAGTGTTTGCGAGTCTGGATTTCCTTTCCCCATTCGCCCCATGATTGGCACAGTGTCTTCATCGAGAACCAGCCACGGTACCCTACCGAGATCCCGATACGACGCGAATCAAAGCCCGGAGGGCAGCAGAAGAAAACCAAGCAAGAAACAGAGCTAGAATCTGTAATGATACGGGCGGCGGTAACAACAGCAACGCGCGAGACGGCGAGGAGGCTCACCTGACCGCCGCCTGATGTAGGATAGGAACGACGCGCGATCGTCGCTCGTCGGTGAAGGAGACGACAAGAAACCTGTAGCTGACTGACTCCAATGAGACGACGACGAAATGGAACCGTGTATCTTTCTGCTCCTGCGAGCCGGGACCCGGGAGAAGAAATGAGAGATGCGGCGGCCTTATATACGAGGCGCAGACACAGGCACCAACAAGTCACAGCCGCACATGCGAGGCGAGGCGAGGCGAGGCGAGCGCAGCCGGGCGAGAAACAGAAGAGGCACGAGATGGCGCCTACACCGCATCCACCCGGGCGCCAACGCAGACGCAGCAGCGGTCAGCTGTCGGCTACGGCACCCGTCGCCGTCGTCTTGCCTGTCCAAGTCGGCAAGTCCTTCTACTTCTACTCTCTCTCTCTATGTTGCAGTGGCCAGATCAATCTCTTCTGCTTGCATTGCTTGCTGCTGATTAGTAGGAGAGTAATTAATTAGTAGTATATCACACTATTACAACTGGTCTACTTGTAAGCGTTTCGCTGATTGTTTGCGTCTTCCTGTTACGTGCGCTTGTCGCCATCCTAATCCTCCGTCCCATTCCGATTGGGCTCTGCCATGCTGGCTGCAGCTAAAAATAACGCATGTGGCTTAGCGATGATTGCGAGACTTGTTTTGATATGTCGTCTAGGCTGACTGTGACGCGTGCGTGCATCATGTGCCAAGAACCCAAATCGTACTTGGTTGTTTACAGCCAGCCGGTCGCCGAATTAGGAGTATGTACATCTGAATTATGACCGATACATGACTAGGATGATAGTAGTACTGCCATCCGATCCTTCGCAAATAAACGCTGCGACTGAAACTCGAGCTAGAGCTAGCTATCCGGTCTTCCGGGAGGAGTAATTTTGCGTGCGTATCACGTGTTCGTGTTTGAATGTTATGCTAAACGGACACGGTTGGCATACATGATGGTATAATAGACCTGACTTGTGAATCTGGTCAGGGATGGATGTATGGTCAAGCCAAGAATGATGGCTTCTGTTCAACGGGGTGTTCAGTCAAAGCCCGTAAGCTAGCTACTTATGGTTTCCTCAGCGCAGCAAGCTAGCAGCCAGCTTGGATTATTATTATTATTATTATTATTATTGGGGCGGGGATCAGGGGCTGCATCAGTGATGAGTCACAACCAAACTGCCAGTTTAATTACAATAGAACTTTCGTTTCTCATCATATTCGTTTATCTGCTTTTGTGTTTTGTTTTTTTGTTAGAAAAAGGATGGCATACTACTCTACACGACTACACGAGTATTAGCAGCCTATAGCGGACAGGTTTATCGTTTTCCAAGTGGCCAGTATTGTCAATTCCAGCATCTTCCAGTATTTGCCTTTTGTTGATTCTCATCCACATGATGATCATCTCTGCAGGAAGCAGACAAGGACGGACGGTCACAGCCAACCCGCGTTCAAGACGTACGGGGAAAATTGGAAATAATAAGTTGGCAGAAGAAGAGAAATTAAACATGCACCTACCGGACACAGTGCACGTTACCTTACCTGGCTTATTAGAAGTTCTTATTACTAGCGAAGTTGCAGCGGGGGACCTCGCGTACAGTTGGGAATGACGACGGAAGGCACGCAGTGTGTTGTGCACATATATATATATATGGTGAGCCCGGATCGCAACGCGAGCCGCGCGCATCCTGCCAGCCTCGTCCAAGCGTTGGTACATCTCGTGCACCAACGGAGGCCACCACCACCGATGCGACGGCGCGCACCGGGAGCAGCTACATGAGCAATAGCGCGGCACGGCAACGACGATACCTACAGCCAAATACTGCAGGACAGGCGCGCGCGTCGCTGTTGGTGCGTCGACGGGCCATCGGTCCATCACCCGTCTCTCCACGCCAGTAATCCTTCCTAGCTTCCGTTCATGGCCGTGGTTCTCTCCTTTTTTTTTTTTCTTTTCTCCCGGCCGGCCGGGCTCCCGCTGCCAAGTGATGACACTGCATATGCCCCGTCGCCCTCGCGTGGTCCATGCGACACGATCGACGTGCCCGTGCTTTGGCAGCGTGACGCTAGGACTGGGGTGGGTGTGTCCGCTTGATCGACTTACGGACCGGCGACGGGACAGGTGGTAGCTGGCTGCTAAGGATTGGTAAACCAAGGACGGCGGCGAGGGTGGCCGCCATCCGGATCCGGATCGATAACATACGTCTGGTTGGCTGTGTGCATCAGTGGCTCCGATGCTGAGCTACCTCTGCTAGTTCATTTCTCAACGTAGTAATAATCAAGGAAACGCATGCATATATATCAATGAGTGTTTGTTTCATCGCAAGCGCTAGTCACAAAAAAAAAAGTCGTAAAAAAACGCGTGCAGTTTTCTCTACCTATGCGAATACATATGCCTGGCTCAAGCTGCATGTTTTGCCTGGTCTAATCACTTAGTGCTCGTTTAAATCCCTCCATTTTGAAGGAATTTCAATCGACTTAACGGATTAAGCTATTTCGTTGGAATTTGAGACAACTTTCTAAAGGTCACATGTAAGTTTATCTCAAATTTATAGGGTGAAATATAGAAATGGATTATATAGATTACTATGCTATGTTTGTACTCTCTAACTTAATTAAAGTTGTAGAAATTATACGGGGCAGCGTATGGTATGAAAACTAGACTCTTGTGCAAACTATAAAAACTCTAATTAAGACCATACAATTCTAAAGGTGGGTAATTTTAACACTTAAACCCCCCACTCATCTCATTTTAATCTCTGACTTTGCAAAACTCACCACGATCGTTCGATCCCGTCTCGCCACGATCGTTCGTCTCCTCACGATGGAGACCCTCGGAGGCCGTCATGGAGACCCTCGCCATAGACACCTTGGACCGTGGCCCCCGCGTAACCGTGGACACCGGCGCAACCTTGGACACCGGTGCTGCCGCTGCCTTCTTTGGACACCGACCCTTGTGGCTGCCACCATGGAGACCGGCATGGAGTCCTGCTGTGCTGATTCAAAAGGGCCTGATATAAAGTTTTTGCTGGAGAAGCCTGATGTTTGTACAGCACCAAAAAGAGGTCATCAGTCATGATCCAGTGACCAAACACTCGTTAATCTTTCTGGCACATTCTAGTCTAGCGCACACGGAATGTTCCACTTCCACTGAAAACAATATTGTTGACTAGCTAGAGGAGTTGATCACTGGATGCCGTGACCAAAAAAATATGGTTCAGATTAAACTTTTGACAATACGAAAACAAACATATCTCATTCAGGAACAGCAACACAGCAAGTACAGGGATACAGGTAGTTTAGAGGCAGCGGGGGTCTCCATGACGGAGCTGTGTCGGTCTCCATGGCAGCAGCGCCGGTGTCCACGGTTGCTCGGGGGCCAGGGAGCCCTGCGTTGCCCTCCTCTGCGGCTAGGGTCTCCATGGCGGCCAGGGCCTCCATCGTGAAGGCGCGGCGGCGGCCTCGCGCGAATCGCGAGGAGACGGACGTCCGCGATGAGATGGAGCAGAGACGGCACAGGGGCTTGGCGGTGTTTTGTTAAAGCTGAGATTAAGATGGGATGAATGGGGGTTTAAATGCTAAACTAACCCACCTTTATCTCTGGTCATCAGATTAGATTTATATGGTCCTGATTAGAGTTTTCATAGTTTGCACAAAAGTCTAATTTTCATACCATACGTTGCCATTATACAGTCTATCCTAAACATGTGCCTAAACTATAATTTATTACAATGACTTCAATTCCAAAAGATCTCTAAACAGGGCCTTAGAGTATATTTTTACTGATAATTAATGGTCACTTAATTAAGTTGATCAGACAAAGATTGCAGCAATAAGCTAGAATCAAACATTCTTCCTCTCTTTTTTCCATACACACACTAATATAGTGTAGTATAAAACTCCTATAAATATTGTACATTTGTATAGAAAATGTTGTAATATAGTACAATATTTATATTTACTAATATATTTTTAGAGCAACCTCTTTTTAATGTCAACCAAGATTAATGTAAACGTTGCTACAATGAACTAAAATTGGAACAAAAAAGAAGAAGAACAAGCTCTAAGTGCGTGGACTTGAGCGGTGAAAAATTGATCCGGTGTGACTGTGTAGAGGAGCACAATGCTATCTGGGCTAAACTGTCCCCCATGTCTGCTGCTAAACTGGCCTACTTTAGAAGTGGGCCGTAACTGTTCCTCTACAGAAAACACGAGAGCTGGGCTTTTCTAAAAAAAAAAGGATCACCGTCGGGGTCGGGCTACAACTCTACAAGCCTACAACAGTGAGTGACACTGTTGTTGTCTCATGCCACGCTCGTCGTCACATGTGCGTGGAGAATCCAAAGGCACAATTTGTAGGCCACAATGGGATCCACATCCGCCTCAAAAAAAAGATTCGTAGATTCGTAGTGCACACAATGGCGATTGGCCGTAGATTCGTAGAGGCAAACGGACCGCCGCGGCCGTTCCATTCAGCCCGTCTCCGGCGTCGCTACTCGCTAAGCGCCCACTCGCGACCTACACGATCCTACCGCACATCCCTTCTCAAAAAAAAAAAAAAAAACAATTTCTATGTATAATTATGCTAGGTCAAACTATATAAAGCCAGTCAAATGTAAGATAATTTTACTTTAAGGTATATTGATTTATTTTAGAAAACATGGATCCATATGTATGTAGTGGCTCACCATCCATGCATTTAGATATCTCGGGATCCTCATAGGTCATACATCATCAGAATAAAATTAGCAGAATAAAATAGATAGATTCCAAAAGAATCTTAGCCCATGAAAAGGGAACACTTATTCTATAGAATTAGGTTAATACCAATTAGGCTAGTCTTATATTAATAACAAAGCAGTTCAACACACAGTGTTTATGCTATTATTCTTTTGAGATAGCAGTGGATGCATATAAAACCAAGATTATTGTAGATCCGGGTTTTCCTTTGGGTAATGATTCTAAGAAAAAAGTATGGATTGTTGTAATAGGATATCCTTTATGTGCAGACCTAAAAAGTATGCACGGGTTGGTTAAGAATTCTAATCTACACCCAAAATAAATAACTCCTTAGCAAATGGCTTTTTCGCTTGCTTAATGAGTCGATTGTGGCAACAATTATCATTAAACAAATACATGGGCACTTACAAACACTAGCATAAGTGAAAGAAAAGAAACAAGGAGATTCACAGTCCTGTACAGGTTTATGAAGGCTAAAGAATCCTTTTCAAGCTTGGGTTCTTTCACAGTTATTAATAATAATGGAAATTCAGATCAGATCCTTAGCACGAAGATAAATACTCTAGTTGGGAACCACTCCTCTTAGTGAACTTTTCTATAACTCGCAAATCTTATCTATGCCAACATGTTGGATTAGGGGCTATTTTGAACACAATAAAATTCCCGTTACTTCATTTTCACTATGAAATCGAATTGATTTATGTGAAATTCCTATGCGACTACAGTAGAAGGAGAATTGGGATTGTGTGCATGCAGCGTGCCGCATGTTACTGTGGCCTTGTTTGATTTTCCAAATTTGCCCCAAATTTTACTAGCAAAAAGAAGATTCTCTGTCACATCAAATGTCGACACATACATGGAGTACTAAATGTAGATGAAATCAAAAACTAATTGCACAGTTTGGTTGTACTTTGCGAGACAAACGTTTTTAATCTAATTAATCAATATTTGAAGAATTATTACCAAATAAAAACAAAATGCTACAGTGTTCAACAGTGTTCGGGCATCCCCGAATCTATAGTTTTTCAGATCAGCCAAGCCCGATGGGCCGACACGGGCATGGCACTAAAAAGCACGACCCAAGCACGGCCCGGCCTAGCTCCCCTAGTGCCGTGCCTGGCACAGCCCGGCCATAATGCCGTGCATGGGCCGCAATGTCAGTCCGTGGGCTAGCCCAGGCACGGCACGGATAACAGGCCGGCACGGCAGTGGCCCGGTTATCTCTTAATCGTTCGATTTCTTGGATGAAGCACAACCATTGGATCAACATATATAAAGGACACTGCCACTTGAAACCCTATCTCTCTCTCATACTCATCGATCATTGCTTTCCTCTTCCCGTAGAAAGCACGCAACCGCCGTCTCCTGTTCCTCTCGTTGTCGGTAGTTGGTATTTATTAAGTGCAAATAGAAATGAAGGGTTCCGCAAGCGTACAGAAAATACCGTTGTAGTATTTTACCGGAAGTATCCAGGTATCATTATTTATATTTTACCACAGGGAAGCATGGGTTAAAGAATCCGATAATTCACCATCATGTATCTACTAACTTAATAAACCAAATAGACTAAAGTAGGGGTAAATGATAATGATAGGATATATGAATGAAAGCACACACATATGAGAATTCTATGATAAATGAGTAGCTAGCTAAAGTGAGAGGACAACGAGAGAGTACTTGGGTTCTAAATTAACAGGGGATGGATAGATATAGCGATCACACAATAGCACTTTGGGACACCAGAGCACTAGCCATGGAAAGGGATAAGAAAGGGGCTAGGAAGGTCTGGCTACGGTCCCACAACACCAACCCGAACGAGGTGGAATACGTCGGCCATCAGGACTGTCAGGATCCTGGGGCTACCACAACAATCCGCAGGATTGGGTGCAATCCCAGGTAACCTCTAGTCTAGATATCATGTCTACACTATTAATTACTACTCTAATCTCACGTAAAAACTAGAGCACTCGATGCGAGCGAAGAACTCATGCTAAGGCATAACAACTATACTAAGCAATTGAATGAAAGGCATAGAAGTACATAGAGAAGATAAATATATTAAAGCATAGGTCTTGCAAAGAGTAGATACAAAGACATACAAAATCTCTGAAGACTCCTCTAGAACCAGAGCACAGCTCCGCTCTCCCTAACTCTCATCTAGAACTAATCTACTACATTGGAAAGTCTTGTCCTAATTCTCTAGAGATGAGAGGTCACCCTTTCATGGGACGCCTCTACATCTTCACAATGAGATATGAATAATAAATTAGGGTTCCTTCCAGGGCCAGGGGCCTTGCTTATATAGCCCCTAGGATGCATCGCATCCGTTGGATCAAACCGACCTTAATCAATGACTTAGATTGGACCTCAAAGGCGGTGGGAGCAGGATCCGCGAGCCTGGACCTGATTGGTCCAGGTCAGCGAGCGGGCGCCCAAGAAGGTTGGGCGGGCGCCCTACCACCATGGCAGATTGGCCTCATCTTTGGTGGGCTCGTAGTTATCGTTGTTAAGTTTCCGAATCATCTTGGATCACCCCAAACGAAGTTCGCATGTGTCCTGGGCGTCCGTTTTACTCCGGACTGCTCCTCGAGCCTATTTGCAATCTTCTGGAAGGTGTAACTTTCTCGTCAGAACACCGATCTTAGTGAAACAAAACTCTATTTGGTGTGTCTCGATGAGCTCTACGCAATGGTTCACTTTATTTTATCATTTGATATATTCTATTTGATGATTCTGGTACTTTTCTGCTTTAACCCCTGCAAAACATAGATTCACCAAAACTTGTGGAATTCTGTCAGTGTAACTTTGGTATTTCTTAGTGAAAGCAGCAAAGTCTGCAAGTGCACATAATACCATTGTAGCACTTCACCTAGAAGTATTCAGTGTATCATATTTTCCACAAGGAACGGCGCATAAAAAGGTCTCTTAACTAGTTGTCCTGGAGAGGCGAGATGAAGAGTAGCTTGGGTAGTGAGTTATTCTAAGGATAGATCCTAAGGAAGGTAGCTCTGCCACTATAGACTTGCTTCGGGCACCGGATAACACCTGGTCTGCCAAGCATTGCCGGCCTACAGCTCTACTTCGACCCCGAACGTGGGGGATTACAAAGGACGGACGGAACAAGGTCACTCCCCGCCGCCTACCACCTCAACCGTACGAGAATGGTGCAAACGACGGTAGCTTCAAGCCTAAACACCATGTCTAAGCTATCAACTATGTACTCTAGTGTGTTGACAAGGCTTACCTGTTTCCGAGGTCCTTCTACTAGAGCTACCGCCATGAGGACGGCGTCGAACCCGCAAGAATAAAGCAAACAAAGATAACTCACTTAAGAACTTAAATCCAAAGGGGTAAACATGAACTTCTTACTCCAAGTAGCAAGATGCCCGTCGAGGTACAAGCGTGGGGGAGCTGACAACTCCGACACTCCTCCACGTGGAAGACGATACTCCCGGGAAATTCTGAAGAATGTTCCGCTAAGTTGCTCCTCACTCACTCCCTCTACTAGTCTAGCTAGAAGCTAGTGGTAATGTGGTACACTCTCCTCTCTTCTCTCTTGTGTATCTTGAATGGAATGAATAAATAAGAGGGGTGAGAGCCTCCTTTTATAGGTGGAGAGGAGGGGCCTCTATGCAAAATGCTTCTTCCCACTTAGAAGGTACAAACCGACCTCACAACATTGGTTTCCCACCTTCCTCGTATGAGTGCAGCCAATGGTGGACCTCCACGTGTCGCCATGAACTGACTGACCAAAGCTGAGCCCTTTCGAAGCCAGAACTCGGGCGCGCGCCAGGCCTGGATCGCGCGCCCCTCTTTCGGAGCCAAACACGCCCAAACTTGGTGTGCGTGCTCCTTCCGCCTCCTGAGTTGGCCCATGTGGTGCAATCGGCCCAGTTTGGTCCCGAAGTGGGTCTTTTCCCAATCCCTTGATTTTACGCTTCCTGGAAAGCGCATTTCTGAATGGAATTTCTTGTACTTATTGTATGTTCCTGCAAAATAATAATTCTCCAAGTACAAGTGAAATTGGGTTAATAGCAAATGCATATATGCATGTAAATATTTATTTTGCCCCTTTTTGGTCTTTAAGTTGGCGGTGTAAAATAGCCGTTAAGGACCGCCAACAGTAACCCCTATATCTAGATGGTAATTATGTTTAGGTCATTTTTCATATCTCGTTGATGGTTAAAAATTGGAGTTATCTACCGTCAACAAACTCCCCCAAGCTTACCCTTTGCTCGTTCCTGAGCAAAGATAAACTCAGCGATGGATCAGGAGTTGCTAAAATGCTTTCATGCCTCAAAAGTACACATACGTTCAAACAAGAATTCTCCTCTGGATTAGAGTCAACCATCCTGACTTTTAACTTACCCATATTACCTTCAACCATGGGGCTTATAGCCTTCACTTAGGTCTTGAGCAATTGAAAGACAAAACGATCAACTCAAGCACTATTTCTTGAGTTCTTCGATCAACCTTTATTCTGGAGTTTTTATAAGTTTTCAAAATAAAACTCAGAGATCCCTTTGTATGACTCTCTCAAGTCTCTCATATGTGGTATTTGTGGATCCTCACCAAGGCAACATTGGTGTTTTGCCTTCTTCTCTCAGAATATGTGGTATTTTTAGAATAAGGCAGAGTAACATTGTGCCTCATCTCTCTCACTCTGTAACTAATAAAATTATGTGGAGTTCATATGTGGGAAAGAAACAACTCAAATATACTTGCAATACATATGTTGCCTAATCCAACCATGAATCCAGAGGAACTCGTCATACAATCAAATCAAGATGTGCTTGTGTGGTTTTAAATGAATAAATAGTAGAGAATATTGGTGAAAGGTAGAAGGGGTAAAAGCCTAATTCTACAATGCTCCTTTATAAAGGGTAACTTCTCTCAACTTGGAACTTTGAAGAACTGAAAAACTAGGGCTTTGCTAATATATATATATTCTCATGACACTTTTTTCTCACTTTTTTTCTTCTTTTTTTTACTTCTCTCTTTTTTCAAATAGCCCACTCTCTGATACAATTGAACTTTTGAGAGGATAAAGAAAACGATAAAAAATTAGAGCGTTTATTTTAGAACTGGGGGTAGCAGACAAGGAAAACCTATGGGGAATATTTTTGGTGTTCACTCTCAGTGTAGGAATAGAACAATTTTTGAGTGAATCTAAATGGGTGAATACGGTGGTACGTACTTCCAGGGTAGAAGTAGCAAGGGGTGTATAGTGTGTGTGAAATTTTGATTTTAACCGCATGAAAAGCTCCTAAGGGTCGACACAGCTGGACCAAACTCAATGCACACAAGCAGTGAATAAAAGTAAAAGTTTTCCTATTCTAACAAACATGCATATATGGCTATGGTAGGAATTTAAGCTCTCGTCATACACTAACTTATCATGATATTTTTATGTTTTTCAGAAGATAAATCTCCAGAACTCTAGTGTCACTAGGAATAAGATAAACAGTAGCTCAGACCTTCTCATATCATATCTGTCAATTACCTAGACTTATATTAAGCATTCACAACCCACAAGTTTTAGGCTCAGAGAAAATCTTAGGTCAAAACAATCTTATCCAAAACTCGAAAGAATTCGAGGCTGAAAACTAGGTACTTGAAAGGAATTACTGTAGAGCAACTATTCATCATTTCCATGCAAAGAGATTATCTTTAGAATTTATTTTATTAACAGGCAATATTTTGTACACTATAACTTTTTTATTTTAAAATTAAATATCACATAAGAAATATAGCTATAAAAAGAAATCTTTATTTGGTTTTATGGTTATGCATCCTTTTATTATTTTTGAACAAAGCAAACTCAAAACTAGTAACTGTAGAGGAAAAGAAATACTTAGCTGGATACACGGGGGATGCCCACTGTTAGGATAGTACTCCGACAGTGGACAGAACATCCACTTGCTTATCAGCTCTGCTTAATCCTTGATATCCTGTGGAGCTCAAATAGACAACAAAATTTGTGGAACTGATTAAGCGTTAGTGGTCAACCACATAAGTCTTAGTTGCCTAGAGCTTCATGTATGATTATTCTTCAAAGTAGATTTTCAACGGGATCTCTTTCTCAATATTTTTAGGATATTTATATTTTATATGATGTAAGAGAAATGCAACAAGATGAATATATATTTATTTTTATGCTGCCATGGTGAATATCTCTGCGGGTTGCTACACACCACAGAATTATTCACATGGGGCTTAGCATTTTTAGAATGCAATTGCAATAAGATTTTTATTTTCTTTTCTAATGTATATGTAACAAAGTAAATATGCAACATGAATTGATTATGCTAAAGTGAGAAAGAAAACATGCTAACATAAAAACTTATGCAACGCTAAAAAGGGAAATATGGATAACTACCAAGCTTACCTCTCTAGCAAGGGTTCGATGATTTAAGTCCTTCTTCCTCCTTTCTTTCATTAGTCCTGACCTTTTGCTCTACTCTCATTGTTTCTTTCCTACGGAGGATTAGTGGACAATGCATACCCAAAGGAATGTACAAACAATAACAAGGGTATAGTTGTCACATAGCCAAAGGTCACTTTCATGTTGTATAACGTTGGTTTGAACAATTTAATTAGCATAGAACATTTACTCACCATTATTTCTTCTCTCAAGGATTGATTTTATTTCATCTTATGATTGATTTGCATTAATGGACTATGAATCATTTAAACTTGTAGAGAGAAAGTAAGAGTGAGTAGAAGGATTGCAAACCAGCGTGCTGGAGCAATGAGGGCGTCAGAGGAGGATCATCTCTAGAGGAATCATCAACCTTTCTCCCCCAAGCTTGAACTTTTCTACCACTTGACACTGTTGGAGAGGGCTCTTTGAATTTAGGTCCCTTGAGCAAAGACCTCTCTTTGCATTATGCTCTTCTTCGAATTAGATGAGCTTGCAGCCAGTTGAACGCTCTTCTTCATCAACCTTTCTTGATTTTCTTGAGTCTTGATTGATGAGTTAATGTTCACTGGAGATGCAGATTTGAGTAGTTGAGTTCCTCCTTGATGGTCTTTGTCTTCTAGCGGCATGGCGATGAGTTGTTCTATTAACTAGTACGCCAGCCGTCTTAATGGTCAAGGAAGGAACTTCATCAAGAATTAACTGAAAGTTTCATTTCCAATGGTTCAAAGACATCATCTTGCGACAGTAGTTGTTTATGATCTTTCAGGACTTGGCCAATAGTCATCCCTTGATTGATGATTTGTTGCCACAAGGATGCATGCCCTACTGTAATGATATCTTGTCATCCTTGTGCTTGCTGCCAATGTGAAAGATGGTGTCTTTAGTGACAATGAGAGCAGGCCTCTGTTTGGCAAATATGAGGTGGGTTGCACCCTGCTTCTCCTCGGCATCCTAGCTTGAGTTTTGGGAAGACTCAATGCTATGATGTCTTCTCTCTTCTTCATGGCTAGTCACATTGTTCATCCACTTTCTTTGGGTGCATTTTATTGATGTAGATCTTGTGTAGGGTACTCGTCTCCTTTATTACTGAAGTGGTATCTTACCAAACTATGAATAGGCACATCATAAATTCTTCCTGCAAAATGTTAGTGGACACATACTCGAAGGATTATAACAAATTTGAAATATAGGTTGTTGTCCACAACTTATGCAATCTTCTTCTATGCTAACAAAGAGAAGGTTGTTGAATTATTTTTAGCATAGAGTTTGTTTATCATGTCTTCATAACATATTTTTATTTGTTTCCTGCATTCTAGCACGGTTCAAGGCAAAGGTAACTCACAAAAAAAGATGTAATGAGTGATCTTACTTATCAGTCTTCCTTGGATGATGAATGAGCTATGTCTTTTGTGCGAAGTTTTTGAAGTTCATCATATGCCTTGCTTCATCTCTGATGTGAGAACTTCTCTTGACTTACCCAAATTGGATTTGAGAGTTTTCTGCAGGGGTTAGTCCAACAAAATAACTAATGTCTACACTAGCAATTTTTAGTTCAATAACCAAACTAGACTCCATGTCCAATTTAATTAAGGAAGGCATTTTAACCTAAGCACCATGCATAATTTAAAAGCCTTTAGAAGTACTTACGTACAAAACTTCCAAACCAAGCATACTATGGCAGACAAAGGCAACATGAAAGCGCTATAGAGATTCATTCATCTAGAGATGAAAAGGCATGATCATGGTGAGATTTTTTTTTCAGTTTTAGATGCAGGTGACATGAATGCAACTAACTAAACATACTATGGGTATGAGGGAACATAAAATAAATAAAGCGGAGAGGGTGCATAGATGATTTGAAGTAAACATGCAATGGACTGATGATAAAACCTAAAGTAAATGAAGCACATGGATTATTGAAAGAAAGCATGCAATGCAAGAATTTAAAAGGTAACTACTCATAAATTTAGAGTCCATGAGCAAGACTATCTCACCTTTCTTGATCATACTTACCATGACTCACATGATGGTTGTGAGTAGTGCAGCTTCAATGTCTATCATTTGAGATGTGATTATTATTCTTGTGACAATGACCTTTTCTCCAATCTACACGTGGTTAGAATAATATATATGGATACACAAACCTATGAGATGGCAGGGTTTGTGTGTTGATGAATATTGACTGTTGCGGCACCCTGGGTTCATCAAGGTCTCTTCTTTTTCCTGTGGAATCTTGTCGGAAGGTCAAAACAACTTCTTTTGTCCTGTCTATTCCATAACTCAACAGAACAAGGGGTAATACTACTAAAGCTAGTGATATACTAAATTAGCAGATATCAAGATCATTATCAAAATATTTACGCCAAATGCTTCCCCGGCAATGGCACCAAAAATGCTTGTTGGTATTTATTAAGTGCAAATAGAAATGAAGGGTTCCGTAAGCACACAGAAAATACTATTGTAGTATTTTTCGGGGAGTATCCAGGTATCATTATTTATATTTTACCACAGGGAAGCATGGGTTAAAGAATTTGATAATTCACCATCATGTATCTACTAACTTAGTAAACCAACTAGACTAAAGCAGGGGTAAATGATAATGATAGGATATATGAATGAAAGCACACACACATGAGAATTCTATGATAAATGAGTAGCTAGCTAAAGTGAGAGGACAATGAGAGAGTACTTGGGTTCTAAATTAACAGGGGATGGATAGATATAGCGATCACACAATAGCACTTTGGGACACCAGAGCACTAGCCACGGAAAGGGATAAGAAGGGGGCTAGGAAGGTCTGGCTACGGTCCCACAACACCAACCCGAACGAGGTGGAATACGTCGGCCATCAGGACTGTCATGATCCTGGGGCTACCACAACAATCCGCAGGATTAGGTGCAATCCCAGGAAACCTCTAGTCTAGATATCATGTCTACACTATCAATTACTACTCTAATCTCATGTAAAAACTAGAGCACTCGATGCGAGCGAAGAACCCATGCTAAGGCATAACAACTATACTAAGCAATTGAATGAAAGGCATAGAAGTACATAGAGAAGATAAATATATTAAAGCATAGGTCTTACAAAGAGTACATACCAAATCTCTGAAGACTCCTCTAGAACCAGAGCGCAGCTCCGCTCTCCCTAACTCTCATCTAGAACTAATCTACTATATTGAAAAGTCTAGCCCTAATTCTCTAGAGATGAGAGGTCGTCCTTTCATGGGACGCCTCTACATCTTCATAATAAGATATGAATAATGAATTAGGGTTCCTCCCAGGGTCTGGGGCCTTGCTTATATAGCCCCTAGGATGCACCGCAGCCGTCGGATCAAACCAACCTTAATCAATGACTTAGATTAGACCTCAAAGGCGGTGGGAGCAGGATCTACGAGCCTGGACCTGATTGGTCCAGGTTAGCGGGCGGGCGCTCAAGAAGGTTGGGCAGGCACCCCGCCACCATGGCAGATCAGCCTCATCTTTGGTGGGCTCATAGATATCGTCGTTAGCTTTCCGAATTATCTTGGATCACCCCAAACGAAGTTCGTATGTGTCCTGGGCGTCCGTTTTACTCCGGACTGCTCCTCGAGCCTATTTGCAATCTTCTGGAAGGCGTAACTTTCTCGTCAGAACTCCGAAACAAAACTCCATTTGATGTGTCTTGATGAGCTCTACGCAATGGTTCACTTTATTTTACCATTTGATATACTTCTATTTAATGATTCTGGTACTTTTCCGCTTTAACCCCTGCAAAACATAGATTCACCAAAACTCGTGGAATTCTGTCAGTGTAACCCCTATAGATGGTAATTATGTTTAGGTCATTTTTCATGTCTCGTTGACGGTTAAAAATTGGAGTTATCTACCGTCAACATCGGTCTCCCTGTGCCTCCCGATCTGAGCCACACACACCATCTTTAGGCCTCGCGGGCAGCTGGAGAGCTTCCCCACGACGGCGCACTCGGCCAGGGAGCTTCCCCGCGGCGGTGCTCAGCGCCACACGCGACGGCGGCGGTGCTCGGCGCCAGACGCGACCAGGAGGGTCACAGTGGCGGCGGCGCTCACCTGAGCATGGGGCTGGCAGTGGTGGCGTGTCACCGAGCTTCTGCGCGACGACGATGACGCAACGAGCAGCGAGCGGCTCCGTCTTTCTCTGCAACGACGACGGGGCGCGCCGCATCGAGCTGGCACTAGGGCACGGGATGGCACGATGGGCCGTCGTGCTCATCGGCACGGCACGGCACGACTAACCCACCATAGGGCCGTGCCTGGGCCAAGACATCGGCACGGCGGCACTATCATCGGCACGGCACGGCACGACTAACCCACCATGCCCGTGCCTCGCTGTGCCATGCCTAGGCCGTGCCCGTGCTGTTCCGTGCCGGGCGACCCGTTTGAAAAAGTATACCCGAATCCGGCGAACTAAACATGGCCTATGTTAGAGACCACTGACACTTGGCACATGTGTCGACTGAATTAAGCCTAGACAATGAGGACCACAATTGAGTGTTCGATCGAAGTTTTTTTTTCCTTCTTTTTGATAAATTCCGCTGCATTGCGCCTCTCCGTGCCACATATGTACTTCGTGTTCTGTCAATACTACAATGCCGATGAGCGAATGGCAAATCCGGCCACGCGGCGGCCCATGTCCCGAATCCTGACGGCCATTCGACGCGTACGGCAAGTGCGTACTCACACTGGTGTCCGTACGTGCGTACTACGCAGTCGTCGCGACCTAACTTATGAACTCGGCGAATCGTACAGCGACTGAAATATCCCATTCCATCCACCATGGCACTGCCGGCCACGATGTGATCTCGATCCACTGACACTTGACACGACCGCCGCCATGATCGATCACCGGATCCCCCGATGGATTGGTGGATTCCATCTCTAGTGTTCTACAGTACTACGAGTACAGGTAGTACAAAAAAGTGACACGCTCATCGTCTCATCAGACATCGATGCTTTTTCTATCCTAGTAGTGCTGTTAATTACCACCAGCAGGCAGCAGAAAACAAAATGTTTTTTTTTTCCTTGCGTGCACGTCGGGATTTGCAAGCGGGACAAATTTGCCGGTAAATTTTACGTATTGACAGATTAGAATGTCACAAGCAATCAGTGAGACGAAGTGATTGTCCAATGCACCATTGTACACTGTACAACTTCAGTAGTAATTCGGGTGAAATTATGTACACGGTGTCGTCGGCGTCCATGGACGCTCGCCATGGCCTGCCTACGGTACCGACGTCCGGCAAGGCCCGCGCTCGACGACGACGGCGGCGAGGGTGACGTGGGGCTCCGCTGGTGGTCGCGTCGAGGCCTGCGCCGCCGACGCGCAGCACTGCAGCAGGGACGGATCCGCGGACGCCGCCGGCGCCTGCGCCACCACGAGGGCGGTGCGGCAGGACGGGCACGTGGAGGTGCAGAGGAGCCAGGCGTCGACGCAGGCCGCGTGGAAGGCGTGGCGGCACGGCGGGAGCACGCGGACCTCGTCCCCGCGCGCGAACTCGGCGAGGCAGATGGCGCACTCGGGCCGCTCCTCGTCCCCGTCCTGGCCCGCCGCCTCGAACGGCACGGTCGGCAGCTTCTCCAGCGCGTCCTTCTCGATCCCCTTGTGCGGTCGCGCCGCACCCGCTTCAGCCTGCATTGCCGCCTCGTCGTCGGCGGCGTCCACGGAGTAGGACGAGGGGTTGCACATCCGCGAGCACCGCGCGACGAAGGCGAGCCCCATGACGCAGAGCAGGAAGCAGAGCACCGCGGCCAGGATGAGGAACGTGTCCGTGTGGACGGCGGACGCCGCCGGCGGCGTCGCTGCCGTGGTGGCCGCGGCCACCCCGGCCAGGTGCTCGACGACGGTGGCCTGCAGGTGCCGCATGCTCGGTGGCGGGACGAGTAGACGAGTGGTGGTGGTGGGCCACAGGCAGCAGAGGGGCCAGTTTAGGTCAGGGTGGTGCAGTGGTCAGTGGAGTTGGGAGTGGAGCTGCTGGGCTAGCTGGTGCCTGGTGGTGGTGGATGGGAAGGAGGCCGGGTTTGGCGCCGGGACTGCGGTTTTATAGTGTCGTTTTGGCCAGGAGACGCCGATTAGTGCATCACAAACAGTGATAATTCATTCATTCATACAAGAGCAAAGCAAGCAAGCAGCTCGGCAAAGCAGAGTGTCGCTCTCGCACTATTCTTCTTGGAAAATTCCTCGCCATGGTTCATTGCTTCTCCTCGCTTTATTTCTCCGGTCTCTCTCTTGCTAGTACTCCTACGCACCTTTCTGGTACAACTGGACGCAAGTCCTTTTCTAAATTAGGCGTGCATGGCCGAGCTAATCCCTCGGGTCCGTTGTTCGTTCCCTTGTGATGCAGGCCTGGATAGTTTTCCGTCCGAGGTGGCGAGGTGCAGCTAGCTCATGTTCAGCCATCAGTCCGACACGCTGGCTTTGAATGAAAGCACAGTCCACGATCCCCTGGCTGCAACTTGCAGTGGAAAGCGAAAACGACCGAGGAAACGAGCGTGAACCAAGTACAGCATCTCCGCAGGCTTTAAGCTTGTTGGAAGAAAATGGAAAGCGTGCGGTGCAGTGGAGTGCAGCTAGTACGCGATGAGCGAGCTTGGAAGAATGTGATTCCACGATCAAACGCTAAAAACAAAAATAATGCCGGAGATGCAATGCATTATTGTAGATAGAAGACAATTAGACAGAGGAGGAAAAAGGTAGTATTCTCCGAGACGAGACTCCGACCACTGACTGGCCTGCGTGTACACGACGTAGCGCGAGGCCGCCGACCAGGCCCATGTGTAGGGTGCCCCGCCACGTCAGTGTGCGAGTGCGTACAATATTTGCAAGGCACGGTCAGCAGTCAGCACCGTTGGGGAGGGAAAGGGCATCGATGCTTTTCTGTACCAGGTCTTAGCTTATGCTTGTCCCCTTGTTCAGTCGTCATTCGGCCATTCCTTGGCAGTTGGCGGTCGCCGGTCGGTCCTCTTGCTCTCCCGCGCCACACGAGCCCACTACGCACGGGCTTAAAAGGCTGGACGAGGACGCAAACCCGGTCTAGATTCGATGTACGATGCCCATGTCGCCAGCCGCTGCTTCATTCTATCCTCTGTTCTCTCCCAGCCGCCCACACGCTAGTATTTTACCTGATCCTGGACATGGTGGATACCACACGTACAGGCAGACACACACGTCCGGGGAGCTCCATTGGAGCAGCAACCTATCGGTATCAGCCGGCCGGCAAAGGGTGGCTCACGGCGCGGCGCGAATGGTGCGCCCACACGTGCCCGCCGCGGCCTAAAACGATCACTGCCGGAGCGATCTCTCGGTGATCCGAAAGCAACACCGCCGCCGCGCACTGCCCCGTTGCTGCCCCCCGCCGTGGCCCTCGCCGACGCAGCGCACGTCTGCTCGCCGTACCTGTACGAGCAGCGAGAGCGCGGGAGGGCACCGTGTTTTCCTCGTTTCCTGACGCGGGATGATGCGCGGGGATTAAAGCAGATAGTAGGCAAGAAAAGCGGACGACGGGTAGTGCGTCGTCGGGCTCCGGCAGGCCCCAGCTCGGCGCAAACCAGCAGCAGCTGCGCCCCCAACTTGGGACCCTGCTTTCCATCACGTTTCTTTCTTTTGCTTTCTGTCAGCCACTGCCCGTTCGTTATCTCCAGATGGCCTCATGGCCAAGTGATTTCTCAAGGGCAATCATGGTGATTAGAAAAATCGACCAGAAAGGACTAAGGGATGGAGGCCCAGGAGCGCAGTGCAGTGCAAGGACGGGATAATAAAAGATTGAAAGTGCTTGCCGTGGATCGGGCAGAGGATAAGGTAGAATATCCCACAGTTCCATTCATGGTTCATCCATCCATCAGGTTAGCTGGTTAAGTGATCGATTAAGGGTACCCATCGATTAATTAGATTAGCTAGCCTTGTGACTGCCGAGACTCGTGACTGGTGATTGGCGCCGCCTTAATTACCAGATACGCTAACAAAAGCGCCCGGCTCTGGCTGCTGGTGTTGGAGATATACGGGGCCACGACGGCGCGTCACGGAAGAGAGGTCAAGGAGCGCTCGAGGGCAACGACGGGAGTCGGTGTGCGTCCCTGCTCTGCCTCAGCGGCCAAAACGGGCATCATTCTCCCCATTTTTTCGAAATCACGTCGGTGCGTGTATTGCTTTAAGGTAAAAAGGAGTTTGTTACACGGCTTGCCTCGATCAGAGGCGAGTTGCTTCTGAAAGAGACAAACAAACACACTATAAAGATCACCGGCTTTAACGGTGGAGCAAAATTATTGTACTAACTAAGGAACAAATTATGCGACGTGGGAGGGGGGTTCGCTAATCAAGTCTCCGCCGCAAACAGGGAGGCCATCTTGCTGAAGCCCGCCGTGATCCACTCCTCGCCCTCCTCCTTGATCTGTCGTAGGATCTGCGCTATGTCGACGACGGTGTTATCGAAAGTCCTGCGATTTTGCTCCATCTAGATAATCCAGGAGACCAGCATGACAAGGGAGTCGTAGCCGCGACGAAAGACCGGTGGCACCAAAGCGCGTGTCCGGAGCCACCGATCTGCAATGGAGTCGCTTGCCCTGTGGCGCAAGCTGCTGGGCGCCCATAGAAACAAGGACTCGATGCCAAACCTCCCTTGTGAAAACGCATCCCGCCAGCAGGTGGTCCTGGGTCTCGTCAGCCTGTGCGCAGAGGGCGCACGACGCGTCCGGCTGCAACCCGTGCCTCTTTCTCCTCTCAGTCATCCAGAGCCTCTCGTGCATGGCAAGCCAGAAGAAAAACTTCACCTTCGACGGGGCGCATGCTGTCCAAACCTCCTTTGCGCCTGGCAGGGAAGCTGTACCAATGAAGAAGGCGTGGTACGCTGAGGAAGAGGAGTACTCCCCGCCCGCGGTCCACCTCCAAATGAAACGGTCTGGAACATCCAGGAGGAGCTGCACGTCCAAAAGCATATCCCAGAGGGCGGCGTATTGAGTGAGGACCGCCACCGTGCGTGCACGGTGATATCTGTCGTCCACCGTCTCCCGTCCATAGCTTCCCGTACAGAGCGCTTACGACGTCGGCGGCCAACGGCTGCGAAAAGTGCCGGCACAAAGGAGGAGATGGGTCCGGCCGGCAGCCACGCATCTGTCCAGAAACGAGTGCGAGCGCCGTCCCCTACCTGGATCCGCACGGAGGCCCGAAACATCGCGTCGACCTCGCGCTCTGGCCTGCAAGGGAGCTCTGCCCAGGGCGCCTCCGGGTCAGAACGACGTAGCCACTCCCATCGTAGAGTAACGTGAATCCGAGGACCCTCAGATCTGGGAGGCCGAGCCCCCCAAACTCCGTGGGTGAGCAAACGACATTCCATGCCACCCGGCACTTGCCGACCGCGACCTCGCCCGTGCCTGCCCAGAGATACGCGCGCCTCTGTTTGTCGATCTCCTTGATGGCCCATGAAGATAGCGTGCAGCAGATGGAGATGTGCACTGGGATGGCCGACAACGTAGTCTTGACCAAGGTGGCCCTCCCAACTGTCGTTAGCAAGCCCCCCTTCCATGTGGGTATCCTTGCTGCCACCTTGTCAACCAGTTGTTGCTCCTGGGCGCGGCAAAGCTTAGATACAGACAACGGCGCCCCCAGGTACGTGATCGGGAATGGCTGTACCCGGCAGGGGAACGCCTGAAGCACCTCCACGACGTCCTCGTCCAAGCATCTGATGGGTGTGATTGTGCATTTGTCTAGGTTTTTTGCTAGCCCCAAAGCCCCGGCAAAAAGGTCCAGGATCCGCCGCATGCAGTAGAAGTCCAAGGCACGCGGGGTGAGGAAGATAACCAAGTCATCCACGTAGATAGAAGCACGGAACTTGATGGCGTCTCCCGGGAGCGGCGTGAACTGAGATTGCCGGTCAGCCTCCCGGATGAGGGCGTTCAACACCTCCATGACGATGACGAACAGAAGTGGCGACAGCGGGTCTCCCTGCCGCAAGCCACAGCCGTGGTAGATACGTCGTCCAGGCCGACCGTTGATGAGCACCTTAGTTGTAGCCATGGCGAGTAACGACGATATCCAGTCACGCCAGCGCAGAGGGAAGCCCAGGTGCTCAAAGACCTCCAGCAGGAAAGGCCACGACACAGTATCGAAGGCCTTTGCGAGGTCGACTTTGAGCAGAATTATCAGCGTGCGCTTGGCGTGCAACCAACGACAAGCGAGCTGCACGGTCCTGAAGTTCTCGTGTATCCGCCTCCCCCGTATGAAAGCCGTCTGGTTGATCTTGACGAGCTCGTGCATCCTGGGCGCTAGCCTAAGCGCCAAGCATTTGGCGAAGAACTTTCCAATGGAGTGAATGAGGCTAATTGACCGGTAGTCCCGAAGTCCCGTCGGCGCCTGAGACTTGTGCAACAACACCATGACCGCCTCGTTGAGGTTGTCGAAGTTCCTAAAGTCCATGTCCCAGAGTGCCTGGAATGCCCGCACAACATCCGGGCCAACAATGGTCCACGCGGCCTTGAAGAAGCCTGCGCTAAAACCGTCCGGCCCAGGCGCCCTGTCCGGCGGAGTCGCTCGGACAGTCGCCGCAACCTCCTCAGCCGTGAATGGCGAGGCAAGCGATGAGAGGTCGAGCGCCTGCAAGTCGAGAGCGTCGAGGTTGATGCGGTCCGTTCTTGAAAACGGTGTCCCCATAATGCCATTGTAGTACTGGAAGACCAGCCCCGCCTTGGCCTCCTCATCGGTGAACGTTTGCCCGTTATGGGCGAAGGCAAGCGGGTAGTTCTTGCGTCTCCGATGGGAAGCTTGAAGATGGAAATATCTCGTGCACGCGTCGTCTTCGCGTAGGTGGTGCGTCCTGGAGCGCTGTCGCGCCATCGTGCGCGCGAGGGAGGCGAGGCCGACCACGCGGCCTTTGAGCTCTCGGTGCAGCTCCAATTCTCCCGCAGACAGCGTGCGCGACTCTTGCGCCACGTCGAACTCGTGGATTATGACCCTTGCGGCCGCTAGCTGGAACGGGATGTCCCCAACATTGGCCGCGTGCCAGCTACGTAACGCCTTGGCCATGGCCCGGAGTTTGATGTCCAGGCACTTGCGAGTGTCCGGGTTCGGGGGCATCATTCTCCCCTCGGGCCTTCTGGATCGGCTGGGGGACGCTTTGGCTTTGGCTTTGGCTGGTGGACTGCCGGTGCGGTGCGGTGCGGATGCCGGATTGGGAGGCGCTGCTGTCTTTCTGCTGTCCTGACAGCATTGGCGCCTTCCTGTTCCGATAAACATGCCTGTCCCTGCCTTCTTTTCCTTTTCTTTTGCTTGTTTTTTATAAAAAAAACTTTTTTTTCATCCGACCTACTACGGGCGCTGCTACCCTTTGGCCGGCCTCTCACCCTCACTCTGTGACTGGAAAGTGGTGACCGAGGGAGTCTTCTCCCGGTATTTGGCCCATGGTGGCAGAGAAAAACGCCACGCATACAGGTGGTCTGGTCAGCATCCCAGGTGGCTTGGAAGCCTTGGATCGCAAGAAAATTTTCCATGTGCGTCCACGTCGAGCTTTTTTTTTTTCTTCTCTCCTTTCAACAACGCGAGGAATTGAAAACGTTTTTAAAAAAAATACATAATGGAATAAACACATTACAGTCCCTACATGGCCAATACTAATGAGTAATATAGAGCTGCAGATCATCCGGAAACAGCATCCATTATAGATTTTGGACATGCAGTAAAGATAGGTTGAAATGGCAAGACCGACTAATATATTGACAAAGCTATTTTGAGGCTCGTTCTTTATCAGAAAAAAGCCAAAAACACCACCGAGAATACGCCGGTCAGAAAGACCCGGAACACCAGTAAATCTCTTTGAGAGAAGACTTGAAACTATGATTGCAAGGGGTTACAAAAGCTTGAGACAGAAGATAAAACGATAAATATAATTTCTTTTTGACGATTGGATAGATGGATCTTTTAATGAAATCGCGATCCTCTCACAGATAGAGGGCTAGTCACCCCAGTATAAAACTTATTTCACATGTAATTTACTATTTTCCTTGACATCAGATGAGTTTCCAAAGACATGATTTGGGTTTTGATTGCCAAAACCAGCCTTGGCCAATCTAATCAGTGCCAAGTAGAGACTCTGGACAAGAAATGACCTAGATCAAATTTTGCATAGTGTTGTAAATTTTGTCCAATTTAATCTAAATTCGATTCTTTTTGTTGTTCTCTCATTTGCATATATTTTTCCAATTTATCTTCATATCTTTTGATCATATTTTGGTTGTCAACATTTGTACTTTTAATTTAAAGGGAAGCATATGCAAGTCTAAAAACACATGACAACCATAGTTCCTATGAGTAGGACATTTTAGGTTGTTCACGTAAGGGCTATAGCTTGCTTGGTTGCTTAGTGAGGAGAGTCTGGCTCGCACTTGGGAACCAAGTTACCCTTATTTGTTTCACTGAAAACCAAGCCAAGCAAAAAAAGTTTGTTTGGTTGCTATACAAGTATACAGTACATTTAAATTGAAATAAAAATACACATTAATATAATATTTGTTTTGATTGAATCAATTGCATACCACTTATTTTTATTAATACTAAACATTAATTTACTTTGAAATAAAATAATATAACTTAAATATAGTAATCATGTATTGATATCATTATTAATTTGTCAAAATCTTGTAGCCCGCAAGTCTGACTTTTTTTTTTCCTTCTTCTTGGGAGCCAGGGCCGCTGGCTGCTTTTGCACACAAAGATATGACCCAAACCTGTATTTAGACAACCAAACGTTGTGCTGCTTGTATCTAAAAAGCCTTACCAGCGCATATACATGGAACTAATAAACAAGCTAATAGTCTCCCGGAGATGTTCCAATATATTTAGTTATTTTGTATTCATGCACATGCTAAACCAGCTTGCTTCGTGAAAAGACCATTGTTCACAGCTCTGATTCCACGTTTAGTAAAATTCCACAATTACGTGGAAATACATTTACGCCTTTTTTGGTCCGTAGGAGGCTAGGAACTGAGAGGAATTAGAAAAAAAAATCTATTGAAATGAGAAGTTTGTTCTAATATTAGTTTCTATTCATGAGATCTAAACAGGCTATCAGTATAATTCTACTGCTGTGATTATTTGTGTGATGTTGTACGATGTATTTTAGCCTCCCCGCACCCAATCCCCACCCAGGCACCTTCGTCAGCCCACCCCGCCCGTCCGGAGGTCCTCTGCCCGCACCAAAATCAGGCGGTCACCAGCCCCGACGCGATGCAGCGGCCCCAGCTGAGGTCCATCCTCGTCGGCTCGCTGGAGCTCCGGTGCACGGACACCTCGGCCACCCCGCCCCCTACCTCACAACACAGGAAGGTGCGCTTCTCCTTCACTCCACCCCCAACCTCGAGCTCCTTTGAACCCGCCCCAACCACCCAGCCACACAAATCCTGCCTCAAATCCGCGAGTGTCCTCGATGCGAAGCGCGCGGCCAGCAGCAGTATTGGCGGCGCGGGCTCCCGAGGCCGTGTTGACAAAATAGAGCACTCCAGTGGCACCCACTCCGGGATGGCCATGCCCAGGCAGCTCTCACCAGCGCGTGCAGAGGAAGATGAAGACGGCTGGACCAAAGTGCTACGGAAGATACGCCCAGCTCAGGTGAAGTCAGATCGCCCAGCGACCCACCCGCCTGCGCCTAGCTCTGCCATCATCGACCTTCTGAGAGGTAAATGCCTCCGGTGCCTCGCTGGTGGGCACCGGGCGGCCGTCTGCAGGGAACCAGTTCGCTGCCTGCAATGCGGAAGACTAGGCCACAAGGCCAGAGAGTGTAGCAGAAGAGTTTCAAATCGCCTTGCTTCCGGCATCGCTGCATCACGCCCTTCTGCTTCCTCTGCTCCACCCCCGCCAGACATCAGCTCCTTCCCGCCCCTCCCGGGCCGCACCATGCCGGCGCTAGGGGACCCTGCTGCTCGTCCGGAGGACTGCAGAGCAGTGGCGGCAGCGACCTCAGACATGGAGGAGGAGGCTACACGCCTCTCCGCCTGCGCTGCGGTGCTCGAACTCTGCCAGGGGCATGGCGAGCCAGAGCCAGAGGAGGTGGAGAAGGCTCTTCGTGCCCAATTTGGAGTGCAGAAGGGACACGTCACGGTCCCTCGACATCGGCCCGAGAACTTCATCGCCGACTTCAAGTTCCCACACCACCGGGACGCTGCGGTGGCCCTGGACAAGCTTCCTGTGGGCAGCCACAAGTTCCGCATCGGGCCGTGGCGCATCCTACCCTACAGCAACCACTGCGACATGCGCCACCATGTGAGGCTTTGCCTGGAGTGTGTACCACTCCACCCTTGGAATGAGAGCATTGCCAAGCGGGTGGTGGCGAGGGCATGCGGCATTGACTACGTGGAGCCGAAGTCCCTTGACCGGAAGGATACAAGAGCGCTGTGCCTCTGGGCGTGGACTTACAACCCCTCCGAAATTCCAAAGGTAACATGGCTAACAATCACCGGCAGTGCAGTGCATGTGCATGTCGGCGATTCTCGACCTCGGGGCCGGCGCGGGCTCACCTTTCGAGTCATCGTCCACCTCGACCTGCTGGAGTTACCGCCGGACAGCCATGGCCGGGTGGAACCAAGGAGATTCACTTGGCACTATGGTGTCATCGATGGCGAACGCGCGCCGCGCGAACGCCACGGTCCTCCACCACCGGAGACAAGATCGGGACGCCGCCATGAAGACGACAACAATGAGCAGCGCGACCGTCGCAAGGAGAAGAGGGATCACGGGAGCTCATCCTTGTCCCGCAGCCTCTCTCGTGCCCTGGAGAAGACAACAGAGAGGAAGCAGTCTGAATCCCGTCATGGACGCCACGGCAAGACACCCACTCTCAGGGATCGACGAAAGCGCGACAGCAGGCACAGTCATGACTCGTGGTCACGCCGTGCGCGCTCGGCTTCGATTGAACATCATGCTCACTCTCCACCACCGTCCCAGACAGCCCCCATCATCCATAGCACGGAGGCACCTAGCACGGGTGGCGTCACGGGAGCAGGGGAAGTCAGCCAAACCGGGCGGTCCCCATCCGGAATGCTAGTGGTGGACAGCAAGACGGCAGAAACAACACCACACTCCGACGATCAACTAGGTCCAGTGCACCAGGAGGAAACCCACAACACCCTAAGGACTGATGCAGGTAACAGCATCTTCCTGCAGCAAGCAGCACCAGCGACCAGCGCACTTCAAGGATGCCCCAAGCAGCAGCTATGGGGATAGGCTTCACGGAGACCACACCTCCTCTCACAACCACAGCATGTGCCTCAACGTCTCAGCAATCACCAAGAGGACCAACACATGAGGGCATTAGCGGCAGATCGGCGTTCCCAACCAGCAGTAGGGTGCCAAACTCACATTGCCATGAGATGTCCACGACGCCCAGTAGGTCCCCGCGACCTGGACAGGGAACGCCTTGTGGCCAGAACAGAAGATTCCGCCCCAACTGTGTCTACATTAGGCGCTTCCCAAGAGGGCGTCGCACAGCATCGGCCGCTCTAGCCCAATAGAACGCAGTGGCCTCCTTTGTCAACAACGTCACGCTTCAGACCGCCATGCCGCTGCTGCAGGAACCACCACAACGGACGGTGCGGGCTAAGCATGGAAGGAAGCGGGCCTCAACCCCAATGCGCAAGAGTGTACGCATTGCTGCAGCATCTTGGCCACGGGGAGATGCACAAGCTAAGGCACGCCAAGTGCTCATGAAGAAGCTCGGCTTAAAGGAGTATGAGGACCGCTCGGAGGATGACGCGCTGCTGGACTACTTCAGGTTGTTTGGTGGCCCTCTCTCAGACCTGGCAATAAAGAAACTCACAGCGCTTTGCGGCCTCGACGGAGATACTGGCGTTGGAGGCTCCCATGCATAAGCTGGATGTTCGTCCCAAGGGGATACATAGGTTTTCAATGTCACAACGCAATTGTAACATCCTATGTTAGAACGTGAGAGGCCTCAATGATGTGGTGAGGCAAGATGCAGTAAGCTTACTAGTAAGAGACACGCCATCGTCTGCCTCCAAGAGACGAAACTGCAGAATGTCGACCAGGCTGTTGTGCGACGCTCTTTGGGTGCAAAATTCATAAACAATTTCGTCGTACTGCCGGCTATCCAAACAAGAGGCGGCATCCTTCTTGCAGCAAACGAGGACTTCTTTGACCTCTCCAACCAGCACCTGTCCAGTAACGCTGTAACAGCAACTTGCACGATGAGAGCAGATGGGACCATATGGCAGATTACAGTGGTCTATGGACCGCAAGGGGACACTGAAAAACTCCAATTTTTGCATGAGCTGAAAGCTATCCCTAGGCCAGCACACAGGAAGTGGCTAATCCTAGGCGACTTCAATCTCATCTACAAGGCTGAAGACAAAAACAATTCAAATCTAAACCGTCGTCTCATGGGGGCTTTCAAAGCGGTGATCGATGAGCTGAATCTAAAGGAGCTAAGGCTCAATGGGCGGCGTTTCACCTGGAGTAATGAACAAGATACGGCGACGCTTACAAGGATTGATAGGCTGCTTTGCACTTCGGAGTGGGAACTGACCTTCCCAACATGCTTCCTCCACTCACTTCCCTCTCTCATGTCAGACCACATGCCACTCCTGCTACAGGGAGAGATCCAACACTACAAAAATCCTTCCTTTTGTTTTGAAAATTTCTGGGTGAAGATGGAAGGTTTCAGCGAAGTGGTGGAGCAAATTTGGAACAGACCCGTCCACTCTGTCCTACCGCTCAAGCGCCTCAACACGAAGCTGGCGAGAGTCGCTAAAGGGATTAAGAGATGGCGCAAAGAAAAAATTGGGGACACGAGGTTACAGCTTGCCATCGTCAAGGAAGTGTTGCTGCAGTTTGAAGCAGCTCAGGAGAGCAGGGTGCTCACGCCCCAGGAGCTTCAGCTACGCCGACAGTTGAAGGCCAGAAGCACTGGCCTCGCCGCCATTGAAAAATCAAGGATCAAGCAGCGATCTAGGTTAGCCTACATCCGAAGTGGAGACGCGAACACAAAATTTTTCCATATCAGGGCCAGCACAAGATTAAGGAAAAACTACATTCACTGCCTACACACTAACGAGGGAGTTGCAGTAACACATAACGACAAAGAGAAGGTAGTGGTAGATTATTTCTCAAATCACCTTGGCTCGGTAGCACCGAGGATGAGGACCTTCAATTGGAATGCACTAGGGTACGTCCCAAGAGACCTATCCATGCTTGAAATGCCATTCACTGAGGAAGAGATTAAAAACACTATCAACTCCATGCCGTCTGATAAAGCGCCAGGGCCCGATGGATTCACGGCCGCCTTTTTCAAAGCCTGCTGGGAAATAATTAAGGAGGATGTCACAGCAGCTTTGAACAGCATGTTCATGCTAAATTCCCAAGGTTTTGAGCTGCTAAATTCGGCAAATATTATCCTGCTCCCAAAGAAATCGGACGCAAGGCGAGTAACAGACTTTAGGCCAATCAGTCTCATCCATAGTGTCGCAAAGTTGTTCGCCAAGCTTCTTGCAAACAGGCTGGCTCCCCTCTTGGACTCCTTGGTCTCAAAATGCCAAAGTGCTTTTATCAAGAAAAGGAGCATCCATGACAACTTCATTTACGTCCAAAACATGGTGCGAAGCATGCACAAGCAAAAGATGCCTGCAATTTTTTTGAAGCTAGATATACACAAGGCCTTCGACACAGTTAGTTGGCCCTACATGTTGGAGGTTCTACAGGCGTTAGGCTTCGGACCACGATGGCGTGAATGGGTTTCAATCCTTTTCCGCACCACCTCATCAAAAGTGTTACTTAATGGACAGCAAGGGCTGGCTTTCAGTCATAGGAGGGGGGTCTGACAGGGCGATCCTCTTTCACCCATGCTCTTCATTCTTGCCATGGATCCACTACAGCGTCTGATGGACTTGGCAACACAGCAAGGGGTCCTCTCCAAAATACCTTTAGCGGCAACGAGATGGAGAACCTCTATGTATGCCGATGATGCAGCAATTTTCATTAACCCAACCAAGGAGGATTTTGAAGCCACCACGACCATCCTACATGAATTTGGCATAGTGTCAGGCCTGCACATAAATCTACAAAAAAGTTCAGTCCACCCAATCAGATGCCAAGATGTGGACCTTGATCATGTCTTGGCCTCATTCACAGGGACAAGAGAATCTTTCCCATGTAGGTACTTGGGGCTGCAGCTACATACAAGATCACTAAGGAAGGTCCACGTGCAACCACTCATTGAGCGCATTGGCATGAGATTGCCGGGTTGGAAAGGGAAGATGATGAACAGAGCAGGCAGACCAACTTTAGTTACCACGGTGCTCTCTTCAATGCCTACTTACCATCTCACAGTGTTCCTGCTTGCGGTGTGGGCTAGGAAGAAGATTGACAAAATCAGAAGATCTTTCCTCTGGAAAGGAGAGGAAAACGCCAACGGTGGACACTGTCTGGTGAACTGGCCGACGGTATGTAGGCCCAAGGAGTTGGGAGGCAGGGGAGTGCCGGACCTGGACAAGTTTGGGAGAGCCTTGCGGCTACGGTGGCTCTGGCAGAGTGGGGAGATGATCCAAAGCCTTGGGTGGGAACAGACGTGTCGTGCAACGACATGGATCGTCTGCTTTTCAATGCCTCCACTTCAGTCACCATTGGCGATGGCAACAGGGCCCGTTTCTGGCACCACAGCTGGTTAGATGGAGAGGCGCCCAGATATTTGGCGCCCAACCTATTCAAATTGGTGCGCATGAAGAATAGGACGGTTCGCCAAGAATTGAACAATGATAACTGGATCAGATCACTACGTACACGCATCACATCGACATTACACGTCCAGGAGTTTGTTGGACTATGGATCAGATTGCAGGGGGTGCAGTTACAGCCCAATGTGTAGGACACAATAACATGGAAATGGACGGCTGATGGAAATTACTCTACCCGCTCGGCATACATGATTTAGTTTCATGGATCACACCGAAGATTCAAGCATGAACTCATCTGGAGAGTGCATGCAGAAAATAAATGCAAAATTCACGCCTGGACCCTCCTACATGACAAAATCTTAACGGCGGATAATTTGCAAAAGAGAGATTGGCCCCATCATGATCATTGCGTCTTGTGTAACGGCCCCTGGAGACGGGGATACATTTATCCTTGCTGTGTCCCTTTGCAAAAGCCGTGTGGGATCATGTGCTGACTTGGAAAAAATTATCTGTGCAATTTCCTCAGCAGGACCCACCCTCGTTGGCCGAATGGTGAGAAATGGAGGCCAGCAGAGTGCCAAAGCAAGACCGCAGGCGTTTCAACGGAATTGCTATTTACATCATGTGGAATCTGTGGAAGGAAAGAAATAGAAGGATTTTTGAAAATGTGTTTCAAACGGCGCAGCAAGTCGCCTATAGGACCAAAGAGGATATAACACAAAGACACAGGGCAATGTATTTTAGGGTGGAGGCCAATCAGTGAGGTAACTTTTTCTCTTTTGGTCTAAGAACCATGATGTTTGGCACCTAGGATGCCATATGTACATAAACTCTTTTTCTAACTTAATTGAGCGGCTGAGCTCCTGCCATTTCCTTCAATCAATTGTACGATGTATTTTCAACATATTTCACTGTTTACTGGACGACGTGCAAAGCATGCTGTGAAATATTTGTGTGATATCGTACGATGTATTTTTGACATATTCACTGTTTATTACTGAACGACGTGCAAAGCATGCTTTGCTTCACTTTTACAGCCCAAACGACCCAACTGACGGGCATAAACAACTCCGTGTCCGTCACCGGCGGGCAACGGCTGAACGCCTGAACCCTAGTCTCCGGCGATGAGGCGCGGCTCTCACCCTCCACTTTTCTTCTCCTCCCTGTTCCATGTCGGTGTCGGTACTACATTGTTGATTTGGTATCCATTCATGTCGGTACTACGTCTTTCACATTTTCATTCCATTTCGGTATTTCCAGTGCCGTATCGGGTGGAGGCGGGGGGCCATTGGGGGGCAGCGCGGAGGCGCTGGCGCTGGCGCTGGGCTGCTATGAAGGAGAGCACGCATCGCGCTCGCAAAACGTATGTCCAATTTGGGAGTCGATGTGCTGGCTCGTTTGGTGGTTCGTTGGGGGAGGCGTTTCAGTCGCGTCACCTCGTTTGTGGCTTATTTGGATGGTGTATGGATTGCAGGATGCCCCAGTGTGGAAGGCGCCACGAAAGGGTCGGAGGAAGATCAGAGCCTAGCTGTTACTGGGAGCGATGGATGGTTGGGTTGGGTTGTTGTCTTGTCTGATGCTGATTGAGCCAATTTGGCTTCAGTGTATATGCACTGTCGCTTTTCAGCTATATTATGCTTTGTATTTTGAGTAGGCTCTGTCAATGGCCATTTCTGAGTTTAAGTATATTCTATGTTGTGAATAAAATCATTGTATTAGCATCTCGTCGAGGGTTCGTATTTCAAGCAAGGTCCACAAAACTTTAGTGTTTGCTATGTGGTGATATAATGGGTTAAAGCTTCATGTTCTGGATGTTGCAGGTGTGTTATTGTCTGATTAGTGTTTTCAACGTTTTACTAGGAAGGCAAGGTCAATCTGCAGTATCAGATCCCAGATGAATGGACGTGAAGACAACAATGGTAAACTTGCTGTTTTATCCAAATGTAGCAATAAATGAGTAATCGTTTCATGTAGCTGAACACTGAAAATATAACTTTTGGGATCGATGTTGACTTGGACACTTATGGTCTTTGTCATCCCATATGTTCACATTGGTTACCATTTTTATCTCCTTTGCAATAGTGTTGATTTGATAACTTTTTGAACTAGAAAAGGATGATTCAGGCCTTATGAAAGGATGTGCCTTTCCTTTCGAAGTAATGCTGCACATCAGTCATTTGTTTCTGACTTCGGTGTATCCCTCGGCTACAAAGAATGGCTTCACTGTTTATGTGGTGAGTTCATCCGAGGCATTGTTAGCTGTCAGGTTTACCTATTCTGTCCCAAAGACTAGAGTTGCATAAAGCATTCAAACTTTTTTATCCCCAACATTGTTGTAAGATACTATCAAATTTCATAGACAGTGATAGAAAGAAAATTGTCACAGAGTCAATGTATGGCATAGCTTGCAAACGGCTTATCACTTACATGTTACCAGTGTCTTGAATAATAGTTTGTGGATTTTCTAGTGGGTGGAAAGCAGATACCACATACCAGTGGATATCAATAAGCTTATTTTAAAATAAGGCATTATCATGTTAGACAGTATCCTTTTTTCTGTTGCCGTATTATGTGATATTGTGTGTATCAATACATGCGGCACAAAAGATTATTCTCAATTAACATTGTTGATATTGACTAGTGCATTATAGTAATGTTAGTCCTGTTTATATTTCTTAAATTAAATGTTATTGAGAAAGTAAATGCATAATCTTTGTGGGATACGGCTAGATATCATTTCATGCATGCCGCACACAGTTTTTCCATTAATCAAATAGTCCTATATCTCCCCTTTAAGGCTTCACTCTCTTTGACTTAAGAAAATCCCAAAGCTTCCTCTCTAATTGTTCTCAGTTAACATTATTGATATTGACTAGTGCATTATAGTAAATTAGTAATGTTAGTCCAGTTTATATTTCTTAAATTAAATGTGATTGAGAAAGTAAATGCATAATCTTTGTAGGATACGGCTAGATATCATTTCATGCATGCCGCACACAGTTTTTCCATTAATCAAATAGTCCTATATCTTCCCTTTAAGGCTTCACTCTCTTTGACTTAAGAAAATTCCAAAGCTTCCTCTCTGATTGTTCTCAATTAACTTTATTGATATTGACTAGTGCATTATAGTAATGTTATCCCTATTTATATTTCTTAAATAAATGTGATTGAGAAAATAAATGCATAATCTTTGTGTGATACGGCTAGATATCATTTTATGCATGCCACTCACAGTTTTTTCATTAATCAAATAGTCCTATATATATCTTCCCTTTAAGGTTTGACTCTCTTTGACTTAAGAAAATCCCAAAGCTTCCTCTCTTTACCAAGAGTGGGAAGATTAGATCCTTGCTCACGAAAATCGCTCGATGGTTGTGTTGCTCTGACCCTGAATTGTTTTTGAGGTCAAGCAACCTGAATGAAGGTAGGAAGGGACAGTTTTTTTTTGTGTGTGTGCCTGGCTTATTTCTTGCTCATGCAAATCTCAACTTTCTACTTCGGTTGGATTGGATATGCACTTATGTTATTAACTTTACAACAGGGGACACAAATTCGTGGAAGTTATGGATCTGAACGCTATCCAAGAGTGGACATCATGCGAAGCAGCAGAGTTCAAGGCACTTTTTGCCAAGTTAAGGAATGAAAAATCTTGTGACAGGATGGAAGTGCTTGGAAAGAGGTTCCCTGCAAAGACTATTCACCAGTTGAGAGATAAATATGCTGAAGTCTTTGCAGATATGCTCTTTGGTGAGATAGATGATGAACCGATTAGAGATGACGCAACTAGTGCTTTGCGTGATTGGTACAAACTTTTAGAAGGAGACACCCATGACTCAATTCTAGGACCATCAGTAGATCAGGAGACATCTTTGGTCCAACCTTCCAAACATTTGGTATTAAAAGCAGCTGGAGATCAGAAGGAAGTTCAAAAGCCACACTGCAAATCTTCACGGAAGGAGAGACAAACTTGGACTGCTGAGGAACACAGGTCCTTTCAACCCCCCAACCCCCTCTTCAATTTAGTTTCGTTAACTTCTTGTTCCTTTATATTTTACTCCGCAGCTAATATGATTATGTATGCCTTTGTTCATTGCATGTTAAATGAATAAAGAGATGCATAGGTAAAGAATTACTTTTGGGCAATCTGTAGATTTCCACTACATATGTCATTGCTGTTCCACTAAAATGCACCATACTGGGTTGAGTTTGATTGAAATTGTTCATTGTGAAATTATGATACATATATAAGGCCATAAGGGTAACCAAAACGCTAATGCTCTTATCTTCGGGCACATTACTAATATTCAATATACTACATATAATATAGTATCTTGATACTTTGATTTCTGTTTTTTTATTAAGAAGATATGTCAGAACTATGCTCTATGCCACTGTCCCACAAAATGTTTTAGCCAAAAATTCTCATGCCAAAGGAAGTACTTTTGCTTACATTTCATTGACAAGCACCTATAAATGGCTTGCTCTTTACTTTGGAAACTCGAATTGTTTGCCCATTAACAGTTTTCCCTTTGTTCCAAATTATAAGATGTTTTAGCTGTCCTAAATCAAACTTCTCTGCTTTGACCGTTTATAGAAAAATGCAAAAACATCCCACATCAAATTAGATTCATTAGATACACCATGAATTATATTTTGATAGTGCATTCATTTAATATTGTACACATTAGTATATTTTTCTATAAACTCGGTCAAAGTTAGATAAATTTGACATATGGCAAAGCTAAAATGATTTACAATTTGAAACTAAGGGGGTATGATGTTTACAGCTATCAACTATTATACAAGGATGTCATATTAGGTCATTAAGACCATGGGTATTTTAGGAAAGACTAAAAAACATCATTTATGCCAACCGTTCTTTATTAAAATAGCTTTGAAAGGAATACTTGCAAAATGACATGGCTTTTTTTCTTTCTTAGATTACCAAACCTGTTTTCACTTTCTTTTGCTGGAAAATGTTTTGTTTCGTGCCAAGTGGTCCTTTGTAGTGAAAATGCCCCTCTTTTCTTTTTTATCTATTCACATGTTATCAAATGTCAATTGAGCACCCATAGCAACATTTTTAAATAGAAATATGTATTGTGGATGTTGTAAATTGAATTCCATATGCTTAGATGGAATGACTTGTGTTTATAGTCTATTGAATTATAATTTGTAGTAGTCGCTTCACATTGTCTGACTAAAAAAATAGTTATAACTTCATGACTAGTAGAGTACAACTTATGAATCTACCTGGAAATGCAGACAATTTCTACATGGTGTACAGCATTTTGGGCGAGGTGAATGGAAATCCATTTCCAAGTATTTTGTCCCCTCCAGGACCCCAGTTCAGTTGGCAAGCCATGCTCAGAAGCATTTCGACAGAATAAAGAATAATGAATTGGTTGATAGGAGGCAGAGGCATACCATCAATGATGTCAGGCTTGTCAATCATGATATGAAAGGAAAACCAAATGCATCAAGCATCCCACTGCCAGTCCTAACAGAGGACATGGGTAATTTTGGGCAAGCCAGTAACAGTCCTAGTAACCCATCACCAAGAGAGCAGTGGAATGTCCTGCTTGCTCAAAGCAGGACAGAACATTGGACCTGGCCTCGCAAGAGAAGTCTTGGTGCAACCACCAATCCTTGGCGCAAGAATAATAGAACACTCCCCAATGTCCTCACTGCCCAAGTTGCACAAGGAAGTGACCATGGAACCAAGTTAACATGTGAGATGGTGCCCATCAAAGGGCGCGATCTACGCACAACCATACCGCCATTCTGAAGTTTGGTGGAACCCTGTTGCCTGGTAGAGCATGCTTTGAATATGCTCTTCCAGGTCGGTTGGCTTGCAGTGTCAAGCTGAACTTTGATTGCCTGCCTCATAATAAGGAAGTCGTTTATGGCTCATCAGCTCCTGGCCCATGGTGTAATAATATATGGGAAACCAGTTAATGTTTGCTTTTATATGGTACACTTATATTATAACTATCTACCGTTGCTTTTGTTTGAGATGTGTATTTTACTGTTGGGTTGAAATCCTTTTTTGAGTCGTTGCGCTGTTGATCTTTCGTTTTGGGTTGTTATGCTTGCTATAAGCTGTGCGGCTTGTGTTAAATCGGGTGGTTCAGAGCTTACGAATTCCCAAATGCCTACCTTCTGATTACCAGCTCTGAGACCTTGTAACTTATAGGCTATGCTGCTGCAAGCTGGCCGGTATGAATGTTGCGTCCAAGTGTGCTAATTCGAGTTTTGGCCTCTTCTGAAAACAAAATACCTTTTTCTTTCCGAGAAACATGAAAGGTTGAAAGCAAAGAACCTGGTACTGGTGCTTTGCCAAGTGGTGGAAGGAACCTGTGGGCTTGGCATCTTCTCCTTTTGCCGCCTCTCGAGAGGGGAAAGTTGTGGGCCTGTGGCATCTACAAAGCCGGCCTATATTCCTTCAGCAGTGCAGGCGTGCAGCCCATCCCGCTTGACGGCCCAGGGAACTTTCGCGTTACGTGTCGTGCTGCGCACACTGACATGCGGGCCATTCAGCTAGGGTTTAAGGTCCTCCTTCCGATTTTGACAAGTCAGCCGTTCAAAGCCAGGAAAACGAAGAGAGACAGACAAGTAGGGGCCGGCTACGTGGTCCATTTCCAGTCCAGTGAGTCTCCAACAAGGCCGGAGCGCAGGCGGCGAGCACGCCGATCGATTCCGATTCGCACACGCCCTTCCGCCGCGAATGGGCGACGCGGAGGCCGCCTCGGGGGCGCGGGGGAGGGGGGCGGCGGCGGCGGCCACGGGGATGAGGGTGTTCTCGCCGGAGTACTACGCGCTGTGCGCCGGCGGCGGGATGCTCGCGGCGGGCGCCACCCACCTCGCCATCACCCCGCTCGACGTGCTCAAGGTCAACATGCAGGTGAGTGGATTCTTCTGGGTTGGTCGAGTGCTCAAGTTGCAGTCCTGCGGCGCTGCCGTGCGGCACCTTGGCACGGGGAGCTTGATCTGAGGCCGTTAGCGCAAGGGTTTGTACTGCGGTCGTAGTTTCCTAATTGTTATGCGAATTTGGTTTTTCTAGCATTTACTGTTTTAGCTATGAGCGTGATATGTCAGCATCGTACTGAAACTTATGCCGCAGCATTGCTTCTGTGGAGAACTGGAGAATCATTTCAGTCAAGGACTTTGTGAAAGATGTTGAAATAGAAGTAACATGCTTGGCTTTCGAAATGAACAGAGGGTGGAATTGAACGACAATTGTGGATTTCAAATAATGGAACCACTTACAGTTGCAAGGCTTGGGATTTTCTACTGTAACACCTAAGAACTGATTTGGGAAAAAAAGGCTGTTTATAATTACTTTTCCTTCCTTTGTTTGCCAGGTGAATCCCATGAAGTATAACAGTATATTTTCAGGACTAAATGTTCTCGTGAAAGAAGAGGGACCTTGGTCACTTTGGAGAGGCTGGGGAGGGAAATTTTTTGGCTATGGTGTTCAGGGAGGCTGCAGGTTTGGCCTCTATGAGTATTTCAAGAAGAGGTACTCTGACATGCTTGTAGACAGTAACAAGAGCACCATCTACTTCCTTAGCAGTGCCTCTGCACAAATCATAGCTGATGTTGGTCTGAGTCCGTTTGAATCGGTGAAAGTCCGTGTTCAGACTCAGCCCATGTTTGCAAAAGGTTTGGTTGATGGCTTTCCAAGGGTATATGCAACTGAAGGCCTGTCTGGGTAAGCTATCATAAATAAGATATAAAGATTGTTTATCCCAATTGATGCATTCTGTGTGTGCTTGAAGATACAAGCCTTCATCTATCATCCTGAGAAAAGTATATTTCTTGCTCTGTTGCAGCTTTTACAGGGGGCTTTTACCTCTTTGGGGACGGAACCTTCCATGTAAGTGAACTTCCCACTATTCTGTACTTATTCCATTTCACAAAATGCTGCTTGATCATATAAAGTAATGTATTGATGTTACATTAGATCTGATTAGTATTGAATCTTTGCATTTATTTCTTTCCAAAGCTGTTCCATATATGTGTGTATAAAGATGAATATGAGCCTCTTTGCCTTCACTGATTTTTTTAGACTCAATTACATTCCTTACCGTGGTTATTAAGTCTAATTGGAGAACCAATCACTTCTGCATCAGTATCTCTACTCTCAAAATTCTGTCTTACGAAGATCATGCTATTTCTGCTCAGCAAACTAGAAAGTCATAGAATCAGCATCAGAAACCTGTCCCTGCTTCTAACATCTTGAAAAGACCCTCTGTGCAATATTTGAATGATTTCCCTGTTTCTCTGTGTGTCAGTTCATTAATGAATCTTATGCTTTTGAGATAGCATTCTTATCTTTTGGATGTCTTTTATCTTTTTTATTTTTAGGGAATGATATCTCTTATTTACTGTGCTTTCTTCTTGTAGTTGCTATGCTTATGTTTTCGTCTTTTGAGCATACCGTGGACTTCCTATATCAGAAAGTTATTCAAAGAAAAAAGGAGGACTGCTCAACAATCCAGCAGCTTGGTGCTACTTGTCTGGCTGGTTATATCTCTGGTGCCGTTGGTACTGTTGTTTCAAATCCTGCAGATAATATCGTCTCATCCCTGTACAACAAAAAGGCTGAAAATATCATACATGTAAGTTTATAAATATCAGTTTCCAGCCTAAGAAATAATTGTTGTCAAACTCCACTGTATCATTTTTCTAATGATCTCATCTTATGCTTTCAGGCTGTGAAAAGTATTGGATTTCGCAATTTGTTCACAAGAAGCCTGCCCATTCGGATCACACTTGTTGGACCCGTCATAACCATGCAATGGTTCTTCTACGATACTATCAAAATATTGACTGGATTGTAAGTCTACTGTTTCCCTGTTAGCTCAAGTGTATTCCTGTTTTATAAAATAAATAAGCATGGTTTGAAAATCATACAAGTGGATTATAGTTTTACAATGCCAAACTGTTTCATGAATCAAGCTTGATGTCACACTATATGATTTAAATGATCTGCTTATCCCATTAAAGAAAAGAAATGGTGTATACCAGTGCAGGTATCTATTAAAGAATAAATTGAAAATGTGTTAAAATAAAGAACATAGTTATATTAAATTGGTAAAAGATGAAAAAATATTGATATTAAGAACATGAGTATCATATAATTGCATTAAATTAATAAAAAGATGGAAAGGTGTTGAAACGAAGAGCATGGGCATCATATAATTACTAACTGTTAGCTGGTGTCTGGTTTCTCTACATGAGCACCGAAAACATGTGCTCTTCCTTGTCAGTGTCAACAAGGCTAACACATAGATATCTATTTGAATATGGAAATATCTATTTATGTTATCTTGGCATGCTGCATTTGCTTGGATTCCTGATACATTTATATAATTTTTGCGACTGATACATTTATATTATTAAGACTGTAAATCTGCTCATTTCAGGCCACCGAGTGGAGGCCTTCCGCGGGAACTGGAACAAGTTAACATATAATCTGACCAGTCTGAGACAGGCTTCTCGATGCACTTTTTGGCATCATATGGACGAGTATTTGTCTATGGTTCTGACTTGCTAGGGAAAGAGTATGATTGGTAGTTTCAGGGGAGAGCCAACTGACCCGAATACATCATGTTTAAGATTTCTGCGTACGGAAGATTACCTCGCGTTGTATGTTTTTTCCACGTCTTAAACAACCTTGAGCTTCAGCACCCCTCCAGGTACAGCATTGTGGCCAGGTGGTGCTTTAGTAAGTGCATCCCTCGTACTCAATTTTGTAAGATTTGATGTATGTGAAGAATGCACTTCTGATGTATACACGCAACCTTGACTGTAAATAATCCCTTTGAAGGACCGAAATTTGAAGTGGAATTCTGTGTTATGCTAGTTCTCTTAATATTTGTTTTCCTGTCACATGGTTGATATTTCCTGAATCTTTACCTTGTACCACCTCCAGTCATCTTTATATGACGTTTTGGACAGCAGAATAGAACTGCAAACAAGCCCCAAAACGTCATTTAAAGTTGATTATGTTCAGATTCAGCGGCAATACCAGCTGTCTCAGTGCATAAACTTTCTTTGCTACCTTTGCATTTTTTGGGCCAAACCTTCTCTCATTTATTCCAACAGTAGTATACATGGTTTATTGCAAGAATTCTTACAATTTTATCAAGCAAAATGGAAATAAAATACAGAAGGATATATGTACCTCATGCCTTATTAGCCACTAGGAAGTCCTTTAGTCCTTTTATTACAGTCCCAGTGCAGGAATGAAATAATTTACAATCACGAGCTGTAGGAACAAGATTTCTGAAGCTAAATCCGGGGGAACTTCACGTCCGGGTTGCGCATCGGCCTGAGCCACATGTCAGCCATCACCCTCGACGACATGCTCCACAGCACTTCATTCCCGGCCTTCCCGGGCACCACGGCCCGGTTCTTCCTGCCGGCCTTGCCCAGCCCGTAGGCGACGAGCCAGTGCATTGCCGTGAGCCGCTGCTTCTCGCCGTCCCACATGTTGCGCCGGTCCGGTGACTTGAGCCGCAGGCCTCCGAGGTGCAGGTTTGCCACCTTGAACCTCGGCTCGTCGTGCCCGCCGCCGCCGGCCCGCGAGGCCTGGATGATCACGACCGACGGTGCGCCCACGGCCTCGTACCGGCGCAGGGGGTCCCTCAGCTGGACCACCACGAGCAGAGTGACGGCGTCCACGCCGGCGCAGGCGGTGGCCCACTCCTCCGGTGGCACGGCGGCGTCAAGAAGGTGCTCAGCCTGTGCCGTCTCCGGCGATACCTCGAACGGCGCCTGCTCGTCGGTCATGCCGGCCTGGACCTTGAGCGCTTCGATGGCCATCGTCTCTATCTTCTGCAGCGAGAACGCCAAGATCTCGTCGACGGTCACCGGCTCCTCCTGGGCGTTCCAGATGCCGGTGTCGATCCGTTCCTGGCGCCCGTAGTTCATTGCCACGGACATTGTCCGGAGCAACGAGACGGACTCGGCCGCGCTGGAGCTCGCGACGAGGTCCTTGCTCCGTGCACTGATGATCGCGGAGGCCATGCCCTCGAACGCGATGTGCTCGGCTGTCTTGCCGACGACGTCGTCCATGGAGATGAGCGCGCCCAGCTTGGCGCACAGCGCCTCAGATCCGGCCGCGCACAGGCGTTGGAACACCTCGGTGCCACCTCCGGGAAGCTTCTGGTCGCGGAGAAGGAACGGCTTGGACAGTTGCATGGCGAGCTTGGGGAGTTCCTTCCGTTCTACTGGGATGTCTAATGAGTTCGTGGCGGCCAGGTAGCCGCCGTCCCGGGTCTGCACGACGGGGCCGAGGCCCTTGCCGAGGTCGGAGATGTAGCACGTGGCGTCGGCGCCAGAGCCGGGCCTCGCGCCGGACTTGAGAGAGGACACCTGAGGAGCCGACGACTTGGCGTTCGCGTCTTCTTTGTCCTCTTCTTGTTCCATCAGCATCAAGAACTCTCTGGTCACTTCCTCCTCGTCGGCGTCAAGCACCGCGAGTGCCTCGTCCTCCTTCCGCTCCGGCGACTTGGCGCCAACCTCTAGCACGTCTCCGTGCATCATATTCTCGAGGGCTTTGATCTGGTTGGTGATCGCCTCGAGTTCGTTCATGCGCCACGTGTGCGCGCTGTCAAGCACTACCTCCTTGACCACCTCGTCGCCGGCAGCTGCTGAAGCATCCTCCTCCTCCTCCTCTTTCACCTCCCTGGTTTCTTTCTTATCGTCAACCTCTTCTTTCGGTTCGTCCTCCTCTTCTTGCACCTCCACGCCCTTGTCGACGATGTCGAACTCGAACTCCGGGAACTCCGAGTCATCGGCGGCTTTCGCGTCCTCGGGCACGAGCTCCGGCTCTTTCTGCTGCTCCTGTTTGTCTTCGGCCACCACCACCGGGCTCGGCTCATCGAGCTTGAAATCGTCAATGCCCAGCAAGTCCGGCGATGGCGCGCCCTTGGGCTGTATCAGCGCCGGCTCCGAGCGGACAACCTTGGGGCTCGTGATGCTGAACGACGTCTTGCTGTGCTTCCGAGCAAACCAGGAGGAGGACGAAGAGGAGCCAGTTTTGCCAGCAACGGCCGGTTGGCTGTACAGCCCGACGCCTCCGTCGTCCATGATCTGGAATGCCAGCTTGACGACGAGCTCGCCGCCCTTGGCCTTACCAGCGAGCGGGGACGCCATGTCCCACTGCCTGACGCGCTCCCCTTGCTGGCTCCTTTCCGCGGACTCCTTCACGAGAAGGCTCAGGTCCACGGCACTCCGGCCCAAGTCGAGCTCCGGCGCCTCCACGGCGACCGCAGATATGAGGAACAGCCGGGGCTCGAACTTGAGCGGCTTGCCCGTGGCGCCGCCGCCGCTGCAGTAGAGGTTGCACCGGACGAAGAGCGTCTCCTCGAAGTCGGCCGCGCCCTGGTGCACGCGCGACGGCATAGTCTGCACGGCGCCGTCGCGCGTCTCCTTCTTGCGCACGGCCACCGCGAGGCGCAGCCCATTCATGGACGTGGGAAGGCCCTCCGCGGCCACCACCTCCAAGGAGAAGAGGCAGCCCATCCGCTGCATGCCGATGCGCGACAACGCGCGGATCGGCTTCCATCCCCGAATGCCCTTCTTCTCCCCGGCCACGGTCGGCGATGATGTCACCGCGGCGAAGCTCTGGCTCTTGGACGGCAGCGCCACGCCCTTGTCGTAGTCGTCGTCGTCGTCCTCGTCATCGGCGTTCGAGTTCTTGTCGATCTTAGGCCTCGACCGGAACGGCGACATGGACAGGCGGCGGGGGGCCGGGCGCGCCACGGCGCGGACAGCGTCAGCGCCGCCTGCATTGCCGTCGCCGGCCGAGCGAGGGAGCGCGAGCGAGGTGGTGCGGCGCTTGTTGTGCGCCTGGTAGAGCGTGTGGCTGAGTGCGTCGAGCTCATTGAGGATTTGGTCACTGGACTTGCCATCGTCGGCCATGGCGATGCACCACCGGCCACCGCTCGATCGATCTCACCGGCAGCTGGTAGCTTGCTAAGTTCGTCAAGCCAAGAAGCAAGTAGAGTCAGTCGAGTGGATAAGTGAGGGAGTGGAGGAGACGGTGAAGTGTATGGCGGGATGAGAGGAAGGACGTTGACGGCGCCATGGTTGGTGACAGTTTTGGAAGGATTTGAGCGGATGGAGGAGAAGAGGCAGGCAAACTTGTGGTGTTCATGTGGCCGTTGGTTTGGCGCCAAATTGATCCCGATATATATGCTCCTTCGATTCCTTGAGCTGTGAATAACACATCGGGCGCACAGGTCTTTACAAGATAATGTGTGGATGATATGTGGCAGTCCACGTGGCACGCTGGATTAACAGACGTGATCGAGAATCAAGTTGTGAGAAAAACGTCAGCAGGACCTGACAATCGTGCTATTCACACAATCCACTGAGAGTGATCAGATTATTTTTCTCGAATACGCAAAAGGTTTGCGTATCATTATATTAAAAAGAATAGCAGAAACATACAACAAAGCGCTTATGAAAGCGCAACCGGAGGTCTTGCGGCAGTAAGCCGGACTATCCTAGCAAACGAGAATAAGATTCGATCAGATTTGAAAAATGGAAATGGGAGTACGACTACTACAGTCAACGTCATAGAACAGACTACACTCTTGTTTTTTTTTTTTACTCGTATGTGCTACGCTCAATACGTTTTTTTGATAACTACGCTCAATAAGCTGGCAGCTTCGAAACAGACCAAAAAAAGAGGGGCCTAAAAAAAAACCAAAGAAGTGCCAACTGAAAACACGGGCTCAACAACAACACCACCCCCGCCCCCCCCCCCCCCAACCCAAAAAAAAAAGAACACAAATGAAGAAGTGGCAACTGAAAACATGTTAAGACCATATCAAAGAGTTTTTTAAAAGCTCTTTCTCTAAATTGTCATTTAGAGAGTCATTTGCATAAAAATCGTTTTGCATAGCTTTCGACACTCCAGCAGTTCTTCCATTCTCGTTTTTGATATTTGACTAGCGAGAAATTTATAATATATTTGGATAATCGAATAAAGAAGTTGTTGGAAATTTTTTTCATCAAAATCTATATTGTTATTAATCAGGAAGGATAGAAAGAGTCTCTTTGATTTGCTCTAAGGTCTCACAATTTAGATTAATCATCACACTCATTATTGACTTGAATTATCGCACATGAAGGACATGTGTTTTTATTGTTTATTATGTCACAATATAGATTAACCATCACAATCATTATTATATGAAAATACTAGTTCAAATGAACATATTAAGGTTGATACATACCCACAAAATAAAACAGTTACAGCCTATGTGCCACCTATTGCTTGGAATTCTCCTGCTCTTCCTGGCTGCCTTCGCTGCTCGTCCCTGCAAACCGCCGTCTCTCATCTGCAGACGCTGTTATGACTGGCATCCAGATATCAGATGTGCTGCTCAGGAGGGACTTCACCTCTGGATCTGAGGCCATGGCAGATGATATCATCTTGTCGACGTTATCAAGCCTTGATGATAGCTTGTCCAGCTCTGCAGCTATTTCTAGCTAAAGCAGGTCAAATTGGAGCCGATAAGACAATTGAAAATGGTGCATGGTGAAGAGAAAAATTAAACATGATAAGAGCATCTGCACTTACCTCACTGAGCTGCTTAGGCGCCTGCTCTGGTACCTTGGTGACTTCTAATCCTAATGCTTCGATCTTAGCACGCAACTCTACTTCTTCCTGATTGCTCATTGACTCCACCTACATTTTTTTTAAAAAAAAAATCAAATGCCCATTGTCCAATAATCAGCCAACAGATACAAGTTTTCTGACTTCCTGCTACCATAAGTTTCGAAATATGAAACAGAAAAGAACAGTTTCCAACTGAACAGACCAGGATTCAGTTTGAAAGACAATGAATCAAAAAAAAAAAAAAACAAATCTGAAATGTCAGTGGTAGCAAAATAGCACAACATGGCAACCACCGCTATACCACTATTCTAGAGTATTGTTCTTTAAGTATTAAGCAAATGAATGAAAACACAATACAGAACAGACAAAAACCACCCATTATCATAGAATAAAGATGATGCTAATATGTAATGGGTCCAGTTCAGCACTTCTCACAAGTTTCAACAGACATTTTAGATAGCCAAGGGTTCAACTCTCTGCCTTGTGTATGGTGCCAATATGGGTGGGACTTTCCTAAGACCAGCTTTCAATACAAAATATGTAGTTCTCTATAAAGTGCGAATGCACAGTAGTAGTGGCAAAGTGTCTCCGCTGGCTCCAACAATGTTTGCATTTACCCTTTTTAAAAATAGGATCAGAGTTATGCTCCTTGTTGAAACACAAACTGACAAGATCAACTAAGCTGGCTCTACCTTGCCACTGGCGGAAGCAAGGGAAACAACACAGCTTATGATTCTGATTATCCCTGTTTTGTTTGTTAACGAGTCGCAGACAGAAACAAAATCATTATGTGTGTGTGTCCCTGTTTTGTCTTGTCACCGCACAAGGAACATGCACACATTTGAAAGGCTGGTAAAAGATGACTGTTTAGGAACTACTACAAGGAGTTAGGAACCGAAAGGAATTACACGCAAGAAATCTAGCGGTAACCAGATGAGCATTCCATTAACAGATTCACGCTAGCATGGCCCTTGAGCTATGCATTAGAGGTCGAAACTGAATCCCTGGTACAACTATGCATTAGATGACCACTACTAATTAGGTTTATTTGCACGGGCCTGATGCGGAGATATGAGAAGCTAATTTAGATGCAAAAGTTATTATAGACGACAACAGCACTAGTTTGATTCTCTAATCGAGATCTGTGGGTACGACGAAACGCAGCAACGCTCCGAGTCGGCGAAATCAGTGCGGCCGCACGGCAAATCCCCCCCAGATCAGCGCCCATGGAAGAAGCGAGTGGATTGGGAGATCGGGAACGCGGAGGCGCAGCCGCGTGCGTGCGTGTGTACCTGCTGGAGAAGGTCGGTGAGGAGCTGGAACAGCGGCACGTCCGGCTTGGACCCCTCCGCCATCGAGACTCACCTGTTTCGGTGCTCGAAACCTTGGATTCCTAGGGGGAATTCGCGGTCTGTTCTTGCTCCGGTTCCTCCCCCGCTCCGCCCAGCTCGCTCGTGCCGCCGTGCGCCGGTTGCTTGGGAATTTGCCGGGGCTGGATCGGCAGGCAGTTTGCTGCTGGCACCCGGTGATTCGACCCAATGTTCTCGTTGGGCTTTACCAGGGTTTGAGAGCCCGTTATGTTTCCGAGATGCGAGGCCCCCACCAGGTCGTCCGGTGAGTTGGGCTGGTCGTGGCCCAGGTTATCTGATGGACACCACCACGCGCATCAGGATCTGCTCAAAAAAAAAAAAAAAAAAAAGACCACGCGCATCAGGATCACGCATCGCGCCTGTCCTGCCGCGTCGCACGTACCGACGTGTGCTGACGAGGATTGGGGAGGCGGAGGCGGCAGCGGGCAGCGCGGCACAGCCGAACACGTCCGTTTGCTTGTTGTGCGCGTGGAATCCGCGGAAAGAACCGTTACAAAAAGGCATTGCGGTGATCCGGAAGCAACCGTTCGCTTCGGGGGATCCAGCCCAGTCGCGGAAATACGATTCCGCCGCCGCAGACGCAATTAGGAGTAGGACGGCATATGTGATATGCCTGTTGAGAATATTCTAATATTCCAAATGATCAATTACTGTGTACTTAGCAACCGCTAAGTGCAGTTACCGAAACATGAGAGCGGGGATCTCCCCCAGAGACCGGAACTGGGCTGAAGCTTGTGTCCCCTGGGCCTGTCTCCTTCGGTGTCCCGTGCACGTGTCCGTTTTTTATTGGTTCCCTCTAGAGACCATCACGATCCGAGAAAACGGAGTCATCGTTTCCTTCCCGTGCGCTTCCGCTCGCCTCCTCCTTCATCGACAGCGTGTGCTGCATGGCCATTACCAAGACCGCGGAGTAAAGCTCGGAGCAGGTCCTCGACGCCGGCGACGAGCGGCAGGTCGCGCTTGTTGATGTGCATGCCGTCGTCTCCGACTGCGGCGACACACGTGGACCATCGCAAGAGCGTGCCTCCAACTACGGTCACGACCCGTAGAGCTCCTTGAAGCCCAGATATGCCTGGCCGCCAGCGCGCTCATGGTGGTTGTGGTCTGTGGCTGAGCACGTGCTCCCGTGCGCTAGGCGGCCAGAGGTGCCGTGGCCGGCCTTGGCGTTGTACGCGCCCTTGAACAGAGTGGGGAGTCGGAGGAGGCGTGCCGCGGAGACGACAGGAGGAAAACCAGCACCGAGATTAGGGGAGACGGATGGGGCTAACGATGGTTCTGAATCTGATCTCATGGATCACGGACGGAGAAAGCAAACAGGGCCACGGATGCCGTCCATTGATACGGGGACATAGATCAGAACACGCTAAGGGGACACGCAAGCTGCAGCCAATGGAACTGCCTTTTCAAGGCCATGTATATATATGTAAACTGTGTTCATCAATAAAATTACAGGCTTTCACTTTACTGTGTCTCTTTTTCTACTTTTACTGTTCCCATCCAAATTACAACATGTTATCAGCGTTCTACCGCTGGGCAAGAAGAAGGCCAGGAGCAGTTAAGGGCGCTGTTCGTGAGACGCTTGTTCGTGAGACGCTGTTCGTAGGGAGCGAAGGAATTCCTGAAGTCCGGCGATCGCCGGAAAGCGCAAGGACAAGGTACCATGCCTCCGATGCCGTATGTCCCTTCGGCATCGCTCGTTCTTCGCTTGATCTTCATGATCTACCACCAAGCTTGTCACAACGGTGTCCCCTTTGACAATGACAACAACCGCGCCACCCTGTTGAACGCCCTGCGGAATCTCTTCGGAGAAACCCGTGGTGCCAGTGGTGCGGGGGAGGGTGCGCGCCGTCACCGTCACCGGGGTCGTCATGCCTTGACACCGCCTCCTCCGGTGATGCCGGTGATGGGACAGCACACTCCCTGGTGCCCCGATGCTGCCGTGGCGCCGAACTACCCGTCGTGGACGGACATGGCAGGTTCCTCCAACTGGGTGCCAGTGGCACTCGCTGCCATGCCCCCAGTTGCCGGACCTTCCATGCCGACCTCGTCTTCATCGACTGCGGCGGCTCCATCGACTTCGGTGCCGGCGGCCTCGACTCCACCAGCCACTGGGGCGGCTAATGCAGTCGGTTCCCCATTGGCAAATGGAACCGGCGTGGCCGCGACACCGCCTCCGTCCTCTTCGCCTCCGGCCGTCGACGTCTCCGACCGGGTGGTGAGCCCGACGTTCCGGCACACCTGGATCTCCGTGCCGCACGGCCCGTCCACGCGCGCGCAGGCAAGTCCTCACGTGAACGGCCGGGTACGGCCTCTGGAGAACGGGCACGCCGGCCCGAGCGCGTCCGGTGGTGGTGCCGCCGACTCCTCCCCGGAGGGGCGGGCCCCACCGCACACCTGAGCAGCACCGAAGGGGGAGGGTGAGCCGCTGGCCGCCAGCTCTGGCCATGGCGGCCGGACTAGGGCTGGGGGACTCGGCTCCTCCCTGTTTTGCGCCGGTTCTCCTCACCGGCGGCAGAGAGAAGGCGGAGGAGGTCGGGGGAGGCACAGGCGGCTGCGGCACAGCGAGCAAGGCGGTGGCGCGATGGCAGCAAGCCTGGGCGGCGGCGCGGCGGCTACTCGGCGGTGGCGCCCCTGGCCGTGGTGTGGTGGTGGTTAGGGTTGAAACCCTAACTGCCCACTATTTATACGGGCCAGGGGGAGGAGGTGGGGGCGCACACCTGGGTCGAATTGGCAGCCCAGGCCCAGGTTGCGGCCTGATCTCCCACTGCGACTGCTGCTGGGCTGGTTTCTGCTCGTGGGCTGGAAACTCTCCCTCATGTATCTTGTTTTATTTCGCAATTTGGAGTTTTCAGCATTTTTAGTCTTTGATCCATGTTTTTAGACTATGTTAATTACTGCTGATCATCAGTGTTAGTGTCTATATTCTTGTGAAATTAGACCTCTGATATTTTATGTACTTGTACAAATGTGTTCGTTACCATTGTACTCGTGCAATTTTGAATTCTAATATAGAATACTAGTATGTTAGTGTAATTTTATGTGCACTTTCATACTTGTTTCATTATTGCAATTTTTGTCACATACTCCATCTTAATGTTGTTATTATAACCAGCATTTATTTATTACTGATGATTTGTGTCAATTAATTTATGCATATCTCTAAGTTGTTAATTATTTTGGGATTACAAATATTAGGTAATAGAATCCAAGGCCTTGGTTGCAATTAATCGTTGGATTATTTTGCCTATAGCCCGTGCCTATGGTTGTGATTTATTCACCTATTACTAAAGGTCTACATCATGTCTTTGGACTAGATGATTACCTATATAATGTTTTTCCCAAAGTAAAGGATTAAGACTATAAAATTCTTGGTTTACACTATTGTAGTGATTGCCATTGTTTAAATCATCAATTTGTGATATACTTGGTGCAGTAGAGACTTAAGCATTGGCTGCGTTTAATTCAAGAATGAATTATTCAGCCTTGAGACCGTGCTTAGGCAGCAAATTCTTTGCCTACTATTATGATCTACTCTATGTCTTTTGGCATTTGAGATTATCTAACCATGTATATACAATTGATGAGAGTTATTATTTGAGGTTTACATTATAATATGTTCTCCTTTGTTTTGTCTTAAACCATGAAAGAGCTATGTCATTTAAATCCATTTGCATTTATTACATCATTCTTTTACCATTATGATTTTAATTTACTATGAGTAAGTTTATTAAATCAAATGGTCCTACTTTGTAGGCAATGGCCATGACTAAGCCGGAGTTTGATGAACTCGCCTTAGATGGTCACAATTACCAAACTTGGGCGCCAGATATCAAGATTAACTTTGCTTCCCGTGGTCTTTTGGCACAAATAAATGAACCCGCTGAGGGGGTAGTGTCCGATGAGCAAAACAAGTTCGAGGCATTAGTGCTTTTAAGATACTATATCCATAAGGATCTCAAACAAGAGTACCTTATGGAAGAGAATCCCCGTACTTTGTGGCTTGCTCTTAAGGAGCGTTATGAACAGCAAAAGGAACTCAAATGGCCTGAGGCTAATCATGAGTGGAACCATTTGCGTTTGCAGGACTTTAAGTCTGTTGCCGATTATAATCATGTTATTCATAACATTTGCTCAAGGTTGAAGTTCTGTGAGAAAGAGCCAACGAATGCTGATAAGATAGAGAAGACTCTATCCACCATGCTTCCCGCTGACCGGGTCTTACGGCAGCAATATCGGGCTAGTAACTACACTGTTTATTCTCAACTTATTCATACATTGACTCAGGCTGAGAAACATGATGAGCTTCTTATGAAGAATCACCATAAGCACCCTGTTGGTGCAGCACCTCTTCCTGAAGTTCATAATGTACATAATAAAGTTAAGAATGATAAAAGGTTCAAGGGATCTTCTTCTGATGATCCAAAGAACAAGCCCGGTAAGCGCAAGTTCAACAAAAAGCAAAAGGGTGGTGCTAAGTCCAAAAATGACAATAAATGTCATAGGTGTGGCACTTACTCACACTTTGCTAAGGATTGTCTTACTCCTAAGCACTTGGTTGCACTTTACCAAAAGTCCTTAAAGGAAGCAAAGCAAAGTAAAGAGAAAGAACCAAGATATGAAGCTCACTTCAATCTTGCTTCTGAGGCCACTAAGGAAGTGGGTTGTTCAAGCAAGGCTCCTGTGGATCCAAAGAACAATGATGATGACATAGAGAAGCTTATGTCAACGGAGGATATCTTGTGGAGTTTGAATCCAATGATATGTTTTGATATTCAAGTTTGAAGATCTCGATCAGTGATTGATATCTATTTAATCATTATGGTAGCAAGTCAAGTGTTGTAATGAATTAAGTTGTGCAAACTCTATGTGTTTTGAGTTGAGCAAACTTGTTAGTGATGGAAGTATTGTGATGTACAATATGTATTGTAATGACATACTATGTGTTTAGTATTGTAATACATTATTGTGGTTATGTATGTATCTCTATATGTTCAATAAGAGTTTCAAATTCCAATCTTATTTGACTATAGATGTCTCTCGAGTCAATCCAATTTGGATTGTACTATACATACATAAAACTTATATTTCTTATTGCATGTAAGATAATTTTTCAAAATGTTAATTCATTCCAAGTATGGTATGATATACTAGGTCATCCTAGAATTGGAATGATGAGAAAAATTATCTGCAATTCACTTGGTCATAATTTGCAAAGTTCCCACAATGTTTAGATTTTGTATGCACTGCATGTGCTTGAGGGAAATTGATTTTAAGGCCATTATGTCTTAAAATCAGAGCTGAACCACTAGAAATCCTTGAGCAAATTCAAGGAGATATTTATGGGCCAATTCAACCCACATGTGGACCGTTCAGCAGGTATTTCATGGCCTTGATAGATGCATCCACTAGATGGTCTAATGCATCTCTATTATCGACATGCAACCATGTTTTTGCTATACCAATGTTGATGAATTGCAAGTTGCCTACTTCATGTTGGAGTCATGCGGTTCTGCACGCTGCTGAATTAATCCAACTACGACTAACTGCATATCATGAGAATTCCCCCTTGAAATTAGTACGTGGAAATCCTCCAAGTATTTCCCATTTGCGTAAGTTTGGGTGCAATGTTTATGTACCCATCTCACCACCTCTGTGAACAGCTATGGGGCCACATAATAAATTGGGGATCTATGTGGAATTTTAATCTCTGTCGATCATTAAGTATATAGAACCTCTCATTGGGGATCTATTTACAGCCCGGTTCACTGATTGTATTTTAGACAAGGATCATTTTTCGGCATTAGGGGGAGAATTGTACCAAATTGAATGCTGAGAAATTATTTAGAATGCGGAAGGCATTTCATTTTGTGATCCACGTACTATGGAAATTGAACGTCAAGTTCAGAGACTTTTAGATTTGCAAACCATTGCAAATAATCTGCCAGATGTGTTTACCAACTATAAAGGTGTTGTTAAATCTTTCTATCCTGCAAGGAATATGCCAGAAAGAGTGGAGGTACCAAATAAAACCACTCAAATTATCCCTCTTGGACGCAAGAGGGGGAGAGGCAATTCCAAGATGCAAGATAAGAAACAAAATAAAGTGGTAAACAAAGATCAACTTTATGTTGATGTAAACACCTTGTTACTAATCAATATCTTTGGAAAGATTTGATTTGATCCCTAGCCTAGTTATGCGCATAAATATTGAGGCTGGGACATCGGAACACCCTAGATCTATTGTTTTGGGAAATCATGATGATCTATCAAGGGTTGATAAAATTGCCATTAATTATATAGAGACTGAAGAGTCTTATGATCGAAAAGGCTACAACTGTCGACATTTATTCTCTTAACAGATTGCTAAAATCCTTCAAAGTGATCTAGATCCAAATCCATGGTAGAGTGCAAAAGACACTCGGACTGGAACAAGTGGAAGGATGCAATAGAAATAGAGATAGCCTCGCTTGCTAAAGGAAAGTGTTTTCGGTCGTATTGCCAATACCTCTTGGTGTCCATCTTATTGGATACAAATATGTTTTTGTCCAGAAACGGAATGAAAACAATGAAGTGGTGAGATATAAAAAGCAAGGCTAGTAGCATAGGGCTTCACGCAAAGGCCCGGCGTTGTATTCAACAAAGCTTATTCTCCAGTTATGAGTGGCATAAGTTCTGACATTTAATATCTTTGGCATTACAAAATCATCTATCTATGCAGTTGATAGACGTGGTGACCACATATTTTATATGGGTCATTGGATTCTGAGATATACATGATTGTTCCTGATGGAATCAGTATCATCAGTATATCCTGAGGCAAATCGCAACATGTTTTGTATTAAGTTGCAGAAGTCATTATATGGCTTAAAACAATCAAGCCGAATGTGGTACAATCGATTAGGTGAATTCCTTAAAAGGGATACACAAATAATGATGATTCCTCGTGTGTCTTCATTAAGAAAATCTCAAAAGGTTTCTGCACTGTGTCTGTATACGTTGATGATATCAATATCATTGGTAACGAACATGACATTAATGAAGCACGTCATCATTTGAAGGCGGAATTTTTGAAATGAAAGATTTGTGTCAAACCAAATTTTGCTTAGTCTTGCGACTTGAGCATTTTTATCTGGGATTTTGTATACTAAGCTACCTATATCCAGAAAATATTAGAGAAATTCAACATGGATAAAGCTTACCCATGCTAGACCCCCATGGTGGTTCGATCTTTGGATCCTTCAGACCAAGGGAGGAAGGTGAAAAGATTTTGGGACCATAGGTTCCATATCTAAGTGTTGTTGGAGCACTCATGTACCTTGTTAATAGTATCCAGCCGGATATTGCTTTTGCAATAAATTTATTAGTAATACATAGTGTGACTCCTACCAAGCGTCATTGGGTTGGAGTTAAGACAATTTTAGATATCTAAATGGCACTAGAGATCTTGGATTACTCTACAAGAAAAATCAAGATCAAAATTTGCTAGGTTATATACAAATGATGGCTATTTATCTGATCCCCATAAATGGCAAATCCCAAACTGGTTTTGTATTTTAAAATGGTGGAATTGTCGTCTTCTTGGAAATCATCCAAGTAGACTTTAGTGTCTACTTCCACCGGCCATTTTGAGATTATTGCAAGCATCTCATGAGTGTGTATGTCTTTGCAGAATGGTAGACCACATATTGAAATCATGTGGCATTGGTGTACTTGATACATCAACAATTATCTTTTGATACATCGACAAGTATCTTTGAAGAATCTTTGAAGATAATGCATCATGTGGCATTGGTGTACTTGATACACCAACAATTATTTTTGATACATCGACAAGTATCTTTGAAGATAATGCTGCTTGTGTTGCGCAAATGGAATCAGGTTACATCAAGAGTAACTTGACGAAACATATACTCCCAAAATATTTTATCCCCATGAATTCCAAAAGGATGGGGAAATTAAGATTCTGCAAACTAAGTCATGTGATAATCTTATCTACTTATTCACAGAGTTATTACCATATTCTATGTTTCATAAATATGTTGAAGGAATTGGTATGGTAAGACTTAGAGACTTGCAGCAATCAGGGGAGCATCTCTTGATAAATAATCCATTTCGCATCATATTGTACTCTTTTCTTTGTATGAGTTTTACTTTGAAAAGGTTTCTCATATAAAGTTTTTAACGAGGCAATATCAGCATTATGTATGTCATATCATCTGAGTTTTCCCCACAGGGGTTTTATAGGAGATGATTTATTAAGACATTGCTCTATGATTATCATGGTGTTTCTCCTATATTTTTTCCATTGGGTTTTTAAGGAGTTTTATTCAGATATATCAATGTATTCCTAATTTTTCCCACAGGGTTTTTCAAAGGATTTATAATGTAATGACTATGATGGACATTGAAGTTTCCAAGAAGATAATTGATCAGGGGAGTGTCGAGAATATTCTAATATTCCAAATGATCAATTACCGTGTACTTAGCAACCGCTAAGTGCAGTTTTTGAAACATGAGAGCGGGGATCTCCCGCAAAGACTAGAACTGCCTTTTCAAGGCCATGTGTGTGTGTATATATATATATAAACTGTGTTCATCAATAAAATTATAGGCTTTCACTTTACTGTGTCTCCTTTTCTACTTTTACTGTTCCCATCTGAAACATCCTCAACTTTCCATGAAGGGAAAATGCACAGAATGACGAATAATATAATAGTTCAAAGCATCAAACCATCTCATTATCTTGCAACAGTCGATACAGGATCCATACATCGAATAAAAGAGTACAATCAGGGGGAATTACATAAATAGTTTGCCGCCACACTGGCGGAACCATCAGAGTAGCAGCAGCCTCTGGAATGGCTACGGAAGGCGGAAATACATTAAATCTCCAAAAGAAGCCTGAGCGTAGGAACGAGCCGTCTACTCCTCCTCATCGTCATAGTCGTAGTCGGGCTCACCTGCCAAATAATTTTCAGTACGGTTTATACTGGCCACATCTCCAACCCTATGCTTTGCTTTTGCTATGTAGTATTTGGTGGGATGCAAAGGATGTAATCAATTCAACCTAATATGTGGCTGTAGTTTCCTATGCAAACAGTGACCATTATTATATAATATAATTTATCAAGTTTTAACCCATCTCATCCATATATCCAACACATTCCATCACCATCACACACATCTCACCCTCTCGCACTCAGTCGACAGGTCCAACTCCCTCTCGGAGCCTGTCTCAGCGGCTCACAGCCGGAAGGGTAACACCAGAGGGAAGAAATAGGAGGACTCCTCTCACTACTCCCGAGAAGCGTGGGTCTTAGGAAAAAGCCATACTAGTGACTCGCGGACTATATATATAGATTCATAAACTCTGCAGAGCGTGTACTCCTGTAACCACAAGATCACTATCATCGGCGGTGCCCCGCCTAAGCTGATTCCGACTGCTTTCTAACCGGTGCGATGCCACCCTACCACTCAGTACTGGGACATCCCGGATAGGTACCACCGGCACACTGAGACTGTGAGACATAGTACCGGGCCCCCGTGGTCACTATGCTGTCTAAGGAGGGTGTGGGTCTCCACGCTCATACCTCCCAAAACTATCTGCTAACAACCTAGTAGTAGTGGCACCGTCCTAGCTAGTCAGACATCCGTCTCCTGCCCATACAAGAGCGAGTGGTGAGCATGTAAGTCCCAAGGTTCCGGTCCTCAAGAGATATCAGGTCCTAGGGGGATCAGACAGGATTATCTTCCCTTAGGGACTACAATAGTCTGTGCTGCAGCAGCACCTCCTACCCGGGGCTTCACTCCACGAAGGTTCTCACCCCGGGATCTCCTTATACCTCACAATGTGCCCGCCACAAGCACCTCACACGGGAATGCCCAGAACACATTCCCCGGCAAGACTTGCCCACTCGGCTCGTCGTAGAATCCTGTCTGATCGACTCAACCCTCACCACACACCCAAGACGCACGCAGCACTCTCCCCGAGTAAAGTGGCACCACGTGCCTTAACCATATAACCATACTCTCCACCACGCATCACATCACACAGATATAAGCGTAGTAGAAGTAAAGCATTATAAGTAAATAAGCATGCGTCTAGCCTATCAGCGGGTGTGCAGGATTAAGGTTGCGACAAGGTAAAGGCTCACCAAGCAGTTCTACCATGCAACCTATCATCAGGTGATATTCGTAATTAAAGCACTAGCAAGCTAGATATTATGCCATGCGTAATAGGATCTACGAGGTTGGGTGGGGTGTGGCACCTGCGAACTCGTCACCGAGCTCCTCCTCGTACTCGTAGTCGTCCTCCTCAAGCTGATCCTCCTCTGAAACGAGATATAATAGCTGCGTTAGCGGCTCCTATAGAGTCAACACAAAGAAGAAATAAAATTCAATAACTCCAAATACACTCATACATAAGCCTATGACGTAGAGCTAATTTTTATGAAAATTTAGACACTTGGTTCATATTTCTCGGAGATCGTATGAAGAAGTTATGAATTTCCAAAGTTTATTCTATTTTCTGAAAAAGACAAGGGCAGATTAACCTGGACGCAACACGTGGCGGCTCCTGATTGGGCCACATGGCGTGCGGGCACAGTGCAGCTGAAGCTGGGATGACGTCATGCTGACGTCAGCACTGACGGGACCCAGTCAGTGGCTGACAGGTGGGGCCCACGGGTCTAGTCACTGACAGGTGGGGCCAGGTCAACGGTCAACGTTGACCGGTCAACGGTCAACGTCGACCGGGCCTCGACGGGCCTTGGTAGGGCTGGATCTGGGTCGGGTCGGGCCGGCCCGGCCTGGACATGTGTCGAGCAGGGAGGTAGGCCGCGTGGCATGTCTGGGCTCTTAACGGGCCAAGTCCACGACCAGGTCTGACTAAGGTTGCATGGACTCAGTCCATGGTGGACTGTAGACACAGGGGCTGAGTGGCGTGCGGTGGTTGGTCCAACTGGGTCCACGTGGCCACGTGGACGTGGTCCACCGGACAGGGAAAGATTCCCACTTTTTTGCCTCACGCGGGCGGCTAGGCGCGACGCTTGTCGGCGTGGAGCAGGGGTGCGGTGGCTGCGGGAGGCGCGGGCCAGGCGGAGCTGCGGCTAGGGATGCGCAGAGGCTTGGCGAAGGTGGCTGCGGGGCTCAAGCTGGCTTGCGGGCCCCTGGCACATCGGCGCACGCGCGTCGGTGGCGGCCGGCGGCGAGGCCACGACGGCAGGGTGCTGCAGCGCGCAGGAGGTTGCTTCGGCTTGCGTCCTAGCTTCGTGGAGCCACGGTGAACGCGGGTGTATGCCTAATTCTGGGAAAGGAACTCCCTTCGTGGTGGCTAATGGACGACGGCGGCGGACGACGTTCGTGGCGGAGCTCCAGTCGATTACTCCTCCCTGGGCACCATCTTCCTCCATCTCCTACCGTGTGGAGCAGCTGGGAGCTCCGAGTGGCTACTGGTGCGGGTACGAGGGCTCGCAGGGGCGCGCGCGACGGTGGGGTTGCAGCGGCGCACCGGCGGCCGGGAACTGAGGTGACCAGGGCCAGCAAAGGTGCCAGGCCCCACTTTGGTCCACCCCTCGCCCTAAGAAGTTGCCAACGAGGTGTTCTAGACCGAGGTGGAGTTGAAGGGGAAGCTAATGACGGGAAAAGAAGAGTGGAGAGCGGGAACAGCGGCGGCGCACTGGCGGTGGCCATGGCCGACGGGGCGAGAGCGGGGAGCTCACCTGCGCAGCAATGGTCCAGGCAGGCAATGAGGGCTTGGTGGCAGCTTGGTGCGGGGGAGGCAGAGCCAGGGCGTCGAGATGATCGTGCGGCGCTCCGGGGTCCTCCTCAGCGCGCGGACGGCAGCGGCGGCGGTGGTGCTCTAGCTCCGTGCGGCAGCGCTTCCTTCCTACTCCTCCCTCCTTCTCTTTCTCTCGGCTGGTCTAGGCAGCGGGTCTCCACAAAGGCGGTGGAGCGATGGGGAAACCCTAGAGGGCCGGGCGCTCCTCTCTTTATAGGCACGGCGGCCGGCGGCGGACGGTGGGGATCGGAGATCCTCAGAAAGCGGTCACAAGTTAGGGTTAGGGTTCGGGGAAAAGCGCAGCGTGGGAAGGTGAGGATGGACGGCATCCGAGGCACGGTGGTGGGTCACGGGCGAGCGGCGGACGGCATCGTGCGGCCATGGTCATTTTTGGCACGGTGGACACGACGCGCGGGCGGCCATAAGAGGGAAAAGGAGAAGCTGACAGGCGGGGTCCAGGTGTCAGCGGCACAGCGGCGGGTGCAGGCGCGCGGGCGGTCTTGCTGGGCTGGCTGGCCTTGCTGGGCCTTGGCAACGCGGCGAGCAGGCAGGTGGATCACGGGCGGGCGGCAACGCGCGGGCTTGCTAGGCCGCGTCGGCCATGCTGGGCCGTGGCAGCGCGCAGGCGGGCAACGCGCGCGCTGGCGATGCAGGCCGAGCGCGGGCGCAGGCGCGCTGGGCCTGGCAGGCCAAGCGGCCACGGCGGCGGGCGGGGCAGCAGCGGGCCGGCCTGAGGTGGTAGCTGGGCTGGGCTGGTTGCTTCATGGTTTCCCTTTTTTTTTCTATTTTCCAAATCCTTTTCTATTTCTATTTCTTGCCAAGCATCTAATCAAGCCATGATTCTAGGTTAGAGAGGTTAGTGACCACGGTGCACACACCATGGTAGGTCCACTAGGGTCTCATGGTCATGGTGGGTCCCTTTTCGAGGTTAGTCGACATATATATACACATACGATGTTAGGTTATTCAATTTTATCGGTGATCACATAAAATCGAGAAATGCGAATCAAGCTTTGGTAAATTAAATGCAATGCTCGGGCTAACATTGGGTGCTACTTGTGCATCTATTGGCGGGTTTCCTACATGACATCCACCATACACTGGTAATCTTTAGAAAAAAATTTGAAAGTCCATATTTTTGGTGACCAGATTTCTAGGGTTGTTACAGTCCTACCCCCTTATGAGAATCTCGTCCTCGAGATTCAAGAGTGTAAATTACTCTTCAAACAGGTAGGGGTAGAGCTTCCTCATTTCTGACTCTTTCTCCCAAGTCGCTTCTCGTTCTGTGTGGTTGCTCCACTGAATCTTCAAGTATGGTGTGCTGGTGTTTCTAGTTTCCTTGGTGGTTCTGCCCATGATGCGGATGGGGTGCTCTCTGTACTCCAAGGTGTCCTGAATATCAAGTGCCTCTGCGGGTATTGGATGCTCCGGCGGTTACTAACACTTGTGTAGTTGCGACACATGGAACACTAGGTGTACTCCTGCCAGTTGCGGGGGTAACTCAATTCTGTAGGCAAGCTTGCCAATCCTTTCACTGATTCTGTACGGTCCCACAAACCTTGGTGCTAGCTTTCCCTTCACATGGAATCTAACGGTTCCTCGAAGCGGGGAGACCTTGAGATAGACATAGTCTCCTACTTCAAACTCGAGGTCCCTGTGCCTCTTGTCGGCATAGCTCTTTTGATGGCTCTGGGCAATTCTCAGATTCTCTCGCACCTGGGCGACTCCTTCCTCGGCCTCCTTAATGGTGGTCGGGCTAAAGAACGATCTTTCACTAGTTTCGGACCACATCAAGAGTGTTCTGCATGGTCTTCCATACATAGCCTCGAATGGTGACATCTTGAGGCTAGCCTGGTAACTGTTGTTGTAGGAGAATTCTGCAAAGGGCAAACTCTTCTCCCAATCAGTCCCATATTTTAGAACACAAGCTTGAAGCATATCTTCAAGGATCTGGTTCACTCTTTCTGTCTGTCCATCTGTTTGAGGGTGGTATGCGGTACTGTAATCTAGCTTGCTCCCTATTGACTTGTTCAGGGCCTTCCAGAACTTGGACGTATACTACGGCCCATGATCGGATATTATGCTCTTAGGGGCTCTATGCAGCTTGAGAATGTTCTCAACATACAGATCTGCTAGCTGGCCGACTCGGGCATCAGTCTTGATGGCTAGGAAGTGAGCTACCTTAGTCAAGCGATCGACTATCACCCATATAGCATCATGGCCCTTCGGGGTTCGAGGCAAACCCACAATGAAGTCCATAGAAATGCTATCCCACTTCCATTCAGGTATATCAAGTGGCTTTAACAGTCCTGCAGGTCTCTTGTGCTCAGCTTTGACGCGTTTACAAATGTCACATCTAGCAACATGCTTTGCAATGTCTGACTTCATGTTCTTCCACCAGAATTTCCTCTTCAAATCAGCATACATTTTAGTACTGCCTGGGTGGATACAATACTTGGAGTCATGACCTTCTGATAGGATTTTGTTGCGGATAGCGGGGTCTGCAGGCACACAAATTCTATCCTTGTACCAATAAGTGCCTAGTTCATCCTCACTGATCTCTGGGCACTTGCCTTGTGTTAGGAGCTCGTGTATCTCCCAAATCTCTGGGCAATGGCGTTGGACTTCATGGATCCTATCCATGAGAGTGTAGTGCACGCGAAGTTCATTCAACAGGCCATGAGGTATCACCTCCATCTTTAACTCATTAATGTCCTCTTGCAACTCCTTGGGCAAGGTGGTGGTGAACAAGGCATGACAATGGATTTTGCGGCTAAGAGCGTCGGCGACCACATTGGCCTTCCCAGGGTGATAGAGAATCTCCACGTCATAGTCATTAATTAACTCGAGCCAATGATGCTATCTCATGTTCAGATTTTCCTGGGTGAAAAAGTACTTCAAGCTCTTGTGATCGGTGTAGATCTCGCACTTGTTCCCAATCAGGTAGTGCCTCCAAATCTTCAAGGCATGGATCACAGCTGCAAGCTCGAGATCATGGGTGGGGTAACGCTGCTCATGCTTCTTAAGCTATCGGGAAGCATAGGCAATGACTTTCTCATTCTGCATCAGAACACAACCGAGCCCGTGGCGAGATGCATCGCAATAGACCACAAAGTCCTGGTGGATATCGGGCAAGGCTAGAACAGGCGTTGTGGTGAGCTTCTCCTTCAAGGTCTGGAAACTTTGTTCGCATTGGGGCGTCCATTCAAACTCTTTGGTCTTCTTCAGGAGGTTGGTCATGGGGCGAGCTATCTTGGAAAAGTTCTCAATGAATCGGCGATAATAGCCAGCCAATCCCAAGAAACTTCTCACATCAGTCACATTCTGTGGCTGCTCCCATCCCTTCACTGTCTCAATCTTAGACGGATCAACAGCTACTCTATCAGCATTGAGCACATGACCTAGGAAAGCGACCTCCTCAAGCCAGAACTCACACTTGTTGAACTTGGCATAGAGCTGATGCTTTCTCAACTTCTCCAACACTATCCTCAGATGTTGCTCATGCGCTTCGGCGGTGGCAGAATAGACAAGAATGTCATCAATGAAGACCACCACGAATTTATCCAGCTCCTGCATGAACACTTTATTCATCATGTTCATAAAATAAGCCGGTGCGTTCGTAAGACCGAAGGACACGACGGTGTACTCATACTTCCCATATCTGGTGACAAATGTTGTCTTGGGAATGTCCTCCTCTCTGATCTTCATCTGATGGTAGCCTGATCTGAGGTCGATCTTGGAGAAGTACTTGGCATTGTGAAGCTGATCTAGCAGGTCATCTATCCTCGGCAGAGGGTACTTATTCTTTATAGTTACGACATTCAGGTTCTGGTAATCAATGTACATCCTCTGCGTTCCATCCTTCTTCTTAACAAATAGAACAGGAGATCCCCAGGGCGAGGCACTGGGCCTAATGAACCCTTTCTCAGATAGCTCCTCAAGCTGTTTCTTAAGCTCCTTAAGCTCGTCAACTGCCATACAGTAGGGTCACTTGGAAATCGGACTCGTACCAGGCATCAGGTTGATCAGGAACTCAACATCTCTGTCCGACGGCATTCCTGGTAGCTCTTTCAGAAAGACATCAGGGTACTCACAAACTACGGGCACTTCCTCAAGTGACTTCTCTTCCAGGGCACACAGCATGGAAACATCTGTCCCTTTGTTTGGTTCACATCTGATCTGACGGCCACTTGGATGGGTTATACCCACAAATCTGGGTGAGCAAGATATCACTCCTTTGTTCTGGGTTAACCAATCCATCCCTAGAATGATGTCTAGGCCTTTGAAGGGTAGCAAGGTAAGATCAACAAGAAAGGTAAGACCCTCGATGGTGATACTCACTCCCTTATATATTTTGATACAACAAATGTTGCCCAAAGGTGAACTGGTGTATAAGGCTTCTTTTCGTGGAGTGACAGGTATATGGTGCTCTCGTGCAAACTTGGAGGATATATATGAACATGTAGCACCTGAATCAAACAGCACGGATGCCTTAACTCCATGCACTAAAAACATACCGTACACCACGTCGGGGGCACTCTGGGCATCCTCTGCTGAGATGTGGGTGAGGCGGCCTCGGGGTGCTCTGGATGGCACCTGCTTGTGCGGGGTGCCCTGGCCCTGCCTGGCGGGCGCTGGTGTAGCCGGTGCAGCCTTGTTCAGGCACTCGGCTGCCTTGTGACCTGGCTGGCCACAAGCAAAGCAAGTGTAGGTCACGCCACCTGTGGGGGTTGGCGCGGTGGACCTCCACGTGCTACCTCCTGGTGCAGCACGAGCGTACGCTTGGCGGTCCTGAGCAGGGTGAGGGTAGTTGCTGGTGTGGGTACCACCACCCCGGCTTGAACCGTGAACAGCTCCCTGGGCGAAGCGAGAGCGGGGAGGCTGAGATGTCTCACCACGCGACCTCCGTGGGGTAGGTGCGCGGAAGGTTCCCTCGGTACGGTGCTTCTTGTTCTTGCCAAGCGCCTCCTCCGCAAAAACCTCATCGCGGTCCTTCTCAATCTCCATGCACCTGTCGATCAAGTCACGCAGGGTGTGGCTCTTGGTGCCTGAGAGGGAGAGCCTAATGCGACTAGACAAGCCCTTGCGGTAATAGTACATCTTCTCCTTCTCAGAGTTCACCACTGAGACAGGTGCATAGCGCAGCAGGTTAGTGAAGCGGGTGGTGTACTCATGCACTTTGTCAGCTCCCATGGAGATGTTGCAGAACTCGTTCTCCTTCTCTAGTGTGCCTTCACGGATGAAGAATGCACGGAACTCGTCCACAAACTCATCCCAGGAGATGTTGGCAGGGTCCCGTGGGTTTTGCAGAGGCTGTCCCACCAAGATCGCCCAGCACCTACAAGCTGGTGAGTTGCCAAGCCAACACACTCCTCATCAGTGCAAGTGGTCAAGTCCAGCTTCTTCTCAATCTCCTTAAGCCAGTCATCAGCAGCGATAGGGTCGACGCTGGTGCCGTCGAACATCGGGGGCCTCAGCTTGAGAAAGAACTCTAGCTTCTTGTAGAAATCATCACGGGGCTCCCGGTGCTGGGGGTGCAGCATGTTCTCAGCTAAGACTCAAAGAAGCTCAGTCTGCTGGGCCATCACATCCGCCAAAAGTGGCACGGGGGGTGGTGGTGGAGCTGCATCTCCTCCTACGGTAGGCTCGAGCTCGGGCTCAGCAGCAGGCTGTGGCTGTCCTCCAGCCGCGCCTCCGGCAGCTGGTTCTTTCTCAACAACCGACGGTGGCGGTGGGTGTGCAGGCCGTGGGGTGGCAGCGCGGGGTGGCTCCTCAAGGTCAATGGGTATGTGGCCAACGCGGCCACGACCACGACCACAACCGCGTCCACGGCCCCTGGCGGGCGCAGGTGAGGGGGAGCAGTTGCTTAGGCAGCTGGCACGACGAGTGGACATCCTTCTTAACATAAACCTCAGATTAGGGCATATGCGCACGTAATATAACTTCGATATTAATGATGTAATAATTTGAAGTATTTAAAACATTTTTAATCTATCCAACACTCATACAAAGAAGCATGAAGATCCAAAAGACGCGATAAAAACCGAATCACTCATTACATCAGTTGGGTACATGGCGATGTCTATAGCAGCTACGCTAGGAGACTCGCGAGAAACGTACTACACACAGGTAGTTCTAGCAAAAGGGGTGGACAACTACTCAGCATCATGGTGAGTCTGGTCACTTGGCCATACAGGGCCCATCATCTCCTGATCTGATACTACACTAAACCATCTCTAGAGGCTGGTCCAAACTGTAGGCTGCAGGAGGTATACTGATGCTAGAAGCCTGGATCTGCTCGTCAGTCATCTGAAGGTGAGAGACGTAACAACGGGCCTCCTCGAGCTGAGGGGTTGACATTGCCTGTCCACTAAGTCCAGTGGTGGGACATCCACTCAAGTTGAGGCGAGATTGTCCTAGCTCGAATGTCACAACCCTGACCCTCTTACGGGCACGTAAGGGAAGCTCGTCCTGCAACTCCTCGTACTCTCTGACTCTCTTGTGATCCGACCTCTTCCAAGCTTCCATAGTGCGTTTGAGCTTATCCATGAGGTATGCTGTCTTGTGGACGTAGTTAATCAGGTGTCCCTGGTTGTAGCTAGTAAGAGTGTACTCCTGCAGTAGCTTCTCATGTTGAGCCTTGCACTGCTCACGGAGTTTGTCTCTGTAGGCAGCATCTTGACTCTTTTCCTGGAATTTCTTTGCAATGTCTTCGTTCTTCTCAGCTATAGTGGCCTCAAGACCCCAGATATTCTTGTTGAGACGACTGTTGTGGATTTGAAGCTTATCCATCTCATTCATCAGACTAGTGATCTGATCCTGGTGAGTGTGCTCTTTGCATGCTATCTCATGCTCTAGGTCGCAATCTTTTGCTTCCATGCTACCTCCTTACCTTCCGAACTGCGGATCCTCTCGTCAACTTCCATCAGGTAGCGATGATCATGGCGTCCCTTCCGCTCCAACTCAGCAATGTACATTTTCTGGCACTGCATGTACATCATAGAGGCGCGGTGGCAAGGGTTGCGGTCAACTCTGGTATTCTGCTCAGCGTAGGCAATCTCCTCCCAAGTACCCTGCTGAACATCGAGGGCATGGGAAAGCAGACGGAAGTGACTCTCCTTCAGATAGTTAGCTCCGTTGCGCAGCACAGTGCAAAGTTTCTGGCGCGAAACGGTCTGAAAACACATGCCGGTGTCGTTGTCGAAGGCGAAGTCGACGAAAGCGGTAACTTCGGGCAGGTTCATGCTTGCAGGCACGTTGATGTGGACTGCCTTGTAGCCCTCGATGCCTCCTCCAAGGGCGGGCTTGCCGCGGCAAAGGTACTCGACGTTCTCCACGGGAACACTAAGCTCGGTGAGAACCTCGCAAAGCACGTGAGCATAGCCTCCATGCTCCGTCCCGTCGAGTCTGAACTCAATGACATCCATTGGCGGTAACGGACCAAGCGGCAAGCTGGGGTCCATCTGTAGGTTGACACGAGAAAGGAGTTAGAAAAGTTGCAGAGAGAGGTAAGCCATGCATAAAAGCGTATGCAGTGGTCGGTGTATAACTGAGAGATTTCAAGATTCTCCTAATTCTATCATCCAATCCTATGGGTCTCGTCCTAGGGTCAAGCATGGCTCTGGTACCAACTGAAATATCCTCAACTTTCCATGAAGGGAAAATGCACAGAATGGCGGATAATATAATAGTTCGAAGCATCAAACCATCTCATTATCTCGCAACAGTCGATACAGGATCCATACATCGAATAAAAGAGTACAATTAGGCGGGATTACATAAATAGTTTGCCGCCACACTGGCGGAACCATCAGAGTAGCAGCAGCCTCTGGAACGGCTGCGGAAGGCGAAAGTACATTAAATCTCCAAAAGAAGCCTGAGCGTAGGAACGAGACGTCTACTCCTCTTCATCGTCATAGTCGTAGTCGGGCTCACCTGCCAAATAATTTTCAGTACGGTTTGTACTGGCCACATCTCCCACCCTATGCTTTGCTTTTGCTATGTAGTATTTGGTGGGATGCAAAGGATGTAATCAATTCGACCTAATATGTGGCTGTAGTTTCCTATGCAAACAGTGACCATTATTATATAATATAATTCATCAAGTTTTAACCCATCTCATCCATATATCCAACCCATTCCATCACCATCACACACATCTCACCCTCTCGCACTCAGTCGACAGGTCCAACTCCCTCTCGGAGCCTGTCTCAGCGGCTCACAGCCGGAAGGGTAACACCAGGGGAAGAAATAGAAGGACTCCTCTCACTACTCCCGAGAAGCGTGGGTCTTAGGAAAAAGCCATACCAGTGACTCGCGGACTATATATATAGATTCATAAACTCTGCAGAGCGTGTACTCCTGTAACCACAAGATCACTATCATCGGCGGTGCCCCGCCTAAGCTGATTCCGGCTGCTTTCTAACCGGTGCGATGCCACCCTACCACTCAGTACTGGGACATCCCGGATAGGTACCACCGGCACACTGAGACTGTGAGACATAGTACCGGGCCCCCGTGGTCACTATGTTGTCTAAGGAGGGTGTGGGTCTCCACGCTCGTACCTCCCGAAACTATCTGCTAACAACCTAGTAGTAGTGGCACCGTCCTAGCTAGTCAGACATCCGTCTCCCGCCCATACAAGAGCGAGTGGTGAGCATGTAAGTCCCAAGGTTCCGGTCCTCAAGAGATATCAGGTCCTAGGGGGATCAGACAGGATTATCTTCCCTTAGGGACTATAATAGTCTGTGCTGCAGCAGCACCTCCTACCCGGGGCTTCACTCCACGAAGGTTCTCACCCCGGGATCTCCTTATACCTCACAATGTGCCCGCCACAAGCACCTCACACGGGAATGCCCAGAACACATTCCCCGGCAATACTTGCCCACTCGGCTCGTCGTAGAATCCTGTCCGATCGACTCAACCCTCACCACACACCCAAGACGCACGCAGCACTCTCCCCGAGTAAAGTGGCACCACGTGCCTTAACCATATAACCATACTCTCCACCACGCATCACATCACACAGATATAAACGTAGTAGAAGTAAAGCATTATAAGTAAATAAGCATACATCTAGCCTATCAGTGGGTGTGCAGGAGTAAGGATGCGACAAGGTAAAGGCTCACCAAGCAGTTCTACCATGCAACCTATCATCAGGTGATATTCATAATTAAAGCACTAGCAAGCTAGATATTATGCCATGCGTAATAGGATCTACGAGGTTGGGTGGGGTGTGGCACCTGCGAACTCATCACGGAGCTCCTCCTCGTACTCGTAGCCGTCCTCCTCAAGCTGATCCTCCTCTGAAACGAGATATGATAGCTGCGTTAGCGGCTCCTATAGAGTCAACACAAAGAAGCAATAAAATTCAATAACTCCAAATACACTCATACATAAGCCTATGACGTAGAGCTCATTTTTATAAAAATTTAGACACTTGGTTCATATTTTTCGGAGATCGTATGAAGAAGTTATGAATTTCCAAAGTTTATTCTATTTTCTAAAAAAGAAAAATGGCAGATTAACCTAGACGCAACACGTGGCGGCTCCTGATTGGGCCACATGGCGTGCGGGCACAGTGCAGCTGAAGCTGGGATGATGTCATGCTGACGTCGTGCTGACGTCAGCACTGACGGGGACCCAGTCAGTGGCTGACAGGTGGGGCCCACGGGTCTAGTCACTAACAGGTGGGGCCAGGTCAACGGTCAACGTTGACCGATCAACGGTCAACGCCGACTGGGCTTCGACCGGGCCTCGACGGGCCTTGGCAGGGCTGGATCTGGGCCGGGTCGGGCCGGCCTGGCCTAGACACGTGTCGAGCAGGGAGGTAGGCCGCGTGGCATGTCTGGGCTCTTAACGGGCCAAGTCCACGACTAGGTCTGACTGGGGTTGCATGGACTCAGTCCATGGTGGACCGTAGACACAGGGGCTGAGTGGCGTGCGGTGGTTGGTCCAACTGGGTCCACGTGGCCACGTGGACGTGGTCCACCGGACAGGGAAAGATTCCCCCTTTTCTACCTCACGCGGGCGGCTGGGCGCGACGCTTGCTGGTGTGGAGCAGGGGTACGGTGGCTGCGGGCGGCGTGGGCCAGGCGGAGCTGCGGCTAGGGCTGCGCAGAGGCTTGGCGGAGGTGGCTGCGGGGCTCAAGCTGGCTTGCGGGCCCCTGGCACTTCGGCGCACGCGCGTCGGCGGCGGCCGGCGACGAGGCCACTACGGTAGGGTGCTGCAGCGCGCAGGAGGTTGCTTCGGCTTGCGTCCTAGCTTCGTGGAGCCACGGTGAACGCGGGTGTATGCCCAATTTGGGGAAAGGAGCTCCCTTCGTGGTGGCCAATGGACGACAGCGGCGGACGGCGTCGGCGGTGGAGCTCCGGTCGATTACTCCTCCCTGGGCACCATCTTCCTCCATCTCCTACCGTGTGGAGCAGCTGGGAGCTCCGAGTGGCTACTGGTGCGGGTACGAGGGCTCGTGGGGGCGCGCGCGACGGTGGGGTCGCAGCGGCGCACCGGCGGCCGGGAACTGAGGTGACCAGGGCCGGCAAAGGTGCCAGGCCCCACTGTGGTCCACCCCTCGCCCTAAGAAGTTGCCAACGAGGTGTTCTAGACCGAGGCGGAGTTGAAGGGGAAGCTAATGACGGGAAGGAAGAGTGGAGAGCGGGAACGGCGGCGGCGCACTGGCGGTGGCCATGGCCGAGCGGGGCGAGAGCGGGGAGCTCACCTGCGCAGCAACGGTCCAAGCAGGAGATGAGGGATTGGTGGCGGCTTGGTGCGGGGGAGGCAGAGCCGGGGCGTCGAGACGATCGTGCGGCGCTCCGGGGTCCTCCTCAGCGCGCGGACGGCAGCGGCGGCGGCGGTGCTCTAGCTCCGCGCGGCAGCGCTTCCTTCCTACTCCTCCCTCCTTCTCTTTCTCTCAGCTGGTCTAGGCAGCGGGTCTCCGCAAAGGCGGTGGAGCGATGGGGAAACCCTAGAGGGCCGGGTGCTCCTCTCTTTATAGGCACGGCGGCCGGCGGCGGACGGTGGGGATCGGAGATCCTCATCAAGCGGCCGCGCGTTAGGGTTAGGGTTCGGGGAAAAACGCGGCGCGGGCAGGTGAGGATGGACGGCATCTGAGGCGCGGTGGTGGGTCACGGGCGAGCGGCGGACGGCATCGCGCGGCCATGGCCATTTTTGGCACGGCGGACACGACGCGCGGGCGGCCATAAGAGGGAAAAGGAGAAGGTGACAGGCGGGGTCCAGGTGTCAGCGGCACAGCGGCGGGCGCGGGCGCGCGGGCGGTCTTGCTGGGCCGGCTGGCCTTGCTGGGCCTCGGCAGCGCGGCGAGCAGGCAGGCGGCGCGCGGGCGGGCGGCAACGCGCGGCCTTGCTGGGCCGCGTCGGCCATGCTGGGCCGTGGCAGCGCGCAGGCGGGCAACGTGCGCGTGGGCGAGGCAGGCCGAGCGCGGGCGCGGGCGCGCTGGGCCTGGCAGGCCAAGCGGCCGCGGCGGCGGGCGGGGCAGCAGCGGGCCGGCCTGAGGTGGTAGCTGGGCTGGGCTGGTTGCTTCATGGGTTTCCCTTTTTTTTTCTATTTTCCAAATTCTTTTCTATTTCTATTTCTTGCCAAGCAACTAATCAAGCCATGATTCTAGGTTAGAGAGGTTAGTGACCATGGTGCACACACCATGGTAGGTCCACTAGGGTCTCACGGTCATGGTGGGTCCCTTTTCGAGGTTAGTCGACATATATATACACATACGATGTTAGGTTATTTGATTTTATCGGTCATCACATAAAATCGAGAAATGCGAATCAAGCTTTGGTAAATTAAATACAATGCTCGGGCTAACATTGGGTGCTACTTGTGCATCTATTGACGGATTTTCTACATGAAATCCACCATACACTGGTAATCTTTAGAAAAATTTTTAAAAGTCCGTATTTTCGGTGACCAGATTTTTAGGGTTGTTACACCATCCAAATTACAACAATGCCCAGGTCCAGGTCGGTGGCGGGCGAGGCGTGCGTTGCGTGAGCGTGACACTGCAGGGTGCAGGCGCACGGTCGGGGTAGGTCTCGGTCCGTCGGTGGCGTGTGGCGGCGGGGCCGGGGTGGGAGAGAGGTGGCCGCCTGCCCGGGTCCGGGTCGTTAGGCTGACCCGGTGAGATGGCTGATGCCTGATCGAGTGATCGGTGGGTTCGCTTGGCTACTAGGCTGGCTTCCTCCCGGTCCCGGTCGCGGTGGGAGTTGGGACGACGAGGTCACGCTGAAGTGCTGACTGAACCGACGACGCGCAAGCAGAGCAGCAGCCTGCAATGGTGGTAGGCACGCAGACGCGGCAAAAATGTTTGGCGCGAGTCAACAAAAGAATGTGACGAAACTGATGATGCCGTAAGGGGGGGCGTCTATGATGGTCATTTCTTTTCTTTTGACTTTTCTTGATTTTTTTTTTACCAGGCTGCGTTTGGATCCATCCAAATTTCATTAGCGAGTAGAATGATGAACACGTACTCCTACTTATTTATATAAAACAAAAATGATCATTAACAGCATTTCAAATACAGAATCACATCTCCCAAGCCCAACGGTCAGAACCCACGCCTGCCGCGTGGCGCGCGTACGAGGTCGCTAGCTGGTTCCGGCAAGATACGCCTTTGTTGCCTTGCCGCGCGGCGTGCCGGCGTCCCGCGTCCGTGTAGATCACAGGCAACTCAACAGCCAAGCGCCCAACCCAAGCATAAGCAATAGTTTGCTTTGCTCGGGGTCCACAGCTCGCAGCGGCGTGCTCCCACGGCCGCCTGGTCGGTAACCGGCATGGGCACGCAACGAGCAGCCGGGTTTGCATTGTGCCCGACTGTGTGGGACGCAGGCGCACGACGGCGCACACGGTCACGACGGGCGGCACGAGCACGACACGGCACACGCGCGGCACGGTGGCGCGCCGTCCGTTGTCCGGATAGCCCAGCGGGCGGGGCAAGAGCTGACGTGCTGCGGTTGCCCGGATCCACGTACGTTTCCACGAGGGGCGAAGGTTCAGTGACGCGGAAGAAGCATTCCATGGGCCATGGCGTTACCTGCTATCGACCTGCTGGCTGCTGGAATGGGTAGACAGCGAGTTGTATTATAGCGGGGTCAAAAGAAAGAAAGCAACGAGGGTAGGGCGTCTGAATAAGCTTTGTTTATCTTTCTTTTTGACTCGTCATTACACGTGATCAGCTATCACAACTCTCGTTGATTTGTTCGTTCTTTTGTCCAGAATATAAGTCGTGCATATCTGCATGCACGCACGAGTTATCAAGTCAGAAATATCGAATAGTAATATTTTAAGTATGTGTGCATATCTATAAGCGTTTGCTTTTAAAAACGAATATTTCTGGTTTCTATGGCCCATGTCAAATTTTCTTTTCAAAAAGTGTAACCGTTTTCGAGCAAAGGACGCTAGCTAGTTTCGTTACATTTGTTAAATGTTTAATACTCTCTTCGTTCCAAATTGTAATTCATTTTGACTTTTTTGATGCGTGCATTTTATTATGTATCTAGACATATTATTTATCTAGGTACATAGCAAAATACATACACCAAAAAAATCAAAACGAACTATAATTTGGAACGGATGGAGTATATGAGTCACCTAGCATATTAGAGCTGAAGCTTTAGCAAAGGTTCTTTAATAAAACATTAACGACTCTTCCCACGGGGGTTTTAGACTATTTCCTTTATTTTAAAGGGAAAAAGGCCGAAAGTGTATATATATGCGAACTGTTGTGCTTTTTATGAAAAGATAGTTTGTATTCCTCTTTTTACAAATGGGTGACATTAATACGCGATTTTGGAGGAAAGAAAACGTGGTTTTGTTATAATACGTGACATATAAATATGGAGGATTAGAATTTTTAGGGCGTGTTTGATTGGCTACCGTAGTATAGCACACCCTGTCACACTTCCTATGTCTGACTTGAGGCAACGGTTTGGTTCGTTGCTGCATTTGCATCACGGCACAACGCAAAACACGACATGCTAGTTTATTTACTACGCCACACTTGTTAAAAGTGTGACACTGGAATCTTGCGCTAGACGTTAGGCGAAGCCGCGGCTATGTTGTGGGTCGTGCTACAACGAGCCAAACAGGCCCTTAGCTACGAAGCTATGCGATGTTACATTGCTTAACCCAGAAGCTTAAGGGCTTGTTTGTTTCGTGGAAAAAACTTTTTCACGCCAAGGGTTGGTCATGCCACAAAAATTTCGGTAGTAGTTTGAATTATTGTCATAACTAGATTTTTAATACTCTTAGGAAATAGAAAGACTAGTTCTAGCAAGAAAAAAGACCAGCTTTGAAGTAAGCTATAGGATCAAATTTCTCATGTTTGATAGTTACACGTTGTCTATTACTCGATTTATGGTTCAAGGTTGAAAATCAGAAGTGCAATTTTGGGGCTAAAAATGTACTTTCCTTTCCTATATAAATTCGTATAATTCAACAACATGTGAATTTTATATACTGTAAAACATTTCTTATGAACTCCAAAACATAAATATTGTGGCACACTGGCGTGGAACTATAGACATCTAGATTTAAAAAAAAAATGATGGTTAAAAATAGAAGTGTTTGGTTTTTGGATAAAACTAAAACGACGAAGCAAGTACCGAGAACGGTACTCATACCTTTTTTTTCTAGATACAATTGATACGGTGAGCTGTGACAAGCGAAGTTGAAGAATCCAAGGAAATTAGTTGTTTGTCTAAAGATATAACTATCACAACTCATGTAAACTGTTTAGCCTTTTTTTTACAACGAAAAGCACGCGGAAGCAATGCGCCGATGCCAGAAGAAGCTAGAACTTTTTCAACTATAGTTTTCCCAAGTCTCAAAACCAAATGCCAAGTGAAAAAAAAAGCCTTCTCCAACGGTTAGCTATTTAAGCTTGGCAAATTAAAATTTGGTGGCCCACATGTCTCGATTTTTTTGCCTGGCCGGATCGGTGAAGCCTGGACGCGAGGACGCCTCTTCACTTTCCGTGACAGATCGATCTACGGCGCTTGATCGGGATAACAAAAACTCACAGATGGAAGAATATGAATAACAAAACCCTACCGTACATATGCCACAGATCGATGCTAGTTCATATGGAAGAATACGACGGCAGCCTACGAAGCTATATCCAAATCGATGAAAAAGGATGATGGAAGAACCTTACCTACACCAGCCGTCGTCGATCCAGGCCTGTCCTCGCGCCACCAGCCGCCGTTGGTCCGTCTCCTGCAGCCGGCGATGAAGGCGGGTGCTCCTGCAGCGGGCGATGAAGGCGGGCGACGAAACAAGACGGCAGCGCGACTACACGAGGTAAATAGGACGCCCGCCCTGCTCTACGCTCGCGCGCGGGAGAAGCAGCGGCGTCGCCCGAAATCGCGATGGCAAGCGACCGAGGCCGGCGCAAATATGCGCGTGGAAGGCCTCTTTTGCCAAGTTATCCAATTTGCCAAGTCCTTTTGCAAACCTGTTGGAGGATGTTTTTTTTTTGTTTTTGCAAAAATCCTAATTTACCAAGTGCTTTTGCCAAACTGTTGGAGTTGCTCTAAGATAATATAAGAAAAACTACCAAATCTACTAATAGCACTAAAGCCATATTCTGTCCTGTGAATTGAGAAGAACTGTAATATGATTTAATAATAAAATGGAAATAGTTTTAGATATTGGTTTCAATGGGATTCAAACAAGCCCCCATACAACATGCGCGTTTGTGTTTGAAGCACCAAAATGAATTAAGACATGCGCGTTTGTCGTGACACTGGGAGCACGTCAGAATTAGATCGTCTCTCCCCTTTAATAACGATACAAATTTCCAAACGAAATCAATTTGAATTAAACGTCAAACGTAAACGTTCTTCCAAAAAAAATTAATAACCCGATAAAAAGGGGAAATCGTGCGCCTTTTGGCGTTTGCTTTGCAGCGCACCCCACCCCACCAGAAGGCGTCCCATGGCGGCACAGCCCGTGCTGTCCATCCACGACACGCAACCGCACGAACCCACTCCCTGGCTCCCTGCTCGATCCTAGCCGTCCGTAGCCCGCGGCCCAGGATCCAGCCGTCGGCTTCCCTCCAACCCTCCCTTTATATATCCGCGTAACCCCTCTGCCCCTCTCTTCCTAGACTACGCCGTCTCTTTCCTCCTCCCTCTCTCCCCACCACTTTCTTCCTCCCCAAATTCGGATCAAACGAATTCGTAAAATAATCTCCGAAGAACACACGGTTAACGGGATCGAAGGGATTAAAACGAAAACGCTCCGATCCTGTGATTTGGTCTCGGGTCTAATCGTGTGATTTTTTTGGGGTGTTTGGGCTTGTGATTTAGTGTTAGGGTTTCGGATCTGGAGGATTAGTTCTCCCAGGCTTCCGTGTCAGACGACCATGAATGAGCAGATGATGATGCGGCCCCCGGCGCCGCTGCCGTTCCACCAGATGTGGGCGGCGGTGCCAGCGGCGGCGGCTCCGCTGCCGGCGATGGAGCCTCCGGTGGCGGGGTTCAAGCCGGCGGCGCGGCCGGCGTGGAAGCGGGCGGCGCGGACGCCCTGGAAGCGCAAGGCCCAGCCGCCGGTCGGAGCGAGGTGGGGCGGCGCGGCGGCCCCGCGCAACACGACGTCGTTCCTGATCCGCGCGAAGCGGGCCGGGGGCGTGGCGTCGCTGGTGTCGCCGTACCCCGTGACGCCAGCGGTGCTCCCGACGCCGGTCCTGTCGCCGGCGAGGGAGGTGCTGGTGGAGATGGCCAAGGAGGCGTGGGGCGTGGACGGGTACGGGTCCATGAAGGGCCTCATCCGCCTCCGCGCCGACGCCGGGGACGCCGCCGGCGACGACTCGGGCTCCGGCGAGAGCGACGTGGAGGAGCACGTCGAGGTGGAGCGCCGCCTGGACCACGACCTCAGCCGCTTCGAGATGGTCCACCTACCCGCCACGGCCGCTGCCGCCCACGGCGGCGGCGAGGAGGACGAGGACGAGGAGGCGCGCGCCGCGCGGTTGGAGGAGGAGAACCTGACCCTCCGGGAGCGCCTCTTCCTGATGGAGCGCGATATGGACGACCTCCGCCGCCGGCTCCTGGCCGTCGAGGAGCTTTGCCGGGACCGCCACAGCGACGGCTGCGTGGTGGACGCCGCCGCAAACGCCGCCGACGAGGCAGTGCTCTCCGAGAGCGCGGCCGCCGTAGCTTCTCCCGTCGCCGGCGACGAGGCGGACACGGCGGACGCCATGGCCGTGGAGAAGTGAAAGCATACAGTACCCGCTACCTGACCAGAAGACAAGGCCCTCTCGGCCGTACTACTGAATGAAACTGTACATACGGTTTCCATTTCCCTGTGCAGATGTCGCTGTGAAGAGTAGGAGGAAGCAGCAGTAAAAAGCTTTTAGAGTTACTCTTCGTTCGTTGCATCTTGCTAGTTTGATGATATCGTCTAGCTTGATTTCATTTCATGTTCTTGTAGAAAGAATCGTCAGTCAGGAAAGAGGAAAAGCCCGTGGACGACGATGGATGGAATGTGCGGGGAGGAACACGAGATCTCCTGGTGTCCTCCTCACCTCACCTCTGCTCGTCCAGATCCTCAACCACTAGTCCAAAAACTCTTACCAGCATGTTTTAGTGCAGCCAGTAACCTGTTGTTTTGTTGAAGAAAATTGTCAAATTGTTATTCCGACATGTTCTTTGTATCGTTTAATTTCTGCTTGTGATATTCTGTGCTGTGCTCACAGATTGGATTGTTCGGTGATTGGGTAGGGTAGGTAGATGCGCGGCGGTGGCGCCGGACTGGAGCATCTCTGCATCCGATTGAGGATTGACACGGAGAAATCTTTTTGGTTGTTCGTGTCCGGTGTGCCGAAGCCTTTCAAAGTGCCGCAGTTGCAGGCTGCCGGCTGGGTGGTGAACGGTGATGGATGCCTTCAATGCCTCCCCCGTCCGGTTGGATTTGCTAGTGGTAATGTGCCGTGCAGACTGGCGGCACCGGATGTGGCTGGGTGCAAATGGGCGACGGACGTTCCGGGCTATGGCCGTGGCAAAGCGAGAGGGGAGGGACAATATAGCATCGGGAAAGCCGTTGGCTGGCTCGAGGAAGATGCTGAAAGCTCTGACTCGCCTTGGAGCCGGCGAGACCGGGGCCTTCGCATTTTCCTTTCTTCTTTTAAAGGAAAACTTTTGAATATTCGACTGGCTTTCTAGTTATTTTCCTTCTCTCAGTTCTGCTATAAGATTCGGCGCCCAGATTACCGACTTTACTTTATTTTGTTCAGTCAGTATATAAAAAAAGGACACCGTTCCCAGTATTTTCGTTCTGTTCGCTTGGTCCTGGTCAGAACTTGGAACACACCTTGACAACCCCAAAACGACTTGACCAGTCCAAATGGAACGATCGCAGTAGAACGGCACGAAGCCAAGCATGAGCCAGATGGTAGGAGCCCAGATCTCAGCACAACGTGGCCAACAACAACGAGGGCTGGACCTGCTGCACCTGGACGACAGCTCTGACGCGACAATCCAAGCTCCAAAACCAAACAGACAATCATCACGCTGTTCATGTGCCCGAGCGCGCGTGGCCGTTGATGCGATCCAAACTCCAAACGGCTCGATCGTATGTGTGTGCCCATGCGCGCGTGGCCGTTGATGCGAACGAAACTCCAAAACGGGGCATGGAGATGAGCGCGACCGCAGCTTGTGAGACTAATCGGCAGGCCCACATCCACCCTATTCATTGATTTTTGATCGACCCGCTTGTCCATTCCCAGAGGGAGCGTGACGTAGCAGATTGCCAAAACTGCGGGCCGCACCTGCACCTGCACCACCTCGTCTTCTCTCCTCTTCCTCGGATAGAATAGAGATCAGCCAACGCCCAGCCAGCCTAGCAGTCAGCCAGTACCAGGTTTTTGGCGTGCATGAAGATTTTGGAACTGCGTTGGATCGACTACGTAACTACAACCTAGCAAGAAAATTCTGTCCTGCCATAGCGGAAAAGAAATACGACTATGACCTGTATTTCTCTTTCAAAGCGCGAGTAAATTGATCGTATGTGCATGGATCGCACATTGTCAGAGTACTAGGACGGAAGTGATGATTAACGATGCGATAGTAGATGTGAAGTACAGAGTTGACCTTGCAACCTCTTGCTTTTCTTCTATAAATTATGGGCGCCCTCGCCTTTTGTCACCGAAGGCAGTAAGATAAGCATCTTATTCTCGATCTTTTGTTATTTTGTTTGTGGCATTGCAAGTTTAGTGCGACATCCCGTTTACAGTAAACCTACCTGCTGTCGAGCTGTGGCCGGGCGCCGGAAGATGTATCAACTTGGCCTGCCTACCTGCCGCACAACGCGGCTTTTTTCCACCTTCCAAACTTGGTGCTAGAACAAATGCTGGAAGCAACCAGTCTGTCCTGCCAATTATTCTTTTCCCAAATTAAGTTATTTATGCATTTTTAATGAAACCGAAGAATGAATCCCATGTAGTTGCAGTCAGAGGCCTCAGCGCCACGCTAAGTTATTTAAGCTGATTTGCCACGCTGGTCTCTCTCCATCATCCTGGCACAAGCAAATGGGCTGGCTTAGAGAAATAGGGAATAAAAGTCAAGCTATATAAGGAGGCAGGCCTTACTTGCATATGTGGCAATGCGTGTACAAAATAATGCGTTGGTGGAGTCAAGCACGATTTGTACGTCTTCCAACCTGAAGAGCCAGCTCGGTGTCTATCTTGAGAGAGATGTCAAGTGCCTTCACAGAATGCGTTAATGCCCCACTGGAACAAAGCAAACAAGTCGTTGAACTAACTGTATAATGATTCCAGCAGGGGGTTGTAGTTGTACATTAATTCGAAATACATCATAGACCCAAACACCAGACAAGCTCTGTCCCATTAAATACAAGTTTAAATCAGTCAGAACCCTGAAAAGGAAAAAGTACCTTGAAATATAGGTGACTCCCGTTTCTCCGATTTTCTTTACTGTATCCATTGTCACATTTCCAGACGCCTGAAGAAAAGAAATATATTACTACCCTCCTTAAAAAAATGTTACTACCGTTCAGCACCCAAACCTGCCACTAAGTGAGAGAACCAGTCGCTTTCAACAAAGCAACATCACCACTAGCACTACATTACTCCCTCCATTCCAAATTTTGAGTTATTCCAAGAATCTTGGAAAGTCAAAGCATCTCAAATTTAACCACGATTATAGAGAGAATTACAAAGATTTGTGACATCAAATAATTACACTACAAAAATATAGTTAATAAAGAATCTAATGATAACTAGTTGGTATTCTAAGTGTTATTATCTTATCATATAAATTTGATCAAACTTGAGATACTTGGACTCTCTAAAATTCTTGGAATGACTTACAATTTGAGATAGGGGCATAGTTGAATTTGCAAAGTTGAATTTGCATACCTCAGTCTCAAATCTACCATTTATCAACTGAACTGCATCTTTAAGCATTGAAACATCTACATCCCCATTTGCAAGAGGAACAACCATATTGTCCAACATTATACGGGTTAATGAAGTTTTGTTCTCAGCAGCATACTTCAACAAATCCTTCACTTCTTCAATTGTCCTTGTCTCGACCTATTATTAAAAAAGGCATATGTCAAGATTTGTGATTTTTCTTTCTTTTTCTATGGGAATATGTGGACACATAGTTGAATAGAACATCAAAGAAACCAAATCAGTCTAAACAAAGAAAGTGAACCACCAAAATATTAATACATAGACACATAGGATTGTTCTTTTCAACATGCGCGTCAGTAAAAAAAGTACCTACCTCAACAGGAATTGTGAGTTTTTCTTTCTGCAGGAATTGATCAACAGATCTCATTGCATTTTCAATCCCACCGGCAACAGAAATATGATTATCTTTTATCATAACCATATCAAACAAACCAAGCCTGTGGTTCTTTCCACCACCAATCAGTACCTACATGAGACGAAGCGCAAACAAAATTGCAATATGAGGACTAAGAAGCAGCCCGAAGAGATGAGCAATAACAACACAAAAAAAAAGGTATGCTTACTGCCCACTTGTCAATTAGACGTAAACCTGGGGCGGTTTTCCTTGTTTCCAATATGCATGCTGGACGGGCAGCATCAGACATAGCCTGGACAGAACAACAACAGAAGCTTTACTGATATATCAAATGACAATGATGTGATCAAAAAGGATAGGAGGATTGTGAAATATAAAATCTGAAGAACTAGCATTTGACAGCTATTGTGGCAATAAAAAAAATGCAACAATACCAGGTGTAAGTTCCGAGACAACAAAAAACCCTTTATGGCTGGCAGTATCCAAATGGTTGGAAATTGAATATTATGCATGTGCTGGACATAACAAGAAGCGAGGACAATGTATTGACTCAAATTGTAGCATAGACAAGGCCCTGGAAGTCTATGACAAACAAGGAAAAAATATTCCAGTTCATCCAAGGAGCAGCTTAATCATTGTAAATAAGGGCATAAATAACCTTTGTTAGGGTCGCAATGCCACTCATCCGCTGCATGAAATTTAGCACAACCCTTTCAGCAACGATGATGCTCCGGGCACACCCTTAATACAAAGATAGCATTGAGGAAATGGTTTCACTTAAAAGCATTAACAAGTTCAAATTTCAAGTAGACTGACTACATTTTACATGCATTTTACCATATACTTTTCCAAACTGCAATCCTTTATGGACATAATTTCCATCACTTTCAAACCATTCAACCTGCAAATTCGGTCAACAAAGAACACTTGGTGTAGTTAACACTGCCTGTAATATCTGGAGAACCAGATCTTTACCAAAACTCAAATGGGACAAAAGATGCAAAGTAGATACCTTCAAAGATGGGTCAACCTGGTTAAATATCATATCTGCTAGGTTTATTCCAGCAATGACACCATCTGCTTTAGCAATAAACGTGGCTTCGGCTTCCACATCAGAAGGTATGGTTGCTAAACAGGATACATCCCCTGAAAGTGTTGGCAAACAGACCAGATGTACATACATTAACAAATGCAAATAATTTCACATAACAAATATGAAAACATAGCAAGTTGCATAGCAATTTGAGGAATGACCTAAGTGGACGTGCTAGTGGATAATGGTATTGATCTTTTCATTATGATACCCATCGTCTAAAGTCTCAGGAGGAAGAAACTGAGTGGTTAAGAAAATAAAAATTAAGAACCTCTTGTGTTTGAATTAAAAATAGGGGCCTACATCACCATATGACAGAAACACTTATAGCTTCCAGCGATGTTGAAGGGCAGGGAATAGGCAACCATGGAGACAGGATGCAAAATTTACTATCCACAGATCCTTAACCATTATCTTCATTCTGCCTTCATGTACAATTTTTCTACAGTACATACAGCACAAGTAATAATCAAAAAGAAACCTGAACTGTGCATCCCATTCATAACAAATTGGACAAGAATCTTTTTCTCAATCATGCAAAAGACTTGCGCGTATTTTCATTAAGAGAAACGAAGGAGTTGATTGATTACACACGGGGCGGTTTTACATGTTGAATGAACGTGCATCCCCGCTGCTTGTCTGACTAGCTTATTACTCGTTGAACTAAACGCCCCAAAACCTTGGCCCCGGCTAGAATCCACAGCTCCGCTTGATGTTTGATAAGTTCCTTGATCGTATTGAGCTGGGTGGAGGCCCCTCGGAAGCATTAATAAAAGGTTTAAGAACACAGCCTCAGAAGACCAAATGGCATCCTACTTTAGTTTGCTGATTATTCAATGTGGTAGTGCTGATGTGCACATTAATAAAAGGTTTAAGAACACAGATTGCATTCGTATTTTCTTTTACTACTTGCAATCAGTTGCAGTTGTAATAGCCTAAAGTGACTGGACAGCACAATTCCAGGACATGAAAACTACCTTGCCTAGTACTCCACTACTCCTTAAGACCCCAGCTCTGCCAGACTGCCACTGCGCTCATTGACAGTGAGATGAGCACAGAGCAGCACAGGATCAGATTTTTGCACTAATAAGCGCCAGCAGTACAATATATCTGGTCGGTGGTTATCCCGACATCCACAAGCCCAATTGCGATCAAAGCACTAGAATGCATGAATCAAATGATTTTTTGCGCTCCGCACCATGAAACAACGTAGTGCCAGTCTGCTAGAGAGCAGCGAAAAACAGCAAGGTAGTGCTCTCGTGGATTCCGAAACGCAAGGGGGGCGAACAGCGCTGCGTACCTCGGTCGCCGGCGTCCTCCGCGAGGGCGAGCGCGATGACGGCCTTGAGGTCGTAGGTGGGGTGCGCCGGCGGCGCCACCGGCGGCGCGGGTGCCCGCGCCTCGGCGGACATGGCGGCGGCCTGGGGGCGAGCGGGCAGGCGCAGGAGGCGGGGCGGGAGCCGCTGGTGGGTAGAGCACGGCGATGGGTGGGAGACGTGGAGGCTTCGGCGGCGGGCGTGGAGGAAGCGAGCGGGGCTGGGGGCGGGGGCCGTGGGGATCGCGGGCATCGCTCGGCGCTCGCAGCCGGCGGGTGGTGTTGGGAGCTCGGACGCGAGCAAGAGGTGGGGACGGGGGTGCGGCGAGGCGGAGTGGGGGCACCGCCTTTTTTGGGTCTGCGTGACGGCGGCGCGTGGACGGGGGGCGCGCTGAATCGCTGATCGATAGCTGCTGGCCGCACCTGCACGGCTTGCTGGCTAGCGCTTCCGTGTTTGGTTCTTTCCTTTTTTTTTTTTTTTCTCGTGCGGCTGTGTGAGAAACTGCAATGGAGAAAATAGCAGTATGGGTGGGATATGGCACAAGCTTTTGGGAAAATAGCAGTATGGAGTTTCCCAATGGTTTTAGTTGCTCTAGTCGAGTGTGCATTGTTGACTTTTTTGTACTATCAAGTGGGGAAGTGAGTTTCGACTTTCATTCATCTCTTCAGCAATGAAGCTCTTTTAAGTCAGGTTACTTCAAGCTTGTAACTGTTGGTATAGTGCATGATTTGTGAACCCATTTTCATTTTAGTTTTAGAAGACTAGTGTATTTCCTATCGGTACATTTTTTCTGGTGATGTTTTGTCTACCGTATAATGTGAACTCTTATCAACATGCATTCGCACGCTGTGTCACTACTTTGCTCTCTGTACTGAAAATTTGGTGCATGTACTATGTGCTGCGTGGGATGGAGATGACTAAGATTTTTTTTCCTTGTCTGATGCACTCGCTCTTCCTGTTCCTGTTATAGTGTGTTCTGGCACAATCAGGTTCCTCAGACGCTTTTAACAAATAATGAGTGACATGGTCGTCACAACGATCAGGTTCTTCCATTGTTGTGACGGCGATGCTAAGTTTCAAATTATCTTTGGGCCAATGTCTGATCTTAATAAGTGGAACTTTGTAACCTGCAGTCAAAGCTACTATCTCTTGAATCTAAACAGGAATCTAAACTTGAATCTTTAGGAATGGTACGATCAGATTCCGCGGCCAAATATCCAAGCATCGTCCAACAAAGTATCCAAAGCATCGTCCAACAAAGTAGGGGCCCGAAACAGTATGGTATGGCATCGTTCAATAACTCCAGCCGCCCGCCCACTCACCTTGTGTTGAAAAAACGAGACGCGAAGTGTGGATTGTCTCCATGCATTGGGTTACACGAGAACACTGAGGTGCGACGTGTCCTGCCACCTCATGAGCCAAGATCTCAAGCCTGCCTGCTATAAATACCTCCGCAGAGCCCTTTTGATTTCTCGATCGAGTAGGCCGGGCTACCATCCTGAAGTCCACACTCTGCTCCTGTCTGCTCGACAGCGGGAGGCTCAAGATGGCATCCGCATCGGTTAGAGCTCGCGGTCTGATCGTGTTTGTGCAGGCCATGGCGCTCATCTGCGTGATGATCATGGGCGCCTGCACCTGACGACGATGTGAGCGCCCAGTTCTTCTAGCAATCCCTAGATACTATTGCAGTATTTTTGCACATCTGAAATTCTGAATGAGAAGCAGATATGTCGTCTTCTCAGATCGGCTAAACCTGTCGTGTCATAAATGTATGCTATGTGCAGCTCTGCTCCCGTTGTTCCGTGAGGAGAAGCCGCCCATCACGCTCAAACCGATCCCGTGCTTCCTTCCGCGGTGCCCCAAGAATTGATGCGGTGTAAACCCTGATGCTGCGAATACGTATATGCGAGGGTGCTTGCTGAATGTTGATAACAGATGCTGTACTCAAACAACACCGTCGCGTGATGAACCGAATAAATAATCTCAGTGTTTGGTCGAGGCAATAAAGACTAGACTAGAGAGCCGCGCAACAACGACAGAGTCGTCTGTTGGTGTTTTATCTCTGCAGTTTCATTTCCAGGGCTATAAGTAAAACTGTTGTAACATCGACGAATGAACTGCAGCACAGGCTTCCCCTCGTGCTTGCGATTGCAAATAAATATGCAAACAAATTTCTGTTGTCCTTTTGATGGAAAAAAAAAATGGCATACTACAACCAAACTAGCTCTGACGGTTGGACAGAGTCAGAGGGGCAGCTATCGTATCCAATCACTGACCATTTTCTCCGTACAGTAGAATTTTGTGTTGAACATAAATCTTGGGTCGCTTGCATGCTTTGCAACCTGCCTTGTGTGGGCTACGTACGGCAGCATGATAGATGTTGGGCCGTGTCACATATGCATCTTTCAATGCGCGCGGGCCGTGTTAGCCGCAAGATGCATGCAGCATATGCGCATTTCTTTTGTCTACCATAAATATAAAAATATGCCATATCGCCAAGTGAGAAGTTGCATCCCCTGACCTTGTACATAATAATAATACAACTAATGGAGCACATGGGCACCCAAAAACTCGAAGAGTAGGGCTGGCATTGCGTATGGAAATCGTGTGTCCGTCGGCGCTTGGTATTACTCTTTTTTTTTTTTATCAAAAATTTTAGTTACGTCACAAATGTTATAATGTTTGGTTGTTTCTTCAGGGAATCGTCGATAATCTTTGTATTGGGCCAGGTCCTTTGTTAGCATTGCTGCCTGCAGATCTCGTTCTCACTTTTCCGGCCTCCTGTCAGCCCCTCTCAGTCTCGAGACTGACAGGAGAACTTTTTTTTTTTTTTTGGGAACGGCTGACAGGACGTGTGCCCCAAATCAATCCCAAACCAAAACGAACCACATTATATGCACATGGATGAGTGAACATAACATATATAGGAATATAGCAACACACCAGTCCACTAATAGGAACTCATAAACATCAACTCAGTAGGATAGCACCAGAGTCCCACTATAGGATCTAACAAACCAACTCAGCGCAGGATAACACACCACCAGTCAAGAAAGTGATCCACAACATCAACTCAGCTCTGCCCTAAGATAACAAAGTCCAGACACGCTAATAGGAGCGTAGCTCTGCCCAAGATAACAAAGTCCAGACATCCTAATAGGAGCAACTCAATCCATGATACGTGTGACGCGTGGTATGATCTGCTGATCTAACCGTGGCGGCGGCAGGCGATCAGGTGGGCGACAAGGAGGAGGACTGTGAAGCACGTGCTGAGACCACGGTCAATGTGGTGGTGGACATCATGTAGACGGCCGCAAACACCTCACTGACCACGTATGGTGACTGTGAGCAGCAGGACACAGAGGAAGGTGGATGTGCCGAACACCCTGACGGAGAAGGTGGTGACGGCCCTCTCTACCACGTCGTGTGGCAGCGCCTTGTAGGCTGGCGCCGGTGGAACGAAAGTGGTCAGTAGGAGCAAGAGGCCGTAGTCTCGTAGAGGTCCTGCATGGTCCACTCCTGGTTAAAAAGGGGAGAAAAATAAGCTATGTCTCAGAAATTGATTGTGAAGCTCAAGCTCCAGAAAAGGTTGTTAAGAATAGCAACTATCTCATTTTGCTCGTGCTTTGGATGCCAACACTACTTCAACATCGAAATTTGGGTGACAATTAGGGATTTCACAAATTGATTTGAAGCTCAAGCTCCAGAAGTGGGTTTTTTTTTTTTTTTTTTTTTTTTTTTTTTGCGATCAGGAGATTCATTCATTCAGGAGTAGCAAAAATTACAATCAGCAGCCAGCAGGCTTAACACACTGGTCGGGGCTACAGACCACCACCCGAGCCGTGTGTCACCTGAGACTATTTTTGCTAAAGCATGAGCGACTCTATTACAAGTTCTAGGAATAAAAGTAAACTTAAAATCTTGGAATAAAGTACTCAGGCCCCGAATCTCCTCTAGGATGGCTGATACACCGAGTCTCTGATTTGCATCTTCATGCCAAAGCTTCAGTAGTTCCTGGCAGTCCGTTTCTAACCACACTCTTTCGACTCCATACTGCAAAGCCAAGTTTAGGCCGTCCCGGCAAGCACTCGCCTCCATGTTTAAAGTATCCAGACAATGGTCATGCCACTCCGCTCTTCCGCGAACAAAGTTCCCAGCATGGTCACGTAGCACGGCACCTGTTGCTCCTGACCACTGACGCTCATAGAATGCTGCATCAGTGTTACACTTGATCCAGCCTTCAGGCGGCCGGGTCCAGTGGTCCTCTGGCCTCCCTAGGGTCGACCTCGACTGTTGCTGCGCAAGTTGGCAAAGATCAAAGGCCAAATCAATGGCCCAATGCACTGCCACGCGAATTGGAGGAGCTTGTCCATGTCTGGTACGATTCCTTTGCATCCACAGAGAATACATGCCAATGATGATAGTGGCTTGGTCACTCTCCGCAATGCCTCTCCCATGTGCTATATCATACGCCCAGTTCTCAGGATGCAATGGAGGCAATTTGGTTCCAACTAGCGCTTTGACTTCACGCCAGAAAGATCGAGCCACCGTGCACTCCATGAGCACATGCCTGATTGATTCTTCTGCTGCTCCGCACACATCACAATTCGGAACAGGTTCCACATGGCGGTGGTGCAGAATCTGTTTAGCTGGCAGGAACTCATGGGTAACGCGCCACCAGAAAACCTTGATCTTTGGTGGTACGTCGAGTCTCCAGATTTCCTTCCACACCGAGTCCCCTGATGCTCCTGGATTGGTCTCTCCTGCATTTCTGATACGGGCACCATCCAATAGTCTGTATGCCGATCGGACGGAATAGTTACCATGTCTTTCAGGTTCCCATGCCCATATATCTTCCCTCCCAGAACGTTTTGGCGTGCGCAAGATGGCCGCTGCATCCACTGGGATGAAATGTTGCTTGATGTACTCCGCATCCCACTGTCCACTGGCTGTCATCAGATCAGACACATGAGTCACTGTCTGACCGTCGGCCGGGGTAAGAGGTTTCCCACCGAAATGGTTCGGTAGCCATCGATCTTGCCACACATTTGTAGAGACTCCATTCCCTATCCGCTTAATCAGTCCTTGTTTCAGGACGTCACGCCCCGCGAGTATAGCACGCCAGGTATGACTTGAATGTTTCTTCCTGGTGCTTGTCAGGAACTCACCGTCATGATAGTATCGTCCCTTCATCACCCTGGCACACAGGCTATCCGGGTTGGTCAGCGACCGCCACCCTTGTTTCCCGAGCATTGCCAAGTTGAAGTTTCTCAAATCCTTGAAACCCATTCCACCCATAACTTTTGGATATGTGAGACGTTCCCAACTCATCCAATGTATGTGTTTTCTGTCAGCAGCGCTACCCCACCAATAGTTGGCCATGGGTGACCTCATCTTTTTGCAGGTTGCTTTTGTCAACAGGAAGCAGCTCATAGAGTAGGTTGGAACGGCTTGAGCGACTGATTTGAGCAGCACCTCCCTGCCGGCACAACTAGCTTCTCTACCACTCCAAGTGCCAATCAATTTGCGAATCCTTGCTGGCATAAACTCAAAGGCTTCAGAGGTGGATCTCCCAACAGCAGTAGGGAGGCCCAAATACTTATCAGCCAATGCTTCGTTCTCAATATTCAGACTCTGACAGAAATCAGCCTTCATCTCATCAGAGCAATTGTTACTGAAGAAAATTGCAGACTTATCACGATTCACCAGTTGCCCCGATCCTCGGCTATATACATCAAGTATCTCCTGTAGTCGATCAGCCCCCCTCTGTGATGCTTCTGAGAAAACTATGCAATCATCCGCAAAGAGTAAGTGTGAGATCCAGGGGGCATGGACACCCACGCGCACACCTCTAGAGAGATACACCGGCCCCATCGATTTCAATAGACAGGAGAAACCTTCTGCACACAGTAGGAACAAGTATGGTGAGATCGGATCGCCCTGCCTGATCCCCCTACTTGGTTTGAATCTTTCAGTCAAATTGCCATTTATCCTAATGGAGAATGAGACTGATGTAACACATTTCATAATCGAGGTCACAAAACCCTCCTGAAAGCCTAGTTTCAGTAACACAAATCCAGCAGTATAGGCCTATATGTATGCTCAATGTGAGCTTTAAGATCTTCACGAAGGTCTTGGCTAACAGGCTTGCAACTTTGGCAGACAAAGTAGTAAGACAGTCGTAAACTGCATTTATGCCAGGAAGGAACATTCTCGAAGGAGTAGTGATACTTCATGAAACAATTCATGAGTTGCATAGGAAAAAGAGGAATGGGGTGTTACTAAAATTGGATTTTGAAAAGGCTTATGACAAGGTGAATTGGTCCTTTGTACAACAGACCCTTAGAATGAAAGGCTTTTCACCTGTATGGTGTAAATGGATTGAAGAGGTTGTGAGCCGAGGAAGTGTGGGGGTCAAAGTGAATGATGAAATTGGTCTTAATTTCTAAACCAAAAAAGGACTTAGGCAGGGGGATCCCCTTTCGCCTATCCTTTTTAATCTAGTTGCAGATACGCTGGCTATTCTTGTTTCAAGAGCAAAGAATTGTGGACAATTTAGAGGATTGGTGCCTAATCTAGTTGATGATGGGCTGTCCATTCTGCAGTACGCAGACGATACAATCTTGTTTATGGAAGATGACCTAGAGGGAGCTAGCAACCTTAAACTAGTTCTGGTAGCTTTTGAAAAGCTGTCAGGTTTGAAGATCAATTTTCATAAGAGTGAAGTGTTTTGCTTTGGGAAGGCTAATGATAGAAGCAAAGAGTACGCAGAGCTGTTTGGATGTGTTGAGGGAAGCTTCCCCTTCAGATACTTAGGAATCCCAATGCATTTTTGAAAGCTCTTGAATAAGCACTGGAGTTCAATAGAAGAGCGCTCCAGAAAAAACTTAGTAGTTGGAAAGGGAAACTCCTTTCCTCGAGGGGCAGACTAGTGCTGATAAATTCAGTCCTATCAAGCCTACCAATGTTCATGATGTCATTTTCTCTCATCCCTAAAGGGGTGCAGAAAAGATTATTATCGATCTAGGTTTTTCTGGCAATGTGACGAACATAAGAAGAAATATAGGTTAGTAAAATGGGGCATTCTTTGTAAACCAAGGTGCATGGGGGGATTGGGGATCTTAGATTTAGAAGCCCAGAACAAATGTTTACTTAGTAAATGGTTGTTCAAGCTCTTTAATGAAGATGGCTTACGGCAAGAGATGCTAAAGAGGAAGTATGTCAAGGACAAATGCTTGTCACAAATACAAAAGCGCCCAGGAGATTCACACTTCTGGTCTGGCTTGATGGAGGTGAAGGAGTTGCTTCTCCAACACGGGAGGTTCAAGGTAGGTAATGGAGGCCAAACAAGGTTTTGGGAGGATGTATGGATTGATCAACAACCGCTAATGCGGAAATTTCCAGACCTGTACAGGATAGTTAGGAAAAAAGAGGTCTCGGTAGCTTCTGTACTTAGTACAATCCCATTGAATATTTCTTTCAGAAGGGGTTTAGTGGGGGAGAGGCTGAATGAATGGCTTAATTTAGTGTCTTTAGTGCTACCAGTACACTTCAATAATGACAAGGATAGATTCATTTGGCAAATAGGAAAAAATGGAACGTTCTCAACACAGTCTTTATATAGAGAAATAATGAAAAGTGAGAATACTTCTGGGAAAGAGCTGTTCTGGAAGGCAAAGTTGCCTTTGAAAATTAAAATTTTTCTCTGGTACCTAAAAAGAGGTGTAATCTTAACAAAAGATAACTTACTAAAAAGAAGATGGAAAGAAGACTCTAAGTGTAACCTGTGTGGTTTGAATAAAAACATCCAGCGCCTGTTCTTTGAGTGCCGTGTGGCTAGATTTATTTGGAACATATTATTTATCACCTTTAACATTCAGCCTCCAAAGTCTACTTCTCACATGTTTGGATCTTGGATAAGGAGATTTGCTCCAGAGCTAAGAAAACAAATGATAGTGGGGATAGCGGCCTTTTTTTGGGTTTTATGGTTGAATAGAAATGATGCAGTGTTCCAAAATATATTTGCTAACTCTTACTTGCAGGTGATTTTCAGAGGGACTTTTTGGATCCGGCACTGGTCCCTGCTGTCTAAAGAGGAAGAGAGAAGAATGATCCAAGATGGCTGCAGACAGCTGGAAGGAGTGGCTCTACAACTCTTTGGTTCCTGGAAAAATCAGAAGAGGATAGGATGATAGTCTTCTGGGTTGGTGTGGTTTGCTTCCAGGTCTATGGCTGGTCTGTCCTCTTAGCTGATCGCTGGCTGAGTCTGTACTTTGGTTGTTTCCAGATTTTTGTATCGGTTGCTCATTGAGCTGAACTCTGAGCTATGTCTCTCTTTGTTTCGGTCTTATAAGGCTCTAGGTTCTTTAGCTGGACATGAAGCTGAACTTTGGGCTGTGTCCCACTTTTGTTTCAGCTTTATTAGGCTCCAGTTCTTTAGCTGGACTACTTGCTTTGCGGGTACTGGGATATGTCCCTTGCTTGTAAGATGTGGCTCTAAACAATCACTTGTGGTTGCGAAGGCCGGAATGATTTATTCCTTAATCTAAAAAAAAGTAACATTCTCCTCAGGTAGTCCCACTCGACCCTATCATAGGCTTTTGCCATATCAAGTTTCACTGCAGCTGCACCCATTTTGCCTTTCTTCCTTTTTAGATAGTGGGTGCACTCGTAGCCTCTCCGGAAAAAAGGCACTTTGTTCCTTGGATATAACCTCATCTAAGAAACCCCTCATCCTGTTGGCAAGAACCTTGGAGCACAGCTTGTAAATTACATTGCATAAAGAAATTGGTCTAAAATTCTTCATCTGCTGCGGGTTCTTTACCTTCGGGATCAAGACGATCGTAGTCGTATTAATTTCAGGAGGCATCTCACCCCCATTGAGAAATTCCAGGACTCCATTATTGATACTTGGACCCAACAGCTTCCAGTGGTGTTGGTAGAATCCAGCTATGAAACCATCTGGTCCAGGTGCTAGGGCCCATCATAAACAAAGCTCTCTCCACTTCCCCAGCACTGAATGGTTTCGTTAATTCTTCATTCATCCAGTCTGTAACTTTGGTTGGTACATGAGCCAAGATTGCATCAGACTCCAAACTATCGTGCCCCATAAACAGGTCAGTATAGAAGCTCTTGGCGACATCTTCAATCTCATTCTGGTCAGTAACAACTACTCCAGAAGTGGTTGTTAGGAATAGCAACTATCTCTTTTTCCCAGTGGTTTGGATGCTAGCACTACTACAACATCGAAATTTCGGCAACTTTGGGCGACATAGATTAGGGATTTCACAAATTTATTGTGAAGCTCAAGCTCTAGAAGAGGTTGTTAAGAATAGCAACTATCTTTTTTTCCCCGTGGTTTGGATGCTAGGACTATACATATCTTTTTTTCTAGAACACGCCTATGGCGTGTATTGCACTGCTAAGATACAGATCTTAGCCTATTTCTTTCTTCGGATCTCAGTGCATTGAACTATCGAAGTCTTGTGCAATCTTTAGGCAATAATGACAACCGGACGAACCAGAAAGCATTTGAAAAGTTAAACCCCACCCCCAAAATATTCCTTCAGTGCTGTTGGCATTTCTTAACATCATCGCCAGGATTGCAAAGTCCTTGGCAACAACACCAAGAAACACCAAGAAGTATTTTGTAGCATTTACAGAACAAGTCCGCAAGCGTACGGAAATACCGTTGTAGCATTTCACCCGAAAGTATTCAGGGTATCGTTATTTATATTTTCGTAAAGGAAGGAATGGTATAAAAGAGTATAATAGGGACATGAACAAAATAACATGATAGCATAATAGACCAAAGTTCATAATAGGGGTAAACATGATAGGCATTTGGATAACTGACACATACACTCGAGCCAATCTCAAGGATAAAGATAAAATAAAGAATAAAAAATATACTAACTGGAGCATGCATTCCTAGATAGCTATGTTAAGATAGCAGATCATACAAATACATGCTTGTTATATAGGGTCAGAGATTCTAAGGTAAGATAGTCTGGTCGCTGTTGATCTACTTCGGGCACCGGCTTATACCTGGTCTGCCAGGTACCTCCGGCTTACGGCTCTACGCCGAACACGGACGTGGGGGATTACAAGGGACGGACAGGGCTGTCACCACTTGCCGCCTACCACCTCAACCGTATGTGAACGAGGCAAACAACGGTAGACATTGGCCTAGACACCATGTCTGTGCCAACCTCTACTACTCTAGCGTGATCAAGGGTTGCCTGACTAGGAGGGCCCTTCACCAGAGCATCCGCCAAGGATGACCGTCGATCCCGTAAACCAACTTTGACCAAGACTAAATTAGAGTAGAACCTGTCACCTCAACATAGCTCTATGTCTAAACATATATGTATGATATATTTAGCATAAAGTTCTATGCGCAAAAGAACTTAGCTCGCATTTCATAACAAAGCTATATTAATAGAATAAGAAAAGAACATAGAAGGATTCTTCAAAGTATTCATACCAAAGCTCTTCCTTCTAGAGATCCTTGCTCTCCTTACAAGGCTCCTTGCCAAACTCCTAATACTACATCCTAAAAATACTAAAGAGAATAGAGTGAGGAAGAGAGGGCTCTTCTTGTGTGGTGTTGATGAAATGAGAGTGCCTCCTCCCCTCCCCTTATAGCTAGTGGAAGGCGGTTCGGGGGTAGAATGGGAAAACCCACAGCGCACCGCCCTCCCTTGGCATTGAATGTACCACCTCGACAAGGCTGGGCCCAAACCGCCTCAGGAGTGCGCTGGCCGCCCTAGGTGCACCGGCTGGCCCACTACCGGGTCTGTTCGCGACCGACTTCGCGTGGTGGACTGGTGGCAAGGCCCAGATTGCAGCCATGTTGTGGATTTGCTCAGTTGAGGTAAGTGGGCTGGGTTTCTTTTTCTATTTCCTTGTTTTTCTTTGGGCCAAAATGGGAGATGAGTATTTCTTTATGTTTTATTCTTCTTTTGGCCAACTTGGTAGGGTTTTATACTTAGCCCTGCAAAACAAGTGAAACACCAAAACTCATGGAAAACATTAGCATAAATCCCTATTCACTAAGTTTTGTGTGCTTTTTATATTCTTATTGGCGGTATAAAATGTGACTTAAGGACCGCCAACAAGTGCATATTGGACTCTTAAACCCCAAACCCTAGCTGGTCAATCGGAGAAAAAGATCAAATCGCAGAATTGGAATCCGAGAGAACAAAAGGCTGCCAGGGGAAGCTGGGTTGACAATTGAAGGTGAAGCAACCTCGAGCCGAGCTGGCAAAGCATCGGGCTCTTGCTCCTCGGCGTGGCGTGGCACGCGGCCTGCTCGCGCCTTCGCTGTGTAGTACGCACCTGCGGCGAGATGCAGGTGTCCCGACGCCGCGGCGAGGTGGTGGTGCTCCATCATCACCTCTCTCGGTGCGCTCTCCGATCGCTCTACTTTGGCTACTGAGTTCGCTTGATGCGTCGCATTGTGTGTGCGAGGGCTGCTGTCGAACGCGATTTTCCCCCTTAAGGGCACATGCCCTCATCACCCACACCGTTAGATTCACATTGAGATGTGTGTGTGGCTGTGTGCACACTTAATCCAATGATGTGGGTGACGAGGGCACATGCCCTGAGTGTAGATTTTACTTTCGCGCTATTGTAGCCTCTAGGGAGTGGGGGGAGGGAGAGCAAGGACTCTGGTGAGCAGGTGAGGGATTTGGAGGGGCTAGCTTGACGCATGAAGCGTTGCCATTTTTGGCTGCAGCGTAGTAACGACGATTACAGGGATCATGGACGATGGGAAGAACAGGGGAGGGAGCTAGTAAGGCTGCTGCTATGAAGATCGTGGATGGGAAGAATATTTCTATTAACTACTTCCTCCATCCTAAATTATAATGCGTTTGATTTTTTAGACATAAAATTTGATCACTCGTCTTATTTAAAAATTTATGTAAAATATCATTTCTTTTGTCGTGGCTTGCTTTATTAATCAAATCTCTTTAAAAATATCATAAATTTGACTATATTTATATAAATTTTTTAAATAAAATAAACAGTCAAACTTAAGATAAAAAAAATCAAACGACTTATAATCTAGGACAAAGAAAGCACCATGCATGCATGCATATGCGGTACATATTTCGAGAGGGCCAGCCGGTGCGTGCTAGGCAATGCATGCAAGTCACCGTCGTCCCCCGCCCGGCCTCACCTAGCCAAGCTGCTCCAAATTAGGAGTGCTAGCTTTTTCAGCTTCCCTGTGCCCGCTGACGCGATCATCTGACCACTCCATTTGGAAATCAGAAATCACACATTATATCAAACAAAGTCTCAGGTGCTCTTGCGCTGATTTCAGGTTCCCGCGGGGATCTGCCCCACGTTCTGTTCTGCTTCGGCAGTGAACTCAAGCCGGTTGTAGATGGTGGCCGCAGCGGGGAACTAGCGGTGCAGTATTGGACGGCGCCTCCGGCAGCCGCCCGTTCGTAGCGTTCGTAGTGCAGCTGCCCCCGTGATCCGCGGACGACGAACACCTAGCGCCAGTCCTTCTCCACCACGTCCTGGCGCGGCAGCGGGATGGCCTGCGTCGTGCGGCCTTCCTCGTCCACGGCGACCAGGTTGTTGGGGCCCGACGTGGCGTCGGTGTGGACAACCAGGTGCATCTCGCCGCGGGCGACGGCGGCGCCAGTGCCCGGCTGGATAAGCGCCATGCCGCAGCCCCAGTTCACGCGGCGCGGGGCGTTTCCGCGGCCCGTGTGCTGGTTTTTCCTTCTCTGTTTTTTCCTCCCCGTGCTAACAAGCGTCTCGTACCACCTGCGCGTCAGGACCTGCGTCTCGGCAGCATACGCATCGTGCTCGGCGGCGGCGCACGACATCTCAGCGCGGGCGCAGCGGGCCGGGCAGGAGTCCCCGACGCGCACCCTGTCGAACATGAACATCGGGTGCAGCCTGTCAGGCACGGCGAGGAGGAAGAGCGTGAACGAGCGCTTCCCTCGCGCGCAGGCCGCCGAGGGCACTCGTCACGCTCTCTGGCTCGCGCGCTCGCCGCCGTGCCGCTCGCGCGTAGGCTGCAGTCACGTTCAGTGCTTTTACTCAATTATAGGAGTACCTTGTACCGTCCTCCCCTCGGTGCTGCTCCTCGTGCCACTGTGCTGCGCTGCGGTCAATGGCTAATCCAGTACAGTATTATCTTAGGTCAATCCATTCAGTTGTGACCGTGCCAATTTGCTAAATGGATTGGCTTCCCTTGCAGCCATAAGCGGCCGGTGTGCTCTCTAGTAAAATCAGTGTTGTCTATGCTACGGTCATCTACTCTGTCTAATGTCGTGGCATCCAGACCGCAGCAAAGTTATGTGTCAGAGCTCTCCTGGATTGCTTAAGGTTAAATATGGCATTAGTGTGCTAAGTGATCATTGATCAGTATTGATCCGCATAAATGTCATGACTCTGCAATGTTTACTTCTCGAGACATATACAATGATTTCACCGTTGTTGCGAAGAAAAATTGTTAAAAGGCCTAATCTGTGCACAAGTCAGAGATTAAATTCTGCCCTTCTTGTTGAAGTCCGATGAAATTGGCTATTCCTGATAAGCTGCCCCTCATTACCAATGCTTCTCGCTGTATGGTCGCGGACAGGTGTGCTAAGAACTTTTTTCTCTTAATGAAAAAGGATGAATGGCCTGATCGGGAAAAAAATTGGCTATACCTGATGGGAATGAGAAGATGAGGGCTCTTTGTTCTTGTGGAAGAGCTCACTAAAACCTAAAGATGGTATGTGTTGAACAAATAAAAGAAATAGAAAATTATGCATATATGCATTTTGAATTTGTATACTTTAAACTAAGACACTGAGTTGCTTGATTCATAGAGCTCGTATTTTTCATTCATGTATGAAGTGATTGTAACAAACGGAAATGCTCTTTTTTTCAAGATCGGGCCATTCACCCGTTTTTCATTAAGAGAAAAAAAATCAATACAATTGTGCGTGACCACGCAAGCTCTACGACGCACACCACACCACCTAGCTAATGGATTCCTTAGAGATGATTACATAAGGAAATTTACGATCAAATCGGCAAGAAAGCGATCGTCTAGGCTCGCCACACTATGCCCTGGAAGTAGTAGGTCTCCATGGCTTCTCGCGTCTCCGCCATCAAGGGAAGGGCGAATGCTGTCTGGAATACGTTAAAGGACGCTTTATCAGGTCGCTTAGTCTCCACCTTGAATCCCAGGCATTTTGTCATCACCTTCCACGCCTGATGAGCCTCCGGCTACGGTTCCTGTACCTTGGCAGCAAGCCTAGCGATTCTTTTGGGGACGAGCTTCGAGTTGTTCAGCTCTCCCGCTCGCACCTTAACCGCCTTGCTCTTCAGAAAATTTTGTGCCATAGCTGTGTTGATCAATGCAATATAGTTGGGACTGATATGATTTTGTAAGGCCACTTTGTTCTCCGAAATTCCAAGGATAAAAGTTGTGAAGCAAGGGGAATTAATAAATTTTAAGAGCACATCGCGACGGTTTGCATCCATATAAAACCATACAAAGAAAAGTGATGATCTCACGAGACATTGTCAGTAATGAATCATTAGCGATAGATGAAATCAAGACCAGTTGGTCGGTACTGTTTAAAAAGTGGCGGGTCTTCGTACACACAAGAAAGAAAAGTCACAAGAGATGATTTCAGCATGCTACTTTTCAAGTCACAGATGTGATGGATTTTATTTCTTTACCCGTCACTATGCTAACATAAAAGAACCTTATCGGTTTGTGTCTCTGTCTTCGCTTTTCAAACAAAGCTCCAGTCCACTCCAATGAGGGTCATCTCATCCTGCTCTAGCGCTTGCCATTTCCTCCACCACAGATTCTCCACTTTGATCCATGGCTCGAATGTCCTGACTGCCGTGGTTTGTGTCTTCAATCTTATTCTCTGATGTCGTAGCAGACTATCGTCTACAGGGGTTCACTCCGTACTTTAGGACCTATTTTTTCGACCAAAAGAATACAAAACAAGAAAAAGATACAAAAGACAATGAACAAGGTGAAAAGGCAGAGGATTAGAGGAAATAAGAATATGTTTATTTCTCCATCCTAGTGAATATAATTAGGACTTGCTCGTCCCTTCATTCGCATGTAGAAAACAAAACAGAGAGCTTGAAGGAAGGCAAATTTCGAGAGCATGTAAAATATGTTTTATTTCCTCCATTTCATTTCATGAGAGAGGCAAACCTTTTCATAGGAAAGGAGAACTTCATTATTCTATTCCAAACACCATGTGACGTGTAAAATATATAAATTAGTTAAAAAAACTATAAAAATCCTCCCATCCTAGCAAGTCCTTGGAGGAATCAAACTAACATAAGTATAACTCTCGTCGTCTCAGATAGGATGTAATCCTGGCGCTCAAATTTTGTCCCAAAAACATGTAATCATAAACTTGAGATGCATTTTCTAGTGGGATCCACCTAATAAAAAATTATTGCATGCACAAACTTTTAAAGAACATTCTAGAACACCAAATAAAAGAAGAGGTAAATTCGTAATTTCACACCTAGTACACTAATCTTACCTGAAGTGAGACGGAGGATGTAGTATTTTTTTGTTGAATATAATATAAAATAATAATGGATGGAAGGTACAAAGTTCCGAATCATGGATAAATCTGACACGCCAGCTCAACTAATCTTTCTCCCAACCGTACGAAATAAACCGCGCGTCGACCAATCCCGCGGCGCAACGTGTTGGGCGGCCGACCTCAGGCCTCACCCCCTCCCCCGCCCGGCGGCCAGCCCCCGAATCGACATTGCCTGCCGCCCTCGCCCAGTCGCTCGGCTCGATCCCCTGTTCCCCAGCCTACCGCGCCCGCCACCAACCCCCCCGCGCCTCCGCTACTAAAGCCGAGCGAGCCCGCACGGCCGCACCCACCACCATGCTCCTCCCCCTCCTCAGATCCCACCCGCTGCTCCTCCACCGCGCCGCGCGCCTGTCCTCCTCCTCCTCCCCGCGCACCGCCCGCCTGCTCCTCCGCCGCGACGCGCTCCCGCTCCAGCTCCCGCTCGCGCGCTCCCCGCCTGTCCGCATGGCGGCCTCGTCCGGCTCCGGCGCTAGCTCCCCTGCCCCGGCGCCGCCTGCTGCCGTCGTGAGTTCTCGTTTCCCCCTTCGGTGCTCCTCCTCCTCGTGCCACTCTATTGCGCTGCGGTCAGTCGGCTAATCGTAGTCGTATTAGTGATAATATTTTAGGCGCGTGCTGGCTGAATCGGTTAGGGCGTTGACTCAATCCCCTTGACCGTGCCAATTGCCAAATGGGATTGGCTTCCCATGCTGCCCAAAACAGCCGGTGTCCTCTCTATTAAAATCGCAGCGATTTCTGTGCTGCAATACAATCATCTACTCTGTCTAATGTTGTGGCATCCAGACAGCAGCAAAGTTATGTGTCTGCTCCCCTTAACTGCTTAGGGTTAAATATGTAGAGTATTATTATGACTGCTAACTGTTAATTGATCAGTATGAATCCACATAAATGCCATGACTCTGCAATGTTCAATTGATCAGTATGACTTCCATATATACAGTGATTTATCTGTTCTGAAGAAAAATTGTTAAAGGCTTAATCTCAGCAAACCATTCTTTCTGCAGGTGCACAAGTCAAAGATCAAATTCTGTCCTGCTTGTGGAAGTCCGACAAAATTGGCTATACCTGATGGGGATGAGAAGATGAGGGCTGTTTGTTCTTCTTGTGGAAGAGTTCACTATGAAAACCCAAAAATGGTATGTGCTCAACAATAAAAGAAAAACAAAATGATGCACATGCATTTGGATTTGTACTTGAAATCAAGACACTGATTTGCTTGATTCATAGAGCCCGTGTTTTTCATTCATGTATGAATTGCTTTCTAATGAACAGAACTGCTCCATTTTCTTGATACATATCTATTTAACTGATTGGTGAAAAAAGGGACTATAACTTTTTTATTTGAACATAAACAAAGGATTATAGCAATGGATTTTCTTTTGTTATATATGTGTAACATGTGTTGGCTTTCAATTTCTGACATTTACAATATATACCATCTGGATAGGTTGTTGGTTGCCTTGTGGAGCACGATAATAAGGTTCTCCTATGCAGAAGAAAGATTGAACCGGCTTATGGTCTTTGGTAAGTTCCATTTGGTGTTTACCCTTCGATTTTTTTGTTCTGATTTTAGTCTGCGCTATAATAGTTAATTGCGTACCTGTACTATGTTTTTTATATCGTCATGCAATAATTTTTTACTATATACGACAGATGCAGATTTGCAGCATATGTTAGCCGGAACTCTTTCTGTACTGTTCAGAATATGATGCCGTATTATAATATAGGTTTTTTGCATTGTCTTTATTTTCTTCTTTGTGTTAGGAATGGCTCTTTTTGTTTTCATTCACAAACTCCCTAGCTGATATGATTATTCCTTTCTTATCTTCTAATGTGGTACCAATCATTACAGTACCAATTTCCAAGTTCTTTCTGTAAACTTTTTCTATTTCCAAGTTCTTTCTGTCAAAACTTTTCTTAGTATTGCACATGATGAACAAATTTCCCTTTTTTTTTTTTATTGTTGAACATAGCAATCATGTACTTCTGTCCTCCAGTTTGATCAAGGTTACATTAACAGGACCTTACCTGCTGGTTATTTAGAGGTGGGGGAGTCTACCGCTGAAGGAGCCTCTAGAGAAACATTGGAAGAAGCATGTGCAGATGTTGAGATAATCTCACCTTTTGCTCAGTTGGATATTCCACTGATTGGCCAAGTGAGTGAAAATTTGGCGTAGTCACAAAGTTATAAGTTACTTCGTCCACTACTTAGTTGATTATCTTTGTATTATGATGAGATGCAGTAGAGTTACATTATTTTCCGAGCAAGACTGAAGACCCCCAACTTTTCACCTGGACCGGAGTCGCTAGAATGTGCACTTTTTGCTCTGGATGATATACCGTTTGATTCTCTAGCATTTTCTTCAATCATTGTCACCTTAAGGATGGTATGCTCCCCTCCCTGATGTCTCCCTGCTTGCTTCACATTTTTATAGGTTTTACACTAAATGCTTTAAGCATGTTTACGATTGGTCACAGTATACTGAAGATGTGAGGTCTGGAAGCATCAAATTTCACTATTGCACTATAAACAAAAGGTAAATCACCCCTTTTTTGTAGTAACTGATCATTGCCACCATTCATACCTCTGATGGCTTTACAACTTAGGAAGTTTATGAATCTTGCTCTCGTGTCCGTGTGGTCTGTTGATGTCTCACTGCAAATTTTTTGCAGCACTCACCTATAAGCCAATCTTGCAGCATGTTCAAGTTCACCGACCCTTCTCTAGTTTCCTATGTTGTCTATAACTTGTGTTATGCAACCTGGTTTACAGGTTAGGAGCCAGCCCTTCAGATCTTCAGAGTTTCGATATCGATAACCATATTGCTGTGTGAGGTTGAAAAGTTCTAAACCCCTTTTGTGATTGAGGGGAATGGTTTTGGCATACAACAGGCACAAGGCAATAAAGTGAAAACTTTACCATCAGTTTGGCCAGTCTTGTCTGCTGAACCGCCATTGGAGCCTTGTTTACCCCCCTGCAGATTGGAACAAATTTAAAGTAGGTGCTGGAACTGTAAATGGTTCTGTATCGTAAAGCCCGGTTTAACCTTCTTAGGAGATTCTGCGTTTGGATTTCATGGGAGCACTGAGAATTGCATCATAGTGCAGTAAATCTTGGGTATAGGATTGAGCTATCCTTCATGCCATGGTTGTGGCGCTCTTCAGCGACCACATGCTGTAATCTGGTTATAATTGAATTCTGTGAGCTCTTCAACCATTTATTTCAGTTGTAAAGCTTGTGTTGCATCATCTTTCATCTTCAGATCGAACTGAGTGCTGAATACATGTGCAGCCTTGCTTTCGTGATTATTTGCACACCAAAACAGCAGAAAGTATATTACTTCGTCTTGTGACAGGTATACAACTCCATCAAGTTTGTTCAGCGAAGTCAAAAAGAAAAAAAACTTTGACTAAGTATCGCTAAAACAGTTACTTGAATGAAAACTCATACTAGCCTGCTTTAAATTGTAGTTACTTTGACTTTTTTATCTCAAATTTGATCACTTGTTTTATTCAAAAAAATTATTTAAAATATCATTTCTTTTATTGTGCTTTCCTTACTAAAAAAAGATCTTCGAGAATGTCATAAATTTGACTACGTTTGCTTAAAATTTTTAAATAAGACGAGTGATCAAATTTAAGGTAAAAATAGTTAAACGAAATACAATTTAAAACATAGGGAGTATATTATAAGATTAAGTTTAATTATGTATATAGATGTAAACCTTGTGTTGTCAATTATACAAAATTTATTTTCATGATGATAAGTTAAAGCACTCTGTACAAAAAAAAAAGTAATTTTAGATACTATCTTTATTAAAAACCTAAAATCTGATCAAATATAGTATACTAGTTAATTAACGTTTATGACACCAAAATATGTACACTAAGAAAAATCTCATAAAAAATCTAATGATACTTATTTAATATCATATATATCGTTATTTTAAACTTAAATACTAAGTTAAAATTGCATTCTTTTCCTAGACAATACCTCGCATGAATAGTATAATATCAGAATTACTATTGAGCTCTTGATTATGAATGTCAAACTTCTTTTTTTTAGTTTTGCAAATATATAATATTCCCTTCATTTTAGATTATAAGATGTTTTAGCTTTTCTATTAGCTTTTTCTATGTACTTAAATATACATTAGATCTAAATATACTATAAAAGTAATATATCTAGAAAAATCAAAGAGAGTGCAAATATGCTGACAATCTGTACAAAGCTTTAGATATTTATTATTGCTAATTTGGCTTAGAATAAACCTAGATGGGTTTATAAGCATTTTACACGTGCAGCCAATTTACCCGGCTCTTGGAAATCTTGTCTTGCTAGACTAGAAAGGTTATTGAGATTTTCTGTTTTTTTATGAAGTTTTTTATTTTAAATGTTAGCTAAATCATAGATTTAGCCCTCTACTTTTACCAATTCTCTTGGAGCTGCTAGTAGTGAAACCATGGCTGAAAGTTTATTCAGGTTACCGAGGTGAATCTGCAGAATGGGGATAACAGGATGGATCCTGCTTTATCCAGCATATTCGATCCAAACAAAGCAGGCGAGGAACTTATCCGCGAGGTCCCCGAACACAATCGCCATTCGCGCGAAAGCTGTCCTGCATGAACCATCACGGCGTTTATCACCTTCGGAATATGGCCACTTTGTGCCCTCTCCACAACAATATTCTCGAGCACCAGGCATGTGCCAGCAAAGCTATGGGCAAAGCTATGATAGTATCATTTCAGCAAAATATACGTCCCTGGCGCACCAAAAACAGAAGTACAGACGCACCAAAGAAGATTACAATTATTCTCTAGCGGGCTCACGGGACCCTCACAGCGGAAGCGGAATGCACATGAAAATCACAAAAGATAGAGCTCAGTGGGGGTGATTAAGGTTGGCAGCTCCTGGGACATGTCCTCGGGGAAAACTGGTGACGGCAAGAATCGCTTAAAGATCCTCGGGGCCATTGACATCCTGGAGCGAGCAGAAACCATGTGTCAGCACACTCTAAAGCACAACAGTTGGAATATCGATGAGATGTTGCGTGTACCTTGTTCTCAAGTACAGCTCCATCGGGGATCTCCAACTTCACACCTGACTTGGCAGTGATAGTCACCTTGCCCTAGAGACAGCACCAACAATATGAATCAGGCACTATTCAGTAATACAGATGCCATTTTTTCAACAAAAAAAAAGTAAAACAGATGCCAGAACTCAACGAGGAGGCAGCATGGACTATGGAGTGGAATGGGCAGATAGCCAGATACAAAACCAGTACAGACAAACAGCTGACAAAATTCGCACCAGGTATTCATATCCGAGCGGCACACAAATGGCAACAAAGGAGAAAGGACCATCCAATCACAAAGTTTACCTTGAGTTTAATTCCAGAGCCAAACCAGACATCACCAGAAACCTTCAAGCTGTCAAGCTCAACGATGCTGGGGATGGACTTGAACCGAGCAAGGAAATTGGCAACCTATATGCGGGGGAAATATTTCATCAGTGCTTGCTGATCAATGATTTGACCAGTTGAAAGGGGTGGCAGCTTTTACTGATCAATGGTTTCATCAGCATTTCCCCTATATTAATTAATTAATATAAATGGCAGATCCTGCTAGTTTACATTAAAAAAAATGGTTTCATCAACACATTAATTTGTGAAGGTACATTCTCAATGCTACTGATGGAACTCTATTTTAAAGATATCTTCATTATTTTGGAGACAAACTGTTTTACCTTCTTGAACTCAGGTCCAAGCTCAATCGAAGGATTAGCTGGATTCGCTCTTGATGGGTTGCGGATGACAAAGCCATCAACCAAGGTGTAAAGATCAGACTGTGGAAACAAAAACGAGCATAGCATTGAGCCAGCGACAAAATTGAGCTTAGAACCAGGCTTATTATGGTATATAAAGCTAACAAAATATTGAGATGCATCCAGAAATACCTGCACAAGCAACAAATCAGATGTAGCCTTCACTGGGAGAAACCTTGAGCGCGGAACATTAATTCCAATTGCTTTGTCAAAGAACTAGTTAAAGGTAACAAAAGCATTAGAGCACGAATATAAGGAAAAAATGGAACAAAACTGAGTACTGGGACAGGGAGTTGTTTGCATACACGAATAGCTGCACCAGCTGCAGTTTCGAGTTGAAGGACTTTCACACCATCAACTTCCTGTAAATGCCAACTTCTTAGTATAAGAACCCAACATTTGTAATAGCACTCAACAAAAGAATCTGATTGATGCACTACAATATAAATGTTATGCAATGGATATCATAAAAGACTCAGATAGACCTTGGGGTTTGGAATAATTTCCATCTTAAGTGCATCAGCCTCTACGAGTCTCTTGATAGCTTTAAGGTTCACCCACCTGTTGGGCAAGAACTGTAAGATAACTATAGACTTTCCCCCCTTTAAAAGGCAGATAGGCCAGGTTTCTTACAAGTTGTTAGTGTTGAATATCTTAAACTTCTCGATTGATTTAAATTCATCCACCTGGTAGAGATACAAGAGAAATAGAAGGTAGTGTTAGCTCTTACTACAAAAGGCTGATGGGACCATGGAACAGATTATGAAACTTAAGTAATGCAGAAACAGCTACATACATGTTCATCAGGTACTTGGGCAATCTCCAAAAGCTGTATAATTATCATAAAATGAATCAGTATCATCTTATGCTAGAATCCCAGAATGAACAGGAAATAAACATAATTATCTGTCATAAATACAAAGTTCTAACTTCCGAGTACTATTAAAGGCTCAAAACCTCTTTGATGCTGAAGTGTGCAGAGGAATTATTCAAGTTGGGCAACAGATAAGTGTACCTGAACTCTTCCTTCGTAAGAGATGAGAGTACCGCCCTTAACATCAGCCAGCGTCTTTGGAGTAACCTAGAATAAAAACAGTTCTTGAGTTCTATGTTGCACAAACTCAACAGCAGTATAAACAAGACATTCTTGCATACCTCCATGCAATACTCATTCTGGTTATTGATCAGATGGTTTAGGATCTCTGTGCTGATTAAGGATACAATTTTCAATTAAAAGCAGACGGCAATATTAAGTATTAGAGAAGGAAATAAATTATACAAATTTGATCATCCTATTTGGATACTGATGTCGACTATAGCACCCAAGTTGTCTGAGTTTGCAACGAAGACGTACTCCTTGCCCTGATATAGGATTGGAAAACACATTAGCAAAGAACAAGATAATGCTCAGTTAAAGCTATACTGTATTGTGGTATCATTTGTTAGTCCATAAAAAGGTTCTGAAAGTTGCATAGCTATTTCAGTTTATATTTCTCAGGATCAGGAAGAAAAGAGAAACAGCCTCAATATTCAATTGCCTTAGAAACAAGCTTGCCTTTTTTTACCAAAACCTGCAATCTCTTTACATAGAAAGCATTGAAGGGCCTCAAACAGTGACATATGATTTATGAATAATGCACAACAATAGTTCACTGTAAAAGATTATAACCTATTTTCCTTTCATGAAGGATGGTGTGGTGGAGGTGAGAAGACAAGGGGATAGGATCATCTT
>CM041630.1:53313537-53447174 GCA_023333625.1 Bothriochloa decipiens | reverse complement strand
AGCCTACCCCAACTTGCTTGGGACTGACAGGCTTGGTTGTTGTTGTTCCTTTCATGAAGTAACCCTTCACAATGAAGAAGACTACAGCAATTAATATTTAAGTGCAATCTAAACCTAAAATGACTAATATCTGGAAACCATAAGAGTACAAGATCAGCTTCCAGATCACTTATGATTGCCAACTACAGAGAGAATCTTAATGCGATTTCTGCTTACCTGCGCCAATAATAGGTCAAGTTTTCCACTGTTATTCAAACCGGGGAACACATCACCATGGCCTGGAGGGTACCTTTCACATCAAAAATCACAATAATCAGATGGGGGTACTGCATTTATGCAGATATGCTATAAATGAAGTATGGTTCAAACTTTTTTTAAAACATAATATGCTTCAAACTATATCTAAAAGCCTTCATAAATAATCCAACAAGCAAGCTGAGATTCCATTGGGTGCAGTCATTGGAAGAATATTTTGACTTTTATAATAACCTTTAAGAGAGAAAACTAACCAGCCATCCTTCCCAGTTTTCCCTTTGCTTGGAAGTGGTAAGAAGTCCTCGGTAACAATGCGAGGATACTGGCTCTGTAGAAGACAATGCAAAATTTTCAGCTAACATTGCTTGCCACTCCAAAATGCCATATAATTCAAATATAAGTGTAGTTGAAGTATAACAAAAACAGGCCGCAAACCTGATTGAAAGTATGAATTTCAATGTTGGAGTTGGAATACTTCTCAACAATCTTCAGGGAAGAGAAAAGGTAAGTGGCAAATAAGTTAGTTCAAGTCCAAGAACTCATAATTTAATGAACACAACACAAATGCATGTCAGTATAGGTCTAACAACTCGACAATTTAATGAAGACAAGAAAAAGGGAAAGGAACCTTCTGTGTGTCATCATGGGTGTTGAAAGAGTTCATCAGAAGTAAAGGGACACTGCATCCATACTTCTTGTTCAGGGACTGCAGAAACATGTAAACTTAAGGCATAGACCGATACTGCCATATCCAACCAATAGGAAAAGATGTTCAGCTTAATGAGGAATACCTCAATTTGAATCACAATAAGGTCAAGGAATGTGAACCCATTGCGGACTTCAATGACAGACCTGCAAGCCATAGGAATCTTAGTCGTGCTAACTGCTCAAAGATGAAGGAAGAGCCATAAGTCCATAACATCTCAAGGTTCATGCATAGCAGCACAAATAGGCAATTAATTAATTAAAAAATGTATCAGGTGACTAAGTGCAGCTAATACCTATCGAGGTTGTCTCACTAGATTAAGTGAGCAATGATATGCCAGGAAGCCTTATGACGCATAATTAATCAACAATTCAATGGAAAATGTGTCAGCATGCCGATTCACTACTAGTTGAGGCATTAAGAACACTCCATAAGAAAGTAATACAGGCAGCTGCAGGCATATTAGGAGTTGAGCAGATAAACGATTTGATCACCTTATCGTATCAAACAATATATGCACACAGCCACTCATCAATTCATTTTGAAAATGGAAGGAGGGCTAAACCTATTGGAACCTCTACATAGGAAAGTATTCCATTCCATATTCTTCCAGACCACAGACATTGAAAGCTCCACTGGTGGGCCAATAAAACAGCATTAATATGACAGGTCATACTATAACTATGATACAGTACAATATGAAAGTTGAGCATGCGCACCAAAAACCAAAGACCAACTCAATTGTGGTACTTGTTTAATCATTTACGTCCATTAGGAAAAAGAAACCCTTGCACCAACTACAAAACTATCGACCAGGAAACTAACGAACAAAAGTAAATAACCCAGAAACAGACAGCTTGAATAATAAATACTATATCATCAGTGCTCTACCAAAAACCATGTGCAGGAAGATCAACATCTAGTTTCAGTGTTGCTCAGAACATGTATGTAGTGAACAAAGACACAATCCACAAATTCACAGGCTAGCCAAAGAAAAAGTACAGTTTCTAGTTCCTCCATAATTCCAATGAAGCTGTATACAATTATACATGATCCAACATATGAGAGCTTGTAAAATTCAGCTGAGCAGTAGAAGAGAGATGGAGGTGCACTCACTTGGGGCCAGTGCAGCCCATGGTCGTCCCGAGCCCTCCGTTAAGCTTGAGCACAACGAGCTTGTCCAGCAGCTTCTTCGTCTCCTCGAGATCTACCTCACAGACGCACGATGCAATCAGCGTTCACAAGCAGTGCATCAACGACCCCCGATCGGATCCACCCGCAACAACCACCACACTACACTTGCTAACTAAGATCAAATCGGAACGGGCGATCATACCTTCGGGAGGCGACGCGAGGGTGTCGTACGGCACCACCACCTCATCGGTCGGGGTCTGGATTTTGCTCCACTCGATCTGCTCCGCCTCCCCACTGGAAAAAGCGACAGCACACATAACTCAACTGACAAGTGGATATGGAGCAATCATACGGAGGGGATATGTGGGATCTACTTACCTGAGGTAGCGTGACACGAGGCTGATGAACCCGGCCTTCTCGTTCTCGCTGCGCGGAAAACCAAACCCACTCAGAAATCAGCACAAATGGGAGGCGAGGCGATCGGGCGGCGAGATCTAGTAGTGCATAGGGGAGTGGAGTGGGCGGTGGGGGACTCGCCTGATCTGGTCGAGCTTGGCGACCTCGGCGCGAAGCTTGTCGAGCTTCTCGTCGACCGGCACCGCGGCGGGAGCAGCAGCGGCGGCCATCGTCGTCGGGGTTCGCGAGCCTTCTTCGAAAGGAAAATTAAAGGACGGGAGGAGATGTCAGACGAGCGGAGGGAGTGCGAGCGAGCAGGGGTATGGGCGAGGGCCGAGGGAGCAGGAGCGCGGGTTTTCTTTATAGCGGCCGCGGGTTTCCGTCAGGGCGTCGTGACGGAATGTGCGGCGGGGGGTGCCGGATGCGCCGCGCGTCGTGACGGCGTCTGCCACGTGGCGCGACGGGGAAGGGTCAGGTCGTGTGGACCTCGGGGTGGTCGTCGTGTCGACGGTCCGCTTGGCGCGGGGGCCGCGTGCGTGCGTGATCCGTCGGCGCCGCGAACGGGATCGGCGGGGATGATGGCGCGGCGTCGCTGAGGATGAGCTGGCCGCCGTCGGTTTCGTCGCGTGGGCTGGACGCGGACGCACGGCGTGTCATAGTGTCATTAGGCTCCGTGTCCGTGCTTAGCAAACCAGTCTGTTTCGGAAGCTAACTAATACCGTCATGATTATATTATCTTTTTCTCAATGCTGTAATGGGGATGTGCAAGTAAAATTGTATTCTGTTAACTGATTTTGTTGTGGGCGCCGCCGTCTGTAACCCTGATGGACAAGTGCGGAAACATTGAACGCGTTGCTACTACTAGGTGCGCTATGATAATGATTGATAAATGCAGTCAGTAATGTTGTCTTGCACCAAAAAAATGTACTGTGCTAATACAAATCAAATCAAAGACAAGTTGCTGCGCTAACACTTGTGCATTACTTTATATATGCTCAGCATGTGTTTCTGCGTGGAGAGGATCGAGTGTGCGCTTCTGCTCCATCGGTGTAACGCAGACAGGTGGTACAGCTCGTGCCGCGACCAGGTTTTCAGGTTCCAGCCATACATCACGGTGCGATTAGGTGTCAACGTGCGCGTCTAACAAACTAATAATTGCACAGTGTGGTTGCAGAAAGGAGCATGTTTCACCAAACTGATGTTCCATTCAAATCTAATAAATACCATTATTTTTATCCTGTGTGTGTCGGTGCACGCAAAGAGTGGTGCACAGCGCCACACCCTTCAGTTTTCAGACATGAAAAAAAGATAAGACGAGTAGGGTGCAGAACCAATGTTTGTTGCTGTTTCTGGAAGAAACAAAAATATGGTAGCGCATGATGCATGAGAGACAGAGAGTGCCCCTTAATTTAATTCCTTTTCAAAAATGGTTTAGCGTTGGTTACTCTCACCTTGGCGATCTGACACGCACCGACACACAGGTGGACCACCGCAAGTGCATCAAACCAAGCCGAGAACGAGAAGCCCTTCAGTGATGACTGATGAATCACACACACCTATATCTGCACCCGTTGGAACAACGCCCCTGGATCTCGGAGAACTTGTGCACGGTGCTCTGTTCTTGGCCAGCGCTCTGATGGCCCGCCGAGCCTGCTGCTGCTCCTGCCTCCTGGAGCCCCTGCCCCTTGCGCCCAACTGAGTCACATTTGGCTGATTTGAGGGTGAAGGCGAGCAGAGGTGAGACCTCTCGGTGCTTCTACGGACGGGGTCGGGGACACCCAAACAAGCTTCCGAACAGATCATCTCCCGCCGCTGCGATCGCAGGACGTCCTTTTCCTCTCCGACGAATTGAAGGACCATGCAAAGATCGCCCTAGGTTCTTGCATTACCTCGTGCCATCGTTGCCAGGTACGCCTAGTATTGGGGCTGAACCCGCTTCAAACCCGTCCCTATCTATATCTCAAGAGCCCTAATTATCACCCGACCTGACCCACTCTGTTGACCCAGAGGCCCCAACCCGTCCCAATCCGTAGTCACCACACAAGTTGATCTGTGACGTACGCGCTGATCAGCGATCACAGCGCCCCAACCCGTCCCAACCCGTTTGTGTCGTCAACCCAACCCGCCCCGACCCGTTTCATGGTGTCACCCGTTTTCACCCATTCAATAGTATCCGTTTCAAAACCCGCCCCAAAAAACCCGTTTCCACCCGCCCCGCTAGGAGGGCTATTGCCAGGCGAAATAAAATCCAAAACAAAGTAGGAAAACAGCATGCGTGCAGGCGTGACTGCATGAGCTTGCTGATGAGCAAGCTTTTAGTCGTCTTTTGCATCTCGCCCTATGCTTCTACACAACTGCAAGCAGCAACTCGTCAGGCGTCAAGCATGGGCCTGTGTCTTTACTTCTTCGGGATAGGATGGGACAAAGCAACAGCTGCACTTGTGTGGGTGTTGAGATAATGAGATGTATGGGGGAATCTTGCTTAAAAGTGAACTTTTGGTGATCCTAACGTGTAAGGAGCATTATACGGGAGTTTTTGGTACATTTCGTCGTCAGAGTTGGATATGGAACTTGTCCCATACTCCCTTATGCATTTAGCAATTCTGCTATGAAGTGCAGCAACAGAAAGAGATCATTAGGAGGAAAAGAGATACTCACGTTTTCCGGTGCCACTTTCAGCACCTAATGATCGTGGTATTAGCGTCTTGAATGTCTGTTCGTGTGATCATGGCACACACTGTATGTGTTTCCAAGGAGACGTGCAAGTGATCAGATTTTTTTTAAGCTGTGTTTACTGGCTTTCCGGTATCTGTTTGGGAAGATTTGTTTGATGATCAATGAAGAACGTTTTAGCCACGTTAGACATAAAGGATACCTTACGTGAGCTTTTGGCCACATGGTACATCGGAACAGTGGTGGAGCGTGACACTAAGGCCCGGGGGGGGGGGGGGGGGGGGTGGGGGGTGGCGGCGGGTCAGTTGACCAAGCGTTCGTTCACCGTTTCCGCTGGCTCAAGCAAGACATAAACATATTGGATGTTATTACACATACTCCTATTATTCCACGTGCAGACCAGGATATAATGCTGACGAACCAACAAAATAGTGTACAATACTAGCATTCCAATGTAGGTTTTGCACATTCTTCAACAAGTATGGGAGGACAAAACGATCTAGCCAAAAGTCAAGACATTTACTTGGAGATTGCTCAGACCCTTAGGCAGTATGAACGTCTTCAGAGGACCATCCCGAGCATTCGTGAAACTTGACCACGTTGCGGCAGCATTTAGGATGAAAACCATCTTTTCTTTGAATGTAACTTTGCTAGGGCAGTCTGGTTGAATCGGCTTTGGGGATCAGGTCAATTGCACTACCTTTTGTCAAGAAATGGATTGACATGCAAATCTACACCATCTTGCAAGCCACGGTAAGTTTGGTGTTTCCAATAATGTGGTGCTTATGGAAATCTAGAAATGGTCACAAGTTCAAAAACAACCACACAGGTCAGTTTTACAAGAGTGCTTCATGAAGCCATTTCTATAGACAGAGCTGACCTTCGTGCTATGGAAGAAGACTTTTATTGAATTGAAACCCAAGAATCTGAACAAGCTAATGACCCTCTTGTGCGTCCTTTGATCACTTAATGTTTCTTTGCAAGCACAAGCTGAAACAAAAATCTTTTGAAACACGTCTATCTCCTCATACCGCACTCGGTGACGGAGCTACGATTTAAACACAGGGGTCGTTCTAAGCCGAATGAAAAAATGTGTTGTGTTATACATATATAGTCAAAGTATACATAACAACCAAAAAATGTTTTGTGCCACAATACAAAAGAAACTATAAACTAGAAATAGAACACAAAATATTTTAGAAAAAAGGAACACAATTAATTATCCTAGGTCTCTAACGACGATCCGTCTAATTCTTGTGTTAGAAAAAGAAGAATCCCGGAAATAAAGGAAGACTAATCCCAAATAATATAGGTATTAATGGGATCAAATTAGAAGGATAGTAAACACAAAATAAACTAATTATATTTAACTAGATTATAGGGTTATCATGGGAACAAAAATGGGAAAATAGAAAGACTACTCTTTATAATTTCTCCTTTCGGGTAGCTTTGTAAGACGAACACGCAAATCAAGTTCAAACTTCACAATCTTTGACCAGTAATTTAGAGAATAATTTTTAACTATTGTACTATGAACTTGATATTAGTTAGATTTATAATTGAATATGCAATCTAATGATCATAATTTTATAATCATAAAAATTATGATATAAATGAATGGTCAACTTGTGATTTGGATAATTGTGCCATGTTTGACTACGCCTTATACAGTTGCCTGGAGGGAGTATATAAGATGCTATAAGAGATTATTATGGAAAAGGAAAAAAAATCAAAGTACAAATAGCATCATTTTTTTTGCGAAACAAAATAGCATCATTAACTAGTTAGAGAAGTGCATGCATTTACTAGCATTAGCTTTAACAGATATCAGGTGTTGACTGATGCCGCCACCTCTAGCTCCATGCTCCACAACCTAGGCCATTGACCCCTCAAATCAATCCTTGCGGCACCGATTGATGCTCCACAAGGAAGGAAACTACTCAGTCCTCAAGTTCCAAAGAGTTAGCAAACAAAGTTAGCAAAATAGGTAAGACATGCATCGATATTGCCTTCATTCTTGTCAAGCTTTAGCACATTCTTAATAGTGTAAGGTCCAAATGGCTTTATAAAACTTTGAATGAGACTTGTTCGTCCCATTTATGTACTACTAGTATATGCTTATAATGAATGAGTTCATCCTTAAAAAAATTAAGTTCACCATCTACCATGTCTAACGTAGATAATTCTTGAGAAGCGCACGATTTCAAAAGTATGAGGATCAATCAATATTTCTAGTGAGGGCTTCTGAAAACTCCAGACCGCAGTGACAACGAGGCTCTTTACGTCTTATTGATGACCTTCGAGATTTATAATTAGGATTTAAGTCGAACATGTTTAAAACTCACTACGTACTTGCTCGCGTGTTGACAATCACATTAAAAGGAACAAAATAATGTAATGAAAAAACATGATAAACACATTCAATAAAGCGATATCTACCTCAGTAGAGTGTTTGTCTTTCCCCTTGAGCGTCTCTATGTTGGACGAGGCGCGACAACGTCCATAGGGAGCACTGTTGTGTGGCCCGTGTGGAGTTTTTTTGCCTGCATTTGTGTTCTTTTTCGAAGCTAACTTCCAAATGCTACAAATGTGTAGCTTTGTTTCTTAGAGCATCTCTAACAATCTATCTTAAACTCGTTCTATCATCATTTGGAAACTCATTTGAACAAAACTTGCTCTCTACATATGTCGATCCTTCAACAACTTCATACCCTGTGCATATTCTAGAGAGTCAATCCGCTCTCCGTCTTTAAGTATCACACAATCCATAATAGATGATATCTATACTTAAAGATCTAATTGAAAAGCTATTGGATTGTATTTTTCGTCAAATTCTCTATTTGAAAAGGCTTCTGGAGTTACTCTCAAGGAAAACAACTTAGCAAGGAAGCTAGTTTTTTTTTTGGGGGGGATATACGGGATACCACTGCTTACATTGACAGCAAAAGGTTCAACGCAAAGTTCAAAACTGAAACCTTCGTTGCCTCCTTGGAAACTCATTTAAACAAATACCATGTTTTTTTTATAACTATTCATCCCCCACCGCTTCTCCATACGTTTGCACATTCTAGAGAGCCAACTTGCTCTCCATTTTCAGTTAGCGAGAAATCCGAAATAAATGATGTCTATATTAGATTATCTAATTAAAGAAGTTTGTAGGTGTTATTTTTTCACCAAAATCTCTATTTAAAAAGGACTTTAGAATTGCTCTCAAGAAAAACACCTTAGCAAGAAAGCTAGTTTTGATTTTTTTTAAACGAGACTAGGTAAATGCCCGTGCGTTACAACGAGAATACAAACATTACGAGGCCTACAAAGATGTTTCTTGAACTTGGTAGACTAGGTTCATATTTATGTCTACAAAGATTTTTCTTGTTTCTTGATCTCATTTCATTATTAGCTTCTTACCAAGATGTTTGTTGATCTCATTTCATTATTAGCTTCTTTAGGCAAAATCATCATTGATGGTTTGCAAGCATCAAGAGATGCATTTTATAATTTAGCCATTTGTCTGATTCCTCGTAGAACCAATCATCTCTTTGAAGTATCAGTTTGCTTCATGTAGGATTGGTATACCACCCTTCATATTTACATAATAAAAATAATAAAATGCCTTTAACCAAATGCCTCTTTGTAGTAAATGGGATATTATTCTACCATACTATATATAATTGTATAATGATACATAAGAAGTCACAGATTTTGAAACTGCAACAAAGCTACTTGCCCTTTCCAGCACACAAGTAGTTACAAGAGGCAAGCCAAATTTCAATGCAATTCAGAACTCGGTGTTGTATATGGGAGAAGGGATAGACTGTTGTCAAGCAAGAGGCATCCCTTTCTTGGTTTTGTAACTTTGAACATTTTTCAGTGACTCTGGAACGGTTCTACCAATTCACCTTCCCTTCCGCATTGATTAGTTGTCATGTTGACACTTGATACCCATGGAGCTTGCTCTCTTTGCATTTGAAGGGAGTTTAGAGACCTGGTTCATACTGTTAATGTTGGACATGTCTGGACCTGTCTCATGCAGCTGCAGCACAAACTCCAGGTTCCATAGCACATCCCCCATAGTAGGATGCTGGACACCATACTGTGCAAGGCATTTCTTCACTAGCTCTCCAAACTTTCTCGGTGCTTCAAGCCTAACTGTCCCAGCGATGTGACAGATGATAATCTGATCAAGCTCTCCCCTCTTTTGCCACTCGATAGCCGACTCCACAAGGTTAATCATGTCCCTTGGAAGAGTCAGGTCGATAACTGGACTCACACAAATCACCTCGAGCAGGACCATACCAAGAGAGTACACGTCTGATTTGTCAGTCCTTTCTCCATGTACTCATCAAGATCATCTCGTTGTGTCCGTCAGCGTAACCAATGTGTGACACAAGATGATGGTGTTACAGTCCTAACATTAGTTCAATTTCTGCTCGGAACTCTCCCAGCCCTTGGTGACGCTTCTGGTTGCCCCACTTTACTGCGAGTTTGCTTCCATCCTGCATCAGGGTTGTGTAGACCTTCTCAAAGCTTGCATTTCCAATTACCATCTGCTCATCGAATTGATTCATCGCACCTTGAGCCCTTGAGAAGCTATTCAGCTATCACCTGAAGACACATAAGTGTCAAAAAAAATTATATGAGTTCACCATGTAGCACATAGTGTCTTGAACTGAACAGCAAATCCTAGATTTATGGATAGCAATGCTAAAAAGTATAGCATAATTGTTCTACCATTAAAAACATTGATCCTTTGTATTGGATGCCCAAGTCTATGAAATGAATAAGCTACAGCATACATGTTAATATGGGAAGTGATTTTGGTTCACCTCTTGAACTTAGATGGTTACTACGACCTTCGCTCTGCTGGCTAAGTTCTTTCTTCCTCCCTTTTCTTTCCTTAATCAATACATAATATAACTTTAAATGTCTCATGACATATAATATTATTTGCATTGCCTTTTAGTTGTAGGGATAGAGATTTCTGAATACTGTAACTAACTTCGCTCAGGCCTCGCTTTTCAGATGTAGAGAAGGGATTTAATATTTAACCCATTACCATAGTATATCATAAAGGCATAGCAATCTACAAAGTCAGCCGAACAGGCATAAGAAAAGGAGAAATCGTATGACTTGCTAAAAGGTCAAGGAAGCTTGATTTCCAAATCTCTGGTCCCTGGCTCACGCTGGGGCATAATTTATTGACACTGGAGTACGAATCAGGGAATTAACAGTATAACATAATTTTGTTAAAGACTTATAATGTCACCACGTAATACTTGCAAACAAACTACATCAAATTCTAATGCATACTTTCCCCAAATTCCACACACCAAGGAGCAACCAAAGAAAGATACAGTTTTAAATAAACAAGCAGAGATATTTTCCCAAAATTCCACCAATAGGCGCACCAAATCAATCAGAAGAGACGGCTAAGTGATCATGTTCTCACCTGAATCATCGCCTTCACCCTCCTCTGATGGACGAGCGTGCCGCAGGAGTCACCCACGATGGCGACGTACAGCGTGTCACCGGAGATGGCTCCGAGCAAGCGAGCAGGCAGCAGGACCCAACAGTCACGGCTGTCTCCGATGAGCATCTCCATTGCCGATCACCATTCTTCGTCTTGTCCTTCAGTTCCAGGCCCCGGTCGCCGATCCCACGGGCACCCAGCCCCACTGCTGCCCATTGGTCGCGTCGCCGCCTTGGGCCACGGCCCTGCACCTCACGTCTGTGCCCTGTGAACCCGCTTGCCCCTGCGTGCGGCATCGATGCAGAGGGAAGCCCAGCCGCCGCTACCTGCTTCGCCGCACGGCCACCCTGCCCCTCCCCAATGCCCTCATCGCGAGCAGGAGCGCGGTAAAACGACGCCGCTGCCGCCTTCTCGCGCCGTGTGAAACCGCCGTCACTCCGTGTCGTGAGGATGGGGGAGGAGGTGAGTCGGAGGCACGCCGCCATCGGCCCGGGCGGGTGCGGAGGGCAGTGGGGCCTGAAGGCGTGTAGGGCGGCGGCCGTGAGGTGCGAGTCTTTGATGGGGGAGGGCGACGATGTGGAGTCGCTGGAGCCGGCGCGACGGACGGCGGCGGCGTACGTCCTCGCAGTGGGCTGCAGCCGAAGGGGATACGTCCTTGCTGGATCCGTTGATGGGCCCTGGCACGACGGACGGCGGCGACGCGACGTGTTGCTGCGGCGATGGGGAGAGCGAGGGAGCGCCAGGGGCGGTTGTACTTTCTGCGGCGACGGATACGCCGGTTTGTTTTGTATCTGGAGTGAGGGAGCGAGGGAGCGCCGGGAAGCGCGTCGCGGCTCGCGGGGAAGTGCTAATTGTGCCGGGTGGACGGATTAGTTTAGTGATGACGATATCATTTAGGCTTTTTTAGGAGTAAGATACATTTACTTATACTGACAACAACTAAAAGTTCACAAGTAAAAGCAGAGGATATCTGCTCAAAAAAAACACCACAATAAGTGGACATAAGCAAATTCTGTCTAGGTGAAATCAGATTTCTCAAAATATCTGAAACATTGCTCGACAGAGGAACTAAATCATGCAGCTAGTTTTTTTTTTTTTTGAATTCGAAGCGTGACCAAATAAAACTGTCGCAAACAATTCCTATTTCTTCACAGTTATTGACACAAGGGCCCACCGTCATACACAGAACATTCGAAATTTCACGAACCGCGAAACTCCCCGCCCAACCTCTGCCGTCTAGAAACACTACAGCCCACCTGCCATCCACCCACGCCACCACGGTTCCCTCCAAAATCCGTCGACCCTGCCACATCCTCACAAAAGAAACACACCCCCAGATCCCCTCCAAGCCACGTCACCGATCCGCGCACCCGCACCTCCTCCATTCTCCGCCACCCATCCCGCATCCAGCGGCGCAAAGCCCCCATCACGCGGATCGTTACTCCCATCTGCCCCCAAAAAGGTCCCGCCTCTATAAAACCGAGCCCCACACGCCTCCACCCCTCTTCACACGAGCGCACCACAACCACCACCCGCTACTAACAAGCAGAGGAGGCGACCGGCGAGCGGCGGCGGAGATGTCGGGCAGGGGCAAGGGCGGCAAGGGGCTCGGCAAGGGCGGCGCGAAGCGCCACCGGAAGGTGCTGCGCGACAACATCCAGGGCATCACGAAGCCGGCGATCCGGAGGCTGGCGAGGAGGGGCGGCGTGAAGCGCATCTCCGGCCTGATCTACGAGGAGACCCGCGGCGTGCTCAAGATCTTCCTCGAGAACGTCATCCGCGACGCCGTCACCTACACGGAGCACGCCCGCCGCAAGACCGTCACCGCCATGGACGTCGTCTACGCGCTCAAGCGCCAGGGCCGCACCCTCTACGGCTTCGGCGGCTAGGTTAGGTCATCAGGGTAGTTGCCCGTCGAGGCGGTCTCGGATCGGTGTTGCTAGATCGGTTCCTTGCTCTGTGTTCGTGTGGAAGTTGCTGTAGTTGTAGTAACTGGTTTGCTTTGTCCAGAGTCATGTCGTGTGGGTCTGTAAGAACCGCTAGCTCGATGGAATTGGAATGGATGGTGAAGCTTATGAAAGTGCAATGGATAGCGAAGTGGGGAATTATCCAGTTTGATTTGAACTTGCTCCAACGAAGCGTTGCCTCTAATTGGGTTTCTCGCGATTGGTTTCCAATTGTCCAGCTTTGATCTGGTTATTAATTCTTCGTGTTCAGTTCTGATACCCTTCCTGAAGTTTAATTACTTCATTGTTTGGATCCCTCAAGTTGTTCACACAAATTTGTGGAATTTGCGTTTCGGGTGTGAAGTTTCAATTCGCTCAAGTGAAACAATGCGTTAATCTATGGTTAGAATTTGTGAAATCGTGGTTGGAATGTACCAAATCCGGTTGGAATGTACCAAATGGATCAGGATCGGGGATGGGAGCGAACGGCAGAAGCCAGAAGCTGGGACCAACAGGTACGTGCCTAAACCTCCTCCCTTTCAGCAATTTCGTCGAGTAGATGAGACGCATGTTCTCTGGTGTCGATGGCACTAACGCACCCCATCCATCCCATTGATCCTATTGTCTGCTCCAGACTGCACGCACTCCGGCGCGGCTTGGTGTCGAGTTCGAGGGTCCCTGATTCCGATTCCTACGGCACAGGTGTGCGGGGCAACGACTAGCAGCATGCCTGAAGCCTTGCATGGGAATTGGCCAATTGGGATTGTTGTCTTCCGATTCTGTGGCTCGGAATCGGATTTCGCTTGCCTGCTCTATCGGTAATGATTTCCCTGTCTTTTACACGTCCTTATCACGGCTTTAGTTTCAGTGATTTATCGATGATGAAAAGCTGCTGGGATTAGTCTTGTTGTGGGTGGTTGTTCCCTCTGTGTGTGTGTGGCTTTCGTCACTCTTCAGGCTCAGGCCAGCTTGTAGCCAGCTTGTATCCATGGAACTTTTGTGGTTATCACGCATTCTCTGGTTTGTCAGTTGTTTCAGAGGTTTTTTGCTGCTTCGAATGCAAGTGGAGTGTTGACGTCGTGTTCGGTTCAAACATTAGATCAAACCTTAGATCATTGAGAGCTTGAATGCAAGTCTGATATAATGTCTTCTTAGCCTGAGTACCTAAACAAACAATTCAATTAGGCCAACAGGCTGATGGAATACTAAAGCGATTGTTACTGAAGCAAGTTTTGCAGAGATGAATGATGAGATTTCAAAAGCATTCCATCATTGAGCAATGGAACTAAAGGTATAAAAAACTTGGGCCATGTTGCATCTTACTGTTAAATGAAACTAACTTCTGAACTTGCAACCCTGCCATAGAAGACACGAGCCATATATGCTCTGGAAAATGCAAAACAATGTGCAGTTTAGAGTATTAAAGCTTTGCTGACCCAGAATCCTGATGCTGTGGTGCTAGTGAAACTATTAAATTCTACCAGTCTAGTGCTACTCTTGTACTACTACTGATTTGCAACTCAGAAATCCCAGACATTAGCAATGTTAATTCAGTATCATGCTCATACCATACTGTTTCTGGTCTGAATCAAGAAACTCAAACTTGAGATTCAAAACCAATTGGTTCTTCAGAAGTGTACCACACTCGGTTCTGAGTTGTGGTGCCACTGTTTACGCATTTTTTTTTACTTTGCAGTAGTTCTGCACTTGTGCAATTTCATTAGAGTAGAGTGTCATGGAATTGCAAAGAAAATGTTTATGTCTAATAAAAACAAACTATCCTTGGGTCTTAGGTACAGATTTTAGGTCATAGGGGATTGACAACTTTGGTGACCTATACTTTAAAATGATATCTGTAACTGCATATGAAAGGAATATGTAAATAAATAATGTGTCAAATTAAATTTCTGTCTTTGTACTGTACTCCCCCCCCCTATAAATCACTGTGTTTAATGACAGATACATGAAGACCAAACCTTTGAAGTACCAAAGTAGGATGTTTTTTCTATTACAGTACCAAAAGAGAAAACTATAACTCTACATGAAGAGTCAGAGCCCCCAAACTTAGTGGTCATCCTGTCCAAACTCCAAAGTGAGAACTGAGAAGTGATGTTACCAAACATATACAAAGTCAATGTGCAACTGAGAAGTTTCTAGTTAGATGAAGTTAAAGAACTGTCTTATCAGTTCCATACTTCCATCACTTTGTTTTGTTGCACCATAGATCCTCAGCTATGAACTGCATCCATGTGTTGTCTTTACCATGCTCATTTGAACCAGATGACTGTCCAGCATCTCCGACACTTGTAAACTGTTCCCGTTTTTCTTTAGCTTGTGATGTGCTGCACTCGCCTTGCTTTTGTTTCTGAAACTCTCCGAGTGCCGCATTTTTCTTGAAGACACGACACAGTGCATAAGAGTCCTGTAAAATAAGAGTACGAATTAACAATAATTGACTTCATTTCTGTTTCATTAACAATTTAGGCGAAGGAAAATTTCAGGTTGAACAATCTGGATGAAGAGTTATTGCCATGCAAAATTGAATGGTAGTAAGTTGCTTCATGGGTGCTTCCTATCCCTCTAGATTGTACTGCACTGTTTCCTTGTGAACTTTTTACTGAGTTCCATGTCCTCTTTGTTCAAATACATTCCATGTTTATCATTTGTTTTATTAAGATATAATATCTGGAGTCAGAAAATCCAGCATCAAATACAGGTGTCCAGCAAGAAATCAACAGTGTGTAGATTCAGAACTTATATATATCTAAAACAAATCACTCATCTCTAAATAGTTTTACTGTGTACTTTGATTGAATGATTTAAGCTCAACTCTTCTTTAGTTCATAGAAATGTCTAGTAAGAAGTCAGAGTTAATATCGTGTGGCTAAAATTTTCTCTTAGAACACGAGCAACCACTCATTTCTCCAAATAATTACTACTCCCTCTGTCCCATGGAGTTTGATGGCTTTTGGATTTCATGTTTAACCATCCGTCTTATTTAAAATATCTATGTAAATAATAAAATAAATTAGTCAATATTTAAGTATCTTTATTGATAAAAGAAGTCATAACAAAATAAATTATATTTATAAATTTATTTTAAATAAGACGAATAATTGAACAAGATGACACGGAAATTAAGGTGACAAACTCAATAGGACGGAGGGAGTATGGCACTGCATAACTGAAATGAATGATTTTGTTCAACTCTTATTTGTTCATAGAAATTTCAATTAATGTCTTTTCATAGAACTGTGGCCAGATCTAGTTCAAATGAGGTCAGTCAGACATTTTATCGGTTCTGGCTTTAAGTATTCTACTATTAAGTAAAGTAGTTGTGGGACATGGAGAATAAAGTGTAAAGCCACCGACACAGCATTGGGTCACACCACACATGTCCAAGCTTTAAGGTAGCATCCACATGCATCTGACCCAGACTATGTATACTGTCTGAAGTCTGCATAATGAGGTGATGGCGGCACCTACTAAACCGACAACCCTGTGTTATCATTTCACATCCCCGACCAGGAATTGGATGTTAAATTTGTCTTATCAAGAGCACCAGAAAAAGTATACCATGTATGACCCCATTAGATAACTGGAAAGAAACTTCTTCTGTACTTTGCAAAGTAACAATGGTCCATGGAAGCAAGGAATACTTTATGGCCACAGAAGGATACGGGGAAAAGGAATAAGAGCCCTAACTTTACATGCACTCCATGCATAAACAACGTAGCTTCCTATCCTAGACCAAACAATGCCCTAATTTGTTTTTCTGTATGTTTGAACGTGAATGTTTCTTTAGCATGATATTATCCTTGAAATTCTTGTGTATTTAAGGACATGGTTACTAGAACATCGATTAATACAGAGAACAAACATCTTTTTTATTTGGGGAAGCCGGTTAAATTTTTGATACAATTGAATGCAGACTGAGATCATTAAATGCAACAGAGGCAACACACAAGGTTTAATTCATACTGATGCATAGGAACATAAATGAGTCACCTGAATCCCCATGGTGTTCTCGCATTCGCTTTCCTCGATGCGGTACTCATGCATCACCCAGTTGGTCCTCAGCCCTTGAGGAGCTCGACCCTTGTAGTAGACCAATGTCTTCTTCATGCCGATTGATCTGTTCTGGTAGTTGATTCGCCGATCTTTGCCTGTTGATTTCCAGTATCCTGCTTGGGTTGCCCGGTTTGTGCGGCATCCATTTGGATACTTCCTATCCCTTGGCCCAAAGAAATACCACTCGGAGTCTCTACTAGGCAGAAATGATTTCTCTTCAAAAACAAAGATATCTCAAATTTCAGTTAGGAGTGATGAAATCTCAGGACGAAAACTGAATGAACTTGGATTTCAGGTTACCTGCTAGCTCCCAAGGCTCACATTTGTAGAGGTCTACTTCAGGGATTATGTCAAGCTCGATGCTGAGCCCATGGACCTTCCTCTTGAGGTAATAGTTCACAAGCTCCTCATCAGTTGGATGGAACCTAAAGCCTGGTGGGAGATCAGCCGGTGCCATGGCCTCCCAGCTCGCTGCCTCCTTTCTTGCTGATCTTTCTCTTTGTCTTTACCCTTTGTCTTTCCCTTCTGTTGCCGGCCACTGTGCTCTTTAGCTCCTCCGTGAAATGATTCAAAGCCTGCCCTACAAGTAGCCGTGTTTCCCTTTACAGGATTCTCACACAAGCTCTGGACGTCTTACAGCACCGCTGGATCTTCTTTTCTTATCTTTTAACGAAACAAACTTTTATTTTTGTTTTCTGGATAACACACCTTTATGATATTCATGCTAGTAGATTGTGTAGGGCTGTATTGGGATGTGAAAGTTGTCACGGCATTGCCATCTTGCTCCTGTGGGGGTATGTTCTTTTGTTCACTGAACTTGTTTTTGTGTTTCAGAAGCTTGGTCTCTTTGAAGTGTCATAGAAGAGACAGGACTAAAGGTGAGGTGTTCTAGTAACATGTCTATGTATCGGGATCAGCATTGAAAAACAGAAAGTTTATGGAAGGTAAAAAGAAAACTAAAGGTCCATGCAGCCATGAGGCCTTCCAGTGTCAATGAGCTTGCATTGCTATCTATTTAGCCATCTAGATCAGACAAAACTTTTGGCTTTGGATTCTGATAAAGGAGTACTCGAGTACTGAGGATCACCATTCACTTTTTAGTCTAGCATATATGTCTCCGGATGCATAAACTTGATTGTCTTCCCCCGTAATAGATATGATCTAGTTCCTTTCTTTCTTTAAATGAAAGATTTTAGAAACAATGATCACAGTCTCAACCAATATAACAGAGTTTTTATTTGATTTCAACCTTGGTTTGGGAACAATCGTTCTGTCCATCCTGTGGTAATTCACTGTTTTCTTCTTAACTTCCCCAACACTACAATGACAACATGCATTTAAAGAGGCCTGCAACTACAGTCTTACCCAATTCTACAGAAAAGACATGCACCCCTTTCAGCTGCATGTGGTCTAAAGCAAATTTTGCATCTAAATGTAGATTTGCAAATTGCTTTTGCAGTTGATGTTGAAATGGTGGAACAGTTCGAAGGTGGTTCCAAGGTATTATGCTGACATCAAGGGGGCACTCTGAACATTGTAGAGGCATCATGCTTGCAACAAAGTTTCACGACGAAGATGCTTGTAAGGTATATTTCTAAACTTTAGTTTTGCCCGATGCTTATAGAAACATGATATATAGAATACAACACTATTATTTTGCTAAAAATCTACAGCAAAGTATTCTTCAGCATATTGGTTATCTTAAATCTGTTACCATGGCCCTTCTCAAGGGTAATTTGCTGTGTCATGTTGAAAAATGAATTCCAAGAATTTCAAGGTAGGAGGTCCAATAAAGCATCTCTATCTAGCTCAAACTGGTCATAGTTATTGACCTGGAAGGTATTCTGATTGACATTCCAGAAAGGGCTGCTGCAACAGCATGTGCTTAATCTCTGATGTACTTATGGAATAGTATTTCTTCAACCCTTTGTGAACGCAAGCGTTTTAGCTTAGTAAAGCATCGCTACTGACAGCATGTGATTGAACGCCTGCTGTTAGGCTTTTTCATATTAGCGGATCTCTAGGGACATTTATATATGATATAACTGTAAGAACAATTCTGCTGTTTGAACAAGCAATATACAGCCTTCTGGTTATATTTGCTTAAAGGGAAAACTGGTTTCTTGCATGTGTAAGTACATATTTGATGCACTGCGAAATATGAGCCAATATTTTTGACAAATAATCTCCAAACTCTTCAGTAACATAATATTTATATATACCAATATATGCAAATATCCTAACATGTACATCAGTGAACTGTAGATTAAATTTTGTTTGCGTTTTCCATTTTATTAGCAGACTACAGATGCAATTACGTATGATGGGCAGAATGGCTAGATTTTGGACATTGATATAACTTAAAGAGGACAGGTATAATCGCCATAATAATTGTCTTCAATTTCCATTCATACTGCGCATTATATATCATCTGATCTGACATATAGACACAAGACAAAAACTATGCAATGGCATAGCTACATCCAGTATACTTCACAGAAGAGAAAAGACACCACTCAAAAAGTACAATACGTTTCAATGAAAAACCAAAAGAAAAGAAAAAACATGGGAGCTGATTGTTCCTATATATACTATATAGTATATTAAATATATATAACCCTCCTTATGAACTCAACTCAAGGAAGGATTCTGACAACAGTCTTGAGGCGGCAACGATCCTTCAACTCCCAGCAATAGGATGGAAGCTGAAAACCCAAGGGATGCCTGCTTATTGTGCTATGATCTCTTACACCTTGTAGACATGATCACGGTGGTTATTAATGTAGCTAGCCAGCAGCAGCAGCAGCAGCAGGATCTCGATCAGAAAAAAGGAAAGGAAAAATAGTTATTTAGGAGAATTTTTCTCAGCTGCATCTCTGAACAGATCAAAGGTTTCTCAGCTGGCTAGTGCCACATAGGAGGTGCTCTCCTCGGCACCGTCCGCCGTGCTGGAGCACCATGCGTCGTCGGAAATGAACTGCATCCAGGACTCATCCTTGTCCGCGTCATCGTCAGCTCCACCAGACGTGGACCCGACGGGCACGTCCGGCGACGGGGTCTGGTACTCCTGGCTGCCGCTGGTGAGCAGCTGCTGGCAGGCGCCCTCCAGCAGCGCCATGCTGCACTGCGCTTGCAGGCCGTCCACCTCGGTGCAGATGGCGTTCTTCTTGAAGACCCGGCATAATGCGTAGGTGTCCTGAACATGACAATGCAAGCACAGAGCGAGGAATTCAAAGAAAAGAGTCATTATTAACGAATAATATCTGTCTTTTTTAATCTGCTCGTTATTAACTCGTGTACTACTATACGTACGACACTGATGCATGATTACGTTTGTACGACATGCTACAATATTTTGCTATATATCTCGTTGAACAAATTAAACACAAACCATGCATGCCCTTTACTCTAACTAATGTTTTTGTGTTGTATTCTAGTCTTGTTATATATATAAGAAAAGAGATCGAGGACGTGATTTGCGCGCAAGAGAAAGAGACGGGAAGGGAAGGGCGTGTGAGGCTGATGATGGATTCAGCATGGAATAAAGCGGAAAGCGGCCGGGCGACACCGACTCGCTAGGCCATGAGAGCGGGAAGAGGGTGAGACGGTTTGCTTTGTTTTGCTTTGGAGCCCTTTAAACCTCATGGACGTGATCAATACACAGCGGCCCATTAATGGAGATCATGTCTGCTGATCTGATGATGTTAGTAAAAAGAGGAGATTAACTAGAGAGGATTTATACATATACGTACTACGGCTAAGCTACACGACTGTAGAGATCGACATGATGGAAGGAGAGCATTCAGAAAGTTTATGTGTCAATAAGAGGACAGAAGGAATTAAAGGGGCCCAATATGACCAGAGCCCTAGTAGGTACCTAGCTATCTAACAGGAGCATTCATGATGTGTATCCATATACACTTACAGAGCACGTGATATATCACGATCATGATGAAACTACGATCTAGCTAGTTCAATTGTAAGCTGTGCCTAGCTTATTCATCAGCTACCGGCCAGTTCATTGTAAGGGCTAATTACCTAGCTTATTCAGCATAGCGGTTCGCTACTACTGGCACTGGCAGCAGGTACATCCATCATGCAAAATCACAAAGCCAATGCAACAAGCAACTATAGTAGTAGCAGTATAGGCAAAGTAGTTAGCTAACCAACCTGGATGGGCAGCGTGTCCTCGGCGTCCTTGTCGTCGAGTCGGTACTCGTGCATGACCCAGTCGGTGCGCACCCCCTGCGGCGCGCGGCCGCGGTAGTAGACGAGCGTCTTCTTCATGCCGATGGGGCGGCCGCCGTGGTGCAGCACGCGGCGGTCCTTGCCCGTCGACTTCCAGTACCCCGCCCGCGTCGCGCGGTTGGTGCGGAACCCGTTGGGGTACTTGCGGTCCCGCGGCCCGAAGAAGTACCACTCCGGGTCACGGCTAGGCAGGAACGACTTGTCTGCATTCATACATGTATCCGATTCAGACTCCAGCACAAATCAGGAATTCACGATCGACATGTCGTCGTCATATCTATCTCGATGAAGCAAGATGCATGGAAGAAGACGTAGTAGTACATACCTGCGAGCTCCCATGGCTCGCACTTGTAGAGGTCGACCTCGGGGATGATGTCCAGGTCGATCTTGAGCCCGTGGATCTTGCGCTTCAGGTAGTAGTTCACCAGCTCCTCGTCCGTCGGGTGGAACCGGAAGCCCGGCGGGAGCCCCACCGGCGCCATGGTTGGTGACGATGTGTGTATCTACCTCTTCGGCGCGGCGGTGATGAGATGAGCAAGCTACTCCTGAAGTAGCTAGACGGCGTACTGATGATGCGGCCGGGCGCCGGCCGACGATCGTCGAGCTGGCGGCGTGGCGCGCGGAGGAGTGCACCGAGTCAGCTAGCTAGCGAGCTCGCCCGGGTGTGAGCTGCTAGCTAGCGAGCGTGGCCAAAGACACCTTGCTTGCTCCGTTCCTCTTTCGGCACTGCTACACGGATCGATGCCTTTACCTGCAGCGACCCCTGGCCGGCCTTATAAGTAGTTTTTCTCCCAAACGATCGATCGATCGCCGGCGTCGGCAGGTGGTGGCCCTAGCTGGGCCTGGGGTCGACACGGACACACTGCACAGAGACACAGCCATGCCTCTCTCACGATTCTGGGCGATCGGATGGCCACCTTTAGTTATCGCTTTCCCAGATTCCCTAGCTAGCCCTCAGCCCCTCACAAGCTTGACCCTTTTTTCCATGGGCTCCAGGATCATGCATGCCGTCCCGCCATGGCCCCTTCTAGTCCAGACGACTCTCACACGATCGACTACAACGACTCTCACACGAACACGATCCACTACACCTCTCCTCTCTTTCACCTTTAGTTGCGCGCATGGCCACTTGGTCGCGCCCTCTGCCCCTCTGGCCTCTCTAATCTCTGCAGTACATCACTGCACAGGTTTTACTATAGGGTCTCTAGTCTAGACATACAAAAGCGATAGCTAGATTTTTTAAAAAAAAATTGAAGGAGACATACAAAATCTACAATTTTCAATGTCTTCCTAGTCCCTACTCCGGCCCTTTAGTGTGACCCCTTCGCTAGTATGATTCCGCCTATCTGAGGTCTTGAGTCCTTTCCTTGATTGATGAGAGATTGATACGTATGAATCGTTCTGTTGTAGATCGTGGATGACGTGCATTCCTATATAAGTGATTTTTTTTTTTTTTTGCAACGGAAGCCTTTCTGGATAGAGGCAACGCTATTTCCAGCCGTCTCTACAGATCGAGGTGTTGTAGAGGTATTCCAGCCGCCTCTATAGAGATTTAGGCCTTTGTAGCAATGCTTGTTGGATCAAAAGTTTAAACTCAATGCAGTTTCAAACACCCCGACTCCATTATTTTCTAGAGCACACCAATCCTCTCAATTCATGAACTGTTTTTTTTTTTGGCAAACTTGCTACAATGTCGATGTTTTTTTAGTAGATGTAGTAGATATAAAACCTAGAGTGAAGCAATCACAAACGGGCATATATTTGACACATGGTGCAAATGCCACTCAAATTAGCCATCCAAAGCCTCATGTTATATATTCTAACTAAGGAAGAGTATGGTTACAATTGTACATTGGAATCTCAAATGATATATATATATAATATATATATATGAATAGTTAATGATTTCTCATGGATTTGTTTTTAGAAAAAAAACAACATACACATGCACACACATATATAGAGTAATTCTCAAGGTCATATGATTCAATATTTAGAATAAAATAAAAAGTAGAAACAACATTTTTTATGATTAAGTAACTAAGTTTGATCGGTTATGTTTGTTTAAACAATATATTCTTACTATAAAATACCATTCTCGAACACATTCTGTTATGCTAGCTAGATGATTGCATTCTGGTGTTTCAAAGTTCAACCTTGCTAATAAAAAAAGAAGTTCTCAACCTTGCTGGTGTTACCAACTTTGCCTTGACTAATGTAGATCGATCTGCGTGTGTATCTATGTGTACTGCGTGACAAAAAGCAAAAAAGAAGGCAATGAAAGAAGGAAGCTAAGATAAAGAATGGAAGGAAAAAATATCTTTAGAAGTCTTGAGGAAGAAGGGGATACAGAGGAGCTTTGCTGTCTCAGCCATCCTTTGGTGTGCGCCATCATCAGCTTTAATTTACTTTCAGGGATCCATACATGATCGTCCCAAAAAAGGAAGTATGGTAAGCAAAGCACTGCACATTGTGTAAATTAGATACATGTATATATAGGTACACAAACTGATGGCCGGTCACATGCATCTATTCTCGTCCCTACAAAAACTCGCAGGGTCAATTTAGTCCTCACCCTTGTTCTCACACAGGCAATAATCCCCTCAGGTATCTCCATCTTTGCATCGACAAATTGATTTAATTAATATAAAAGTAAGTAATAATTTTTAGTCAATCCTCACTCACTATCATGCCAAAGCATTTCAGTGATATAAAATACCAACATCAATACTATACAAGCAGTATGCTCTTGAGAACAAAATTGAGGTCATTCGACTATTTCATCAACAACATCAAATTGAGGACTCAAGGCATAAACAGATAATAACTTAATAAGGGATGTACGTTCCTATTGTTAAACTGACTGTACTCCTACTGTTAAACAGATAATGACTTAATAACGGATATATGTTGGCCACAAGGCATAAACAGGCCATGTAATTCTCTAGCGTTTCATAACAACCTATCGATCAAACTTGATAAAGCGCTCCATGCTTCCCATGGATTAACCTCGTATCGAGGGACTCTTATCAACGATTATGGAAAAAGTGGGTAGCTTTCGGACATGCTTCAATGCTGCCTCTGCAATACGCCGTGTTTTGAAATCTCCATGTTGGAAAGCATGAATAAGTGCAGATCCCAGACTGTGATCGGTCGAAGCAGCTTGGGCGATATCCTCTGCCCGCAGAATCCTCTCCACAGCACACGTCACCCTGTGCTGAAGACTGCCTGTCGGATTTTCCTTCAAGATGTCAAATATAGGTGTAACTCCATTAGACCTATGGAGCACCGAAACGCCTTCTGCAGTCTCCACTCCATCTTCAAGCAGGGTGCAAAGAGCACCCAGAGCAGCTTCGACAACCTTCTTGTTAGAATGATTCAAACAATGAATCAGTCGTTCCACAGCTTTCCCTTCCAGGATACAGAAGTTGTCCCTAATCGAACAGACTCCAGAATGAACAGGACAAAATTGAAAATTTGGTGGTTTCCTTCCAAATAGTGCAAGTTTAGACCTCTGTTCACTATCATCAAATTTCGGCGTACTAGTCAAGTACTTAGATTCTAACGAGAGATTCATTAATGCCCTTGCAGAGACCACTTGTACCTCGTCAAGCCCATTCAGCCGAAGCAAGCTGGTGAACATGGCAGCAAAGTTGTACTCACGAGCCAGGGAAACACAGCGGAGTTCGTCCCGCAAGATATATGTTATCCTTGCCAAAACTTTTGCAAGGCCCTCAAGCACTGCATTATCATAGACGTCACTTCCAGCATCCCTCCGGTAGATGCTGGAAACCTTACTGACGACTATCTTGAAAGCCCCTTGCTCCATTAGCTCTCTGGTAAGGTGCTTGTCCCTTTTTGGAAGGTTTGCTAGAATCTGAAGTGCAGCATCTTGCTCATCTGTGTTTCCATCATTTAGAAATGCAACTTCAACTAAGCAGCCAAGTAGTGCTGGACTTGCACAGAAGACTTGAGCAATCTCATGGTCCAGGTGGAACGAAATTTTGTATATCAGCTTTATGGATGCAGTGCGGCTTTCCTGGTGATCACTCTCAACGAATTGCACCAAGTTGGTGATAGCACCAGAAGATTTTATAGCCGAGACAATTGATAGTACTGTCCCTGTGGAACTGCTCAGGGTATCGAAAAATTCAAGAAGCTTGCACTGTATTGGAGGTGAGGTATTACTGATCAAAAGAAGTAGGCTGTGAACAATGTCTTCAGACACCAGAATACGGTCTCCGTCAAGGGGTACTGTCCCAAAGTCAACACCAGATGCAACCAGATTAGCTAGAACTGCAGCTGCAGCCTCTTGCAACCTCGGTGGAAGGAGACTGGTGCGATTGATAGAGAGAACTCGGAAAAGAGGGAGAAGGATATTTTCCTCTATAAGAACCTTGGCACTCTCTGCATTGGCAGATATATGCTCTAACACCTTGAAAGCAACTTCTTTTGCTTCCAAGTTCCCCTTTTCAACAATACCACCAAATAAGGAACCAACCCTTCGGGCAACCAAGATCTTCAAGTCATTAGACTAAACAATCTTTTCTAGAGATGATGCCATAAGCAGCTGCTTTTCTGGAGAACCTGATCAATTTGCAGAAAATATATCATAGCGTCAGAAACCAGTAAAGAACTTCCATAGTTAACATTGTAAACTAACAAGTTCACCAGTGCTAAAAGATGTGGGAAGCTTATAAGTTACTATTATTCCTACCATCATATTCATATATAGAAAACTTATTAAGATAGTATCGCATTGATCAAGTAGCACTGATAGGGAAGGAGATGGCACCTTCAATAAGCAGGCTAAGTAGAGGTTCCAGCCTGCCATTTTCAGCCATCTGCACGGCATTATTCTCACAACTGTCCAAATTCTCAAGTGTCTTCTCAGCCTTCTGAGCTATGGTTGGGTTGTCAACTTTGCTTGCAGACACCTTGCCCAGTATAAGTACTGCTCCATTCAATTCACTTATTTTCCCACATACTAGCTCAGACTTGGAAAGGTCGCACAATGCAGAGACTGCCAATTCCCTCTCCTGACAATCCTCACAGTCGATGAACTTGATGATCGTGCGAATGGTGTCCCCTTCGGACACAGCTTCCTCCTGCAAAGGACGAAGAGACATGCTGTCAATACTACTATGGTTATCGTCCACCACGAAATTATAAACACTCTCAATTTCGTCGTGTCTCTGTCCTTTCACCTACCCTGTCTTGATCAGTTTCCTTGGCAAATTCCTGAATAGCTTCCAGCGCTCTGAGACGCACCATGGCGCTACCGCTCCTCAGCATGGCACCAACCATGGGTATCATCCCCTCGTCACGCACCGTACACCTCCCCACCCTCCCTCCGCTCTACCACGCCCGCGCAACACAGCCCAACGCCCGCACCGCCTCTCTCTCCGCGGCGTCCTTGGTGAGCCACCGGCAGGCCCCGCGGAGCTCGTCCCTCTGCTGCATGTCCGCCCACTCCTCGATGGCGGCCCGCAGCGCCAGGACGGGCCGCAGGTCCGCCCTGCGCACCTCCCGCGTCGTGACCGTGCAGCACGGCGCCTTGCCGAGGCCGCGGCACTCGGCGAACCACCGCGCGATGGCGTCCCGCTCGAAGGCGTGCCCCGTCTCGATCACCACCGGGTCCCGCATCACCTGCATGGTGATCGGGCACACGAACGCCGACAGCGCCCCGTCCGACTCCTCCTCGTGGTCGTGCCCGTCGAGACCGTCTGCAAGGTCGAAGATCAAAGAACCAGAGTCGCACGTGAGCAATTCGTCGAGCACCGTGAGGGCGTGAAGACGTCATTGCGACCTCTGAAGCCATCGGCGAGAGGATGGTTCACGTTACCTTCTTGTTGGCGCCGCGATCCTTGGCGGTGCCGGTCCATGGCTCGTGGGGCTCGGAGAGGAGGAAGAGGAGCTAGCAGCAGCAGGCGTCAGTGAAGTTGACTGAGCGGGCGCCATTGGGTTGGTTTGGCGAAGTTTAAAAAGGAGTTGAAATGGGAATTGATGCTGGTTGGCGGATGGCGCAGCGCACACGGAAAGGCCGGCGTCTCACGGAGTCACGGTGGCGATGATGGCGCGCGGGGAGGATCGGTTGGCAACGTCGGCTTGCGTGGATAGCTGCGAGCTGAGGCTGACGGTGGTGGCCCGCGGCCGCGTTGAAGCGGGTGGCCGGAAACGAAGGCCTGCGACTGGGCATGGGTGTGGTGAAATCGGTGATGGGAACTGCTCCGCTGCCACGCGAGTTGTAACATTTTGTAATCCAGGTTTCTTGCGCGTACCAGGCCAACATTCGTCCATATCTTCGCTTGTTTGACTGGTCGTGCGCGAAATTACGGAGGATCACCGCTTGCCATATGTGTGTTGACTAGGTGGCGAGGTGGAAGAAAGGCAAGCGACAGCCTCAACGGCAGAGACAGGACTTCGTTAGGTGGAAATGGGCTTTGTCCCCCAATCTGCATCGTTGCGCGTGGTCGTGCAACACGGCCCGGCCTACTCGCCGGCTTCCCTGCAACCGCTCAGCCTGGCCCATCTTCTCCTTGCTCTGATCTCTCACGTCTCTACGGCCTACAGGGGCACGTCAACAGCTGAGAGTAGCACGGCCACGGTACGATGCAGTGCACAGCACGAAACAACCCTTGCGCGCTCGAAATGGGAGCCCGAGAAACGGAGTTTTTCAGCAAACAACATGAAGTGCAGTGCACATTTCAACTCCCAAACCCACAAACGGTGTACAACGTCAATATACGTATGGGTATGGCCACTTTATTTGCACCGCTAGATCCTAACCGTGGAGTACACAAACCACAAACCCTATGCGGCTGCGTCAGCGTGTGAGCTGTTTCTTGACATAACCAACGTACAAGTGGCGCCTTTACATTTATCTACACCGATAGCTACGATTTTCTCATCGAAATTACCGGTGCTGTCTGCCTGTTCCATGTACAGGTTTTTAAAGCTACCACCACACCAGGTCACGGTCACGGAGCGCGTGAACTGTCACGCGCACACGTGCCGGCCTCTGCACCATTGACCGGGCGGCACCAAACGCCGTGTCGTTAACTGCTCCCAGCGCCGTCGGCCCATCACCATCCGATTCAAACAGCCAGCCCAGAACCACAGCCCATAAACCAACCCAAACAGATACCACGCGGAAGACGAGCCGCCATCAACTGACGCGTTGCCCCCACATATATCCGGCCCCATCCTTCAGTGAGGTAGCGATTCGAACGCGATCCACAGCCACGCACGGGAAAGGCGAAGAAAGCAATTAGCCACCGCGATTTAAAATTAAAATTAAAGTTCCCTAATCACAATTAAGCAGGGTCCTTTCCTTTCCCGGTGGTGGCGGAACGGTCACTTCTCCCGTTCTCCGGCCACGAGCGCGTGCAAATTGCTAGAGGCGGGCCCCCCCCCCCCCCCCCGTTTATAAAGGCGGAGGCCCAGCCTGTCTTCTGCCTTCTGCCTTCTGCCCGCACGAATTCGAATCCGCCGGAGGTGGTGGAGGAGACAGCAGCAGCCCGGTGGTGGGTGATTGGGTGTCTCGGTCGATGGCGGCGTCGCTGTTCGGCAACGGCGGCTACAGCTACTCCTCGGGGTCGGAGGGGGAGGACGAGGACGAGGGCACGGAGGGGTACCGGAAGGGCGGCTATCACGCCGCCCGCCCCGGGGATCGCTTCGCTGGCGGGAGGTTCGTCGCGCAGCGGAAGATCGGCTGGGGCAACTTCTCCACCGTCTGGCTGGCCTACGACACCCTCCACAGCGTGCGCCCCCTGATTCCTTTTCTTTATCTTTACATCACTCTCGTTCTTGGTTGATACACAATGATTTCCTTTTTACCATTTGCGCGTTCTTTATGCAACCTTCTGCACTTGCTCGGTTGGTCCGGTGCCTTTGGGATCATGGAGAGTTCGGTGGGCATCGTTGTTTGGAAGGTTCCTGTTATGTGAATCCAGCTTTATCTGTTCAGCCCTGTTTTATTGCTTTTATATCGTGTTTAATTTATGCTCGCGACAACACTTTGCGAGCATGTATGAACACGTATTCAAGGGAACAATGGTGCTTTTGATCCAAAGATTGTAGTTTTCCATCACATCGATTACTGATGCCCATGTTCAATTCTGATTTGTGACGAACTTCGTCATCTCTCGTCTATGTGACTGTAGTTCTCCATCACATTGGTTACAGATGCCCATGTTCAATTACAATATGTGACATGTCCAAAGACTGTAGTAATTGATACGACGCGATTGCAAATTTTGCAGAGATTTGTCGCCCTGAAGATCCAGAAGAGCGCGAGGGATTACGCGCACGCGGCTCTCCACGAGATCGAGCTGCTGTCAGCTGTAGCCAAAGGAGACCCGACGAATTCCAAGTGCGTGCTGCGGTTGTTGGACCATTTCAAGCACGCTGGCCCCAACGGGAGGCACGTTTGCCTGGTCACCGAATTCCTCGGTGACAGCCTGCTCCGGCTGATACGGTACAATCGGAATAAGGGCATTGGGCTGAGCAGAGTGAAGGAAATCTGCCGATCAATCTTGGTCGGCCTTGACTACCTGCACAGCGAGCTCGGCATCATCCACACGGATTTGAAACCAGAGAATGTTCTTCTCGAGTCGACAATTAACCCGGCCAAGGACCCAGTGCGCTCTGGGTTCACACCGATCCTTGATCGGCCTGTGGGGAACCAGTATCGTGGTACAGTGATCAGTTTCAGTGAGAAGATGCTCAGGATGAGAGCAAGACGTGCAGTGGCTAAGATTTCGCAGAGACGGGTTTCCCTTGGTGGGGTTGGGGCAGAACTAGAGAAAGAGAGGTGCCTGGATGGGATCAGCTTGAAGTGTAAGATTGTCGATTTCGGTAATGCCTGCTGGGCCGATCAGCAGCTCGTTGGTGAAATACAAACTAGGCAGTACAGAGCTCCCGAGGTTATCATTGGTTCTGGGTACTCGTATTCTGCTGACATGTGGTCGTTTGCTTGCATAGCCTTTGAGCTTGCCACGGGTGACTTGTTGTTTGCTCCCAAGAATTGTCAGGGATGCAGTGAAGATGAGGTACAGTAAAAACAACTTCCTGTTTGTTTGTAGCATAATTTTTCTGATGAACTGCTTAGGATCAACAGCTGCCGTACATGTTCAAAATATTACTGTGGTATTCTTGATATTGCCAAATTTCATGGCACAAGATACATTAGTTTTCTTCATCCTTATATTTAGAGACAGCACAATATTTGGTGTGTTTATCCACTAAACTTTCAAACGCTTGCAATTATTCAGGCATTTAAAAATTACACTGACACAAATATTTATCAGATAGTGGGCCATTTCAGAATTTAAAACAACATATTCAATCCTGTTAAAGATGTACCCAACCTGACAGCTGCCAACCTAGCTAATGAAATCTTTATGGAAATGAAATAAGAACTGCCCACTCTGGCAGTATTTAAATGAACATACCAACTTTGATGTGCAACTGGCACAATGAGATGCTGCTATGCAAAGAGATTTTTATTGTGATAATATGCTTCTGGGTTCCTTTATATTATGATTTTGCAAAATAACCGACACTATAGCATGTAGATTCAAATTGAAGAGCTGTGTTAGAATAATTTTGTATAGCAGCTGTAAGCAGAAACTGCTAGCTGCATTTTGTCAATTCTACTGAAGGTTACAGAAAAGGGGCTGAACTTGCCAGCTGTTCTCTTTGTACTGACCTTCTCTTTCTGGAAAAATAAGATCATGCTATATGATTCTGGTTGCCAGTTGTAATGCCTTGCAAAAATTGAAGTGGACTGACAAATAATTTGTCACATGTACAACTTTTCTGATTTGTTACCTGCTTGATTGTTCTATTCATGGAACTTGATGTCATGCTTATGTAAGAATCTATGTCAATTGTGCTTCTAAATCAATCAACTCAGGATGTTGACTCCTGTTTATCAAGCCTACTGTTATCTTTTTGTTATCTTCAATTAATTAAATGGTCGGTCTGTTTGTTACTTATTACAGGACCACTTGGCTCAGATGATGGAAACTCTTGGGAAGATGCCTCGGAAGGTTACAACAGTCTCTCTCGTTCTCCCTTTAGCCAGCTATCTGAATCCCCTCTGATTTTGTTTTGCTGTCTTTCAGATTGCTACCTCAGGAACTCGTTCCAAGGATTACTTTGATCGGCATGGAGATTTAAAGAGGATCAGGAGACTGAAGTTCTGGCCCTTGGATCGTGTACTTGTAGAAAGGTATAATTTCACCGAACCTGACGCCAAAGGGTTCACTGACTTTCTTCGGCCGATGTTAGATTTCACTCCGGAGAACAGACCATCTGCTGCGCAGTGCTTGAAACACCCTTGGCTTAATTGATCCAACAAAAGTCTAACAGGTAGATGTTTACATACATACTAAGCGCATGCGCTGTCGAAGGCTCTTTTGTGACTGGGATTGCAGATATATCCACGAACTTTGATGTAACCAAGGCTGAGAATCAGGAGCCACTTTTTAGGTGCACAGCCTGATGAGGACGCGACATTTTCAGCTTCTTCTTTCTTCACTGTATTATTAGCAAGCGTTCCGGCTGTGTGTTTGGGGTGCAGACTGCAGAGCTAGCTGATGCGATGTTAACCTTCATGTGTGTTAGTAGGGCCAAAATACTGATGTAATATTATTTTGCTTTGGTAATGTGATCTGGCCAGCAACCTTTTCCTTTAGCCGAGAAGATGAACTGCATCAGTGTTGTGTTTCAACTTGGATTGTGTGCTGTAAAGCTACTTGTCAACTTAGAACCAACGTGCGGAGTACGCTGTAACATGCCGCAATCATGCTGTGTTAATGTTTGAATTTTTTTTAAAAAAATGTCGTCTGGGCTTGAGTTAATATCTCACCCCAGATTCTAAATTAACTTTGGTTCACTTGATGTAAATAGGTCATGCATGAGTATTTGGAGTTGATTCTTAATGAAATTTTTGTTTAATTAAATTCAACATAGTTTAAACTTAATATTCATTTGAGTAAAAACTAAATCCTCCTAACGCCATATCTATCTATATATCTCTTATAAAGATAAATCCAGTAGCTAATTCTCTACCATCTCCTTCTACTAATCTAGCTGTGGTAATGCACCATCTCCTATCAACATGCAACTATCCACCTCATCAGTCCACTATCAGATGTATTATGGCTATATCTCCTACAAAGATAAACCTCACTAGATAATTCTCTAGTATCGCCTTGCACCACGTCATCCACTAATGCAGTTATCGTACCGCACCATCTCCTCTCACATGCAAGCTCAGTCCACTATTGGATGTATTTATGGTCAACTAGTATTTGCAATTATAATCTATGTCAGCAAGACACGTCATCCGCTAGCGCATCCACTAACTAGCATTATACTATGTCATCCACTAATATAATTTATAATTGCCGGGGGGCTTTGCCCCACGGTTCTTGCTAAAAAAACATTAACTTATAATTGTTTATCCTTCGTATAAATAATTTTTATTCTAAATTATTAGCAATTTTTGCGAAAACACCGCCCTGAGTACGCTTTCTTGATTCTTGAGACCTTAAGTTTACTAACCTTAAATTCTAGCGGCAACATGCAGGGAATCCACCTAGTTAGCATTAAGCCTAACCCACATACAATTAGCTGTAATCGAGCTAGAAGCCACACTCGATCTACACCACATAAAAATGCATCTATTTGCCCTCCTTGTTGCACAATGGGTCATTTTTCCCCGTTGGTTGTATTATGTGACATCCTTCTTTCTCAACCTTGATCCATTGAGTTAGTCCCACGCTTTGCCTTTATCTTCATTTATTTGCTCTCACATCTCAGCACACACACTAAGGTTATCGTCTCTTATTTGCTTCCCTTGTTGTTCCCCTTGCAAAGAAGGTATAGAACCTTCCTTTTCTTTTCACCTCCTTCACCGCCTCAAGTGTCATGGAAACAAGGTTGAGGTAAAAAAGACAAACATGACCACACCCTCATTGTTCATAATCACCTTTTTCTATCTTCGCTAAACATGCCTTAAATCTTCGTAGGAATTTCAACCGGAAAATGACATCTTATCGCGACTCTTGGAGATGGGAATGATTTTTTATCCTCATGTTCATTACATGTTTTTTTTTTCATATAAGCGGTTATATCACTGGAGTTTGTCATGTAGTATCGTCGTGTAGTGTGTAGTTTTTCTGAGTATTTGTGCTAAAGTATCAATGATGGACTATATGTTTTGCACTGTAGTTTAATGTTCATCCAATTGTTCTAAACGTTATTACTTGCATGTTAAATTTGATTAGGGACGGGGATCACGGCCGTGCTCATTTATCGCGGCAAAATTGGGATGGGCTGTGCGCCGGCGGTGTCGGACCTGATAGCAGCTGTGGTGCTGTGGGATTAAATAAAAAAAAAAACAAATTATAGGCCTCAAATCGATCTCGCCCCTTGGATCTTGATTGGAGGGTGAATGGTAGGGAGAAAGTCACGGCGTGCCTTGCCCAAAGGAAAGTCACCGTGAATCCGCATCCAACAACCCCGCTTCCCGTTCACCCCTCGTGCGCTTCATCTGGGCGACGGCGAGGGCGACCGCCGCCGCCGCCGCCGCCACCCCTGCCGCCCTACGCGAGGTGCCCAGGCCTTCGTTGATCTCTTCCCCGGCGAAGAGCGCCCACCAGGTATTTCCACCCTCTCTCTTCCCTTCCTGCTGTGCGAAACCGAGCACCCAAACCCTAACATGAGCTTTTTCGAAGTCTCTCATCTGACTATGGTTGTAGCATCTGTTCATCCTCACATGAGCTATTTGTCTTTTTCTATTCGGATCTGATCCGATTAGAACTTTTTTATTTGCACACTAATTTCGATTTTTCTGCAAAAATTACCGGCTATATATGTATAAATTGTAAATCCTTATTCTTCCTGGGTCCGCCCCTACTGGGGAGGATGGTAGGTCGTCATCCCACCTAGTACCTAGGGTATATTTGATCCCTCTGTCGCGGTACCTGCCTCTGCGAGGCTGTTTTGACGTTCTAGCTGTTCCTAAGATTCATCGTGTCCTTGGCTTCCTGTCATGCTTGCTCTTGATTACATGTGTGGCCTGCTGAACTTATGCATTTGTGTGATCCAAAAATCTGATAATATATGGGGTTTGATGTGTTGTATCTGTTGCATGGTTCTCTTGCCAGTTTTATTCGCTGTCTGGACTTAGCTTGACGGCTGTTGATGTAAATTTACGTGTACCTTTAGTTGAGAGCTATTATGCAAATGGTTGGATGGTAAAAGAAATGTTGTCACACAGCATTGTCGATTAGCTTACAGATTTCTTGGGAGCTGACACCTGGTGTTCCTTTCTTATATATGGTAATGATAAATTGGTAACTATACAGCATACATTTGTTCACTTGTTTTGTTTGGTTTCTTTGTCTTCTTATTTCCTTATTATCTCTAGAATACACATTCCTACTAACTAATAATTGAAATTCAAGGTTTCATGCCACAAGTCTTCTAAAATTGCAATCAAATCTTCTAGAGGTGATAGTAAATTGAAGTGCCCTAGTATTTTAACTCTGAGCTGTTGCAAACAAATTAATTCGGTTTACAAATTAACCGGAGGAATGGTTATACTCTCAGCTTCAACATATTTAGGTGTACTTTAGTATTTTATGAAGCAAGGCAAATCGAAGCAATGATATTACTCTTCCATAACTTCGTGATTTGTTACAGATGGCTGGGTATATGTCAAGAGGGCCTCAAAATGGTTGTGTGTATGTCTGCAATCTACCTCCTGGAACTGATGAGAATATGTTGGCTGAATATTTTGGCACCATTGGGTTGCTAAAGGTATGGGTCTTACCAGGTAACATTTTTTCGTCCACTACTGAATTCTTTAAGATTGTTTATACATTTTCAGTTCCATTTTAAGAACACTTGGCCTTGTCTCTGCTGTAAAATTGCAACAGAAGGACAAAAGGACTGGGCGCCCAAAAATTTGGATATATAGGGACAAAGTTACCAATGAACCAAAGGGTGATGCAACAGTCACTTATGAGGATCCACATGCTGCTTCAGCTGCTGTGGAATGGTTCAATAACAAGGATTTCCATGGGAGCACTATTCAGGTTCACATAGCTGAGTCAAAAAGCAAAGATGCATTCGATAACCCCACAAGTTTGAACATCATTGCTGGTGTCGGTGAACAAGATGAACTGGATAACAGAGCAGGCAGAGGTAGAGGACGTGGTGATGGTCCAGGCAAGGCTTGGCAGCAAGATGGGGATTGGATGTGTCCAAATACAAGGTCTGTTATGATTGGTGAGCAACTTCTCTATCATTTCAATTCACTAGTTGATTAGTATGCTCTTCACGTTGTTATCTTTCTTTCTGATTATCTTAGATGATTTCTTCTCTCAGTTGTGGCAATGTAAATTTTGCCTTCCGTGGTGTTTGTAATCGCTGTGGAGCTGCACGCCCTGCTGGTGCTGGTGGAGCTGGTGGTGGCGGTGGCGGTAGGGGTAGAGGCCGTGGTAGCTCGGATGCAAGAGGAAGCAGCCGTGCTGGTGCTGGTGCTGGTGCTGGTGCTGCTGCTGTTGGTGGTCCACCTGGATTATTTGGCCCAAATGATTGGCCATGTCCAATGTAAGAGGCCAAGATTTAAGTTCTTCTGTTTCGTAGATTTGAATATTTGATGCATCTATTGATTTCAATCTTCATTTCTTCACATTTATTTTTATGCATCATATAATTGCTGCCTCATGAAATTGATAAGACAGTGCTTTCTACACCCTTTTATTGTCGCCTTTTTTTTATCTCAAATTTGACTGCCACCCTGACACCCTCTATGTCTGCAGCAACTTTTATACTTCATTAGTATATAACTTGCTGTCTGATATGATATAAAACCTAACTTCGTTTGTGCCGCAGGTGTGGCAACATCAACTGGGCTAAGCGGATGAAATGTAACATATGCAACACCTCCAAGCCTGGGACCAATGAAGGTGGTGTGAGGTAAGTACAGGGGTATTATTTGCATGTGGTTGGTTCAAAACATATTATTTAAGATGATAATGTAAATTGTACTGTAGAAGGTATCGTAAACATCTTTAATTATAATACCAATTCAGGAACATTACACATACTGAGAATTACAATAACATTTTGTTATATGTAGTAAGGGATTAAAAAGGGTTGTTCGGTAATAGATAAACATCATGCTTTTACACCTGATGCATTCGCAGACGGGATGGATTTTGCCACACAGCAACAGTAGGATACTCCTTAAAAAAACGACAGCTCAATTGTAGTGATGTTGTGCCCTTCGTGTTACCAGTTTTTTGCTGTTGGGCTCAGAAATTGACTCAAAGGAGGTGCAGTGCCACTTTGGCCCATTGGCAATTGTTGTGTGTGGTTAGTTGTGAACCATGCAGTGCCTGTTGTGTGATACTTAATGTAAAAAAACGGGCACACTCTGGGTGTTTTGTATGTTACGCCCATTAAGTGAGTAACCATGCAATAAACTATTTGTAGTCAAAAGATGTTCATACAAATATCAAGGTTTGCCTTGCCAAATATTTTTTTTCGTTTTAGGGGTGGCCGTGGTGGTGGGTACAAGGAGCTTGATGAAGAAGAACTAGAGGAAGTTAAAAAACGTCGGAAAGAGGCTGAGGAGGTAGGATGGCTGAACATTATATTTTTGTATATAATGGCCATTTGCTTCCATGTCTAAATTTGGCTTGTCTCAAGGATGATGGAGAGATCTATGATGAATTTGGCAACCTGAAAAAGAAATTTCGCTCTAAAGCTGTGCATACTGAAAGTGCACAGGCACTTCCTGGGTCTGGACGTGCTGGATGGGAAGTTGAGCATCGTGGTATTCTTCTGACACACTTTGGATTTAAACTCCATGATTTGGTCTGTTTTTGCTTTGACAGTGCTGAACATGACCTGGTGTTAATTCGCTGTTGTAGGTTCTAGTGAAAGGGAAGGCAGGGAGAGGAGCAGGGATCGTGGTAAGGATGACTACGATGAAAAGGAAACCAAGAACAGAGATAGAAGTGATCATGGAAGGGACCAGCGTCGGAGCCGCAGCCGGAGCCGGAGCAAAGACCGTGAAAGGGAAAGGGGGAGGGAGAGGAGACGAGACCATGAGTATGAGAGAAGTAGGGAGCGTGACCGGGACAGGGACCGTCGCCACAGGTGAAGAGCTTGAAGAGAGAAATGACAGGGCTTTCTGTTCTTCTTGGATTGCGTTTGCCAATTTTTGTAGCCATGGGACCGGTGGTCTTGTGTTAGTAACTGGGGGCGTGCATTGTTGCACGGAATCTGAATTTTGCTTTGAATGATTCGCTGCGCTGGCACTTTATTCAGATATATTCCGTTTCTTCTGTGATTACTTTTATATTTGTGGAACACATATGACAAACACGGATCCATGGTCACGTCAATCTTTGAGCAACAAGCTCATCTGGGCTGTTGTGGATTTGGGCGGCTTGGATTAAAGTTCAGTTTCTGGGAGTAAGGCGTTAGGTCTTAAATAATCATTTGTTGTTATTGAGATGAATCTGAGTACTAAGATTTACAGTTTCACCGATCTCCAGTTTTAGGCTGGCTATATGTATTTTTTTTACACATCTAATGCTGTCTGACAGGTACACCTCCGAATAATATTTTCTATAAACCTAGCTAAGAAGTTTAACCGACACGAATGCCATAGCTGATATACACGCCACACTATAAAAATTATGTGAACTAAAAATTTACAAAAATGAATTAAAATACAAATTTAAAAAGGCCAATAACAAAATTTATCCGTAAACCGGCAAAAGGCTTCACAAGTGGATCTGCAACAACAGAAATGGTTATTAATAACAAGAGTCATAATAATAATAGCTAGAATTTATAATAAAAGTAAAATGAAAAAAGAAATAAAACCAAGCATGTCAAAAGAAATAAAGAATTTGAAGAATAAAGATAAAGAAAAGGAAAAAAAGAAACGAAGAAACTAAAGACTGAACCAGTCTCACAGGCTTTCTTTTTTTTAGCACTAACCAGCCTCATGGGCGTGCACGGAAAAAAGAAGAGAAATTGGCCCAGTGAACATTCCTACTAGAATTTTCCGTGCTACGTCCGGCGTCCAGCCGTCCACCGCCAGTCCCGCCTCCCGCCGTCCCGTCCTCCTCCTTCCTCGTCGCTGCCCGCCGGCTCCTCGAAGCCTCCTGAGTTGTGCCCCCTCCCCAAATCCGTCCCCTCGGCGCCTCCTGCCCCCCCGCCCTCCCCCTCCCCCAAATCCGCCCCTTGCGAGGCGCCTAAGCCGCCTCCCGTGGCTGCCCGCCGGCTTCCGGAGCACGCCGCCGCCCCTGGCATCCAGGTCCGTGGCCACTTCCGCGCCGCCGCACGGCAAATCGGCGACTGTCTCTCCCCTCCCTCTCCACTGACCACTGCTCTGGACTGCAGTGTTGTGCTTAGCAGCTTATGGAAACTGTAAGCACATGATTGAAGTATTGATTCATTATTTCATCCCATTTTAATTGTCGATTGTTAATTTTTAATCAATTCATGTAAGTAAAGGAATGGAAGTTAATTGTCTACTTGCAAAAACATGAATGGCTTGTAAGTATTGCTCAATTTGATAGAAATACTCAACTAGTTGATTTTTGGACAGAAATACTCCATATGTATTATTTGACAGAAATACATAATACTCAACAAGTTGTTTTTTGTTTTTAAATTTAGTCTCATCATCAATTTATATGTTGAAGCGTCCAAGTTTGGTCTTGATGTTAAGCCAGCTTAAACTTAGTTCCTAAAGATTCCATTGCTCGGCAGTGCCCCCCTAGCTCCATTCCTGGATTCACCACTGGGTATGCCTGCCCCTCATCTTCTCTTTCTCCTGTGCAAAAATAAGCACTCAAACCCTCATTTAAGCTATTTTGCCATCTGTATTCGGATCGGATCTAAACACAAGCATATACATGTAGTATGCCTACTAATTTTGATTATTTTCCCCCCAAAAATCATCGTGTGTACATGTGTACACGCATGTCCTTTATTGGATTGGATCCGCACCTGGCAGCCACGCATGTGCAGCCATGGGTGAGGACTGATTTACCGAGCTGCTGAGAGAATTTCTAATTTCAATTTTCTGTCTGGTTCTAGCATAGTTGATATTGTCATTTAGTTAATCAGTGTGCATGTTCTACCTGTAGATAGTAGAGTTTTGCAAATGAACTAGAAATCGACTAATTTGAAGACTTAGTGGGCAAAATCTTTTTGTATTTTTGGATTGGGCATTTTTTTTTAAAAAGGTGGATTGGACATTTTATTTTGGCTTGGGAATGGCAATACCCATATTTTGTTGTCTCGCTGCATGTAGCTACAAATGTTGTTTAAACTTGGTTTCACATACTTATTGAACAGAAATTTTACGTTACCCATTTGTTATGCTTAGCATGTCTTTCATTATCAATTATTTTCTTATTTCAGAATGTTTTTTCCCAGAATGAGTAAATGCAGACCATAAAGCGCTTGCCGCAGAGCGTCCATAGTTCCTTGCGCTCAAGTGTTATTCTGTCTGATCTGCCAAGGGTTATTGAGGAGTTGATATATAATAGCATTGATGCGAATGCGAGTAAGGTATTGCTTTACATGTGAAGAAGGGAAAAAGGCAACGTATAATGTCTTCTATGCCATGCATTATCATGAATATCATCAACATATATTTATTCTGTTTGAATTTCAGATTGACATTGCAGTAAACATCAGAGCTTGTTATGTAAAAGTGGAAGATGATGGTATGCACGTATCATTTTCTTTTTTCCTGTAAAAAAAATCTTATAGATGTTTATCTTTCAAAAACATCATTGCCATACATTGTACAAATTGCAGGTTGTGGTATTACACGGGATGAATTGGTTCTCTTGGGAGAAAAATATAGTAAGCAGAACTTATTATTATTTATTTGCTATCTTTCTCAGTTTTCCTTCATTTCATGAGACTGTTTGGCATGTTAAATTCTATTGCTAAATAGTACAACATAAAGAAAAATGGTTTTCTCGATGTTCATCTTATTCCACAGATATCAGATGTACAATAGGGAATTCCTGATTTGCTTAGGACATAACAAAATGGCATCCATTCTGTTTGTTATAAATAATAATATCATTATTATTTATTTAACAAGCTGGGAGCCCTGCCATCAGTATGAAAAGTTAAAACTGATTATGTTATCTGTTTTTCATTAAGTATAAGCTCATTACCTGAAATGTACGTAGGTTCCGAAAGACTAAAAATACTCAATGGCAGCATGTGGTTCAACTATGCTAATGATACATACTTTACTTTTACTATAACTGTACAACAGCAACATCCAAGTTTCATAATGGGATGGTCGACGAGGAGCTTAGTTCTAGAAGTTTTGGACTAAATGGAGAAGCACTTGCATCACTTTCTGATATCTCTGTGGTTGAAGTCAGGACAAAAGCTCGTGGGAGACCAAATTCATATTGCAAGATAATAAAGGCATGATCATAACACTGAGCTTCTTTAATCTTGTTTTATCCATGGCTAGTGCATCTGAGCTATTGACTTATTGTGACAATTGCACAGGGATCTAAATGCTTACATCTTGGGATAGATGACAAGAGGGAAGTTGTCGGCACCACTGGTAACTGTTCTATTTTCTCCTTGAAACAGAGTAGTGCCACTATATTCATAGTAGTACATAGTGTAAGATGGTAATAGACTAACAGTCTATTCAAGACCCTGGTTGTGACTGTTAGTTATATTTTTCTGATGTTATGAGGGCTAGTTATCAGGCCTTTCATCTTTGCAGTTGTTGTTCGGGAGCTTTTTTACAATCAACCAGTACGGAGGAAACAAATACAATCTAGGTATGTGATAATTGTTACTACTGGTCATGTGCAGATGTCTTTGTATTTACAGCTTTGCTCAATATATTATTTCATTGATATTTAGCCATATCATACTTTTTAGTGAGAAAAGAGAACTACATCATGTGAAGAAGTGTCTCCTGCAAATTGCGCTTATTCATCCACAGATTTCACTCAGGCTCCTTGATATTGACAGGTTATCTATTGTGCTAAGCTTGATGTATTAATTTTTACACTATACAGTTTTACTTGTACAGCACATATTGACATGCCTGTTTTATTAATGCAGTGAAGATGAGTTGCTATGCACAACCTTTTCGTCATCCCCTTTGCCTCTTGTATCAAAAAATTTTGGGGATGATGTCTCCAGATGTCTCCATGAGATAACTGCCTCTGATCAGGGCTGGGTTCTTTCAGGTCACATATCTGGACCTGCAGATGTGTTTTGTACGAAGGTAAAGTCACTGTTTAAGCTATGCCCTGTTGAAGCTGTTTGATGATGTGTTTTCAGCAAGTTCAATTCTCCTTTTCAGGATGTCCAATACTTGTGTATCCTCCTCACTAATCCACTGTTATATACTTCTATTTGCTATCTTCATATTCTTGGAGACGTCCTTGACTTTTCAAAGATATCAACTCAAGATTCGTGAATAGGAACCCAATTCATAATATGCTCAATAATCTGGCATCGGGTTTTCAATCTTCTATTATAAGGGGGGATGAGGAAATTGATGTTCAGAGAAGGAAGAGGCAGAAGACTGATATCTACCCTGCTTTTATACTAAACTTCTACTGCCCTAGATCCAGCTATGATCTACATTTTGAGCCTACAAAAACCATTGTGGAATTCAAGGTGATCCACTAAAGCTCTGTGCTTTTGAGTTTCCCTATTTACAGTAAGCTTCATTTGTATCTAATGTTTGGTTTAGCCACCTCTTGTACAACACCCTGGGCTTATCCTAATTATTAAAATAGGTGGTTCTCCTGCCGGTTACTTTTTTTGTTATAAAATAAAATGTAGCTTAATATTCCTGTATGAGTAGGACTGTGTCCTAGGCAAAATGTCTTTGTGCCTATTTGGAAACATGATATTATGTTGTTTCATCTGTAAATAGTTTATTCTCTGTAGCTGGCTAATTAATCTCCTTTATTTTACCCACTTCTAGGATTGGCAAACTGTCTTGCTTTTCTTTGAACAAACTGTCACAAACTACTGGAAGAAGCATCAACTGCAATCGCCAAAAGGTTAGATAATGTGACCTCAATGTTCCTTGCTTATATCTTTGTGAAATGGACAATTATTGGTGTGAATGCATTGTAATCTTTTATTGGCAGATGGAGCTTGTGCTGATGGTACCCATGTGCCTCAGAAAAATCATGGTTGGTGGCTTGTTGAACAGACTTCATTTTTTTTATATCTTTTTATCTGTTAAGCTTCTGAGCTTTTCTCATGCAGTGAAATTGAATAAGGGCCTCCTGAAAGATCATAATGTGCAAGACGAGAAAGAGTATGCTGACTTTGAAAGCACAAAGCAGAAGAATGCAGTCAGAGACACCAACAGTGATATGAGTTCCACAAGAGCAACAAGAAATTCACGCTGCTTTTTTTCTATTTTGGAGCCATCCATTCAGAATGTCTTTTTCTCTGGAAGGATCACTAATTCATGCCGCCCGAATGACAATGTTGCCAGTATTGATTACAAGTTAGGGTATAAGCAGATGCATTCTCCTGAAAGTGGCAGTTATAAGTGGTTAGACGATGGCCCTTCCCAGTTAGATGATGATATTTCAAGTGTTAACCCAACTTGTTGGAAAAGGCAAAGGACAGAAGGTATATTCCATGAGTATGCACATTCTGGTAATGTTGGAATGCTGGAAGATGTGCCAACTGAAGGGTTTTTTGCTCACAAACAAGAGTCTGAGCTGATTAGTCCAGAAGTTGAAATACCAGTATCTTGCTTCAGGGCTCTCAATAGGCCAAACGGAATGACGTCTGATTTTGTGCTAAATAAAACCAACTTGAAGGCACAAACCTCAGGCTGGGATGGATTATATGACAAGTTTGATAAATTAAATGGGGATTGCTTACTCAATGAAGGCACAGAAACAATCACTGATATTTCTTACCCAGAGATGTTACAGTTCAGTAATGGATTTTATCATGATGATGGTAGCACTTCCAGGAGCTCCTGTAGAGTTTTGAGAAAGTTCAGCACCACTAAGAAGTTGGGGACTTCAGCTGGATGTGTTGAAGGGCTAGAGACTGATGCTATTAACCAGCTGAATTTCCCTGATATTCATGCTCTGTGGAACACTGACTTGATAGATAGGTCCTCCATCAAGGATACTTTAAATCATTTTCCTCATCCATCCTTGTTGGCTGATACGCCTTGCAGTCATCCAAGGACCTTGCACACAGTTTACAGGAAATCAGATAATTGCTTTAGTTCTTGGAACTGTGAAAATGTTGACAGCAATGTTAGATTTGATTTGGACAGATTTAACAATGATTCGTCTATAATATTTGAAGGAACTAAACATTTTGATAACCTTGACAATGAAATACAGCCGCTTAATTACTTCAATAATAAGTTTGGTTCAACCGACCAGCTTGGTTCTGAAGAAGACCTGATAACTTGGAAATTAAAATTCGACATGAGGTTGTCAGTAAATATTTCTCCTGAGAGAAGTGATCGTGGTCGCCGTCTGAATGCTCTTTCTTCGAATATGGCAAATGGCAGCCTGGTTACCCAAGATCTGCTGAATCAACACAACTCTGGACTAAATCAGAGACCCAGGACTTCCAAGGGTAGTAGATTTAGGAGTCATTCTGCTCCACCATTTTATAGAGGGAAACTGAAATTCTCTAGATTAAATATGCCACCGAGCAAACGGAACGCAGATACCGATAAAGATATCTGCATCAATAACCCCGAAGGTACATCCAAAGTTTGGCCCTTTTTGAATTGCATTTTTATGAGAACTAACATTACACACTTCTAATCAAATGCAGACAATGCACCTGCACCTGGGGATATCTCATGTATGAGTTCAACCCAGCCTGTTCCAGAGACTGATAGCAGTGAATTTCCAGACCTAAATTTCGGGTATACTCATCTTGCCTATAGTTTCCTGGATATACCTTCAGTACTTGAAAATATCTTTCTAAGCCCGTTACTCTCATTTGGGACAGCTCGAACAGATTTGTGAAAATGTCTGAAATTGCATGTTCTGATGGGATTGAGGACTCCACTGCTCAAATAACTAAATGGCGAAATGACCCTGTCCAGCATACAGTTAAGCTGCATTTGAGTTTGGGATACTAACATAGAGAAAGTTCCATACATCCTTGCTACTGTGTCTTTGTTACCTTAGTGCTTTACCTCCCTTTGTAGGCTTTGAACTTGCCACATGGTCCTGTTGGATGCTATGATGATATACTTAGCATTTCTTCTGGGACCTTACACCTCTCTTGTAGCTCGCTAATTCCTGAGTGTGTTGACAAGAACTGCTTTGAGGAGGCAAGGGTTCTGTTGCAACTGGACAAGAAATTTATTCCTGTCATATCTGGGGAAACTATCCTCCTTGTCGATCAGGTTCAAATTTTCTCATTTAGCAAGGGTTCCAGTTTCATAATTGATAACATGGTTTTTAGGGCTTTGACACCATTGTTATATATTCTAGCATATTATATATTCCTATTATTTTTTGTTGGAATAAGCATGTTATGGAAATGCTCATGATGTGCACCCGCTACTTAAATTTTTGTTCAGGAAACCTTTTGGTCAGCTTTCTTATTACTGCTACAGTTTAAACTACTTAAAGGGAAATACTTAGCCTTTTAATATCGTTAAGTGCACAATAGTTTCTAAATATGAAATGCTGATGAAATGGTTTACTGTTGTGTACAGCATGCAGCTGATGAAAGGATACATTTAGAGGAGCTCCGTAGCAAGGTTGTTAATAATACATTGACCAGGAACAACTATTCAACATTGTTTTAAGCTTTTCATACTCTTACACTGATGCAATCTGCAGGTTTTATCAGAAGAAGGACATGGAGTTAGTTACTTGGACTCTGAGGAGGAATTGGTATGTGGTATAGCATTCATGAACTCGTTTTAATACTAATATGCGATATTCTATATTTCACTCACCCCAATTTTCTTTCAGTCTCTCCCTGAGACTGGGTTTCAACTGTTCCAGAAGTATGCTGAGCAGATTCAGAAATGGGGCTGGATCATCAGCAGCGGGAGCAATTCGTCTGAATCATTCAAAAAGTAGGTGCTTGACTAACATAACATGTGTTGTTTGGGGAATTTTTTTTCCTTTTTTTTGGGGCTCTATTAATGAGGCTTTGCATTTGTTATGATTGTCCTTTTTTCTTTGAAGGCAAGCTGTGTCCTTAATCCTTTAAAAAAGAATCTAAGACCTCCTGTCCTTTTAGGTTTTGCTAGTCAGTTAATGTTAACAGTACATTTAGGTCATTGTTATCTGAGAATGGTTTGTTCACATGGTATCTGACTTGCCTGAAGAATTTCTTGAATGAAATGTTAACATTGTCTTGTTAGTAAAAGGAATTTAGCTTAGCTCAATTGGTGAAAGGTGTGGCTGTACACTGGTTGGAGTCCTCTCTAGTCTCTACCTTAGGTTTCTATCTTCCTACAAAATTAAAAAAAAAAGCCTGTTTCCTCTGTTGTTTCTCTTTATTCATTATTATGGATGGCTTCAGCATTCTCTGGCTATTCTTTAAGTGCAAAAGCCATTCACCTCATCTATATAGATCAGATATACGACTTTCATTTGATAATTTACTTTGTATGTTTTAGGAACATGAACATTCTGAAGAGACAAGTCCGCCTTGTTACTCTTGTTGCTGTAAGGAACACCCTTTCTTCTGTCTGTACCATTCAACATGTTTGAAATTGCTGATTGTATATGTTTTGCTTAGTCTGCTGGACATGGTGGCTTTTCTGTCTCTTGTCAGTTTATGTACATGGTCTCCCCTAATCTGCTGGACATGATGATCTAAAAAAAAAAAAACTAGATTATAGGAGAAGACTCCCCCTATAACTTTGAAAATAAGGAGGTGCCAGGCTTCGAACTGACATGATGGTCTATAGATTTGTATTTCTATCTGTTTACGTTTTATTAGTAACAACAAATAGGCTATCAAACCCACTTTAACTTGTTTAGTATCCATACATTGTGCATAGACTACTGGAAAAAACAAGTTGAAAAGGTGAAACCAGAGGGAGTATAGTGTGGTATCTATGTACAGTTGTACACTAAATATCTTCTATGCTACACAGGTTCCATGTATTTTGGGTGTCAAATTGACTGGGAAAGATCTCATGGAATTTATTTGGCAGGTAATTGCCACCATCTTATGACGTACACCTTTTTTTTTTTTTACTAAAACATTTTCATTCGCTTGCACAAAAAGTTCTACGAGTGAATGACCCTAGATTTTCATCTTAATACTTTCTGGAATGAAATGGTATTTGGAGCCTGGACTCTTTGGAAGATTGGAACCGATGTGTCTTTGGTTACTTGGCGCCTAGCTTAGTAGCAGCCAGGATCCTTGCTTGCTTGCTGCAGATGAGCTGTAGCTCTGAATTGGCTGGGTCTCTGGGGCTTTTCCTCTTGACAGCCCTATTCTTCGATGGGTATTGGTTAGCAGTTTTTTTGGTGGTTGTTTCTATAATTGTCACCGGCGAGCATGTAATCTACACAACTCTCCTGCATGTTTGAGAAAAAAAATCGCATGTGGAGATTTTGTTAGAGTTCATTTACCTTTAGTCATGTTACCTTACCTCTTACTCTTTCTTCCAGCTTGATGAGACCGATGGATCGTCAGATATCCCCCCAGCAGTTCTCCGTATTCTTAACTTCAAAGCTTGCAGAGGTTACTACTTATCCTCCCCCCGACCCCCTGTAATTCTCCATGATGCAAGCGTTTCTGCATATTTTCACTTTGATAAAACATTGTTTTTTGATGTTTCTTGGTGGCTTACTGTAGGAGCGATCATGTTTGGTGACCCCTTACTACCATCTGAATGCTGTCTGATTATTGGAGAACTGAAAGCAACATCTCTAAGCTTCCAGGTTAGAAGATTGTTGAATCCTCCGTCCTTGTCTCTGCTGTTACTCTGTGGTACAATGATGGAGATAAGCTGTCACTCTCTTGCAGTGTGCTCATGGGCGCCCAACCACTGTGCCCATCTTGAACGTCGCTTCCCTCCACGAGGAGCTGGCGAGGCTCCAAATGCTGAATGGAAGGCAGGCTGAGACGTGGCATGGCTTGGGGCACCAAAAACCCAGCCTTGAGCGTGCTCAGATGCGCCTCGAACGACTGAGAAAGCTACGACGGGGCTTGTAGCCATAGGACAATAGCAATAGCAATTTGAATCAGATAAAAGGCGGTGTGTTTTGTATAGTTTGTAGAGAAGCGAGTGGAATTTCATCTGCTGTAAATTGTACATATACTAGGTATTCATTCCTGACGAAGAGATAAAACGGCGCCCATCGGCCATCACCTCACAGGCGAGTAGGTTTTAGATAAAACGGCTTCACCTGACAGGCCAATGGTGTTTGCCACGGCATGTTGTAAAGTTTGTAAATCCTGGGTTTGTTAGTTGTTACAACAATTCATGCCATGGAAATCTATGTAAAACTCCATTCAACCGCGCCAATGTGATGATTAGTTAAAGTTGACATGGGTGTGATACCTTTGTGAAACCGCCGTGCTTGTTTGCAAATGATTGTTCTTATCTTTCTTCTTTTATTAAAAAAGGTATTAAAATAAATGCTCCCTCCGGTGAAAAATGCCTTGACCACGCTGTAATTTGGTGGAATGGGAATGAGGATGAGCCGATTGAGGTGATCAGATTTTTACTGTTTGTTTTTTTAGGAACCGACGAAATGAGGATGAACTCATCAGACAAGATCCCCCGCTTCCTTGTGTGATCTCAACCTGCCAGTGGGCTAAATCCTATTGGGCCAAGGTACATTGGCCCAAGAGCACAAACCCATCTCGCGACACGATATTAACAGTCAGGTGGCGCGCGAGTGACTTCTGCTTCGCATTTCCCCCCATTTCCTCCCGCCCAAAGCCCCAAACCACCACCCAAATCCTCTCAGCCAGCCACCCGGCGATGGGCGGCGCCGCCATGGCCGACGACGACGACTTCGCCTCGCCGCCGCCCGCCCCGCGCGCGAAGGCGGAAGGAGGAGGCGGAGGCGTGTACCAGGTGGGCGGCGTGCCGGTGGAGTTCCCGTACAAGCCCTACGGGATGCAGCTGGCGTTCATGGGGCGGGTCATCGCCACGCTCGACCGTGCGCGGCGGCAGGGGCGCTCCCACGCGCTGCTCGAGTCGCCCACAGGCACCGGCAAGTCGCTCTCCCTCCTCTGCTCCGCGCTCGCCTGGCAGCGGCACTACCCGCTCCGCACCCCTCCAGCCCCCGCCCCCGCCCCCGCCCCCGATCCATTCCTCCACGGCGGAGGATTCGTCCCCGAAGATACCCAGCCGCAGGCGACGCCAGGTGCGCCCCGCTCTCCCTTTCCTCCCTATTCTGTCGTTTGGGGGTTCTTGGACCAAGAACTGCTCGTTCTTGGTAATCTGAGGCTTGTCCTTTGCTCATTTTGCCTTTTGGGGGGTTCTTGATTTTTCAGTCGTCCCGGAGAAGGCTGCCAAGAAGAAGAACGCCCCGACAATCTATTACGCAACGTAGGATCTCTGTCTTTTGACTCGAATTGATGAGGGGATTGGATGCGCTTGATCGATTTATTCGTTGCTTGTGTTTCTGAAGGAGGACGCACGCGCAGATAAGCCAGGTTGTCCGGGAGTACCGCAAGACGTCGTACCGGGTGCGCATGGCCATCCTGGTAACTCCTATTTCCATCTGAGTTTATTTTATTTCTTGCCTTATTCTCTGGTAAGAAAGGGACGTCGTACTCGTCATCCAACTAGAGTAGCCGAGGCAAATATAATTAAGACTACTGTTTAGAATCTGTACTCTGGCAATGCAGGCCTCAAGGAAGCATTACTGTGTCAATCAGGTTGCTTGTGCGAGCGACAACATTGATGAGCAATGGTACTGTACATAATAGATTAGCTCTTACAAAGCTCTTGCACTGTCAGTGCTAACCGAACTTCTAATTGAACTTCTCTCATCAGCAAGTCGCTGCTAGACAAGACGGTTCAAGGTTGCCCAGAATTCAAGTGAGGTTTCCTATCTTTTCAACGTCAGAACATATAATTAGCCAGGAGATCATCTTTTTCTCTTGGAATTTTAATGCAATCAGTTAAAACTTGCAGGAATGCTCAGAAACTAAGTCGGCATCCATCCCTTCAGATTGGTGGCTGCTATGAAGTTCACGATATTGAAGATCTTGTTAGAGTTGGACGGAAAGCAAAGGGTATGTAAATATCTTTTAGTCGCACTTGTTTCCTCCTGAGGATAGTCTGGCTCTGATCTGGTCACTGCTGATACCTATTCTACTATCTCTTTTCCTGTTACTGTCAGGATGCCCATTTTTTGCTGCACAACATATAGCAGAAGCAGCACAATTGGTTTTCTGCCCATATAACTACCTCATTAGTCCGGTTGTCAGGAGAGCAATGGACATTGATATCAGCGGTTCCATCATTATTCTTGATGAGGCACAGTAAGACTTCACTTCTATGATCTTCTTTTCAGCTACCTGTTGATTTCCTTGTACCTCAATAGTTTTATCAAGCAAACTAAAATAGTTTTTATGTGACCCTCATATATTCATAGCAATTATAGCTTTGTGACATGATTGAGTGTGAATTCCACTTATTTTTCTTCATATCGTGTCCTCTTTTTTTTCAGCAACATAGAAGACATAGCACGTGAAGCTGGCAGTGTTGACATTGATAAAGAATCACTTTACTGTAAGTAAAACCATGATTGTTCAGTTTAAATTCATGTTCTGTTAACATTTAAAACACATGCTAAAGCTAATTCACTATGGCAAAGTGTTGCAGGGAGAACTTCAAACCTTGGCCACTGATGAGGCTGTTGCAATGATATACCAACCCTTGCATGATATTATTCAGGTACTTCTTCAGGAAGAGGAGAGAGTTAACTGCCCTGTTCTTCTCCATAAAAAGGAAGGATAGTGTCAAGATTTTTTTTTTTTTGCGAGTAGGATAGTGTTAATAGTTAGTATTAACATTACTCTTAGCGCTAAGCTTTTAGTACTCTGCAGGGTCTTATTGGTTGGATTTCTGAGCGGGAGGACAGTCTGCATAATCTTGAGTTCGGACATCCCGCTTCATAGAATGTTGTCTGAAACTCTTTTAGTTTCATATATGATTTATTTACCATTTTAACTTCTCATCTTGAAAGAGATGTGATTGCTACTTCATCTTGCATGCGTGTAGATGGTTAAACACAATGTAAAGAAAACAATATACATTTTATCACTGCAATCTAGTCAACTACATTTCGAGAAATTGATCCATTTCTTCATCGTGCAACATAAGTTGAAAAATTGACTTGTGGTTACTGGTTAGCCATGGCCATTAGATTGACTATATTTAGCCTGCTATGCTATCAAATGTTGAGCCATTACTTGCTTAGCAACATAAGTTGATGCTAGCAACTTATCACTATTCATGCCTATTAGTGTATTATCCATGAACTTTTGACTGTGTAACCAATTAGAATCACTAAATGTTTACAATACAGCACTGTTGTTTTTCATATCATCAATGGACTTAACCTTTTGTAATCATCAGTTGGACTGGTGAAAAGGCAATGAATGAACTTCAGCGGGCTGGTATTTCTCCAATGCATTTCCCAGTATTGCAAGAATGTGCAACAAAGGTACTTTCTATATCACAGTACGGTTGTTGCATATGTTGATCTATCTTTTATGTGGCTGTGGAACATTCATATTTTTTAACTTCTTTCTTGCTTTAGGCGATTAAAGCTGCTTCAGATGCTGAATCAGATGGATCACACTTAAGTGGTGGTCGTGCTATGACACTAGAGAGTAAGCAGTAGAGTGGTGATTACTTTATTTAATTCACCTTGAATACACTTAATAACCGAATGATGTTATACGATCTTTTGCAGGTCTATTCTCTTCGCTGAGTTACTTTTTTGCTCACAAAGGGCGCAATTCGTGTGATTATCAACTTGCTTTGCAGCGTTTTGTTAAAAAGGAAGGTAGCAAGCTTGTTTATCCTTCTTTAGAAAAAGCATAGTTCCTGTTATAAGTTTTTCCTGTTAACATGGAAGTAGAGTAACAGGACATTTGTGAATATATTCAATCATCTAGATCTCACAGCTTAGATCCTGCAATTGAGACATTAGTGGTAATGTTCTTTAATTTGATAAAGTTGTATATATGCTTGGATATCCAACAAGCTCTATTCCATTTTTAAATTCAAGGAGCAATTTGTGTATATGAACCATTTACAGGCAATGACGATATTTCTACAAGATGCACAATGAGTTTGTGGTGTCTCAATCCTGCTGTTGTTTTTCAAGAAATTGCAGATCGAACACTTTCGGTAATTCTGACTTCTGGGTAAGTCTGCATAGTCCTTTTCTCACTTATCAGTAAGTTGGTAAAATGGCCCTTTAAGCAGCAGATGTCTAATTAGATGGTCAATGTGAAATTTAGAAGGAGAAAGAAACATGGAAGAGGAACTAGACATGCTGCCAGTGCTAGTCTGAATATATCAGTCCTTTGAACTGCACATTTGTTTGGAACTGTATAACTGAACATTTCATTTCTTTTGTTCTTGGGAGAGGGGACCAAATGGGCAGTGACTGTCAGTAACGGGCCTAAGTAAGGCTTTTTTTGGACCAGGATAGAAGTCGGGCTGCTGATGTGGATGGCTTGCGTGCCAAGATAAAAGTGGGGTTTAGGATTATATGATATAATAATATATAGATATAGATATATAGATATAGATACAGATATAAATATATGGACTAGCCCCAGTGTAAAGTGTTTTCAGTACCTGGTAGGCACATGGTCTAACTGAGATAGATAACTAAAAGGCCATTATGTTATGCCACTTTTGAGGTTCTTATAAATTGCCTTGTCAAGTCTCTCCAGTGTCACATAATTTACAGCTCTGAAAGACTGAAACTACATGTATCTGCAGAACACTTTCACCAATGGGTTCCTTTACATCTGAACTTGGTGTCCAGTTCGAGGCTTGCATGGAAGCACCTCATGTAATAAATACTGATTCTCAGGTATGTATGTTGCTACTTGCTAGTTGTCTGTTGTATCATGTCATAACCTCAAGGTGATGGATTTGTGTTATTGGGCGTTGAGTAGAGGAATCAAGATAATACTGTGTTTCTTGATTCTGAAATCCAAAATATCTTTTTTTCCCGGGAATTCCAAAATATCTTTTTGGTGGCAGAGTAATTGGTCAAAATGGATGCGATTTTTTCCCCCTGCAAAAAGACACTAATTCACTTTTGTCCAATGCAAAATCTGTGCATAAAGTATTTGAACTTACCATTGGAAGTGAGTATTTCCTATCTCACCTAAGGGAAAGAAGAGAGGTGTATTTTGTATATGAAGCTTTATCTGATGGCATATTTTGGCATGCCAATGTACCAATATGTAATTACATGAAGTGCTTTACTAAAATTGCACTATTGAGATAATATGCATGTCTTGAACTTGATATGCACTACACTATATATCACAATTTGAACTGGAAACTTCTGTTTAGAGCTGGTTTATTAGCCCTTGCTGCCCACGTGTGAATTGATTCTCATTTTCTTCAGTTTAAAGGCTGGTTAATTTGTCCCTCCTACTGCCAGCACAGAAAACAATTTTGCTAATGAGCTCTAACCCTTTGTTTAGGACCTGGATATGGAGTTATGGGCCTTTTATGGTTAGAAGAAAGATTAGCAAATATAATCTATGCCAAACAGTAGTCATTACTTGCACTGTTTTTCAGTCTATCTTGTCTTTGCAGGTTTTTGCAACTGTGCTATCATCTGGCCCAACAAGGCAAACATTGAATGCCAGCTATAAAACTGCAGACAATTCATCTTTCCAGGTAACTTTTCACTGAATTATATATGTTAGTAACCCTAATTTTTAAAAATATTATTCCATTTTTACATATTGTTTCAATTTTTTTCTGTGTTTTTACATAGGATGAACTTGGAGCTTCACTAGAGGAAATATGCAGAATTGTACCTGGTGGTGCTCTAGTGTTTTTTCCTAGCTATAAGTTGTTGGACAAATTGCAAGTGCGCTGGTCTCAGACAGGTCAATGGGCACGACTTAATGCTCAAAAACATGTGTTTGTTGGTAAGATCTTTTGAAGCATTTCACAATGCCATTTCACTAATTATAGAAGACAGTATTCTGTCATGTTCAATTTTCTGTGTTCTTTATTCAAAACTTGTTTGTTTCAGAGCCTAAGGGAAGTAGTGAGGAACTCGATCCTGTTTTAAAAGGGTACTATGATGCAATCCTTGGTAAGGCTCCTGTCAAGAAAGGAAGAGGTGGTTCAAAACAAATAGTGAAGAATCGAGTGACAAAAAAATCGTCACAGGAATCAGCAAAAGCAGGAGCTGCTCTTCTTGCAGTTTGCCGTGGGAAGGTGCTACTTCATTACTAAATGTTTATATTAATTTACGTACATGTTTAAACCCCCTTCAAATTTCTTATGCATAATGTTTTGTGTACGCCAGCTACAATTAGCTTATGTTTTGCTGGCTCCTGATTTTATTTCTAGGTATCTGAAGGGATTGACTTCGCTGATGACAATGCTAGAGTTGTGGTATCCTTTGTTTCCCTTTGATATTTAAATTGTATGCTCTAGAAAGTTCAGTATCAAACACTTGCCCCCACTAAATGTAGCATGAATGCATGATCAGTATACCTTTTCTGAAATAGTACAATAAATGATTTTGGTCTTCATCTGTTTCTTTAACCAGACATAAGGTCATTGTTGGAATACCTTTTCCAAATATGTAAGTTTGTTCCCTTTTTTGCTATTTTAGATTTAGTAAATAAATCCATTGTGTTTTTCTTTGTTTAATACTAACATTGATTCAACATGGACCAGAAATGATGTTCAAGTAAAGCTGAAAAAGAGATATAATGATTCATACAAATCATCAAAGCATTTGTTAAGTGGGAATGAATGGTACTGTCATCAGGCATTTCGTGCTTTAAATCAAGCTGCAGGTATTTAGCTATTGACTTACCTGAAAGGCATCACCTGCGGCTAAGCTATTGGCAATGGCTAATTGTTGTCCTTGTCTTTTGTAGGTCGTTGCATCCGTCATAAATCTGATTACGGTGGTATAATTCTGATTGGTATGTTATTCAGTTATCCACTCCCAACCATTTGCATGCCTAGAGAGAAGTTGATTCATTAAGTTTTGGTATCTATAGATATCTAGAAGTGAAATGGTTTATTGCTCTTTTTAGAAAATAGAGTATGTGGTTTTCATTTTTAATTTCCATGTATATTGTGTACAGATCAGCGATATCAGGAAGAAAGGAATGTTGTCTACATTTCCAAATGGCTTAGGAATGCAATCAAGAAGTATGATAGCTTCCAGGTGACAATGGCTGAGTTGCAAAAGTTCTTTCAGAATGCTGAGGTATTGCTCTTTTTACACATTTGATTTTCTAAATGTGGATGGGCATGTCGAAAATGCACGGTACCACTTCAGGAAAAAATAAAAAACAAAGATTGTGGCGTCTTCCCCAAGGTTAAGTTGGATAGCGAAGCACCTCAATCTCTCAGTGATGATAAAAGAAAGTTGCCGTGGCCAGAATTGAGTTCCTCAAACCACTCAGTATCACAATGTAATCAGAAGGTAAAGACTGAATGTCTTAGTCAGAGAGATCCAAACAATGCCGGTATGGCAGTAGACCAAAAAGTTATGGGTATGTGTTATACGTCGCCAGAAGTATCGAAAACCTCTTTGAGGTCTTCTGTTTTAGTAAAGAGAGAAAACTCTTCGTCACCTGAAAGTCTTCCAATGTCATATCCACTGCCTCCCTGCAAAACTCAATCTTATTTCGGAGGTGTGGTCAATACTGGAGTAAACTATGGAATCAAAACAGAAGTTATAAATTTGGAGGAGGATCGGTAATTCATTCTTCAGGCATTCTTTTTACTACTATTGTATCACCATTTGTTTTTCTTTAAATAGGTGTCTTCACATGTACAGGTATGCAGAGATCACTATCTTAAATCCATTAGAAGACAGGTCACGGCAACCTACTCTTGTTGAGGAAACTTCTGCAGCGACTCCAGTAGCTAGTCCAAGCAACTATTCTGAGGTAAACACCTCAGTACGGATCAACAATGGAGATCAGATTTTAGACACGTCCATTTCACTTTTTTCAACAAATAGAAACCTTTCTTCTCTGAACACACCGGCAGCTACTCCTGAAAGAACCACTGACAAAGACTGTCATGAGACTTTTATCAACAGAAGTGTAAATTCTCACTGTGAGAAAAAGAGAAGACTGAGCTCCCCAATGAGTTGTTGTACTTACACAATGTGTGCTAGTTCTCCAAGCAAAACATTCTCCCACACTGGTTCTGCCATGCTTGGGGATGTGAATAGAAATTCTGAATCGTGTTGTAAAAATAATGGATTGTCCAATTGTGAAAATGTCAAGTTTGAAACAAACTACAAGCCAGAAGAGGTTTCAACAAAGAAGTCTATGCAAAAGAAACTTCTTATAAGTTGCACTAGATGCAAAACAGCTCTTGGATTAGAAGAAGATGGGTTCCTTGTTGCCTGTACACAATATTCTTCGTCAAAATTTTACTTGGCATATCTTTTGAGACATGGGCTATCAACTGTTGGCATCCCGGATGATGGCTTTTCAGCATCAACACTAGCAGAGGTGCAATTAGTGCAGTGTGAAGCTTCTTCACTCAACCAAAATATATTTGGAAAATCCAACAGCCATCTTTGGTCTGCAAAGGATGGATGTGTATACAATGCAATGACCTGCCCTTTCTGCTCTTCTGAAAATGCAAGCACAATGGTCCTTGGTGTGCAAGTTCTTGCAACTGATAAGCCAAATCAACAATTGGTGGAAAAGGTAGTTTGCTTATCTGGATGCATATTTTTAGTTTATTACTGCTACTGTTTACCTTAGCTTAATTGCTGCCTCGTCAAATGAAGGTGCTCTTGTTCACTGATCGTTTGGATGTCCAGTCTGAGCCATCAAAGGGACAGGTATGGGTGTTTATCTATTGTACTCTTAATATGATGGAATACATTTAGAAAACTAGCAAAACATAATGGGTCTATCTACTTTCATATGAAGATTTCAAGAACTCGGAGAGATGCTAGTAACTCTATCTCCCCGCAATCAGTGATTGACCTTGAGTCTTTTGCATATAAGCCATTAAAGAAGGATCCTGTGGCGCTGAACTCAAGAAGGTCTAAGGTCAGTTGCCTGCTGCCACTGCTGTTATCTTTTGCAGTTCTGCTTGTGATCACTTTACCAGAATTTCAAGTGTAATCAGGTTCGCATGATCCTCATGTTGCATCAACACAGTAGACTTCTCAGAGTATAATTGACAAAACTCCAATTTTTCTTCCCTTGGGATTTTTTGTGGAGCAGCTTAGGTTACCTGCCTCGAACAAATCTGCAACTGGTACATAATTTGATGTAGAACTCATGCGACAATGGTGATCTTTGCCAGTGAAGCCTTGGGAAGAACTTTGTTCTGTGAGACTATGGCACGCGGGGACGAGATGCAGATGTCACGTCGCGAAGAAGATTCATAGTTTCAGACATCCACATGGATTAGAGAACTTACCTGAACTGAAGTGGGGTGTAAAATGCATGGTCTGGGCCTGGCAGTAGGAAACTAGGATGTTGATGTACAGTTCATGTATATATCTATATATCTTCAGTTCTTGATGCGTATGGTCTGGGCCTGGCAGTAGGAAACTAGGATGTTGATGTACAGTTCATGTATATATCTATATATCTTCAGTTCTTGATGCGTACCATTGTCTATATCTATGAACATTTCGTGTTTTGAAAGTTCGCATCCGTGCCATGCCTGACTAACTGATAAGCACCCAAAATGCTCATGACGCTGGGGCAACGGACTAGCCGAATACAGTAAAGCATAAACAAAGACAAAAAGGGGGGAAAACAGTAAACAAACCAAAATGCTCATCGCACAGCCAAAAATAACAGAAGAGCTCCCGGCGAGGATCGAACTCGCGACCTTTCGCTTACGAAGCGAACGCACTACCACTATGCTACGGAAGCGCTCTTGCTACATTCGTTTAGATAATTCTTAATAAATGTAGTATATTTTCTTTGTTAACACAAACTGTCATGTCATTAGATTTGATTCTTAATCGAACATATACGCCTATGAATTAAAAGCATCGCAGAAATCACACTAACAAAGCATTGGTAAAAACCTTGTGAAGATAGGTAAGGCCCATATCGAGCGAGAGCGCTAGAGAAAAGCCACGTGATGCCACGCTATTCACCGCCCCTTGCCTTATTCTCCAAATATGAAGAGTTCATGCCAATAATTGCGTGTCTACTGTCTACACAGTCACACACTCTCACTCCCAATGCACCGTGCAGGTCCTATGATCGTGGTCGCCACCGTTGACGAGCTAACGGCCTCCTGTATAATGATGCATGATCCATTACACTCTGCAGGTGTGTGTATGATTGCTAATTGAAGGGGGAGAAGAAGCCCAACGCGAAGGTACGGTGCCGTCACTGGAAACGATGACATAGGGAGAGCGGCTTGCCGACGACGAGCAGCTTGTCCTGGGATGCGCAACGACCGCAGCAAGAGGAAGAGGAATATCGATCAGGAGTTCAGGACGCACGCTGCCGAGCTCATCTTCGTGGCGTGTTCGTGCGATGTGCTTACCACGACATCGAGCATCTTGATCTGATCCTTTCTGCACGCACCAACGGCCGAATCGTCGAAATGCAACTGTTTGGTGCTTTGCAGACTTCGTTGAGTTTGACAATTATGGCCTCCGTGTCCCAATGGTAGTTAGGAAAAGCCATGTGCCCGTGTGTATCACTAATTGAATATCTTTATTGTTTCTTCTTCACAGAACTGATTGAATGTATACTAAAGCTGAAAGGGGAAAAAACATAATGCCATCACTAATGCGTGCCAAAATCGTGGATGGTGAACTATTTGGTGGAACAAGAAAAGACTCTTACCACGCTCTCCAGTTGGTGGTTCAACAGAGGGTTTTTTTTGTTACATAATTTTCTATTCACTCAATCACCCGTATGGATAATATGGTCAAAGCACTCCCTTGAGATCTTTTCTAACAGAGGGTTTCATGTAAAAATGCAGATGTACGTATATTAGGTCCTTCGTTTTGCCAGACAATGCTGCAGCGTTTTCGAGTGTTTCATTTTTTTCTACGCCTTGTTTAGATTTCTAAATTGGCCATTAAATTTACTATGCAGAATTTCTATTCTTCGTCACATTAAAAAGTCGGCACATGCACGGAGTACTAAACGTAGATGAAATCAAAAACTAATTGCACAGTTTGGTTGTACTTTGCGAGACGAACATTTAAGTCTAATTAGTCAAAGTTTTGATAATTTTTACCAAATACAAACAAAATGCTACAGTGCGCTGATTTGACGTGGCACTGTGCAGAATGCCAATTCGGCATCAACTAAACAAGGCCTTGTTGCCTCTCCAGTTCGTTCAGATTGATGGCTGACGTCATCTACTCGTCTGTTGAGAGCTGAGACTGACAACCTCGGAGGACGTACAGTACCTCCAAGATGCGCAGCTGGCGTCATTCCTTTCAGCGATCATCGGCCTTTTCCCCCAGCTGTGACGCTTTGCCTCGAGCTGTTGAGCCAGCCTACTACTACGATTCTTGCTCTGGCGAATGGCGAGTTGGCGACGCCAAAAGATTCGGCAACACTGCACGTGTACTACTCCTACAGCCACTCCTCAGATCCGGATGTTGGCTGCGTCAGATGATCTGAGTCAGATGAGATCATTCGGCGCACGCAATCACGCGTCGCAGCGGCGGATGCAGCAGATGGCAGCCAGCTTTATCCCCATTTTGTACGTGACAGGTTCTTCAGTTCTTCGCAGAATGGGAGAAGCACATTGCAAGTTCCAGATTCTAACAAACACCTGCTCTGTTGACCTCAACTGTCCCAGATAGTAGCACTCTGAAACACGGCCATTCCAGCAACACGGCTAGACCAGGCCATCAGGGTGAAAGACAAGCAGTTCAAATTACTACAATTACATATTGCAACCAGTAACTAGACCAGATAACAGCAGTATACCAGAATAGTCATCCCGGCACAACATTCAGATCGACAACCCAAGCTTCAAAAATTTCAATCGCAGGCTGAGCACAGAGCAACACAGAACTAGCATTACATACACCGCTTCTTGGAGAGATGCAATCAATCAAGAGAGCAAGAATTCAGTTCAGCAATTAACACCACCATATATTGAGATCTGAGACTTAAAACAGGCATCTATTGAGATCTGAGATTTAAAACAGGCAGGCATCATAGATGCTTGGGGTAAGTACAGACTGAGTGGAGGATAAACATTCCAACAACGCTCAAGTGCCGAAGAAGCGAACAAACTACCAGCTAAACTGCATCACTTCATCAAGGACAACACTTGCAACTTAGTACTAAGCTCAGAGAGAGAGCGACCACTACTACTACTAGTCTACTGCATCTAGAGAGACAGACAGCTTCCAGAGGCTAAAAGGAGCAGCAAAAGCCCGGTTAGGCCCACGAACGATGAGAATTTGATTTCCCTACTGACTGCAAGCACGCACTTGGGCAGGCGAAGAGCTCCTTCCGTCGTCCATCCATCACTCGTCACCCTGCAAAACCAATTCGAATGAACAGGGTCAGTGAGGTTTCGAATCCACAAAGTAAAACACAAGGAAGAGTCAGGACCCGGAGACAGAGGCTTTGCTCTCACCTCCTCGTCCTCGTCGTTCACCTCAGACTTGGACTTGTCAGAATCACCAGACGCTGTGGGGCCACCAGACTGCAACGACAGATGATACATGAACACACATCAGGACATCACATATAGACGAATTTCCAGGCACTGCACAGTGGAACACACTGTACCAGCTTGTTGTTGTAAGCGTCCATCTTCTTGGTGTACTCGGCCTTGAGCTTCTCGGCCTTAGAGACGTAGGGAGCCTTCTCCTGCATTTCAGAAACCACAACGTCAGAAGGGTGTTCCATCTCAGTACAGGTTTCAGACATAAATGGACACATACATATACTGCACATCAGGGCGTTAAAGAAGTGAATATGCAACAAAACTTTTCTATGGACCAACAGATTTCAAAATCGAATTGAACAGAGTACCCACAATCTATTGAACCAAGCAGACAGTATCAAAGGAGGATAGCACTATGCAGTAGCAAGTCCACAGATCTGAAGTCTAAACACCCGTCTAGTAACTTAGATGGCAGTTATTACAATTCCAAAACACGAACCATGGTGAAATTTGAATTCAAATCAGGAGCAAAACGGTTCCCAAATTCGAATTCAACAAACTAAGGCCTTGTTTAGTTCTACCAATTTGGCCAACGAATTCACTACGCAGAATTCCTATTCCTCGTCACATTAAAATATCGACACATGCATGGAGTACTAAATATAGATGAAATCAAAAACTAATTACATAGTTTTATTGTACTTTGCGAGACAAATATTTTAAGCCAAATTAGTCAAAGTTTAAATAATTTTTACCAAATACAAACAAAACGCTATAGAAATTCCACTACAGAAATTCCAGCCCCAATTTAAGGATCTAAACAAGGCCTAAGGAATTTCTACAGATCTAACATTGCAGCAAGTAACCACATGATATATGCTGATATACAAACGAACACAGGAGACCCAACCATGATATATGCTGATATACAGACGAACACAGGAGACCCAACCAGTACGAAACTAGAGCGGCATATTCATCCTAAGAACAAAGCACCACAATTAATTGCAGTCTCAAAACAGTTAAAATGAGCACGGGGAGGAAGCAACTCACAGCATCAGACAGGGACTTCCACTTGTCACCACCAGCCTTGCCAATCTGTGAATGCAGAGCCACAAACATCAGAAACGAAACGAACCAACGCATCTCGAATATTCGAATCGAATGATGGAATCATGGATGAAACAACGCCTTACCACGGAGACTTGCTTCACATTGGGGTGCTTCTCCTTGTAGTCCTTCCTGAACTCCTCCCTGCAAAATCCAGACCCAACCGATCAAAACAAAACCAAAACAAACGGCGGAACACAAAGGCCACATATAATCTGAAACTCACATGAAGACGAAGAACGCGCCCGGAGGCCTCTTCGGCTTGCTCGGGTCCTTCTCAGCCTTGGACTTCCTCACTGAGAGCCTTCATTCAGCAAAAAAACAAACAAATCCCCATCAGAACCGCAACCCAAACAACGAGACAGGGTGAAACTGGCGGCCGAATCGAATTGTACCTGGAGTCGCGGCCGCTGGACCTCGCAGTCGCCTTCATCTCGAGACCTGCAGAACCAAATCCAACAAAACCATCAGCCACAACCCATACCAACAACAGCACCAGTCGAACTCGCAACGATTCGATCTAGAATTTCAAAATCGCAGTACCTTGGGGACGGATCGCGACGAGGGTTTGCCGGTTTGGGTGTGTGCACGGGAACCGTGAGTTGCTTTGATGCCAGAAGGGGGCGGCTTTTAAAGGCAGGGGCGGTGGGCATTTGCGCGGGATCTGAAAATTTCCTTGCCACGTCACCGATCCGGGGGCTCGCCTCCCATTGGCCGCGCGGCGCTTCACTTGCTGCTGCCTTCGCTAGGAGTACGTGAACGCTGGCTAGCCTGCGGGGGCTGCTTCGATGGCTTTGGGTGGGTTGGGGGATATGGGCCCGTTCTGTCAGTGGCTTTGTGGGTGGGGTTGGGGTTATCTTCGGTGGGAGGCGGGAGTTTTCACGGTGTGCTTTCTTGCGCCCGCGCTGTGCTTCTTCGAGGGTCAGTTCGGCCATTTCGCGCTATGGCCAAAGTGTCCGAAGTTTTCAGGCCCACGTGTCATCCGTGGTGGGGAACATGTCTTTATTGGTTGCTGGTAGTCATCCGTAAGTGCTCATGGAGGGCCCACATGTCAGTGTATATATGCCTGAGCTCACCTGCTCTTATTTTTTTTATATTGTATACTTCCTGCTCTTGTACTGGCTGTATACGGGCCGTATAAGTAATGAGCTACTCCTAGCTTTGGACCGGGCCGTTGGTTGGGCCTGATAAGTTCGACTTCAAGGTCCAAGCGAGTGCTGTGTGCCCCACCTCCGGGGCAAATTAGAAGAGAGTGCGCAGCAGCGCATGGCTCATTGCATTGGGAATGGATCGAAGATTAAAAAAACTTTGAAAAAATAGATCCAAAGTCTGGTTGGCTGGGTCGTGAGATACGAAAAATTGTTGTAAACCGTAACATATGGAATAGCTGTCGTATGCTATGTGTGTTATGAAAAAAATACGCTTTTCGTTAAAGAGTATGAAATAACTCTTTATTTTCGTCTATTTTATAAATTTTATAAATATTTTAAAAGTCAAAAGCCAAAAACAGGTCCTATATATGGTGTTTCTAAACAGTACACGGAAGATTGTTTCTCAAAAACATCTTTCAAATTCACTCATTTGGTTGGCTTTTAAATTTTTAGAAGCAAAAGTACTTATCAAAAAGCTCAACCAAATAGACCCTTAAAGCACTAGATTTGTCTAAGGGGATGTTTGGTTTGGACTAATAAATTTTAGGAACTATATAGTCCCTTTTAACAACTCCAGGATTGCTAAAAGCTACTAGAGAGGACTATTGCCTTTTTAGTCCTATTTAGTAGAGGTGTTTAGTTAAAACTGCTAAAAGCTACTAAACATGACTAAATTTAAAAGCTATGGGGTGAACCAATCGTGGCTTAATATGGATTTCAAATACAAATATTATAAATAATATTTAGGGGCTAAATGAAAAAAGGCAAGAGAGACAAGACAATAGCTTTGCCTTCCCCTATATGGCCTAACTTCGTATGTCGAACGTATCTGCTGACCAGCATACGCGTAGCAATTCTTTTATATTTTTATCCACATTTTATGTATAAGGGTTAAACCAGAGGTATTACGATGGAATGACAAGGATTATAATCCCTCCTAAACTTCGAGATGTTACTAACCCACCAACCGTAACTACACATGTGCCATTATGCCAAATGTCCAACTTCACAATTGCTACATGCTACTTGGCTACTTGGCTAGCAGGTCACATCATGCATCTAGCTAAGAGACATTACTAGAAACACAACCAATGCACAAATAGACGTATATAAAACTAACTCTTACATGCAAATTGAGCTAATATAGGTGCTCCCACTCTAGTTTAAGCCCGCGACTTAATATAGGTGCTCACATTTGCTAGATTTATTGTAGGATTTAACAGCGTTATTGTTTTAGTGGTAGGTGACGTGCCCATTTATAGCAAGGTGCATGTGGTGACTTTGTCAATCTAAACAATTGCTACTCCAACTCAGTTTTTCGGAGGCCCTCGTAGAGGTAGCAGTGAGTTTGCTCTCGTGTATACGAGCATCTGCATGTGTGGTTAAGTCTCGCAAAAAAAAATAGTGCTTACACATGGTGCTCATGTATATATATGACCAACATTTTATGTTTCTCCAAGGAAAGAAGCTTGATCTCCTATTTCCCGTCTACAAAGAATTAGTGAAGAATTAGGGGATCAAGCTTCTGTGCTTGGCCTCGTTGGGACGTGAAACATCCTCAATTTTTCACGAAGAGAAAATACACAGAATGGCGGATAATATAATAGTTTGAAGCATCAAACCATCTCATTATCCCGCAGTAGTCGATACAGGATCCATACATCGTACAAAAGATTACAATTAGGGGGAATTACATAAATAATTCATCGTCACACTGGCGGAATCATCAGAGTAGCAGCAGCTTCTGGGGCAGCTGCGGAAGACGGAAGTACAATAAAATCTCCAAAAAGAAGCCTGAGCGTAGGAACGAGACGTCTACTCCTCCTCATCGTCATAGTCGTAGTCGGGCTCACCTGCCAAATAATTTTCAGTACGGTTTGTACTGGCCACATCTCCCACCCTATGCTTTGCTTTTGCTATGTAGTATTTGGTGGGATGCAAGGATATAATCAAATCGACCTAATATGTGGCTGTAGTTTCCTATGCAAACAGTGACCAATATTATATAATATAGTTCATCAAATTTTAATCCATCTCATCCACACATCCAAACCCATTCTAACTCCATCACACACATCTCACCCTCTCGCACTCAGTCGACAGGTCCAACTCTCTCTCGGAGCCTGTCTCAGCGGCTCACAGCCGGAAGGGTAACACCAGGGGGAGAAATAGAAGGACTCCTCTCACTACTCCCGAGAAGCGTGGGTCTTAGGAAAGAGCCATACCAGTGGCCCACGGACTATATATAGATTCATAAACTCTGCAGAGCGTGTACTCCCGTAACCACAAGATCACTATCATCGGCGGTGCCCCGCCTAAGCTGATTCCGGCTGCTTTCTAACCGGTGCGATGCCACCCTACCACTCAGTACTGGGACATCCCGGATAGGTACCACCGGCACACTGAGACTGTGAGACATAGTACCAGGCCCCCGTGGTCACTATGTTGTCTAAGGAGGGTGTGGGTCTCCACGCCCGTACCTCCCGACACTTTCTGCTAACAACCTAGTAGTAGTGGCACCGTCCTAGCTAGTCAGACATCCGTCTCCCGCCCATACAAGAGCGAGTGGTGAGCACGTAAGTGCCAAGGTTCCGGTCCTCAAGAGATATCAGGTCCTAGGGGGGATCAGACAGGATTATCTTCTCTTTTGGGACTACAACAGTCCGTGCTACAATAGCACCTCCTTCCCGGGGCTTCGCTCCACGAAGGTTCTCACCCCCGGGATCTCCTTATGCATCACAATGTGCCCGCCACAAGCACCTCACACGGGAATGCCCAGAACACATTCCCCGGCAAGACTCGCCCACATGGCTCATCGTAGAATCCTATCCGATCGACTCAACCCTCACCACACACCCAAGACGCACGCAGCACTCTCCCCGAGTAAAGTGGCACCACGTGCCTTAACCATATGACCATACTCTCCACCACGCTTCATCATCACACAGATATAAGCGTAGTAGAAGTAAAGCATCATAAGAGAAATAAGCAAGCGTCTAGCCTATCAGCAGGTGTGCAGGAGTAAGGTTGCGACAAGGTAAAGGCTCATCAGGCAGTTCTACCATGCAACCTATCATCAGGTGATATTCATAATTAAAGCACTAGCAACTAGATATTATGCCATGCGTAATAGGATCTACGAGGTTGGGTGGGGTGTGGCACCTGTGAAGTCATCACCGAGCTCCTCCTCGTACTCGTAGTCGTCCTCCTCAAGCTGATCCTCCTCTGAAACGAGACATAATAGCCGCGTTAGCGGCTCCTATAGAGTCAATACAAAGAAGCAATAAAATTCAATAACTCCAAATGCACTCATATATAAGCCTATGATGTAGAGCTTATTTTTATGAAAATTTAGACATTTGGTTCATATTTTTCGGAGTTCGTATGAAGAAGTTATGAATTTCCAAAGTTTATTCTATTTTCGGAAAAAGAAAAAGGGCAGATTAACCTGAGCTGACACGTGGCAACTCCTGATTGGGCCACGTGGCGCGCAGGAACAGTGCAGCTGGGGATGTGCTGACGTTATGCTGACGTCAGTGTCGACGGTCCAGTTAGTGGCTGACAGGTGGGGACCACGGGTCTGGTCACTGACAGGTGGGGCCAGGTCAACGGTCAACGTTGACGGTCTCGACCGGGCCTCGGATGTCTGGACGGGGCTGGTTCTGGGCCAGGTTGGGTCGGCCACGGTGCACTCGAGGACGGAGCTCACTCGGGCGAACGGACTGGCCTCGAGAACGAAACCTCGCCTGGCGAACGGACTGGCCTCGAGAACGAAACCTCGCTTGGCGAACGGACTGGCCTCGAGAACGAAACTTCGCTCGGCGAACGGGCATGACCTCGAAGACGGAACTTTGTTCGCACGAATGGGAGCCCTCGAGAACAGTGAGCCCCTCGAGACTTGAACCTCTGGCCTCGAGCCGGAACCTCGACTCGGGCCAGGTCCTCGATTAGAGCCAGGTCCTCGACTCGTCGGGCGGACCCTCGACTCGTCGGGTGGAACCTCGACGAATGTCGGACGGACCCTCGACGTCGTTGGACGGAACCTCGACTTCATCGGGGGACCCTCGACGAATGTCGGACGGACCCTCGACGTCGTCGGACGGAACCTCGACTTCATCGGGGGACCCTCGACGAATGTCGGACGGACCCTCGACTCGTTGGGCGGACCCTCGACTCATCGGGCGGACCCTCGACTTCGTCGGGTGGACCCTCGACGAATGTCGGGTCATTAGCTGAGCTACGTGGCTGGTCGGTTAGGTGCTCCAACATGGGGAAATCGATCCTCAAGCCGGTGGCGGTCAGTGGCGTCTGGCGACGGCGAGGCCAAATTTGTCGGCGAAGCCGGGCGTTGGTCTCCATCTTCCTTCTTGCCCTTCGATTGGAGAAGCTGGGATCTCCATGAGCTAGCTACCGGGGCTAGTCGAGGCACGGCGGGGCGTGCGCGGCTCGGCGGCCACGGCGGACGCTCCGGCGGCCAGAGTCCGGGGAGGCCGGAGCTGCAAAAGTACGTGGCTCCAACTGTGGCCCGTGCCGGCTCCTAGAGGTTGCCAAAAACGTGCTCTAGACTACGACGAAGCTATCGGTCGCGGTAAGAAAAGAAACAGGGGTAAGGGGAGCAAGAACATCGACGATGTACTGGTAACGGCCATGGCCGAGCAGGGCGAGGGCGGGGATGCTTACCCGTGTAGCGATGGTCGAGGCAGGTGACGCGGGCTTGGTGGCGGCTCGGTGCAGGGAAGGCGAAGCCGGGGCGTCGAGGCGGTTATGCGGCGCTCCCAGGTCCTCCTCAGCGCGCGGACGGCGGCAGCGGCAGCAGCGCTCTAGCTCCGCCTCCTTCCTGCTCCTCCCTTCTTCTCTCTCTCTCACTCGACTGATCTGGCGGCGGGTCTCCACAAAGACGGCGGGGCGATAGGGAAACTCTAGAGGCCAGGGTGCTCCTCTTTAAATAGGCACGGCGGCCGGCCATGGACGGCGGAGGCAGAAGATGCCCATCGGGCGGCTGTGCGCGGCCACGGTTAGGGTTAGGGTTCGGTGAAGCGCGTTGCAAGCAGGCGGTTAGATGGACGGCGCGGGACGCGGCCGTACTCGGGCGGACGGCGGAGGCGCGCGGTGCACAAAAATGGTGCGACGGACGTGACGCGCGGTCGACCAGAAGTAGAAAAAGGTGGAAGCTGACAGGTGGGGCTCGTGTGTCAGCGAGACGGGGCGGCGAGCGGCGGAGACAGGCCCATGTTGGGCCGTCCTGGTTAGCTGGGCCGCGGCAGCGCGCGAGCGGGCGTCGGGGCGCGGCAGCGCGTGGCGCGACACGCGAGCGCGACTGGGCCGACGCTCGAGGCAGGCCGGTCGGGGCTTCGAGCGGGTTGGCAGCAGCGCAGCAGGCCGGCTGGCCCTCGAGCTCGGGCAGGCAGGCCGGCGTGCACGCGCGTGCGCGCGCAAGCGAGCGTGTGCGTCGGCGGTCGAGCGCGCGGCTAGGCTGGGCCAGCGCGGGGGGGGGGGGTCGATAGCAGGCATTTATATATACATACATTAAAGGTTATTCGATTTTATTAACATCACATAAAATCGAATAAGAGGCGAATCAAACTCTGGTTATTTAAATGCAATGCTCGGGCTAACGTCGGGTGCTATTTGTGCATCTATTGGCGGGTTTCCTACATGACATCCACCATACACTGGTAAACTTTAGAAAAAATTTTGAAAGCCCGTATTTTCGGTGACCGGATTTCTAGGGTTGTTACAGGACGCCTCGCCAAGAGGCGATCAGGGATCAACACCCGAGAGCAGCAGTTTGGACTCAAAGGATCAGTCCACCGACCGCTAGTAGCCAAGGTGCCTTATTCTAGATCAATGATGTTGCCAAACCGCTACCATCAGTGCAAGTGTAATGTTGATTTTCACCTAATAGCATATATGCCTGTTGGCATTTCTTAGCGCCACTACTTAAGATAGACTTAACTTCATCCCAGCAACGGTGCCAGAAATGTTTGTTGACACTCCTTAGCATCGCTTAAGCTAGGTTATCATCCCTAGCATGACACTAGGAGCGTGGTTGTACTTATGATCATGCCACTTACTCTAAAATATATGAAAAGATTATCCGCAAGCGCACAGATAAAATACAGCCATTGTAGCATTTCACCTAGGAATGTTCCAAGTATCGTTATTTATACTTTACCACTAGAAAGGATATGAGAGGGATATCGCAAAATGGGCTATAAGCTATAAACAAGGATGCAATAAATTATGAGCTATAACTTTTACACACACACATGTGATAAGAGAGTGACTAGATCAATGTCTTTACTCCTCAACAAGGATCAATCATAATAATAAAGATAATAAGGTAAATGATAAATGATAAACCTATCAGGTTCCTTAGAGCATTCCAATCTATTACAACTAGCATTGACAAGAAATAGAAGGTTAAAAATAACTCCTAAGTAATTATAGTTATAGGTCATAGAATACAATGATTAGTGTAATTACATCTAGCAATCATGGTTAAACTAACTCTATACCCAAACTCAAGAGACGTTACTACGGTGGATTGAAATTAGAGTTCAATGGCCACCGAGTAATTAAAGGCCTTACTAGTCCTATATTCAGGGAGTGGAGTACAAAGGACTCAAAAGGAATGTGACACCCGCAATCTACCACTTGTTGGCCCGGAATATAGGGTGCATTCACAGGTAAACAGGGTATAAGCACCACGCTTACACTCTGTCGACCACTCACCCCTTGATCCTCAGGATGAGAGCTATACGAACATGAGGTTGAATTTAAAACCAATCTAGGTATGCTAAATGTAAAATCAAAGCAGACGATGAACATTGTAAATACTAACATAATATATCTAAGGATTGATGTCATATCTGGATCAAACATATTATTGACTAGAACAATAAAGAACTAGAAGATGAACAATAAGAACAACTAGATCTAGAAGATGAACTAGACAATGAACGACGAATTAGAAGATGAACTAGAACAACTAGAACAAGAACAATATGAATAAGAAAAAGAACAAGACCAAGATGAACTAGAAGATAAATAATATTATAGATCAATAATGTTTAATACAAGAGAGAAGTACAAGGCTATTACCGAGCACCAACAATGCCCACATGGGCATGCAATGTTTGGATCCACGTGGGTGTATGGTCATGGTGAAATCACATGCACATGGGGCATATGCCCTTAGGGGACATGGTTGTGGACACCCCATCAACTACAAGTTTCTGCTTCTCGTTATTCAAACATCAAGCTCCTACCTAGCTTCCACTACATCAACTTCAAGTCACAGATCAGGATTAACCCAACAACCAGTGTAGCAATCATCCTCATCGCACACCTTGTACACCGTGACGTGTGCCTAGGGAGCCATCCCCTTGGTCGTGCCATTGGTGAGGACGTTCATGAAGATGTTGTTGATGAATTCTTTGGTTGTTGTGCTAGCTCTTTGGTTGCGCTGGCGTCCTCAGGTGACTCCTCATCATGAAAAGAAGCTCTTTGCGCTAACATGCTCCTCGTTGCAAATGAAACCTCTATGTCACGTCCTCATGAGAGAACAAGCTTAACTATGCTTCTATTTGACATATACCCTACTTGCACATTACATTTTATTTTTCATGAAGTGTTGGGCTCCACTAGTTCTATTTTTTATAAATATTGTATTTGGATTAAATTATTTATGTTGTTTTTAAGTTTTTGGAAGAACTTGTGCACACAACTTTGTTTTGTTGGAAATAAATGCTAACACCATGTTTTTTCAGCTTTATAAATCCATCAAGAAGTATAATGTCCATCAACAAGGCCATGCATCCGTCTTAAAAAATCTAGATTATCAGGAGATGGAAAATGCTTGTAATTCAATATTTAGTGTAACTTGGATCAACTTCTATTTCAAAGTCTTAGCATATCTTGGGCATGCATTTATCTTGATCTTGCAACTCAAATAATGCCTTCTACAAATGTTCCTATTTAAATATATTTGTGGTAGAATTATTATTAATCTATGGATTATGTTTTTTCTGTGGATGATTGGTCCTCAAATCTCATGTTCAGCTTACCTATTTAATTACTCTAGTTCTTAATATTGAAACAAGTTAAATAGGTAGGGTCCTCAAATCTCATGTTCACCCTTTCCTTTTTCTCTTAGTTGAAATTACCTCTAGGCACAAACCAAAGGCATTTTTCTCTTAGTTAATGGGATAATATACCGCTGAATTTAAACTTGACTGAAAGTTAAATTGGTTAGAGGAATTTGTCGCACTTAGGTGCAAATGAGGTCTAATGCTTTAGATGATAAACTGTTCATCAGTTTTATATAACTTGTCTATTGTTGATTATTGCATGGTTGTACTTGAAGTGCTAGGCACTAGCCTTTGGCTTAATTTTCTAGAAAAGTGATTATCCACATGACATGATGCGTGCTCTAGTTTTGGCAAGTCATTTTTGTTTGTTTCTTGAGTTCCTAGAAATGATTGTGTGCACAAACTTTAGAATGTGAAACACAAACGGCCCTCTTGTGCTTCATGCCGTTTCGGGTCATGTCATCTAGGCATGGGAGGCACGTCGGGCTGTGCCGATATGGTAAGGTAAACCTTTTCTTCGGCCCAAGCACGACCCATGGCACGCCGGCACGTCTTCGGATCATGCCGGGCCAAGCATGGCCCTCAAAATATCTCAGTTAGTTTTCATTATCTCCTAGTCATTACGAAGACATATAGCTTATGTGCACCATAATCTATTTAAGAATTAGATGATAGATAGTAGAGTAAATGCTAGAAAATCGTACTGTAGAGTTGTAGAAGTATCTACGTGCCGTTTTTGTGCCGTGCCGGCCCAAGTACGGCCCAAAGTGCGGGCCGTGCCATGTAGCCCCCCGTCCCGAGATCCCAGGTACGGCACGACCCTCGTGTTCGTGTCATGCAGACACAACCTAAAATATTTCGTGTCGTGCCGTACTTTGGGTCGTACCAAATGATCGTGTTATGACCCGCCCTTAAATGGCATAGCCCAAGTCCCAGCTCTAGCATCCAGGAAAGCTCTCTGCAGGCTCAATCACCAAAGAAGTGCAGAGGCTTGGAAGATCAGTGGACTCGTTTACGGATTCAGAATTTGAGACTGCGTTTATGGTTGACATTTCTGCTGTCCACGTCGGACTCGGACCGCACGGTGGTTAGGATGATGGGTTGTTGCTGCTGCAATCCATACTAGTGACAGGAAATCTAAAAAATCGTACCCGTATATATGACGGGCTGGGGCATGGATCTCCGATGAACTCTACAGAATTCCTCTCATGTTAGTGTGGTGCGTGTGGTTTGACAGAAATGGGGCTTCCATACAACAAGGCACACCCCGCTAAAGCCGCTGCATGGCGAGCCCGCGCACAGCCCATCAATGTTTGGGCCTTACGCGTGGTGCACAACGTTGCTTATGGATTCTCCGTGCCCAACAGCGCACAAAAGATGATCCTTTTTTCATTAAAATGAACTTTTTTTTCAAAAAGGAATTTACCAGCTTATTAATTGAGTGCGCGCGAAATGATCCGAGTGGTGCCCTTGGTCCTGTGACAAAATTTTGGTCACGTGACCCGTCGCCGTCGGTTTCTCTGCAAAAAAACCCGAGTGCATGCATGTTGTTAAGTTGTAGAATTAGAGTGCCATCCTTGAGGTTACCTAATCATTTGTTTCATAAAAAAAAGATTACCTGCCATCCTCGTACGTAAATCATAACAGCGCACTGCAACTTCGTCACCTTCGTGTCAGAACTCACAACACAGATCAGAAGCCACGCATGTGCATGCGGAACCGCGTTACCGTGCCGACTACCGAGCAAAGTGAGAGGAGCCCGGGACGGGCTTGCATTGACCGCGCTGCGCTGGCACAGATAGAGGACATAGACACAGGGAATCCATCAAGGTGACAAAGGCCTCACACAGTCACACCCCCTGGAAAAAAAAAAGACTAAGGCATCACACACTCACCATGGGTCCACGGCTGCTGCCTGCTATCGATTGTGACAGTCATTGGACAGACTCGCCCCGCCTCGCGGCTTTATTAATAATCATTCTGCAGCGTTTTTCTTTCATAACAAATTAGTATCATACATAATCAATCAGCCAAAAACACAACGGACAGGGTGATAAAATACTATCATTGCCCGTAGAGGCTCACAGAAGAATAATATAACTAGGTGAATTTCCCGCGCGTTATCGCAGGAATATAAAATTAATTTTAATTGAATTAAGATGAATAGGATGATAAAAGTAATTTTAATTGAATTGTCCACACGTGTGTATTGTAAGCATGTACTTGAGTTAGTCATAAACATGGAAAAAGAGAGGTGGAAAAGCGAAAATCAAACTAAATGAAAGAAAGCAAACATCAGCCACACGAGTCTCATCAATTGATAAAGACATACATGATCAACCGTAAAGAACTCTTCTAGTCCGCGGGATTAAACATGGAATGGTTTTTTTGAAAGCATGCCTGTCAGTGTGACATCTATTCCCGTGATTCTCTTGTCCATCTGTTCAATATGACTAAGGCCTTGTTTAGATATCAAAGTTGGTGTACCAATTTTGCATAGTAAATTCTATTAAACACTATAGTAATTTTGTTTTTATTTGGTAATAATTGTCTAAATATTTATTAATTAGGCTTAAAATGTTCGTCTCGCAAAGTACAACAAAACTATGTAATTAGTTTTTTATTTTATCTATATTTAGTATTCCATATATGTGCCGACATTTTAATATGACGAGAAATCTTCTTTTTGCATAGTAAAATTTAAGAGTGAAATCTGGAATCTAAGCAAGGCCTAACATACCTGCTTGAGCAAATAGCTCATGCATGGCCTGGGACAGCCGCGTGGATGGCGAGCAGCGATTTGGAGGTTGTGGCGAGGCTGCATGCATGGCAGCAGGCTTCTCACGTCGGCATTGGACGCGGTGGAAGACCGTGTGCGCGCCGGCAAGCCTGCTCGATGGAGAACTCATGTATGACAAGGATCTCCCAGCACTGTAAATCTGATGAGATGACTTCCAGATGCTACGACATGATGCAAAGCTGCAACCCAGGCATCTGGGTGATGTGACCAGATGAAGCCGCATGAGAATTTAAAGGAAGCCGATTAGAAAGGAGAAGCGACGAAAGAGTTGTGGGCAGTGGTGAATCGCAAATGAACAGGCGGGCGATGGATGTCAGTTTCTAAATCGTATTAAACTCATTAATTGAGAATGAGAATGGAGCCGTAAAGGCCAGTTGCATGCTGTTTACGTTGCCTGTTGGCAGTGGCGGATTTAATGGTAAAGGCCAGTTGCATGCTGTTGTACGTAAAGGCCAGTTGCATGCTGTTGTACGTCGCTGTTGTACGAGGAAGGGCTAAAACAATAGAGATGCTGATTTGCATAGAGATTCAATGGTGATTTGATAATTTTGCTACGATAATTTAAAGGTAATTAGCTGCTCTAGGAGGGGCCAGAGCCCACCCAGCCCCCCTGTAAATCCGCCACTGCCTGTTGGTGCCTTGGTGGATAAGTGATTAATTGAGAATGAGAATGGAGCGATAAGTGATTAATTGAGAATGAGAATGGAGCTGTAAGGCCAGTTGCATGCTGCTGTTGCATGTTGGTGCCTTGGTGGATGAGCAAACAGATGACATGGTTTAAGGAGATTCTAGAGAAATAGATAGTGAGCTTTAGCTTTATAGGAGTGTAAAATTAGACAAACACTAAAAAAAATTATTTATGTAATTGTAACAAAATCGGTGAACTTTTCTTTATCATCGTCGTGTGCCAAAACGATCTAGGGAGTGCCTATCAAATTTTGTTTTTTGTGAACGTATCAAAATTTGATTTAACATAAGAGAATAAATATATTCTAATTCGGGTAGCTGCATTAGGTGGAAAATTTAAAGATGTCGTGACCAGGCCGTAGCGTGTTTTTCGCTTGGGCACACTTCTGAGCTTCTTTCTTCTCATATCTACCCCCTGACCCCATGGTCAGATATCATGAGATGACTCCCTTCAAAGTTCAAAGATCCTAGAACAGGCCTGCACACGAAAACAGAAAGAAAGCATATGAACACTGCGGGGTTATCCTTCCGAAGAGCTTGGCTTCTTGCTTGTGCCCGAAATGAACGTTTAGCAGCAAAAATGAATGAATATCCCAAAGAATGTCATGCGCGGAAGGGAGTAAAACTAGTAGACTAATTAAATTAGGTTGGCAAATAGCCAAATATAGACAGATAGAGCAGATCAGATTAACATATGTGTAAATAGCTTGCCCCAAAACTTTTCCCAAAAGTATATCACGGATCGTGATGAAACGTAATCTCTCGACAAAGAAAACAAGATCCAGACGGGGCATCACTTCGACATCAAAAGGCCCATCAAATGAACACGCAAGAGAAGGAGGCAAACAACAAGCTTAATGAAGGCTTTTCAGACACACGGGTGATGATCAAGAGTCTAACGTAGAAGCTGTCATGTGAGCTTTACAAAGAGAGGCCTACACAGATCCATTGGCAGTATGCCCACCTCCAAAAGCAAGAGATTTGACGATCACCCTGAGGGCAAGGACGGAGGTGGACAGAATGCCAAGGAACTCTCAGTAAGCGCCCCTTTGATAAGCACGCACGACGACTACCACTATTTGATCGCTGCGCGAGCGATCCACCCATAGATGCCACAGCCAGACCACAGCTGCTTGCTGGTCTTGCATGCTCACTGTAACAGTACATGTGCTGCTTTACTAGGCGAGCAATTTATCAGAGTGGAGCTAGCTAGAGTACGTCGTTGTGGCTTGCGAGGGCAACCTCTCAGCGGCGGGTCGCGAGGACTCCCTATAGGACTTGCAGCACACGTATTAGGAATTAGGAAAGATAAACTAGGGGAGCAGGGGGCGGACGGCGCTGCCGGGAGTGCCGGCCGGGTAGGAGAGAGGGCTGCGGCGGAAGCTGAGCACAGGACTCCAGACCGATGGGGCGACGGGGAAGAAGACTGGGCCTCTGTGGCTCGGCCGTGGGGACTTGAAAAAAAAAAGTGAGGGTGAACTGACGAAGTGGGACCCATCCACGACAGGTTGGTGAGACGAATCAGCAGCGATTCAATTGAATGCACTGCACGATTTCAGCAGGCGTGCACTGCAGGATCCATCATGCACTACGATGAGGATCCTGCACTACGATCCGGCTGGATTGGATTCAGATTTCAGCAGGAGGATCCGATGAGTGGATGGACGGATGGTGCCTACTGTCGCCTACGACCAGGTAGCTGCAGAGTGCAGACAAGGTGAGATCGAGACGCATGACGATCCATCCATCGATCGAGAGGTCAGAAGGACCGGGTGCATCACGAGTGACGACGGTACAACATCGGGGGACAAAAGGCAGGAATTTAGAGCAGCTCGCCAGTGTGTTTCTGCAGCCGGCGCGCCCCGCCGTGCTGGACTGCTTGTGCTTCCTCTTGCGCGCCAGCAACAGCGTGTTCCTGCCGCTCGGTCACCACACCGTCGTCTCTTGGGGGTATCCTAAGAAGCGGCCATTATGCACTTGTACTGTCGCCGCCGCAGATGGTTGGACGAGCGAGGACGATCCGAACAGGAAGGAGATCTGCTTCCTTTACGGTATCATGACTGCTAGCTAGTACGTAGTACTCCATATCACGGTGACAGAGCATGTGCATGGTTTCTTTGATCTCATTTGCCTGGCTAGGAGTATACGTACGGATACGGGCATATGGCTAGTACTACACCCCAAGACTTGGTGGCGTGACCTCACAAAGGCAACTGCAGCAATGAAAGCCATCATGGGAAAGCGGTCCTCATCGATCTGCCATCAGCTTCCGATCCTCTGTAGCAAGAAAAACATCATTTCCCGCAAGCGAAACCACGCCCGTCACCCGACCATCATTTCTAAAGCCTTGAGGGCCGAACGGAGGCGATGCACTGATCGATCTCTTCTCTACCGGCCTCCGGTCCCAGCCGTCCGATGCCCCGTCGTTCGATCATGGGCGCGCGGATGCATGCCGATGCCGAGAGCGAACGAGCGCCGATCGGTTGCCGGGTGCCGAGGTCACAGTTCTGCTTCTGCATGGCCAGCCCAGTGACACGAGCCGGCCGCATGCACACCGGCCGCCAGTGACCGGCGTCAGGGTATGATTGCGGCGCGGTGCCCGTCTTCTGCGGTCCGCGTACCGCATTCATTCATCATTCATGCCTGTGTGCTGCTTCCTGCCTGCTTTGACCAGATCGGAGTACGTACATGATGCGGCCGTTGTACACCGATCGATATACCACTGCAGCAGCTTGCGTAGTACGTCGTGTACCGTGTACGTACGTTGATGATGGCCATCAACTGTTTTGTATTTACGGTCGGGTCATCAGATGTCAGTTCCAGTAGTAAAATGCACAATCCTGTCAGGCGGATCATTAGGGCAGCCATAATGGAAAACGATGACAGTAGATTAGTATGGAGAGGCGAGGCCGTAAAACGGATACGATTCCTGCACCTGGACTCGATGTCGTCGCGCATGGAACCAGTGCTCAGGCACTCGCTTCCCCTTGGGCTCGTTGCTCCCGCGCTCGATTTCCCCCTTGCGCTATGAAATCCCACCTCTCTCCAAACCATGATTTCTCTTTTTTCTATAATATCCCATGGCATGACTAATTGACTATTAACATGAGCCTCCCAATAGAGTCTCTAACTAATGATAGTAATACAGCCACAAATGAAAATTCAGATAAAAAATTAAAATGGCTTCCAAACCATAAATAGTGATCGACATCTGTTCCAACAATAATATCTGAACCCTATTTATGTACATCAAAATATGACTATCGTCCCTATATTGTTGTGAGAGTAAGGGAATTCATGAAGTTGTTTTCATCCCTTATTTGCTCCATACCACCAACACTCTGTCCATAGTGCCCAGGATTGTTTGGTGCTGGCAATGTGGCGCTTCCATTATCTAGACTATAGACAATATATGACATAAGTGGCCGGTCAATTGGGCTTTCTTCAACGCACAAGAGTGCCACATGACTGCAAAGCAATACTTTATCCAGCAAACAAGTATCCATAATAGATGGATCCGCCAAATCTCTTGCCTTCCCCTCTTTCCACATGCTTCGGGCCTGAAACAACCAAAAAAAATTATTTTGATTTGCGGTAAGCTAGAGCTTCTAGACTCTTACTTTAGTTTACAACTTAAAAAAAGGCATATACTTACATATACTATTAGGTTTTGAAAACCCAAGGTGCTACTAATTGAGCTTCTCCTTGTACCAATAACAACCTCTAAAAGTAGAACACCAAAGCTATATACATCGGTCTTGATGGAGAAGACCCCTTCCATTGCATACTCCGGGGGCCATATAGCCACTATTTGGTCATTTTGAGTCCAACAATTATTGTATATAAGTTGAAACGGGTTATAATTTATTTAGAAAACTTATTGAATTGATTACTTACTATGTACCAACAATACGATGAGTGTTTGCATTTTCCTGGCTATCATTAAATATCCTTGCCATGCCGAAGTCTGCTATCTTTGGTCTCATTTGTGCATCTAGCAAAAAATTAGCAGCCTTGAGATCCCTATGAATTATTGTTAATCTTGAATCTTGGTGGAGGTAGAGTAGTCCTCTTGCAACCCCTTTGATTATATTAAATCAGATTGGCCAATCCAACATCATTTTCCTTGGATTATCTGCATGAAGATTAAAAGTGTAAATTTTTAGCTATTTTATGCTATATCTAAGAGCTTATGGTGTGAAACATACCAAAAAGGTAGCATCTAAGCTTCCATTAGGCAAGTATTCATATATTTGAACTTTCTCATCAATGTCAATGCTGCAACCAAGAAGTCGAACCAAGTTTCTATGTTGCAATTTAGCAATTAGAATGACTTCATTCCTGAATTCCTTTGATCCTTGCTCAGAATCCTTTCTTAGCCTTTTGATCACAACTTTGTGGCCACCTAGCATTGCCTTCAGAGAAAGTAAGGACAAAAACTAAGATTTGAGTTCATAATGCAGAAAATTAAAAGTAACTAGTCCATCAACCTATGCACATGAGCACATCACCTGACATATAAATATTAGAATTTTTGGATAAATTTATTAGCTACAACTAACCAAAATTGCTGATTTCTGTGTGCTCTCTCCCTCTCCATATTCTAACATAATATTCAGGTATATAATAATCAGTGAGATCTCTATACTGTTATAGTCTATCAATTGTTCTATACTCCCTCTGTTTACTTATTATTTTTTCATTTTACCTCTAGGCATGAGAATTAAGGAGAGGTACGCATAGAGATTTATTGGAAATGGGGAGCTGCATTGAAAAGTGAGAATAAGAAACAATTTGGGACAACTTTGGAAGACTAGAATGGCTCTTGTTATGGGACAACTAGAGTTTTTTTTTTCATAAGCAGCACACCTCTTTGTACTTTTACTATATGTTTAGTTTAAATATTAGCTTAACTTATATAAACTCTTGTTGTGGCCCATTTGTCGTTGTCACGCCATTGATCTAGATCTTGCCTTTAAATTTATCTTATTAGTTGCTATACTGTTATCCATATTTTAAGTTGAAACTCCATTGTTTATTGCGCTGGTATATTAAAAAAAATCTTTTTTATTTTACTAAAAGCTCGTGCATGCATACATACTTTGTGTGCATGGTGGCCCGTAGCATGTATCTTTACTTTTAAACTACTCTTTATATACTAGTTAGTAGTTTCAGAGGCCAGTGCTTTAAAGAATATAAATAAGGGGTTACTTATAGGCTATTTGATTTGAATAACCATCTCATCCTATGTAACTTTTGTAAGGTGTCGCATCGTGGGTCCATCTCGCAAATTTGATGGAGTGACTTTACTTTTCATGCTTAACTAATTATTAACTTGTGACAAATTAACTCATTCTCACATGCTAAACGAAAAAAGGTGAGGAGTGAGAAATGATAAATTGCCACATTGCTCAAACCAAGCACCACCTTACATTATCTTTTATAATGATAATTATGGGTAATTTAGATGCAATTTTAGGTGGTTATTGATTATTGTTTATAATGGCACAGGCAGGTAACATAGATGCAAATATGAGGTTACTTGATTGTCTTTTATAATGTTATATATTTGAATAATTTAAATGTTGTTTTTTGTAATGGAAAAAGTGAGTAATTTTTTAAATAAATATAGATTTAATTACTATGATGATTAGAGTCTATTGAATTGATAGCCAAATGATTATGTTTTTTGTAAGAACTTTATTATTAGTCTTTGTATCCGGTGCTAGACAGGCCTTTGTCCCCGGTTTAATATGTAGTAGTAAGTACATAATTAAAACTAACATTTGTTTGACCAAGGATGAGGTGCATTTTTTTCTCAACTCCAAAAATATTATGGGACTGCATTAGGTGTTGTTGGAGATTTTTTTCTATCTTTTTAAAAACCAAGGATTAGGAGAAGGTTTAGGGAACTCTTGGAGATGCTCCTAAAATTAACATCAAGTCAATGTAATAATTATATGTGACTAGAACTAACAAGAGGAAAATAAGGTTGAATTAAGTGATTACCTTATAAACTTTACCAAACCCCCCCTGTCCAATCTTACATGCCTCTGAGAAATTGCATGTCGCAGCCACGATGTCCTCGAATCTAATAGAGAGGAATTCAGAGTCTAGGGCATGGTTTCCTTCTTCAAGTTCATCCGATGTACTCATGCCATCTGAAATTAGCTTCCTATGCTTTGCCCCATAGCCTATTTTACCTGTTCAATATCGTATAACCAACCAGTCCCTCAAAGAGTAAAAATAGGCATGCGTACGAATAATACAACTATGTAGGGCCGGTGTACCTTTGAACTTGAACCATGCGCCTGTGAGTATCAGAATGCCACTTAATAAAACTGCAGGCACCACAATCTTCACTGCGTTGCTCTTCGCCCTCGTACCTGTTCGTTAGAAGTAAGTCCAGAGTTTTTATGCTCGCATATAGTAAAATTAATCAAAGATTAGTTAAGGTTTATTTTCGTCCCTGAAAAAAAGCCTATATGAAATTCAAGAACTTCATGTAATACTCTTTCTTTATTCTAAATTATAAAATATTCTGTCTTTTCTAGATAAATAGATTTTACTATCTGAATATATTGGATATCTGTAAATTCATAGCAAAAGTCACATATATATACATCAAAGACAGAATGTCTCGTAATTTGGAACGGAAATATTATGTTTGAAAAAACAAATCAAGTCCTCCGAATTCGAATATGGGCTTTCAAAGTTTACTCAACACAGATACATCTAGATAAAATAAAAGTTGTGAACTTGTTGCACACCTGCATCCGAGAGTGCTGCGATCCGGAGGTACAAAGTGTCTGTATCACCCTTGGATTTGTCGATCAACTCGCTGGCCCACACCAAGCACCTCGTCAGGTCATTCGTTCTGCTAGTGCTCAGGTTGGCGTAAGCATACGCGACGCACGAACAGTTTCTGCTGCACTCTGCTTCGCACTCGGGCAAGGTTCGGTTCTGGACATGCACGAAGTTGTCCGGCGATTGCATCCCCGGCATGGCCAAGAAACGGTCGTGTACGCACCGGATTTCGCCGGCACCCCCGAGAGAAGCTGCCGCTGTTCCAATCCTCCAAGCCCACTGGGACGAAACCGCCGAGGCACTTGCACCTACTGGAAGTCTCCGTGTTGTCGCAGTAGCCGTTCGGGCCGCAGTAGCCGTACAGGTTGCACTCAGGATTATCCGTGTCCAAGATGGCCCATGCGGACGAGCTGCTGTTCCAGATTTGGATGAGGAACGCGCCTGAGTTGGTGAGCACGTACCTGGTATCCGAGACGCTGAAGGTCACGTAGATTTCCTCCTGGGTGCTGACAACGGCTTGGTAGACGATGACGTTGGTAATCGTCTGGTTCAGGCCCACGATAACTGATTCGCCCGTCCATGGCCCGCTGCGGGTAAACGGACGCGTTCCGTTCCAGACGAGTATCTGAAGGGATGTCTCTGGGTCCAAGCCGAAGGAGAAGGTTCCCGGCGATGGGTCGTCGGGGCTTTTCCACGACTCCAGCCGGTCGCCGGCGCGCGTCTTGTAGTTGATCCGAATCTTCATGCCGGGGAGGAACGTGTCGGTCGGGTGATCGAAGCTCTGCCACAAGGTGGCGCCGTTCGGAGACCGGATGACGAGGTTGCCGGTGTTTAGCAGCATCGCTGCGGTGCTGCTGCCCGCCGCAGGTGCACCGGCGACGTTGGTCGTCCAAAGAACACGGCCGTCGGCGCCGGACAGGACGAGGTTGGAGGTGTTGGTCAGGGACAGAGCCGGTGGCGAAGTAGTGACAGGGGTTTCTCTGTTGGCGACCCACACGACGGTGAGCCCGGGGCCGGGGATGTCGTTGTACCATATGCCGAGGTACAGCTTGCCCGGGGTCGACGAGTTGGTGGGGGAGAAGAAACCCAGGGCGAAGCTGCCACCATCGGAGACGATGGTGGTGCCAGCGGAGAGCGGCTTGCCGGGGACGATCCGGTCATCGGTGGCACACGGTGATGCCAGCAGCAGGAGGAGGAGGACAGTGCTGGCGCACCTGATGTCTAGCCAAGCCATTGAGCACCCTCCTTGCATTGCGTTGACGAGCTGCATTCGTAGAGATAATGTGCTGATATGCTAGCATTGTTAGGCATGGATCTGCATCCCAGACTTGGTCTACTGGCAAATGATGTCAATTCTTCTCTCTATTTTTTTTTTTGCGAATTCTCTCTATTTTTTATTTTGGCATTGATGATAAAACCCGCTTGAACTCTGTTCGGTGACTAACAAAAAAAATCCTCCCAACGTCATATTTTTCTTATGGACTCAGATGCGTCTTATGGTTGACATTTCAGCTGTCCGCGTCGGACTCGTTAGTTAATTAGAATGGCGCTGTCATTGGTGCCTGACTAAACCAGTGACAGAGAGTTCCCTTACCGGTTTATAAAGAGTTTGGACTTTGGACAAATTAAAATGCCTATTTTTTGTCATGGATTTGGTGCCTGACTAGGACCTCGTTTGGTAGAGCTCCTACTGGCTCTGTCCGGACGGTCCACATCTTATGAAAACGATGTTGTCTGATGGGCTGAGAGCTCCCTGCAATTTCACAAATCAGACGATCCAAGAACGAAGAATGAAGCACCGGACATTCAGTCAACAGTTGGACGATCAAGATAAGAAAGAGTCTATGACTTTAGAGTTTTTTTGTTTTTTAAAAGGAGAACATATATTAAAACCAAACAAAAGAAAGATTACAACCTGGGGGGCAGGTGAGTTAGCCAAAAGCTAACTAGACCGGCACTATTGTACAGAGCCAAAGGGCTAAGAGAAACACAGATTACAGAAAGGTGAAAAACTGATCTGACCTGGTCACGCCACAATCATAAAAAATTCTAGAGTTATTTGCCCTTCCCTTCCCTTGCTCTTTTGGAGTTTTTGTGTGAATCTTTTGTTCTAAGTTCTTCCACTTGTTTGGGTTGTTTCTCCACTAGAATTGGCATATATTCCTCGCGAGCACTTGAATAAGATTTCGAGTAGTTTGGAGAAACCCCCATTTTGCAAGATGGATCTTCATATCACGGTTTGTTTCGTGCTTTTTGGGTGTTGATGTTCTACAAATATCCTCTGAATACCTCCAGGAACGCCACTACAAAGTTGAGTTCAATTGGAGTTGATTTGAAACAGATATATTTCATGCAGGTTGATTCATACCGGACAACACGAGAAGCGCCCGATGGCCTCCCAACCCTAGCCGTCGTGGCCCCCCCACCGCCGCCGCCGGCGGCGCCGGCGGTCACTCCGGCACCGGCGCCTCGCCATCCCCTCCCCCTCCCCCTGTCCTCTTCCCGTCCCGCCTCCCCTGTGCTCGGGATCGGGCGGCCTTGCCCTCCCCGTCGAGGCTCCGCCGCCGGCGGCGGTTGAGGATGGCGCGGCCCGCTCGCCGTCCGCGGGGTGTGGATCTAGTGGGCCGCGCCCGTCCTCGGCTCACCCAACGCCAGCCACCGTCGGGAAGCCCGGTTGCTGCGCCCCCCACGATGAGCCGCCGCCGTCAGAGCTGGGGGCCGTCGGCACGGACGCCGCATCTCCCGCTGTGGCTGGGGCATTGGGGGGCGGCCATTGGGGCCGTGCCGCGCCTGGTGGGTGCAATCCGGGCCTGGCTTCTCCGCCAGTGGCCTCCGTGGTTGCGACGCCGCTCCCTCCACCATCCCCCACCTCCCCTCGTGCTGCCGGTGTTCCGCGGGAGGCTGGCGCCGCCGTGTGCTGCGTCGTGGCGGTGCTCCCTGCCCAGCCATCCTCGGCTCCCCAGGCCATGCCTAGTCCGAGCTCGTGTGCCACCGACGCCGCAGTCTAGGATGGGGCTGCCGTCCGCGTGCTGGTGTCGTCCAAGGTCGCCGCTTCCCTGAGCCTGGAGGTGGGGGACACCTCGGCTCGGATGGAGGCAGCGGCCCTGGGCTCTTACGCATCGTCACCGGTGGACATGGTCATGGCCGAGGACATCACGGTGGATGTGGATGTGGATCCAGACGTGGGCAAGGAAGCGGAGGCCAACGACCTTGGCCTCGACGCCTTCCTTGTCAACCCATATGCCTCGGCGCCGTGCTTGTCGTCTTCGGCGCCCCGTTCGGACGAGGCCCTTGCGGCTTTGGCGGGCTGTCTATCGCACCTGTTGGAGCCTGAAGTCGTTCTCGTGCGCCCTTCCGCCCCGAGGTCGTCGCCGCTTTCTTCCACCCCGGCCTCCCCTTCCCCCGAGGATGCCGTCGGGTCTCCTCTGGGGGCCGCCGCTACTGGCCGACCGCTACTGGCCGGCCGCTAGTGGATGTCGTCATCGTCGAGGATGCCTCTGATGATGAAGATCTGACCTCAGTCTTCTCGCCCTCATCCACTGGCAGGCCTAAGCACCTGCGCTGGTGTGACTTCTTCGACAACGACGAGGAGGAGGGCAACCTCCTAGCAATGTGCCGTGCCGCCTCCCCTGTGGTCCCGGATGCTGGCGCTGCCGCCCCCTCTACTGTGGTCGGGGGGTGTGACAAAACCGACCAATTTATTAGAGCACAAGCACATAATTCACCATTAGGACGGCAAACTACATGACTGAGACCTAATAAACCCGGTAGTCATACCGAAATCGCGAAGGATTTCAAACTTTTCCGGCACGACCAAGATCGTAATAGTTTAGCGATTCCATTCACAAGTACATAGTTCGCACATAGTTTAAATCATCGGAGTAAATAAAGTTATTACAAACCAAGTTCAAATTCAAAATAAAGCGGAAGCGATTTAGTTCAAATACACACACGCGCTTAGTTCAAATACAGTGCCAGTCCCTTGATCAACATCCAGCAAAAGCATTAAGTAGAGAAGAGTGACCATGCCTAAGGTCTAATCATCTCCCAAAGCGGGATAGAAGCAGTTCTGACAATAGCCATAGAACATCTCACCATCTACAAAAACATGGGAAATAAAACCCTGAGTACGAGAATGTACTCAGCTAGACTTACCCGTCATAAACTAAAATAAAGAGACTCCAAGGAGTATGCAAGGCTGTATAAGTAGGATAGCTGACTCATTGAATTGCGAAAAAGCTTGCATTAAGGAATAATTAATAAGAACCTTCTAGCAATGTATTTTAATCTGATTAACCATATCATACCACATTAGCACCTGTACTAAACAAACATGGTAATAATTATTCAACAAGAAAGTAACCAATTTCGGTTGAGTATCTTTCAATCTCAACAGCTCAACCATCTCATCTCTTGTTCAAGTTCTTACTACGATGCCGCTGCTCAAGTCAAGTGTTCACTGTCCAGGAACGATGGCGATTATAATCGATTACTAACCAGCTGGCGGGTATTCCTCACACAAACCACACTCACCAGCCACGGTGAGCTACAGATCACCGACATTCAATTCTGGAAAAGCGCGAGATCAAAAGGTACCATCGCATCCGGGCACCGTCCGGCTGCCAGCAGGGCGCACCATGCTATATTCAGGCCTTACAACCGCGTAACCCGTGGTCCCCCATCTTCACCAATGCGATGCGTACAGCAGGTCGACTCCCGGCCCAAATCAAAATTAGGCTTCGCGGTCGGAACGACTTATCCTTCCAGCTAAATGTGAGGCATAAATTCAATATGACTTGAGGACGTACAACGGACGGGGTCCTAGTTCGACACAGACGGGATAAACCACATTGAACCTCCAGTTCATTCTCAACTCCAATCCCGTCCGGTCTCGATTTATTATCTCCACATGGTTATCCAAGATAACAATGTATTCAACCATTCCGAGTTACCACCTATAACTCGCGGATGACAGGAAATCACCCGACTTCTACCGATCTAGTTAAGCAGGGCTAAGCAAATAATCGTACCTGAACCTAACAGGGTTGAAGTATAAACAGTGGCAAGGAATATAAGTAATGCAGCAACGGTATAAAACAACACCTATAACTTAATGCAGCAAACAAATAAAGGACTCAAGTTAGATATTTTGCAAACCACAGGGAGAATGCTCCGGGGCTTGCCTTTCAGGAAAGAACTTGGCTGGTGGTCGGGACACTCCGGAAGATCAGCTTCGGGATCCTCTTCTGCTGCTGCTTCCCGCACCAAAGCTTCCTACTGGCCTTCCTCTCCTTGCGCTCCGGGAACTACCGTTTCGAGCTCTGACGATCCTGTATGATGCATAGTACGTATGAGTACCGTGCATACATATAAATATAATGCTGATGGTGATGGTGAATGAATGTTCAGCTAAGATGAATGATATGATATTTGAAAACATGTATGATAAGTATATGTCATCTGCATTCTCTTCTACCGATAATTTTCCAAACAAGACTCGCATAACAATTTACTCGCACACTATAGGAAATTATAAACAATCATTATTTTGCACACTACACTCTACTGAACCACAACCAGTAGCAGATCACACAGGTTACAAATAGCATAAAAAGCATTTTTACACACATAAAATGATAACTCTAAAGCATTATTTATAATTAAAAGAAATCAGGGTATAACTATGACATGACTTTAGACTACTCAGAAAATTCTGTAAAAATTACAGGAGCTTAATCATACCAAATAAAGACTACCATAAAAATTTCAAGTCAAAATAGTAAGTACTTTATCCTACACAAAAATGACAAGGCAGCATAATTTCAGGGGCATAAAATACTTTGTACATAAAAGTATGTCAAACAACAGATCTCAGAACATCATTAGCTCTAGATTGACATAAAAATATTCTCCAAAAAGTTTCATGCACAAATTCCTTATATATTATTTATTATGAATTATTTATCATCACATGAAAATAGGCACCATAACTAGACAGATCAAACTTTCCACATGATATAATCTTATAACATTTTTCACAGATAGAGCATGACATAAGAAGACTAACAAACTTGGTCTCATATTTTTCTGAGCAACAGAGAATTACTTATGCATTTCCTAAGATAAAAGCAATTAATAGAGATAAATAAAGCTATACAGAAAAGTATCACAAATTTCATATTTCATATTTTTCATGCATAGATCATCTCATAAGAAAAATACTGTAAGTTGAACTAACTCATTTGGATGAAAAATGAGCAAGTTATGAATTTTCAAAGCTTTAAACAAAATCTAAAATCATTTCTGGAAAAGAAAAAGGAAAAACACTTTGCACCGGGGACCCTGAGGTTTCCAGAAACTAACCGAGCCTTAACAGGTAAATCTCTGAGTCTGGCTGTTATGCACGAAGAACCCTAGGTTTTCCCTCATTCTAGACCGACGGTCCTCGTTGGCGGCGACGCTCGGCCGGCCGTCCCGGCGGCGCTCCGGCGACACCAACCGACGGGGAAGAGAGAGGAGAACAGCGCGCATCGATCAAGGGTACTAAAGATGGGAGGGAGCGGCTTGAGGCGGTCGGAGCACGAGCACGGCGGAGCGGCGGCACTCCGCGCGGCGGCTCGATGAAATCCGACCCCACGAAACCCTAATCGACGCCATTGACTATCGTCCTAGCAGCTACCCACCACGACGCTTCTGATGCGCACCCTAATGGCGAGAGAGGATGGCCAGAGCGGCAGGACCACGGTGAAGCCGAGGTGCGGCCATGGCGGACGGGGAGAAGATGAGACGATTCGGGTATACCTCGAAGCAATAGGCCGAGAAGAGGGTGGAGGATGAGGGAGCGGACTCGGGCGCGTTCGATTGCGGGGTCAATCGAGAGGATGCGCGGCTAACAGCGGCGGATTTCTGGACGGCGGTGAGGCGAGCTCGGGCGATGCGGCGGCGAGCAGAGAGGGAAAATGAGCGGGGATGCGGGAGAGAGTGAGGGCGCGGGAGAGTGCAGGAGCGGGCGCGGTTCGGACGACGCCCACGCGGCCGAAACGGCCGGCCTCGGCAGAGCCTGGGCACCACGCGGCCGACGCATGCTGCCGCGGGCGGCCACGGCGCGTTCCTTGTCGGGGATTTCCCTGACGGCCAGAAAACAACCGTCACCGAAATACAATTTTCACTAATTTAAAACAAACTTTGCTGCTTAATAACTCTTAAACTAAGCTGAATTAGCAAAAACTCAAAATAGATGAAATGTAGCTTTTGAAGATTAGAACATTTCATCTGAAAGAAGTTTTACCAGATTCTGCCTAGATTTTGAAATACAAAAATCCAAATAAAATACCTTTTAAAAATTCCTAAAATGGAAAATCAGCCCCCAATTCTGCCCTTTTTCAACATTTTTGAATACCTTCCAAGCATTTTCATGAAAAGTGGTAAAAACAAATTTTGTTCCATATGAAATTATCTACAAACTTCATTTAGGGTGCACACACATGCAAGCAATCTAGATATCACTTTCAATTCAGTCAAACAAAACTACTTTCATGGTCCACCTTGGTCAACCATGACAACAAAGCTTAATTAGCCAAAACCATGAACATAAACCTAGGTTCATTTGGTGTTCTAATCATGTCTAGGTTACCTTAGAGATAAATAAACACCAAACACTCATACCACTTATTCAATTCATGTGAAAGGCAGGCATAATTTGAATAATCAAGCATGATGCATGAAATGACAATCAATCTTTTCATTAATGCTATGCATAATGATGCTTATGCTTAAGAATGCAAATGATTATGCATGCTTAACACCAGAGTGTTACAGCCCTTCCCCCCTTAAAGAAATCTCATCCCGAAATTTGAGTAGACTAACCATTCTTTATGAAAATCGGGATATACTTCTTTTAAATAGTCCTCGGTTTTCCAAGTGGCATCGCCATCATCATGATTGCTCCAAGAAACCTTGTACTGCCTGACCACACGATTCCTGGTCACTCAGTCTTTGACATCCAGGAGTCTCATAGGTTTCTCTTCACAAGTTAAATCTGAACTCAGCTTAATGTCTTTAACTTTAACGGCTTCCTCGGTTGGAACACGTAGACATTTCTTGAGTTGGGATACATGGAAAACAGGAAACACTGCACTCATCTCTTCAGGCAGTTTGAGCTTATAGGCCCACAATCTTTTTCTTTCCACTATCTGATATGGACCGACATAACGTGGTGCTAGTTTTCTTTTAATCCCAAAATGTTGCACTTTCTTCATAGGAGAGACCTTCAGATATACATAATCACCAACATTAAAGTTAGAGGTCTTCTCCTCTTGTCGGCATAACTTTTCTGTCGAGATTGTGCAGCTGCTATGTGTTGTTGAATTGTTCGAACCTGCTCTTCAGCTTCTTTAACAAAGTCAATACCATAATATCTTCCTTCTCCAGGTCCTACCCAATTCACCGGCGTTCTACACTTTCGGCCATACAGTGCCTCAAAAGGAGCCATCTGTATACTCTCTTGGTAACTACTGTTATAAGAGAATTCTGCCAAAGGTAACCATTTCTCCCATGAACCCTTGGATGATAAAACACAAGCTCTCAGAAGATCCTCAAGAACTTGATTCACTCTTTCTGTTTGGCCTGAAGTCTGAGGATGATAAGCTGTACTATGATTCAGCTTTGTCCCCAAATCCTTCTGCAAGTGTTCCTAGAAATGAGCAGTAAACTGAGATCCTCGATCAGATACAATTGTCTTGGGAATCCCATGCAAACGGATAATCTCCCTGAGATAAATATCAGCATATTAAGGCGGTCGATAATCTGTACGAACTGGAATAAAGTGCGCACTCTTGGTAAGTCGATCAACGATTACCCAAATAGAGTCATGCCCTTTCTGAGTGGTGGGAAGTCTGGTAATAAAATCCATACTGATATCTTCCCATTTCCATTCAGGAATCGGCAACGGTTGAAGCATTCCGGCTGGCTTCAAATGAACAGCCTTTATGTGACAATAGATGTCACAACGTGCGACATAAGCGGCAATCTCCTTCCTCATTTTGGTCCACCAATAGCGAACCTTCAGATCATGAAACATCTTACTACCGCCAGGATGAATAGATAACTTTGATAAGTGAGCTTCATCCATAATTTGATTTCTGAGTTCTCTATCTTTTTGTACGACCAGACGATCATCAAACCATAAGATTTCCTTCTCATCTACTCGGAAATGCTTGAGCGGCTGTTTTAACATTTTCTCCTTGATATGACCTATACCCTTGTCAGTTTTCTGACCTTCGATAATCTTACTTTCAAGGGAGCAACTAATTTGGATGTTACACAGCACAACAGGATGCATGAGGCTAAAATCATCTACTAACAAAGGTTGAATAGCATGACAATGTGGTTTTCGACTCAACGCATCTACGACTACGTTTGCCTTGCCTGGATGATACAAGATCTCCATATTGAAGTCCTTAATAAACTCCATCCATCGATGTTGTCTCATATTCAACTCGAGTTGAGTGAAGATATACTTCAGACTTTTGTGATCAGTATAGACTTTACAGAAGTTACCCAACAAGTAATGCCTCCAGATTTTTAGAGCATGCACAACAGCTGCTAGCTCCAAATCATGTGTTGGATAATTCACTTCATGCTTCTTTAACTGACGTGAGGCATAAGCTATGACTCTTCCTTCTTGCATAAGCACACATCCTAAGCCTGTTTTTGATGCATCGCAATATACATCAAAAGGTTTTCCCAAATCTGGTTGCGCAAGAACAGGAGCAGTGGTCAACAATTCCCGCAAGGTACGGAAAGCTATTTCACACTCCTCTATCCAGACAAACTTCTTCTCTTTCTGCAACAGATTTGTCATAGGTTTGGCAATCTTCGAGAAATTCAGAATGAAACGACGATAATACCCGGCTAGACCAAGAAAACTCCGAACTTTATGCACAGAAGTCGGCGCTTCCCAGTTCATAACCTCTTGTACTTTGCTTGGATCTACTGAGATTCCCTCATCAGATAGGACATGGCCAAGGAATTGAACTTTCTTGAGCCAAAACTCACACTTGCTAAACTTAGCATACAGCTTATGTTCCCTAAGCCTTTCTAAAACAATCCTCAGATGCTCGGCATGATCGTCTTTGTTTTCTGAGTACACCAAGATGTCATCAATAAACACCACCACAAACTTGTCTAGCTCCGGCATGAAGACCGAATTCATCAGATACATGAAGTATGCAGGAGTATTTGTTAAGACAAAGGACATAACAAGATACTCATACAATCCATATCTGGTAGAAAAAGCGGTCTTAGGCACATCTTCTGGTCTAATCTTGATCTGATGGTAACCAGACCTAAGATCAATCTTGGAAAACACTTTCGCCTTGGACAACTGGTCAAAAAGAATGTCAATTCGGGGTAACGGATACTTGTTCTTAACAGTGACAGCATTGAGTGGACGATAATCCATGCACATTCCCGTAGATATTTGTCCTTCTTCTTCACAAAGATAGCAGGACAACCCCATTCCAACACACTAGGGCGAATAAGACCCTTGTCCAACAATTCCTTAAACTGATCTTTCAGCTCGGCCAATTCATTTGGCGGCATCCGATATGGCCTTCTAGAAATTGGGGCAGTGCCAGGTAACAACTCAATGCGAAACTCAACATCTCTATTGGGTGGAAGACCCGGAAGCTCTTCAGGAAAAACATCCGGAAATTCACACACGACAGGAATTTCGGGAAGAGGGGTCACACGAGTAGAATAGGACACACTCTCTAGCTTAAACTTTCGGGGTAATGGCACTTGAAAAGTACCCTCCCCAAGAGGATTTCTGATAGATAGCATCCTATTCTCTGTATCGATCACAGCACCCCAGAATTTCATCCAACTCATTCCCATGATGACATCCACTCCTAAGCCAGGTAGAACTATCAAATTCAACCAAAACCTCCACTTATCTAGGTCTAGGGTTGCACCCTGAACTATCTGCTTAGTAGTTATATCAGCCCCAGCTGAACTAACCTTGAATACAATACTCAGTTCAAGTATCTTTTGATCATGCTTCTATGCAAATGCTTGACTCATGAAAGAATGCGATGATCCAGAATCAAACAAAACAGCGGCAGGGAATTGATTCATAGAAAACATACCCGCAGTCACTGGTTCACCAGCAAGAATTTCCTCAATCGAGGTGTTGTGCACACGAGCTTGATATGGGCCCTGCTGCTTCTTGGGAAAAGGGCAATAATGAGCAAAGTGCCCTGTCTGGTTGCAGTTGAAGCAAGGTCCATTGACAAGTGTCTTGTTAGCACCGGTCAAGCTGCTCTGTACTGGTTTCCCCTGTGGAGCAGGAACTTTGAAAGCTCTGTGTTGCTTCTGCGGATTCTGAGCTGGATAATTGTTATGCCTTTTCTGCTGCGGGGGCCTGAATCTCGCACCAGACATCGGTGGACGAAACGGCGTACGAAAAGCAGTTGGGGCTCTTGACTGAGAAGAACCATCTCCATCATGGGCCCTCTTGCGATTCTTGACAGCAGCATGAATATTGTTACTGTTTTCTTACATAATACGATCATTTAAGAAATCATTAAAAGTAACACGAGCAGAAGTACTCATGGTCTTCATCAACTTGGAACTCAAGCCTCTCTTGAAACTAGCTATCTTGTTCTCATCAGTGTTGACAAACTCAGGAGCATAGCGACTCAAAGTATTGAAGGCGTGCAGATACTCCTTCACATTGCGAGTTCCTATAGTGAGCGACAGAAACTCAGTCTTCTTCATAGTCATCAGACTGGGAGGAATGAAATTCCCTCGGAAAGCATGTGCAAAGCGGTCCCAAGTAATAGGAACACCCGACGGGAAGGTGGTGCGATGTTGCTTCCACCACGTCCCTGCTTGTCCCTCAAGCTGATGGGCTGCATACTCCGCTTTTAGCTCTTCTGTCAACCTTAGAAGACGAAACTTGTCTTCCATGGTGTTGAGCCATTCATCTGCTTCTAGTGGCTCAGGAGCATCCTTAAACATAGGAGGTTTAGTGTCCTGAAACTCCTTGAAGCTGCTGTATTGATTTTGTTGAGGACCCTGACGAACATCACGGGCCAAGCTCTCACGAAGAAGCTTCTCCACATTGCGCTGGCTGCCCAAGAATTGAGCAAACAGCTGCTCCGCATTGGTCAGAGGTGGGGGTGGCACACCACGTGCAGTGTTATCGGCACCCTCTTCAGATCCACCATTGCCATTAGCACCCGAACCACTACGGGTAACCGGCATCTGCATATTTCAGCAAGAAGTATGTATCAGGTGAATGTTGTCATAATGAGAGGTGAATGTAAAAATCATGCCAAACTGAATTTATCGAGGGAAATAAATTCGCACAATAAATAGGGGCACAATAATTCCAATTTTTCACATCGCAACATCACTAATAATATTACTGCGAACCATCGCAAAGCGTCTTACAACATCCATAATTTTGCCAGCATACATACACTGGACTTTTAAAAGTTGTACGGATATCCCCACATCAAACCCCTGTTCCAACATTACATCAAAGTCTCGATAGCGAGCAAAAGGGTTACATGACCACCTGACAGGAACGCAAAAGAACAAATGGAGACGAATGATCCTCAGCAAGGCTACTCTCCATTGTCGCTACTCTCACTAGAAGCACTGTTCATAGCCCTCCTAGCTGCTACTAAGGCTACTCTCAGCTGACGGATCTCCTCCTGCTTCCTATGCACCTCCTCGTGAAGGCTAGCATTGTAAGCACGAACCTCCTCCACGTCCTCTAGCACCTAGTGCTGGCGGATGCTAAGACGACGGAACTCGGACCAGGCTTCATCCCTAGCCTGAGCCATCTTCTGGCTCTCCAGCACAACCTTGTCTCGATGATGAGACACACGGGCTACCTCCTCTCAGGAGCGCTGAAGCTCACGAGTCAACTCACGCTTCTCCTTGCGTGCATCAGCTCGAGCCTCCTTAAACTCCTCATTCAGACGAAGTGCCTTAGTCTCCATGTTAACATAGGCCCTCATCACTGCAAACATAGCACTCATGGCAGGCGTGCTGCTACCCTGTGCCTCCTCAGGACCTGCCTCCAGTGGGTTTCCCTCAGCATGTGGCCACCTAGAAAAGCGGTGAGCAATGGGGAACACTACAGGAAAAACCTCGGCAAGCTGGTGAGGTATCTCCTCCATCAGGTGCTCCACCACGTTAAAAGCTGCAAACGTGGCACCCGTCTTGGTAGTCTTGCCCGCACCAAAACAGCGCCACCCAACCCAGTGGGGGTCACCGTCCAAAGGTGGGACTACTACCTCCACACGAGCCTCTCCATAGTTCACCAAATCATCCTTGTCCCAATAGTAGTGAGGCTCCATGCCCACCGTGTACCCAGCATTGGAGAGAATCCTCCAAAGAAGGCTAGGCATGGCGTACTCCTCTAGAAAAGTGTCCACCTCCCTTGGTGCCGACTCAGGGACAGCCAAAGGACCACGGGGCGCTCTTCCTCCAGTGGACTTACGAGCAGTCTGCTTGGTTCTCGCCATCTGTTTAAAAGTTGTATATCCCATAAGTTATAATTTTAAAGAAAAGAAACAATTTAATTATAAGGGAAGGAACCATGAATGTATGAATGAGCAATTTAACCATGATGCATGCACGTCACATACGTCCTCACGAACTAATAATCTAACGCTCTATGCGGTGGCATACATCGTTCTCTCATTATACGTAACTACTTCGTCCTACCGTTCACGCGGTTAGTGTACCTGCAGAAAAATTCATTTCAGCCCATATCCCATATAAATGCAATTCGACGTAAAAATTCACGCACCTTTCGAACAAGGTGAAAACACCGATTACTTACTACCCCAACAGTCACGCAGAAGATGACACCGCCAGAAGACGGTCCCAACATGGGATACCTTCATATAAACATGTGTGCAACATGTGAATAATCTGGCATCAATAAGCACTCCCCTAGACTGGCATTTGCATCCAATCATGCTCTCACAACTCACACTTACCAGGGCGTAGAGGCAATTTGATCCATACATTACCACTCAAGTGAATGGCACCCATACGAATCCGCCATTGTATGGGCAACGGCAAAATAACAAATATGATGCAATTTCCCCCAAGTCAGTACTTAATTAAGCCACCTGAATCCTATTGGGCATAAAGGATATGACCACTGGCACACTCTAGTTTTTAAAACCATAGATTAAAACACCCCTATACCTATACTTTTTATAAATACTTTTCGCAAACCAAAAACTCTTTTATTTTAAACACTTGTGAACAGTAACACGCTAAACCTGCTCCGATGCCAGCTGTGACAGAACCGACCAATTTATTAGAGCACAAGCACATAATTCACCATTAGGACGGCAAACTACATGATTGAGGCCTAATAAACCCGGTAGTCATACCGAAATCTCAAAGGATTTCAAACTTTTTTGGCACGACCAAGATCGTAATAGTTTAGCGATTCCATTCACAAGTACATAGTTCGCACATAGTTTAAATCATCGGAGTAAATAAAGTTATTACAAACCAAGTTCAAATTCAAAATAAAGCGGAAGCGATTTAGTTCAAATACACACGCGCTTAGTTCAAATACAGTGCCAGTCCCTTGATCAACATCCAGCAAAAGCATTAAGTAGAGAAGAATGACCATGCCTAAGGTCTAATCATCTCCCAAAGCGGGATAGAAGCAGTTCTGACAATAGCCATAGAACATCTCACCATCTGCAAAAACATGGGAAATAAAACCCTGAGTACGAGAATGTACTCAGCTAGACTTACCCATCATAAACTAAAATAAAGAGACTCCAAGGAGTATGCAAGGCTGTATAAGTAGGATAGCTGACTCATTGAATTGCGAAAAAGCTTGCATTAAGGAATAATTAATAAGAACCTTCTAGCAATGTATTTTAATCTGATTAACCGTATCATACCACATTAGCACCTGTACTAAACAAATATGGTAATAATTATTCAACAAGAAAGTAACCAATTCCGGTTGAGTATCTTTCAATCTCAACAGCTCAACCATCTCATCTCTTGTTCAAGTTCTTACTATGATGCCGCTGCTCAAGTCAAGTGTTCACTGTCCAGGAACGATGGCGATTATAATCGATTACTAACCAGCTGGTGGGTATTCCTCACACAAACCACACTCACCAGCCACGGTGAGCTACAGATCACCGACATTCAATTCAGGAAAAGCGCGAGATCAACAGGTACCATCGTATCCGGGCACCGTCCGGCTGCCAGCAAGGCGCACCATGCTATATTCAGGCCTTACAACCGCGTAACCCGTGGTCCCCCATCTTCACCAATGCAATGCGTACAGCAGGTCGACTCTCGGCCTAAATCAAAATTAGGCTTCGCGGTCGGAACGACTTATCCTTCCAGCTAAATGTGAGGCATAAATTCAATATGACTTGAGGACGTACAACGTACGGGGTCCTAGTTCGACACAGACGGGATAAACCACATTGAACCTCCAGTTTATTCTCAACTCCAATCCCGCCCGGTCTCGATTTATTATCTCCACATGGTTATCCAAGATAACAATGTATTCAACCATTCCGAGTTACCACCTATAACTCGCGGATGACAGGAAATCACCCGACTTCTACCGATCTAGTTAAGCAGGGCTAAGCAAATAATCGTACCTGAACCTAACAGGGTTGAAGTATAAACAGTGGCAAGGAATATATGTAATACAGCAACGGTATAAAATAACGCCTATAACTTAATGCAGCAAACAAATAAAGGACTCAAGTTAGATATTTTGCAAACCACAGGGAGAATGCTCCGGGGCTTGCCTTTCAGGAAAGAACTTGGTTGGTGGTCGGGACACTCCGGAAGATCAGCTTCAGGATCCTCTTCTGCTGCTGCTTCCCGCACCAAAGCTTCCTGCTGGCCTTCCTCTCCTTGCGCTCCGGAAACTACCGTTTCGAGCTCTGACGATCCTGTATGATGCATAGTGCGTATGAGTACCGTGCATACATATAAATATAATGCTGATGGTGATGGTGAATAAATGTTCAGCTAAGATGAATGATATGATATTTGAAAACATGTATGATAAGCACATGTCATCTGCATTCTCTTCTACCGACAATTTTCCAAACAAGACTCGCATAACAATTTACTCGCACACTATAGGAAATTATAAACAATTATTGTTTCGCACACTACACTCTACTGAACCACAACCAGTAGCAGATCACACAGGTTACAAATAGCATAAAAAGCATTTTTACACACATAAAATGATAACTCTAAAGCATTATTTATAATTAAAAGAAATCAGGGTATAACTACGACATGACTTTAGACTACTCAGAAAATTCTGTAAAAATTACAGGAGCTTAATCATACCAAATAAAGACTACCGTAAAAATTTTAAGTCAAAACAGTAAGTACTTTATCCTACACAAAAATGACAAGGCAGCATAATTTCAGGGGCATAAAATACTTTGTACATAAAAGTATGTTAAACAATAGATCTCAGAACATCATTAGCTCTAGATTGACATAAAAACATTCTTCAAAAAATTTCATGTACAAATTCCTTATATATTATTTATTATAAATTATTTATCATCACATAAAAATAGGCACCATAACTAGACAGATCAAACTTTTCGCATGACATAATCTCATAACATTTTTTACAGACAGAGCATGACATAAGAAGACTAACAAACTTGGTCTCACATTTTTCTGAGCAACAGAGAATTACTTATGCATTTCCTAAGATAAAAGCAATTAATAGAGATAAATAAAGCTATACAGAAAAGTATCACAAATTCTATATTTCATATTTTTTATGCATAGATCATCTCATAAGAAAAATACTGCAAGTTGAACCAACTCATTTGGATGAAAAATGAGCAAGTTATGAATTTTCAAAGCTTTAAACAAAATCTGAAATCATTTCTGGAAAAGAAAAAGGAAAAACACTTTGCACCGGGGACCCTGAGGTTTCCAGAAACTAACCGAGCCTTAACAGGTAAATCTCTGAGTCTGGCTGTTATGCACGAAGAACCCTACGTTTTCCCTCATTCTAGACCGACGGTCCTCGTCGGCGGCGACGCTCGGCCGGCCGTCCCGGCGGCGCTCCGGCGACACCAACCGACGGGGAAGAGAGAGGAGAACAACGCGCATCGATCGAGGGTACTAAAGATGGGAGGGAGCGGCTTGAGGCGGTCGGAGCACGAGCACGGCGGAGCGGCGGCACTCCGCGCGGCGGCTCGACGAAATCCGACCCCACGAAACCCTAATCGACGCCATTGACTATCGTCCTAGCAGCTACCCACCACGACGCTTCTGATGCGCACCCTAATGGTGAGAGAGGATGGCCAGAGCGGCGGGACCACGGTGAAGCCGAGGTGCGGCCGTGGCGGACGGGGAGAAGCTGAGACGATTCGGGTATACCTCGAAGCAATAGGCCGAGACGAGGGTGGAGGATGAGGCAGCGGACTCGGGCGCGTTCGATTGCGGGGTCAATCGAGAGGATGCATGGCTGACAGCGGCGGATTTCTGGACGGCGGCGAGGCGAGCTCGGGCGACGCGGCGGCGAGCAGAGAGGGAAAATGAGCGGGGATGCGGGAGAGAGTGAGGGCGCGGGAGAGTGAAGGAGCGGGCGCGGTTCGGACGACGCCCACGCGGCCGAAACGGCCCGACCTCGGCAGAGCCTAGGCGCCACGCGGCCGACGCATGCTGCCGCGGGCGGCCACGGCGCGTTCCTGGTCGGGGATTTCCCTGACGGCCAGGAAACAACCGTCACCGAAATACAATTTTCACTAATTTAAAACAAAATTTGCTGCTTAATAACTCTTAAACTAAGCCGAATTAGCAAAAACTCAAAATAGATGAAATATAGCTTTTAAAGAGTAGAATATTTCATCTTAAAGAAGTTTTACCAGATTCTGCCTAGATTTTGAAATACAAAAATCCAAATAAAATACCTTTTAAAAATTCTCAAAATGAAAAATCAGCCCCCAATTCTGCCCTTTTTTAACATTTTTGAACACCTTTCAAGCATTTTCATGAAAAGTGGTAAAAACAAATTTTGTTCCATATGAAATTATCTACAAACTTCATTTAGGGTGCACACACATGCAAGCAATCTAGCTATCATTTTTAATTCAGTTAAACAAAACTACTTTCATGGTCCACCTTGGTCAACCATGACAACAAAGCTTAATTAGCCAAAACCATGAACATAAACCTAGGTTCATTTGGTGTCCTAATCATGTCTAGGTTACCTTAGAGATAAATAAACACCAAACACTCATACCACTTATTCAATTCATGTGAAAGGCAGGCATAATTTGAATAATCAAGCATGTTGCATGAAATGACAATCAATCTTTTCATTAATGCTATGTATAATGATGCTTATGCTTAAGAATGCAAATGATTATACATGCTTAACACCAGAGTGTTACAGGGGGCTGCCCTCCCGGAGTGGGGCAAGGCGGCGGCGTTGCCATAAGGCGTGTGTACCTGCACAACGACGACTTGGCCCGCTGCCAGCGCTGAGAGTTGCGGCGCAGTAGTGCCTCAGCCCACGACCTCCGACGTCTCCGCGCGCCCGTCGAACAAGTGAGCTTTCCCAGCACCACGCCTCTCGCACGGCTGCGCCTACTGATGCCGATGGTTTCACTCTTGTGGTGAGCCGCCGGCAAGGGCGCCGCTGTGCCCTGCATCACCATCAGCAGCGACGGCAAGTGCCGAGCGCGCTCGTTGGCCTTTGCTTCAACTGCCTGGCGGGAGGTCACATCAGCACCCAGTGTTCCTCCCCGTCGCGCTGTCTCTTCTGCTTCAGCACGAGGCACCGAGCGCGGAACTGCAATCGCCGCCCGCCCTGACGCCTTCCTGCGGGACACAGCAGGAGCACCGTCTTCGCCCTTCTGTGTGGACGGGCCAGGGTGCGGCTGGTCACCAGAACTCTATCCGCGCGGGTGGCGGCTACAAGGCTCCTCGCGCTCCAAATCCGCGCACGACCCCTATCCTCATCGGACAGATCCTCTGTCCGCCCCCTTTGTCCGTTGCGGATGGTGGCCTGCAGCACTCAGCCCGCCGTCGACGTCGTCGTCGAAGGGCCAAGCGGCCACAAAGGATTAGCATCGCCCACGACAATGCAGCTGCTACCTCCGACCCAACACTTGTGCTGTGCGAGGTTGAGGGGCCCCCCATCTGGGTCGACCCAATGCTCGACAAGCTCACAGCTTGCCTCATCGCGTGCCCATCCCTGCAGGTACCGTTGTCACCGCCTCGATTGATTCGTTTATCCTTCGCGCTGGACGAGGCAGCAGAGGACGACGCATTAGGGGACTCTCCGCCACCGGCCACCACCGCCGCTGAGGTGCTGGTGCTGGACCCTTCCCCACGCGAAGATTCCGGTCCTGTGAACGACGAGGTGGAGGCTTGCTGCGTTGAGGCTGAGGCCGCCCTGACATCCTGCTTGGGGGCCCCGGTAGCCGTGGTGGGCTCTGTCGACGACGGCCTCGGCGACGGCTTCGGTGCGGTGGCCGCTGACCTCCCAGTCCACGCGCCGAACGATGATGACTGGACCCGGCTACCTCCGACCCTGTGGTCGAGGCGCAGGTGGGCGGCACCGACGAAGACGTCATCGACAACACCTGCGACGCCTCGCCGCCGCCCCCCGCGGCACCCACGGAAGCGTCTGTCGCAGCATTCATCGACAGCTTGATGCTGCGGACCTCCCGTGTGGACGACGACAACTGGCGCGTGCGACGCAGCGTCCGCCTGGCAGCTAAATCTGCCTGCCTCGACCCGCAGCCGGAGAGGCAGGCTCGCCGGGTTATGCTCAGCAAGTGGGGCGAACTGCCGACGAATGAGGTCATCAACTCTTCGGACTCTACGATTGTCGTGAGATTTCGCGAGACGTTCTTCGGCGACAACGTACCGTCTTCCCGCAGGGAGTCCATGAGGGAGATATTTCCACAGCTCTGGGGTCTTGCGGCGCGCTCCGCGTGGCGGCGGAACTAGGCGCTGCAATTGGATCCTTCTTTCGCGCAATAGTTTACTTAGTTAGTACAACCAGCTCGCTCCACCGTTTCAGCCGGTGATTTATGTAGTGTGTTTTCTTGTCGCACTCTAAGTCAACTCGCCTGCGAACGCGACAAGACGTGTATTAAACTTATTTTTCCCTTAAAGCAATACGAGTATACGCTCGTTTTCGAAAAAAAAATTCATACCGGACCGATCCGGGTTGATGGTCTGGTATGCACGACAAGGTCCAATACTTTTGGCTGTGGGATTTTGAGGAGATTTTTTAGGAGAGCTTCCTCTTACTGTCCCTAACCTTTGGATAAGATTTCAATTTTTTTGGGAGACCGTTCAAATGTGTTTTTCCTTTTTCTCCTAACAGTTTTTAGACGTTTTTTCTCCTAATGTTACGCGCGTTGTTCAAAGCATACCAGAACTGTGTTTTTTTGTTTTCCGCCGGTTTTTACTCGTTTAGTTTCCATATCTTGTATGTGTTCTCTAACGTTTCTTGAGTACATCTGGTCACTACTTGCCTGCGTGAACTCATTTTAGAGAGTTCGGGTCTTCGAGCGCTTCGGAGTTGAATTTGGAACAGAGACCAGTTTCTCATTAGAGATATTTAAATTGGCTCTTGATCATTCACCCCCTTCCTTGTCGGCTGATTGGTCCCTCTCAGACCACCTCCTCGTACGTAATAGCCTCTCATTAAATATATAATGTTGTCTGACAAGAAAGGATCAGCTTTGCTTTATGGAACTTCGCAGACACCAAAGCATATACTCCCTCTGTTTCGTTATAAAAGACGTCGTAGCTGTCAACTAGATTCCCGTTATTGAATCTGGTCATATAAATACACTGCTACTTCTGGATTGTCAAATATAGTGGGATGGAAGGAGTACGTAGGCCGTAACGTTTTGGGAGAATTGGCTGTGGGACACCCCAAAAAGCATAAATTAGCTGGTGTACATATTCATTTTTGATATTTATCAGAAGACATTGTAATTTCGTGTAATTAGGCCAATAGACATCAAGCCTAATTAAATATTTTTATAAAATATGTATAAAATCATATAAGTTTTAGAAAATTATACTATACATTTTTGTACACTCTACATGATAAGAACTATGGAGAAAAATATTGTTTTGCACCGAAATGATCATTTTACACCTCCTCATAAATAGACAAAGATGACCATAATTAATTTGCTAATATGCTTGTAGGACACTAAAAATCTTGGAAAAAATCATAGAATGTGCATATCAAAAACTCTTGACAATGCTAAAAATATTAGATCAAAATAATAAAGCTTATACTGATATATTTAGCATTACTGAGTTATATATTTATCTCTTATGAAGCTTAATTGATATATTAGAATTTATTATTTTCATCTGATATTTTATCACAGATATGATTTGGTGACGTATACATTTTGTGATTTTTCTATTATTTTTAGTATCTTTCAAATATATTAATTAATTAATCATGGTTATCTTTGTCTATTTACGAAGAGGAGCAAAATGGTTATTTTAGTGCAAAACAATATTTTTAGTCTGTAGTTCTCATACGTAGAGTGTAGAAGATTTTATAGTATAATTTTCTGGCACTTATATGATTTTATATGTATTTTTTAATAATGTTTGATTAGACTCGATGTCCATTGGCCCAATTACATAAAACTGCGGTGTCTTCTGACAAATATCGAAAGTAGATGTGTGCACTAGCTAATTTACGCCTTTCGACGTGTCCCACGGCCAATTCTCCCTAACTTCTTCCCTCACATGAGCCACTTCTACCACTCTAGCACAATCACTTTTTATTGCGACTTGGGGTTCTAGCACACAATCACTTATGACCAAGTGAATGATCCTATCTATCCTTTTATATAAACTTTAACGAATCTTATATTAAATATTTAAGTTCATAAATGATTCTAAATGAAAATTTTGAACTACAAAATTTTAGATCTCACCGAACACTTAGCCTCTTCAATTTACAAGACAAAGCTAGATGATCATGTGAACACAGGTGACGAATGTCAGGAAATTATATTCTCGAGCTTGGTCGTACAAGGAATGACGTTATGCTGCTTTGCTAGTGATTGACCCTGACAAAATTAGTCAGGGCTACGTTATTTGTCATGGAGAAGATTGATGAGATCTCAGAAACGCGTAGGGCCTGATTGCTCGCTGCCTGTATTAGCACGTAAGAGTCTTCTGCAAACTTGCACAATGCAGATTTTAATCGCACTAGCAATGCAGATTTACATACCTGAGTGTTTCTTTATCAAACGATATATTGTCATATATGCGGAAAAATTGACCTACCTTCCCTCTAAAGTTGAAAGAGTTACACTGTTCTTTGAGTTCTGAGCAGTACCTCTTACCTGTTGTTTTCCATTGTTATTAGTATGCGCAAAATATGTAGGTTTGTTTGGAACGGCAAGAGTACTATTTTCATTGTCCAAGATGAACACCATGGATGACATGAGTGGCCTATCATTAGGGTTATCCTGCACACATAGAAGTCCTATGTGGATGCAAAGCAGAACTTCAGTAGGTATGCAGCTCTCCATTATACTTGAGTCTATCAAATCCATTGACTGTCCTTTCTTCCATAGATTCCATGCCTGAATTCAGAAAAGCCAACGCAATAATTGAGGTTGTGGAACTTTATTATTAGTATAAAGTTCTTGCCAAATTCAGAAAAGCTTATACTCACATATACTATAAGGTTTTCGAAGTTTATTGTGTGATGAGTTGAGCTTATCTTCACACCACTTACGATTTCTAACATCAACACCCCAAAGCTATACACATCAGGCTTGCCAGAAAACATCCCTCATCCCTCTCATTGCATATTCAGGAGCCATGTAACCACTGCAAATATTTTCACCATGGAAAATGATAAAGTAAGTGTTTTCTGTGAATTAGGTTAACTTTGTGGTAATTTCAGGAAACAAATACTCACTATGTTCCAATGACTCTCTTCGTGTTTGCGTCATGTTGGTTGTCACCGAACATCCCTTGCCATACCAAAGTCAGCTATCTTGGGTATCATCTTTTCATCCAACAAGACATTGCTTGCTTTGAGATCTCTGTGAATTATCCTCAGCCTTGAATCTTGATGGAGGTACAGAAGCCCTTTAGCAACTCCTTTGATTATGTTGAACCGTGTTGGCCAATCTAACTCTAACTTCCTTGTACTGCCTGCAAACAAAGGCAACTATGTCCCATAAGTATTGACCAATCGGTTATGTTGATGAATCCTGAAGCTGTAATGTGCTACTGTTAGATCATACTGAAAAGGAGAGCATCTAAGCTTTTGTTTGGCATGTACTCAAACACCAGAAGCTTTTCATCCCCTCGATGCAGCAACTGATAAAGCTAACCAAATTTCGGTGCTGCAGTTTGGCAATTAAAACAACTTCATTTCTGAATTCCGCTATTCCTTGTGCGGAATCCCTGCTGAGCCTTTTGATGGCAACTTCTCGGCCATCTAGCTTCGCCTTGTAAAATTTAAGTGAAAAATGAATTAAGACATGAATTTAGTGTGTTAGTGCGACTACAACTTTGCAGGGTGAAAAATAAATAAAATAGTTAAGTATCTTGTAAACTTTGCCAAAACCTCCTTGTCCGATGAGAAATGTTTTGTCGAAGTTATTTGTCACAGCTTTGATATCTTGGAAAGATTACAGTTGGAAATTCAAAACCTTTAGTCGGATTTATTTCTCCTGAGTACTCTGAAGTATTTAGGTTTCCAAGGACTAACAACGTCGTCTTGTGCTTTCCCTCCTTTTGTTTTTTACCCTGCTCCCAAAATGTCGTGAGCGTTTCTTCTTCTGTGGCCGTGTAATGAGAAATTTGCATACATGGGACTCGAAACATTCATGAATAATAATGTAGAATAGTACTGCAAAAACCAATTCCCCTAACCCCTCTAGTGAGTACAATACAATATACTACAGAAGCGTAGAGAAGTAGAGCCAGTACCTTTAAACTTGAACCATGCAAGGGAAATGCCTGCTAGTATCAGAATGCCACTTGATAAAACTGCAGGTAGCACAATCTTGCTCTTGGCCCTCGTACCTATTTTTTAGAAGTCAGTTCAGAGTTTTGGGCTTGCATGTATATAGTACAATTTTTTTGTGAACAATATATAGTACAATTGACAATTCATCAAAGTCTAGTTAAGTTCTATTTTCGTCAAACCTTTAGAGAATCCAAGAACTTCACGTTGAACATTTCAAAATATGTTTGAACCAAAAAAAACTTATTTTTGAAAGAAAAAATACAAACGTTCCCCAAATTCAATGGACTTTTCAGATTAAAGTTTACTCAACAGAAACAATAGATAAAAACTTGTTTGCACACCTGCATCCAATCCTGCCATCCGGAGGTACAAAGTGTCTGTATAACCCTTCCCCGCGTCGATCAACTCGCCGGCCCACACCAAGCACCTCGTCAGGTCCTTGGTTCTGCTAGTGCTCAGGTTGGCGTAAGCATACGCCACGCACGAACAGTTTCTGGTGCACTCCGCTGCGCACTCCTGCAAGGTTCGGTTCTGGACGAGCACGAACTTGTCCGGCGATTTCATCTCCGGCAAGGCCAAGAAACGGTCGTCGCCGCACCGGAGCTCCTCCTTTCGCCGGCACCCCTGAGAGAATCTGCCGCTGTTCCAATCTTCTAAGGCCGTCGGCTGAAAACCATCGAGGCACCTGCACACCGGGGGACGGGGATACTCCGTGTTGTTGCAGCAGCCGTTGGGGCCACAGTGTCCGTATCGGTTGCACCCACCACTCTGCGAACCCAAGACAGCCCATGCGGACGAGATGCGGTTCCAGCTTTGGAAGAGGAGCTCGCCGGAGTCAGTGAGCACGTACCTGGTATGCTCGGCGCCGTCCGGGACGCTGAAGGTTAGGTAGATTTCCTCCTGGGTGCTCACAACGGTTTGGGAGAAGATGACAGTGGCGGATTTAAGATTTTAATCATGGGGGTATAAATGGAAACGATACAGTTCATCAATATGATCATAACATAATTAGTTCACTGAACGATGATAAAATAGTTATGATTATATATAGATGGAACCTAGAAAGCAACGAATGTAGTGTGTTTAGGCTGTTTTATGACTGAGCAGACTAACAATTGTATTTTACAAATGTATTATACATATATAAGGTATTAAAAGGTATATATATTTGGTGTTTTTTAAAAATTTTAGGGGGGACAGCTGTACCCTATGCTACTACTGTAGATCCGTCCTTGGAAGATGACGCTGGTGTTGAGGCGAATCAAGCCCCCAGTAACTGACTCGCCCGTCCATGTCCCGCTGCGGACAAACGGACGCGTTCCGTTCCAGATGAAGAGCTGAAGGAACGTGTCTGGGTCACCCCGTAGGAGAAGGCCCCCGGTGACGGATCGTCGGGGCTTTTCCACGAGACCAGCCGGTCACCGGCGCGCGTCTTGTAGTTGATCCCTATCTTCATGCTGGGGAGGAACGAGTCGGCTGGGTGGTCGAAGCTCTGCCACAAGGTGGTGCCGTCGGGAGACCGGATGACGAGGTTGCCGGTGTTCAGAAGCACCGCCGCAGTGTTGCTGGCCACCGCAGCTGCACCGGCGACGTTGGTCGTCCAAAGAACACGGCCATCGGTGTCGGACAGGACGAGGTTGGAGTTGTTGGACAGGGACAGAGCCGGTGGCGATGCAGTGTTGGCGACCCACATGACGGTGATCCGGGGGATGTCGTTGTACCATATGCCGAGGTACAGTTTGCCTGGGTGGTGGGGGAGAAGAAGCCCAGGGCGAAGCTGCCGCCGTCGGATATGATGGTGGTGCCAGCGGAGAACGGCTTGCCGGGGACGAGCCGGTCATCGGTGGCACACGGTGATGCCAGCAGCAGCAGGACAGTGGCATACCTGATATCTAGCCAAGACATGGAGGACCTTCCTTGCAATACGTTGACGAGTTGAGTTCGTAGAGACGATGTGCTGATATGCTTGCTAGTATAGCATCCTCGTGTATTGGCAAATGATGTCAAGTCTTCTCTTTTCTCTTTTTTTTATTACCAAAACCCGGTTGAATTTTAATCGGAACTAACATAAATAATGATATGGAATGACTAGATAGATGGATTAGTAGAGATACCACAGATAGCCGCCGTTTCGGGGATTATCTTAGAGTTTCCTCTTGCTTGAATCTTAACTAATACATAATGGTCTCTTTTATAAAGATGGCTTAACTTATCCCTTTCGTAACAAACCACACCTAATCTAATCTGCCAGGTACTGTTCACGCATGCTACAGTACCGCGTGGGCCTTTAGGCCGGCTCCACGTAGTTGCCATAACACTACTCCACCCCTCCAAGACAGCTCATCCTCGAGTTGTGGCGATTGTTGGAGTAGACAACCGCCGGTGCAATCCAATTGAAAACCTATAGGTGGTAGAATCTAATCCACCTAGATCGAATCCATGGAGCGCCAGCACATGGAGTCCACGAGCAGACACCCTCGCTATGGGTGCCGCAGAGTGGGACTGCGCTGAAGGTGTACTCCACGCAGCCGATGAAGCTTTGAAGGCCTGCTGCTAAGCCGGCTGGGAATCCACGCTTGCAAACAGCCATGGCCCAAATTGTGATGGCTGCACTGCCAGCTGCAACAAAGGCACCATGTCCGCAATTTTGGTGCAGGGTAGATCGCCTGGGTTCGTGACGCTGCTGCCAAGACTACCCTGGCACTCCGGTGCGGCGGCACATAGCGTCGGACAACACCGCCTGCCAGAGCGGCCACCTGGTTGATGCTCGAGTTGGCCTGGCTGGCAGCATTCATGGCCGTGTCGCCCTCCAAGGCCTTCACGGGAAGGCAGGGGCTGAAGGCGACCGCGGCGACGGTGGGGATTGCTGCTGCTGCCCACATGTTCTTCTCTTGCTGGAGTGTCTCCAGGCATGCAATGCGCACATCATGACTAGGATAGATGGATTAGCAGAGGTACCCAGTAGCCGCCGTTTTGGAGACTATCTTAGGGTTTCTTCTTGCTTGATTCTTAACTAATACATGATGATCTCTTTTATAGAAACGGCTTACTTGACCCCTAAAGAAATATCCTAACCAAATCAATCTAACTTATCCGTTTCATATCAAACCAAACCTAATCTAATCTGCCGGGAAGTTCACGCACGCTACAGTACAACATGGGCCCTTAGCCCGGCTACACTTTCCATAACAATAATCCCAGCAGCGTCATATTTTTCTTGTAGATGAACTCGGACCTGAAGATATCAAGAAAATAGAAGAAATAAATTGATCAAACGGTCTGCATCATATTAAAATAAAAGCGCTCGATAATTTACAATATTGTCTGATTGACTGAGAGGACCAGCACCATACAATTCCACAAATCGGAAGAAGCACGAGACATTCGGTCAATGGGCATCCCACCTCTCCTCGGCAGTCGGCACTAGTGCCAACATCGGCTGGAGAAGGGAAGGGTGCCGGGAGCTCTACTTCCTCTACGCCCTGCGGCTCTCCTTTATGGCCTTAGAACCATGATGAATTGATGACACAATTTGTTTTAAGACAATTCAATTTTTTTCTTTTTTAAAAGCCAAACTTGTCTATGAGTGTTCAAATTTATAAATAATACACAAGCATAGGAAGACATTAAAAATTGGTTTATCATCATCCATGGCCTCCATTGAACTGGTAACGATCAGAATCTTGTTTTCATTGGTGCCATTAGGCTCTGCGACTATTTGAAATGTTTGAATGCATCATCCGTTAGTAATGACTCTAGAGAAGTATAACATGGATTGTTCCTCACCGTTCAATGCATATATCTAGTGATACTAATTTGATATTTATGCTCTTTCCTATAAACTTCAATAAAATCTGTTATAAGTATTTGATGTTATAATTAAGTTTTAGGATTAGGATTTAAGGTAAGTTATAAGTATGTTTGACTAATCAGATTACTTAAAACAACTTTAGAAGACGTGTTTGACTGGAACAACTAATCTGATTTGAGCGAAAGGGAATATACATTATTATAACATATTGTAATTACAACTAATCTGATGTGTTTGACTGGAACAACTCCAAAAGTACTCCCTCTGTCTTTAAATAACTAGCGTTTGCGCTTTCTGACAAACAACTGTCGGCAATTATATATTTAAAAATATTAATATTTATACTAAATAATTAGTGTCATTGAAAAGATCTTTGAACCTAGTTTTTTAATAAATTTATTTAGAGATAAAAATATTGCACGTATTTTTTACAAATTAAGTTAAACTTATGGCGCGCATACCAACGACGATAATTAAAAAGGACAGAGGGAGTATGTTACAAATATTTAATGTTATAATTTGATGGATAAGCTCCTTTTGAGGAAAAAAAGAGAGGAGCTACCCTTTCGGCCTTTCCTTTGCACTGAAGCAACATATGGAGTATACTACTGTATATATATGACTATCTTGTTACATGTCTCCGTCCAACTCTGCTACACATGATTTCCGTGATTGTACTTGTTAATTACATTCAGAAATTGTAGGTACAGAAACTTTGACAGCTGGTGCTCCCTCCGTTTGAAAAAATAACACATCCTTTTTTTGAAGAGGTTATTTGATTTTAAGTTTAATTAGATTTATAAACAAATAGTATTAGTACTTTGAATAGGAAATAAACATGTCGTATGATTAATTAAAATAATGCTATCTATTATATATATATTATAAATATAGTTGCATCTATTTTGTACTATATATTTTTTTGGTTAACAAACGTGATCTGTACTTTTTTTCAATTAGGCTCCAATCATTCGCCCGCTGATCAAGTACTTCCTCCATCTTAAATTGTAAATCGTTTGACTTTTTTATCTCAAGTTTGACCGCTCGTTTTATTTAAAAAAATTATGCAAATATAATCAGATTTAAGACATTCTTGAAAATATTTAATTAATAAAGCAAGCTAAAACAAAAGAAATGATAATTTAAATAATTTTTTAAATAAAACGAGTGGTCAAACTTTATATTAAAAATCAAACGATTTACGATTTGCGATGTAGGAAGTAATATCACTCGTCGTCTACCTGATCCCTGCTCAACAACAAGCTAGTATCAGCTATCAGCTATCAGCAACAGCAAGCATAAGCGTTTCAGAATTCGACTCAGACATGGATTGGTCCTCCATCACCTACGCCACTGTCCTTCTCCTTGTTCTGCTGCCGTAGAGTGCGTCCGACGACCGTCTAGTCCTGGGCAAGCCGCTCGTTCCCGGCACCACCATCGTCTCAGACGGCGGCGTCTTCGCGTTGGGCTTTCTTCTCCCTCGCCGATTCCACTCCTGCCAAACTGTACCTTGGCATATGGTACAACGACATCCCAAGGCTCACCGCCGTGTGGGTCGCCAACAGAGGAAACCCGGCAACGAACGGCAGCTCCTCTGCACCACCATCCCTGACCCTGACCAACTCCTCCAACCTTGTCCTGTCCGACGCCAGCGGCCGAGTTCTCTGGACGACCAACGTCACCGGCGTCGTCTCGGGTTCCTCCGAAGCGGCGGCCGCCGCGGTGCTTCTCAACACTGGCAACCTCGTCGTCCGATCCCCGAACGGAACCACCGCATGGCAGAGCTTCGAGCACCCGGGCGACACGTTCCTCCCTGGCATGAAGATCCGGGTCAGGTACACGTCTTGAGACGGCGAGCGCCTGGTTTCTTGGAGAGGCGCTGACGACCCCTCGCCGGGGAGCTTCACCTACGGCCTGGACCCAGGCACGCTCATGCAGGTGTTCATCTGGAACGGGACGCGTCCGGTGGCGCGCACCGCCCCGTGGACGGGCTACGCGGCCATCAGTGGCCAGTTCCAGGTGAACCCCGGCACCAGGGTCGTCATGGTTTCCCTGGCGGTCGTCAGAACCGAGGAGGAGTTGTATTTAGCCTACAGCCTCCCCGACGGCAGCGCGCACACCAGGTTCGTGTTGACTTATTCCGGCGAGTACCAGCTCCAGAGCTGGGGATCGTCGGACTGGGCTGTCGTCGGCAAGTGGCCGGCCAACGCGTGCGACTTCTACGGCCAGTGTGGCCCGTACGGTTACTGCGACGGCACGGTGACTGCCCCGACGGCGAAGACTCCGACGTGCAAGTGCCTCGACGGTTTCGAGCCGGCAAGCCTGGAAGAGTGGAGCAGGGGCAGGTTTTCCCAAGGGTGCCGGCGGAAGGAGGCCCAGCGGTGTGGCCACGATGGTTTCGTGGCCTTGCCGGGGATAAAACCGCCGGACAAGTTCGTGCTCGTCGAGAACCGAACATTCGAGGAATGTGCCATGGAGTGTACCAAGAACTGCTCCTGCGTGGCGTACGCCTATGCCAACTTGAGCAGCACAAGCACCATGGGCGGGATGGGGTGCTTGGTGTGGGCCGGGGAGTTGATTGACACAGAGAGGGTCGGTGATACTGCTGGCAGTGACACGCTGTACCTCCGGACTGCAGGCTTGGATGCTGGTGTGCTATTCATCTCATCTATCTATCTATAATTCTATTCTATATATATATATATATATATATAGATGAACTTAATTTGATTCTTGCATTATGTGCTACATTATTCATGCATAGAATTTTTCCTGCAATGACTTTGCACAGTAACAAGGGCAAAGACCAGTGCTGTCAAGATTGTGCTTCCTGTAGTTTTGTTAAGTGGCATTCTGATACTCAGAGCAGGCACTTCCCTTGCTTGGTTCAAGTTCAAAGGTACTGGCTCTACTCCTCTACGCTTCTATATCATATTGTACTCACCAGAGGGGTCAGGGCCTCAGGGGAATTGGTTTTTGCAGTATTATTCTACATTATTACCTTCACATAAGTAAAAAGAAGGAAATGCTCATAACATTTTGGAAGCAGGTAATGAAAAACAAAAAGAGGGAAAGAACAAGATGTTGTTAGTCCTTGTAGACCTGAATACTTCAGAGTACTCTGGAGAAAGAAATCCTATTGAAGGCTTTGAATTTCCAATTGTAAGCTTCCAAGATATCACAGCTGTGACAAATAACTTCGACAGATCATTTATCATTGGACAAGGAGGTTTTGGCAAAGTTTACAAGGTACTTAACTATTTAATTTCATTTTTCCTGCAAATTTTAGTCGCACCAACACTGAATTAGTATCTTAATTCATCTTTTACTTCAATTTACAAGGCAAAGCTAGATGGTCGAGAAGTTGCCATCAAAAGGCTCAACAGGGATTCCGCACAAGGAACAGCGGAATTCAGAAATGAAGTTGTTTTAATTGCCAAACTGCAGCACAGAAATTTGGTTAGCTTTATCAGTTGTTGCATCGAGGGAGATGAAAAGCTTCTGGTGTTTGAGTACATGCCTAACAAAAGCTTAGATGCTCTGCTTTTCAGTATGATCTTACAGTATCACATTACAGCTTCAGGATTCAACATAACCGATTGGTCGCGTATTTATGGGATATAGTTGCCTTTGTTTGTAGGTAGTACAAGGAAGTTAGAGCTAGACTGGCCAACACGGTTCAACATAATCAAAGGAGTTGCTAAAGGGCTTCTGTATCTCCATCAAGATTCAAGGCTGAGGATAATTCACAGAGATCTCAAAGCAAGCAATGTTTTGCTGGATGAAAAGATGAAACCCAAGATAGCAGACTTTGGTATGGCAAGGATGTTTGGAGACAACCAACATGACGCGAACACAAAGAGAGTCGTTGGAACATAGTGAGTAGTTCTTTTTTTTTCTGAAATTACCACATAGTTATCTTAATTCACAAAAAAACACCTACTCCATTATTCTTTGTGGTAAAACATTTGCAGCGGCTACATGGCTCCTGAATATGCAATGAGCGGCATATTTTCTGTCAAGTCTGATGTGTATAGCTTTGGTGTATTGATGTTGGAAATCGTAAGTGGCGTGAAGATAAGCTCAACTGATCACGCAATAGACTTTGAAAACCTTATAGTATATGTGAGTATATGCTTTTCTGAATATTGTAAGCACTTTATAATAAAGTTCCACAACATCAATTATTTTGTTGGTTTATATCCAGGCATGGAATTTGTGGGTGAATGGGCAGGCAAAGGATTTGTAGACTCAAGTATAGTGGAGAGTTGCATACCTGCTGAAGCTTTGCTTTGCATCCACCTAGGCCTTCTATGTGTGCAGGATAACCCCAACGATAGGCCACTTATGTCATCTGTGGTGTTCATCTTGGAGAACGGAAATAGCACTCTCGCCATTCCAAATAAACCTGCATATTTTGCGCATGCTAATAACATAGTAAAACAGCAAGAGGCACTACTCAGAATTCAAAGAACAGTGTAACTCTTTCAACTTTAGAGGGAAGGTAGGCCATTTTCTCCATATATATGACAATCATTTGATAAAAAAAAGGGGTTATGTAAATGGGCCTTGCTATGGTACACCCAAATAACTATGAGTCGTTCATTTATTTAGATCAGATGGTTGATATCATCTATTACTTCCTAGGAGGTAATAAATGAAATATATATTTATTTAATTTCTAATTTGGTAAAATAGGACAAATAAGGAAAGCTTAGGATATCTTTGCGCATCTTATCAATGCATGCCGATCCTTTCATTTTGTAACTTTGGGAATACGTAACTTGATTATTTCCATTGGAATCGGCCGTGACATCTAAAGTGACTTCCTTTTTAACATTTCTTAATGTGAACAAAGCCGGACGTGCACTTAATCTACAACTAGAAAAAACACGCACACGTAATGTAACCATGCGTACCATTTCGTACCCGACAAGTTTCTCAAAAGAAATATACTATTTGTTGTATATGTAATATACTGTATACTATAATGAATTAATGATACGTGACAAGTCCAACTATTTTTGCTACATAGCGGTTAGTTGCACATACCTAGAAGCGTGTAGTATTGCGTGAGATATATAATCAGTACACGTACACATATGAATCTTGTACGGATGATCGTGAATTCGTGATTGTGTTAATTTGTACTTTTCATATACGCTAGGCATCTTATGCATGCCTGCCATAACTGCCATGCATGCTCCTATATCATATATGACAACCAAATCAGCGTACTGATAGCCAATATGTTTTCCTTGATTATTTAATTATCTAATATATTCTAAAATTCAACGGTTGTGATTTATTCAAACTCTTTCCTGCATTATTGTTAATGCTATCAAATTTGCCCTACGCGTTTGCCAAATCTCAATCAATCTTCTTCGTGACAAATGACGTAGCCCTAATTAATTTTGTGTGGGTCAATCACTAAGCAAATCACTCTGACATCGTTGATTGTATAATCAAGCTAGAGAATATAATTTCGCCAGACATTTATCCTCATCCCGTCACCCATGATCATCTAACGGAGCTAAATGTTTGGTGAGATTTAAAATTTCATAGTTCAAAATTTTCATTTGTAATCATTTGCAGACTTAAATATATTAATATAAGATTTGTTTAATATAAGATTTGTTAAAGTTAATATAAAAGGATAAGATCATTCACTTGGTCAGAAGTGATTGTGCTAGAGTGGTAGGAGAGGCTCACGTGAGGAAAAGAAGTTACGAGGGCCAACATTTATGCTTTTATTTGGTGTCTAGGAAGGCCCATGAAGCAAAGCAAACTAAAAAGATTTCGCAAGAAAAAGTCAGTTGATCCTTTCTTGTCAGACTGCGACATTATACATTTAATGAGAGGTTAATGCGCATGGGGAGGTGGTCGGTGAAGGACCGAGCAGCGATTAGAGATGGGGTGAACGAGAGCCTGTAAAACATATCAGATTCAAATCAACTCTGACCAAACTCTACTTTGCACTGGTGTTCCTGGAGGTATTGAGAGGATATCCTTAGAATATCAACACCTAGAAAGCGCAAAATAAACAGTGGTCTCAAAAATCATCTTGCAAAATGGGGTTTTCTCCAAAATACTCAAAAATCTCGGATTCAAGTGTTCGCGGAGAATATATGCCAATGAACCAAACAAGTGGAAGGACTCAGACCAAAAGATTCACACAAAAACTCCAAAAGAGCACATGAAGGGAAGGGCAAACAAGAACGGCAAACAACTCTAGAAATTTTTATGATTTGCGGTGTACGTGGTTCATAGCATATGGAATGAAAGAAATGCCTGGATCTTCAATGGCACTACTCCATCCTTGGTGACCTGGAAGTTGTCTTTCAAAAATGAAGTCAAACTTCATTTGCATTGGATCAATTCAGTTTTTCACCTTTTTGTAATGAATTGGCTCAATAGCTTGTAATTTATGTTTCCTTTTGTCCTTTGGCTCTATACAGTAGTGCCGCTCTAGTTAGCTTTTGGCTAAGTCACCTGCCCCAGGTTGCAATCTTTCGTGTTTGGTTTTAATATATATTCTATGCTGGGGAGCTATTGGTCGCCAGTTTCCTTTGTTTTTTAAAGGAAAAATAGTCAATTTCATCCCTAAACTATTTGCTAGGGCTCGTTTTAGTTCCTCAACTTTCAATACCATTTGGGATAGCCTGAGTGTACTTCGAATCTGTTCAATACCGTAGGGGAACTGATATTACACTTGGATCTCATTAATGCAATACACAATAATGCAGTCCCATTTTAAAGAGTATAATCTTTGGCATGTTAGTTCTCAAGAGAGAATGATTAATGAAATTGTTGCATTCCAATATTATGTGTACTTCGTTGTTAGGGAAGCATCCTTGTTCATGATCTTACTAGTAATTTTTTGCATGATAGCTTGAAACTATGGCCGGTTGCTAAAGGATGGAGCAATGGGTATCAATGTCATTTCACACGAACTCTGCGACACGTGGCGAATATTTAAGGGAAGGGATGAGATCAATTTTTAAATCAGTTGTTGAGGGACTAAATTGGACATCCTTATGTTGACCGTTCAACCGTTGACTCAATGTCCAGTGCTTCTTTCTTTGCTCTTGTTGTGAAATTGCATGGTGCTCTCAGCCCATCAGACAAACATTATACATGGTTCTCATTTTCATATGTGGACCGGCCGGCCGATTAATTTCTTCTATTTTATTAATATATCTTCACGTTTGTTTTCCAATTTCCTTTCCACCCGTGTCCTTTGTGTAATATCCCTAAAAATCCAAACACCAAAAATCACAACTAATAAATTTTTTTTAAAAAAAATCTATAATTGGTGTGTGTCATGTAGGAAAGCCACTAATAGTTGCACAAGTAACACCTAATGATAGCATGAGTATTGTATTTAATTTCAGAGTTTGATTTGATCTCCTGAGTTATCATTTTATCCTTCATTCTATATATTTTTCCTTCATAGAAAATTAAGGATGTTTTACTTTGAATCTACAGTATGGTCGCCATGATCAACAAAAACAATGCATCTTACACATGTTAGTCCGTATTGACTGGTCGCCATCACCAAAACCATGATATCTAAAAATAGGCACATTGGTCCAAAGTCCAAACTCTTTACAAACCGGTTACTGAACTCTCTGTCACTATTTTAGTTAGGCACCAATGACAGCGCCATTCTGATTAACTAACCAGATCCGACGCGGACAACTGAAATGTCAACCATAAGATGCGTCTGAATCCATTAAAAAAAACATGACGTTGGGGAGATTATTTTTGTTAGTTCCGATAAGAATTCAACCGGTTTTTGTTATCCATGCCAAAATTAAAAAAAAATGGGGAGAAGGAATCAATGCCAAACAAAAAAAAGAGAAAAAAAGAAAAGAAAAGAGAGAAGAAGTGACATCATTTGCCAAGCCATAGACCAAGTTTGGGATGCAGATCCGTGCGTAACAAGGCTACCTGCTCTACTAGCTAGCATATTAGCACGCATCGTCTCTACGAATTCAGCTCGTCAACGCATTGCAAGCAAAGGTGCTCAATGGCTTGGCTAGATATCAGGTACGCCACTGTACTCCTCCTGCTGGCATCACCGTGTGCCACCGATGACCAGCTCGTCCCCGGCAAGCCGCTCTCCCCTGACACCACCATCGTGTCCGACGGCGGCAGCTTCGCCTTGGGCTTCTTCTCCCCCACCAACTCCACCTCGGGCAAACTGTACCTCGGCATCTGGTACAGTGACATCCCCAGGCTCACCGTCGTGTGGGTCGCCAACAGAGACACCCCCGTCACAAACAGCACCAGTACTATTTCTTCGGCACCGGCTCTGTCCCTGACCAACACCTCCAACCTCGTCCTGTCCGGCGCCGACGGCCGCGTTCTTTGGACGACCAACGTCGCCGGTGCAGCTGCGGCAGCCAGCAACACTGCAGCGGTGCTTTTGAACACCGGCAACCTCGTCATCCGGTCTCGGACGGCGCCACCTTGTGGCAGAGCTTCGATCACCCGACCGACACGTTCATCCCCGGCATGAAGATCCGGCTCCACTACAAGACGCGCGCCGGCGACCGGCTGGTCTCGTGGAAAAGCCCCGACGACCCATCGCCGGGAACCTTCTCCTTCGCATGGACCCAGAGACATCCCTCCAGATATTCGTCTGGAAGGGAACGCGCCCGATCTGGCGCAGCTGGCCATGGACGGGCGAGTTAGTTATCAACCAGTACAACCCAGCGATCACCAGCACCGTCACCTACCTCACCGTTGTCAGCACCCAGGACGAAGTCTACGTAGCCTTCAGCTTCTCGGAGGGCGCCGCCGCGGCGCATACAAGGTACGTGCTCACAGACTCCGGCGTGTACAGGTTCCAAACCTGGAACAGCAGTTTGTCCGCGTGGACCCTCCTCTGGGATTGGACGGCTGGCGAGTGCAGCAGCTACGGACACTGTGGCTCGAACGGCTTCTGCGACAACTCGGTGTATCCCCGTCCCGCAATGTGCAAGTGCCTCGACGGTTTTGAGCCGACGGCCTTAGAAGATTGGAGCAACGGCAGGTTCTCTCAGGGGTGCCGGCGAAAGGAGGAGCTCCGGTGCGGCGACGACCATTTCTTGGCCTTGCCGGACATGAAATCGCCAGACAAGTTCGTGCACGTCGAGAATCGGACCTTGCAGGAGTGCAAAGCAGAGTGCACCAAAAACTGTTTGTGCGTGGCGTATGCTTACGCCGATCTGAGCACCAGCAGAACGACGGGCCGGACGAGGTGCTTGGTGTGGGCCGGCGAGTTGATCGACACGGAGATGGCTGCTGGCCCAGACACTTTGTACCTCCGGAGTCCACGCTTGAACGCAGGTGTGCAACAGGTTTTATCATCTGGTGATAAATTTGTACTGTATGCGACTGACTTCAAAAACACAGGTACGAGGCCAAAGAGCAACACGCTAAAGATTGTGCTCCCTGCAGTTTTGTTAAGTGGCATGCTCATACTAACAGGCATTTTCCTTGCATGCTTCAAGTTCAAAGCCAAAGGTACAACACTGCATACCTGCATTCTTAAACGTGTCTAGCTATTCTACTCTTTCGAAGGGGTGGTTATAGAATATATTGAACAGGTCAAACAAGTTATGGAGCAAAGCACAAGAAGCTAACTTCGGATGGCATGAGTATATCGGATGAACTTGAAGAAGGAAACCATGCCCCGGACTCTGAATTCCTCTCTGTTAGATTTGAGGATATCGTGGCCGCAACATGCAATTTCTCAGAGGCATGTAAGATTGGACAAGGGGGTTTTGGCAAAGTTTATAAGGTAATCACTTAATTCAACCTTATTTTTCTCTTATTAGTTCTAGTCATATATAATTATTACATTGACTTGATGTCAGTTTCAATTATGTACTTACTACTACATATATATACTAGGTGGATACTCCGCATGTTGCTGCTAGTATTTCAGACAATTTTTAAAAAATATACTATTTATATTTATAGTTATATGAATGAAATTATCTTACGTCGTTGTGGACAACAAATACACATCAGAGTATGAAAAGAAACTATCATAATTATATGTGCTAATTGCAACTTCAAGTGGATTGTTGATGTGGATATCTTTCATGTTGAGAGAAATATCTAGTAGGGTTTAAATTTATAGGAGTATATGATATGATATGATGTCCCATAACACGAGTCATTCTAGCCTTCTAAAGTTGTCCCAAATTGTTTCTTATTCTCACTTTTCAGTGCACCTCTCTATTCCAATAGATCTCTATGTCAACCTCTCGTTGTTTCTTGTGCACTATATCTTTTCAACCCTTCTTAATTCTCATCCCTAGAGGTAAAATGACAAATAACATGTAAACCGAGGGAGTATAGAACAATTAGTAACCTACAACATTATAGAGATCACACATAACATACACAAATATTGTGTTAGAATATGGAGAGGGAGAGAGAGCACACAAAAATTAGAAGATTTGGTTAGTTGTAGCTACAAAATTCATTACAAAATTCATACAAAAATTTGAATACTTGTATATGTTAGGTGATGAGCATAGGTTGATGGACAAGTTACATTGGATTGTCTATTGAACTCAAATCTTAGTTTTTGCCCTTACTTTCTCTGAAGGCAATTCTATGTGGCCACGAAGTTGCTATCAAAAGACTAAGCAAGGATTCTGAGCAAGGATCAAAAGAATTTAGGAATGAAGTCATTCTCATTGCTAAATTGCAACATAGAAACTTGGTTCAGCTTCTTGGTTGCAGCGTTGACATTCATGAGAAAGTACTGATATATGAATACTTGCCTAATGGAAGCTTAGATGCTACCCTTTTTGGTATGTGTCACATCACAAGCTCTTAGATATAGCATATAATAGCTAAAAATGTAAATGGAATCACTTTAATCTTCATGTAGATAATTCAAAGAAAATGATGTTGGATTGGCCAATCCGATTTAACATAATTAAAGGGGTTGCAAGAGGGCTACTCTACCTCCACCAAGATTTAAGATTGACAATAATTCATAGAGATCGCAAGGCTGCTAATGTTTTGCTAGATGCACAGATGAGGCCAAAGATAGCAGACTTTCGCATGGCAAGGATATTCAATGATAGCCAAGAAAATGCAAACACTCATCATGTTGTTGGAACATAGTAAGTAATCATTTCAATATATTATTAAAACAAAGTAATTCAATTAAACTTCTATACAATAATTTGTGGACTCAAAATGACCAAACAGTGGTTACATGGCCCCAGAGTATGCAATGGAAGGCGTCTTCTCCATCAAGACTGATGTTTATAGCTTTGGTGTTTTACTCTTAGAGGTTGTTACTGGTACAAGGAGAAGCTCAATTAGTAGCGCCATGGGTTTTCAAAACCTAATAGTCTATGTGAGTATATGCCTTTTTTTTGAAGTTATAAACAAAATTAAGAGTCTAGATGCTTTAGCTTACTGCAAATCAAATAATTATTTCGGTTGTTTCAGGCTTGGAACATGTGGAAAGAGGGGAAGGCAAGAGATTTGGCTGACCCATCTATTATGGATACTTGTTTGCTAGATGAAGTCTTGCTTTGCATTCATGTGGCACTCTTGTGCGTTCAGAAAAACCCTGTTGATAGGCCACTTATGTCATCTATTATCTATAGTCTAGATAATGGAAGCACCACATTACCATCGCCAAACAATCCTGGACACTATGGACAGAGGGGTGGTGGTATGGAGCAAATAAGAGATGAAAACAACTCCATGAATTCCATTACTCTCACAACAATAGAGGGACGATAGTCCTATTTTGATGTACATGAATATATAGGCTTCAAGATATTGTTGAAAAAATGCCGATCGCTATTTCTGGTATGTAAGTCGTTGCCTTTCTTGATAGAAATGATCGATCTATTGTAGGACATGTGCCTTGGTGACCCAGAGAGGAGGGCAAAGAGTAGTGAACGCCATCTAAATCTAATGGGACGGAGAGAGTATATGTTCACTGAGGTTTGGACCAATGTCTGCTGGAAATGAAAAGAAAAGAAGTAGCACAATTTGTCAGCAGCTATTGGATTTGAGAATGGCACGCGCGAGGAACCGTGCTTCCACTCCGACGTCGCATCCGGTCGCAGCATCATGCGGTCATGCCTGCTTCGTTCTAAAGCAGAATTCGTGTGGTTGTTGGTGTTGGCGAAGCTTTCCTGCTTGCGCCCGTGACACATGCGTGCACAGAACTTCTGTGACAGAAGATTGTGGTCCTTGTTGGTAACAAGGCTTGGAGCGGTTTCGTGATCCTCACTTCTCCAGGTAGTAACAAAAATCATGCTTTGAAGAACAGTGCAAGTCTACGCGCTGCCTGAATATCTTAGCATATATACTGCAGAAACCGTGGTTCCTCAACAAGAGTTGTTCTCCACGCCTCAATTCGGTCGCCGCATCGTGCCCAGCCACCACCCAGTGCAATGAGAATTCAACGCAGTTGTTGACGACGATTTCGCTGTGATACATGCAGACAAGAATAGTCCTCGCGCGCGCAACTCGTTTCTTCACCTGCCACTACACCGCCATGCATGGTCGTCATCCATGTCCCAAAGCGTCCTTCTGACGCCATCTGACCCAAGTGTCAAGCTCCGAACTTCTCTGAAGCTCTCAAGCTAGTCCGAGGGAGGTCCGCAGTTTCAATCGCCGTACCATCATCACTTGCCGGCCCAATCTCAAGGCAGGAGTATTCCATTTGTCACTATCTTGCTGGCTCAGAGTGCCAACAGCCAAGACAAATAAAGCACGTGGCTGCACCTGCACCTTAAACTAATGCATAACCCTTTTTCTGTATTTCTACCTTATACCGAATGACCTGAACCTGTGAACGAACCATGGAGTGGTCACGTTCCACCAGCACCGCAGTCACAGCCACCGCCGTGCTCCTCCTCCTCTTGCCGCACTTCTGCTCACCGGCCGGCGACAAGTTAGCCCAAGGGGAGTCGCTGTCGCCCGGCGAGACCATCGTGTCCGACGGCGGTGCCTTCGTGCTGGGCTTCTTCGCCCCCTCCAACGCCACGCCAGGCAGGCAGTACGTCGGCATATGGTACAACAACATCCCCGTGCAGACGGTGGTGTGGGTCGCCAACCGGGACGCGCCGGTCCTCGTCGACGAGCGTTCTGGCAATAACTCCTCGCCTTCTGCGCCTCCGCCGTCTCTCGCGCTGGCCAACGACGACTCCTCCACCAACCTCGTCTTGTCCGACGCCGGTGGCCGCGTCGTTTGGACCACGAACATCACTGCCGCCACCAGCTCTGGTTCGACGACGGCTGTGCTCCTCAACTCCGGCAACCTCGTCGTCCGGTCGCCGAATGGCACCACGCTGTGGCAGAGCTTCGACCACCCGACGGACACGTTCATCCCAGACATGAAGGTCGGGCTGCGCCACCGGACGCACGACGGCGCGCGCATCGTGTCGTGGAAGGGCCCCGGCGACCCGTCGCCGGGGGGCTTCTCGTACGGCATGGACCCGAACACGTCGCTCCAGATGCTGGTGTGGAACGGGACGCGCACCTACTGGCGCAGCTCGGCGTGGACCGGGTACATGACCGTCAGCAGGTACCACGCTACCACCGGCACGGTCATCTACGTGAACGTCGTCGACGGCGAGGAGGAGATATACATGACCTTCTACGTCAACGACGGCGCGCCGCCGACGCGGTACGTGGTGACCGGCGACGGCAGGTTCCAGCTCCTGAGCTGGAACCGCAACGCATCCGCGTGGACCACCCTCGAGTCCTGGCCGTCGCGCTCGTGCAGCCCCTACGGCAGCTGCGGCGCCTACGGCTACTGCGACAACACGCTGCCCGTGGCCACGTGCAAATGCCTCGATGGCTTCGAGCCGGCGAGCCAGGCGGAGTGGAGCGGCAGCGTGTTCTCGCGGGGTTGCCGCCGGAGCCAGGCGCTGGCACCGTGCGGCGAGGGGGATGCGTTCTTGGCGATGCCCAACATGAAGGTGCCGGACAAGTTCGTGCTCCTGGGGAACACGAGCTCCGGCGACGAGTGCGCGGCGGAGTGCCGCCGGAACTGCTCCTGCGTGGCGTACGCGTACGCGAACCTGCGCAGCAGCAGCGCCAAGGGGAACATCGCGCGGTGTCTCGTGTGGACCGGTGACCTTGTCGACACGCAGATGATCGGCGCGCTCTGGGGCGTCACTGCTGAGACGCTCCACCTCCGCGTCCCCGCAGGATTCACAGGTTAAATTTTCGTTTCTATTCCATTATTATTTTCTTTTTCCGATTATTATTATATCATATTCATATAGAGTATAGACACGGCACACGGTTTTTAAAAAACATTTCCCGCCCTATGTCATTGTTTCAAAATTTAGGAGTACTGTATATTTTTTCGGAGGACAGGGTCTTCTTCCAATTGCTCACCAAACTTGCCCGGTATTTGTGCAGGCATAAAGACAAGGACAAAAGTTGTGAGAATAGTACTACCGGTGTTGGCAAGCATTTTTATGATTTCGTGCATTTTCCTTGTTTGGTTTTGCAAGACCAGAGGTACATGTATATATTTATCTTCTTTTTTGTCAGCATATATGATGTCACAAGATAAATGATGTTAACATCAATTTTCAGATAAGAGAGGAAGCGCTGAAAGTGTGAAGAAATTGGTTCCCGGTAGCATGCAAACTTCAAGCAGTGAGCTTGGAGAAGGAAATCCTACTGAAGATCACGAATTCCCTTGCATACAATCTTTCGAAAAAGAATTCTCTTCCATTCAATTCAGTGATATTGTCGCGGCGACGAATCACTTCTCTAGGGCAAGTATGATCGGGCGTGGAGGTTTTGGGAAAGTTTACAAGGTAACACTACGTTCTGCCGCGTATATATCCTTTTCCAAATCTGAACACACGAACTGAAAAATGGTACTCAGGAGTCAACACTCAGTTATTGTTCTACTTCTGAAGGGGACATTGCTAGGTGGTCACGAAGTCGCTGTCAAGAGGCTCAGCAAGGATTCAGAGCAAGGGATAGAGGAATTCAAGAACGAAGCAACCTTGATCTCCAAATTGCAGCACCGGAACCTGGTCCGGCTTCTCGGTTGCTGCACAGAGGGAGCCGAGAGGCTGCTGGTGTATGAGTACTTGGCCAACAAAGGCCTAGACACCATCCTTTTCGGTATGTTGCACTCATCATAACTGAAGATGCTAAAATGTACGTTCACATTGAAGCAAGCGAACTGCAAACATAATTCCCCCGTGTGGTTACCGTTGTTCATTGCAGACAGTGAAAGGAAATCGCTGCTGGATTGGCCTACAAGGCTGGGGATAATCAAGGGGGTGGCTAGGGGGCTCCTGTATCTCCATCAAGATTCAAGACTGACGGTGATACACCGGGACCTCAAAGCGAGCAACGTTCTGTTGGACGCGGAGATGAGACCTAAAATAGCGGACTTCGGCATGGCCAAGATCTTCGGCGACAACCAGCAGAAGGCCAACACTAGCAGGGTTGTTGGGACATAGTGAGTACACTAGTACAGATGGAAAATATTCCTTAAAATGTTGTCTTTTCAACGTTGATTTTTTTGCCTGTGATTGTTGGGCTTGGTTTGTGTCTGACCGACGACTCTGAATTTTGATGGTGCTGCTAGTGGCTACATAGCCCCTGAATACCAAACCGAGGGCGTCTTCTCTGTCAAGTCTGACGTCTATAGCTTTGGCGTGTTGGTGCTGGAGATTGTAAGTGGCATCAGGATAAGCTCTACCGATAATATCAAGGGATCTCCGGGCCTTGTAGCCCATGTAAGTATAAATAGTCCTATACAGTAGAAACATCAACTTCTGAATTTGTCAGGACATTATGCCTGAAACTCTTGAACTGCACTGCAGTGATTTATCTGAACATTATCTGAATCTTTTTCAGGCATGGAAGCTATGGAACGAAGGGAACGCAAGTGACCTGGTGGACTCGTCCATCGCGGAGAGCCTTGTGCTGGACGAAGCCTTGCTGTGCGTCCACGTCGGGCTCCTGTGCGTCCAGGACGACCCCAACGGCAGGCCGCTCATGTCGTCCGTGGTGTCCATCCTGGAGAACGGCAGCGTGTCTCTGCCGGCGCCGGAACAACCGGCGTACTTCGCAGAGAGGAATTGTGATAAGGCATTAGAAGGAGACGATGCGCAGACCTCCAGGAACTCCATCACCATGACTGTTCTTCAGGGACGTTAGACGGTAGTCAACACTCAACGGGCAACACTGGCCTTTTTTCTTCAGATGCGTGTTTCTCGGCGATTTTTTGGTCCCTGTGCATGGGAGACCTGGTGACTTCACACAATGACATCTCTACTCCCTCTGTTCCTAAAAACAGTGCATTTCTGGCACACATTGTGGACACAAACTGTGAACGAATTTGCGGCATGGCGACGTACGTCCGTCTTTTTTTTTTCGCGAGCAGACATATATGCCCGTTTTGTATTAAGAGAAAAGAGTGGTCAATAGACCTATAACAATAGTTTTAGGTGATGGCGAGTAACCTTCACCCATACAAAGCACCTACGCTACTGGATCCAAATCATGCCGATATTACACACTAACTGCATTTTGCGACCAAAGAGCAACACATGCATCCATGGTGGAGTAGCCAGCCTCCGACCATGCTTCAGCCTCTCGCCTGGCCGCCAAGATGAGCTGCCGAGAGTTTGCCGTCACCCTGTTGAACACGCGCGAGTTCCTCTCCTTCCATATCGTCCAGCAAATCAGTGCGAAGAGGGTGTCGAAGATCGGCCTTCCGTCAGCGACCAAGCGCATCCGCTGATGAAGCCACTAGCCACCCAAACTCTCATTAGCGATCGGCGTCAGCTGATGAAGGTGCAGCGGCGCAAGCAGGTTGAACCAAAGCTCCCTGTTCACCACGCACCGACAAATAGGTGTTCGACAGTTTATGGCGCTTGCCCGCATAGATTGCAGGCGTCATCATCCTGTAGCCCATGCCTATGCCTTCGATCTGTTGTCCAAATCCTATGGTGAAGGGCATTCCACGGGAAGAACTTCACCTTGGGAGGGGCTTTTGTCTTCCATGGCTCCTTTGCCCCAAGTAGCGATGTCGAGCCGGCAAAGAATGCCCGGTATGTGGAGGATGCCTTGCACTTCCCATCCGACGACCGTTTCCACACGAATCGGTCCGCAGTGATGGGATCCAGCACCACCCAGGCTAGCACCGCCCAAACCCACAAGTACTGCAGGAGCACTTGCACCATCGGTGCCCCTGATAGTTCACGCGCCCACCGATTTTGGAATAGCCCGTCCTTGAGCGAGTATCGCTTACCCCTGGGCAACATGGCCGCGTAGAGCTGTGGTGCGTAGTTGCAAAGCGTTCCAACCGACGCCAATTGTCCGTCCATAGCCTAGTGGACGCACCATCTCCTGGAATCACCGACATGCTTGCATTGAGCATTGCGGTCACCGACCTCTCTGCTCGCGCCGGCAGGCTGATCCAGCATCAATCAGGTTCAGCTCTGCACAACCATTCCCATCTCAACCGCAGTGCAAAGCCAAAGAAGCGCAGATCAACGACGCCAAGTCCTCCCAAAGTAGTCGGTCGACAGATAGTAGGCCATGCCACCTTACAGCGCCCTCCTGTCGCGGACTCAGTGCCAGTCCAGAGGAATGCCCGTCGCCGTTTGTCAATCTGGCCAATCGCCCAGGTGGACAGGCAACAGGCAATGCTGATGTGCACCGGTATCGCGGACAAGGTCACTTTGGTTAGCAGTGCACGACCAGCATGGGTGAGCAGTCCAGCCTTCCAGGTGGGTATCCTTGCTGCGACGGCGTCCACCAGTGCCTGCTCTTCAGCGCGCTTGAGTGTGGACAAGGACAGTGGGATTCCAAGATACTTGCACGGGAATGGCGAGACGAGGCATCGGAACACGTTCTGGATGATCCCCACCATTTGCTCAGTGCACAGAATCTGTTGTAGGCATTGGAGGTCCGAGGAGCTTGGGGCGACAAGGACGACGAGATCATCAACGTACAGCGAAGCGCGGTGCCTTATGGTCGTCCGTGGCAGCGGTGACAGTGCGCCCAACCTGTCAGCTTCGCGAATCAGAGCATTCAATGGCTCCATTGCGATCACGAACAACATCGGCGACAAAGGGTCTCCCTGCCTGAGCCCGCGTGCGTGCGCAATTCTCCGCCCAGGCCGACCATTGAGCAAGACCTTCGTGCTTGCGGTGGACAACAGCATGGCGATCCAGTTCGTCCACCGACGTGGGAACCCGATGTGTTCCAGGACGCGGAGCAGATAAGGCCACGCCACGGAGTCAAAAGCTTTTGCAATATCGATCTTGAGCAACACCGACGGGAACCTCTTCGAGTTCAGCCAACGACATGCCAACTGCACCGACCTGAAATTATCATGTATCGATCGGCCCTTTATGAATGCGCTTTGGTTCTGCGCCACCATGAGACTAAGCTTTGGCGCCAGCCGCCTAGCTAGGCACTTTGCAAAGATCTTGCTGAAGCTGTGTATGAGACTAATAGGCCGACGTACGGCCGTCTCGTTCCGGCAGAAACTCCTCGCTTGGCACACCATTGGGTTGTGGTACTGGCATATGCACGCTTGACCCGGCCTTCCAAACTTGCAAAAATGTGGTTTCCATCTGAACCATCAGTTGTATACCTTTTTTTTTAAAAAAAAAAAACTCCGTCAATTGTAAACCTGAGCGTACAGGTATATAACTGATGATCAGCTTTTTGCAAAAGAAAGTCGGATCAGCTTCGGTACAAGCAGGGCGACTTCAAAACAGAAGTCACATACTCAGTTTTGTCTAATTACTTCTAGACTTCACTGATGACCTCTAGCTGTTCCAACAAGGCGTTGAGCTTTCTCATGTGTCCTCTTCCTGCACATTCTGTGGGAGTGTGGGCCTTCTCGCGATAGCCAAAGGAGTCCATTTTCTGTACCAGCGCATGTTGTAGCCTGCGTGTATGATAAAAGACTTGTTACCGATCGACTGAAACATTGTTTTCCGAAGGCTATCATTTAGTGCTAACATGGTTTATGTATTGACCTTTTTCATACTAGCCTGTTTTTTTTGTGTTACAATGAATGATTAATAAGAGACATAGTACTCAAAGTATATGCTACTTTATAAATAATTTTATTTATAAAAAACTACTTAAAATTTAGCCTACATTTCCAATCGATCAACCCGTTGTGCATCCGCAGCCAGGCCGGCCCCGGCCCAAGCATTCCCCACCCCACCGAGCCAACTCCGACGCATCCGCCGCAAGTCCGCAACAGCCGTCAAAGCATTATTGGGCTAGGGTTTAAGGGAGAGAAGGGAAAGCATCTCGCGCTCTCCGCGCCGTCTCCACCTCCCACCTCCGCCGTCTCCACCTCTGACCTCTCCCCGACCTTCTCCATCTTGCCTCCCTCCTCTCCGCCATGGGACGCAAGAAACCAGCGTCGGGCTTGGGGCTTAGGGATGGCGAGGGCTCGCGTGATGCCAGTGCTACACCTTTGACAGGCGCAGGCTCGGGCGCGGCTGAAGCATCGGCGTTGGCCGATGTCTCGCGTGATGCCAGTGCTACACCTTTGACGGGCGCGGGCGCGGGCGCGGGCTTGGGCTCGGGCTCGGGCGCGGCTGAAGCATCGGCGTTGGCCGAGGGCTCGCGTGATGCCAGTGCTACACCTTTGACGGGCGCGGGCTCGGGCGCAGGATCGGGCGCGACTGAAGCATCGGCTGAGGCCGATGTCTCCGCCAAGGCGGCGGCGGCGGTGGGCGAGGTCCCCAGCGAGGGGAACAAGCCGATATCCGTAGTCGGTCTGGTTACGAAGCGACTAAAAGTCATCCGAAAGAAGATTAGAGATGTCAAGAGTATCGAGGAGAAGGAGGCCGACGGAAAGCCGATCAATACCGATCAGAAGGAAAAGTTGGCACAGAAGCCAGCGTTCGAATTGGTAGAGAAAGAACTGCTCTTTTTCTCAGAGCAGCTTTCTTCTTCTTCTTCGAAGAAGCCTCTCTCGCCAGGCCACCATGAGAGGGAGTAGTCACCCCCACCCGCAGCCATCACCAAGAACAAGGAAGTCGAGGCCCCAGGCAAGCCCAAGGATGCCAAGACCAAGCATGTCAAGGTTCCTCCGCCCCCTGGCCCCAAGCAGGCCTCCGCTGGGTCATCCACTTCACCAGGCCCGATTGACCCTGTCCCTCCTCTCAGCAAGGCGGACGAGGTAAAATTACGCCCTGTAGCTCTTAGATTTTATTATAACTGTATTTGTATGCCACCTGCCAGCAATTGCATAGAGAAACTTACGCCCTGACCCTTGATTACAAGCAAGTTATAGAAGGCTATTAGGTGTTATTACATTGTTTGGTTGTTGCCTTAGCAATTTCATCTACAAGTTCTATTAAAGTCTACCATTTTCATTCTGAATTCATGAAAAGGTGGCTCTGTGGCAATAGTTTTCAGTAATTAGGTGTTCTAACATTATTTGTATGGCTCATGCAAGCAACTGCTTACAGAAATTTATCAAAACTCTGTTCTTTTTTATCCTTCCAAATCTTTGTATGATATGGCTTTTCATTGGTTCTGCCTACCCTGCCTCCTGCCCCCTGGCCCCGATCAGGCCTTCACTGGGTCATCCACTTCACCAGGCCCAAGTGACCCTGTCCCTCCTCTCAGCAAGGTGACCGAGGTAAAATTACGCCCTGTAACTCCTAGATTTTATTATAACTGTATTTGTATGCCACCTGCCAGCAGTTGCATAGAGAAAATTATGCCCTGACCCTTGATTACAAGCAAGTTACAACAAGCTATTAGGTGCTATGACATTGTTTGCTTGTTACCTTAGCAATTTCATCTACAAGTTCTATTAAAGTCTACCGTTTTCATTCTGAATTCATGAAAAGGTGGCTCTGTGGCAATAGTTTTCAGTAATTAGGTGTTCTAACGTTATTTGTATGGCTCATGCAAGCAACTGCTTATAGAAATTTATCAAAACTCTGTTCTTTTTTATCCTTCCAAATCTTTGTATGACATGGCTTTTCATTGGTTCTGCCTGCCCCGCCTCCTACCCCCTCCCCCCTCCCCCCTCCCCACCCACCACTATACACATATATCCAGTTGCATTGATTTGTATACTTTACCTGATTTGTTGATTTATGTTGTCCAGTGGCATGGAAAGGGAAAGGGAAAGAGAGGCAAAGTCCTTGGTTACAAGCAAGTTATGATGACACAGAAAACTAAGGAAGTTGCAAACCATTTTGAAATTTTTTTGGCTAAGTAAGTATAATTCTTTCACATGTGCATTTTATACATAGTCTAAAAACTCCTTAACAAGCATTATATGTGCTTCTTATTTTTGGCTGCGTAGTTCTCATTGGTACTATAAATATTACTATGTTCAGGTTTCCAGTTGAAGCACCAAAATCTTATTACCGATGCCAGTTGGATGCGATGGTTGGAGGTTCTGGACATAATTTGCTCCTGGTGCCGTATGTATACATGCGACAATACTCAAGGAACCTTGCAATGGGAGTTTGCAGCCATTATAAGAGGTGAAATTTACTATCTCACATTTTTTTGTGATTTTATTCCAATTGGGTGCTCAAGAATTCGATATATTGTGCAATAGATTGAAGAAACACTTGACTAGGGCTGCTCGAAGTTATTTGATGAAGTGTTTTCCAGATGAACTGGAATTGTCCCAGAAACTCACCCTAAAGTTTCTAGAGCTTCCAAAGAGGTAACTGTCCTAAATACTATCAGTATGTATGTGGTTGTTTTGTTACCACTTTAGCTTAACGAGTATGGTATGAATATTTTTTTTAAAAAAAATTATGTGCATGCAGCCATCAAGACTTTGAACTGTATCTCAGTTCCATCAGTTTCCTAAAAGACATGAAAGTCTTCGGCGAGGAGCATTCCAGTCCCACAAAAGTTCCAACTCCTGATGCTTCCAATAATACTGTGGGAAATGATAAAGAATCACATTAGAGGTTTCTCATGGGATGGAGACTTCGAAATTTCAGATATTGAGGTCTTCAACAAAAGAAGTTTTCTGTTTTGCAAAGCTCCGCAAAGGTTTTGTGACCCCCATGAGTTGTTACTGGCAGCCGCAAAAGACTTCCTACGCTTTGCGGAGTCTATCTTGTCAAAGCTTTCTTCCCAGAATTGCTTTGTTCCCTTCTTTAAGGAATTTGATGAAATGCTAAGAAATATGGGCGAATTTTCTTCGCTCTATTCTGATGATAACCTGGGAGAGAATCTACGTGACTTAGTAATCCATCATCCATTCCTGAAAGCTCCAGTGGTCACTGCAATGCTCTTGTCAGGGGTACATAATGCCTGCGGTTCATATGACATAGGAGATGTGAAAGCAGTGTTTAAGTAGAGTCTGAAGAGCTGTGGAGATGCAGCTAGAGGATGGCTAAAGAAGATACAACGTTCAGAGAACTCTATGCTTGTTGAAGTGTTAGGGTTCAAGGAAAAGAAGGCCGAAGAGAATAAAAGACTAATTCAAAAGATCCAAGAGTCTGGAATGCTACAATCTGAAGAGTATGATGTATTGGTATCCACAGAGCCACCAAGATTTCTTGAATTCCTTGTATCCTTTTCAGAATACTTGAGGCATCTTTTCCAACACGGCAGAGATAAAGCCAAAGAAAGGAGGAGGGTGCGTTTCAGGCTTGATGGAAGGAAGGAGTTTCTGTGCAAGGATGGAAGCCTTGCTGATCCAGAGAAAAGGCCAAGGAAGCAATATATGGATTCACTCGAAGAGACTTTGCTCGCTGCTGCTGCTTATGTCGGGTCACACATTGTTCAGATCTTCTTTACTCTGGCTACAACCAATTCCTTCAAAGGAATGTAAGTGCATTCCATTATGTTTTTTCTTTTTATTCTAGCTTATGGAGGCATTTAAAAACTGTGATGTCTTTTTTTTAGGCTTCTTCCATTTTGGAAAGCCTATAAGGACTCTTTAAACAGGTAGTCATCTAAGCTTCTCTGCTGCATGCTTTGTTGTTAGTAAATGTGTAATTATGTAATCATCTAATTTTTGGGAACAGTTTTTTACATATACCTTTCTTCAAGCATGTAGAATCCCACAGCCCTAAATTTCCTGCTGCATGCTTTGTTCTTAATAAATATGTGGCCGTCTACTTTTTTGTAACATTTTTTACCTGTACCTTTGTAGCGCATCAAGTTTCTTGGATGACCCCATGTTAGACCAATCATTACTCCTGTAGCAAGAGGAGGAGGAGGAGGAGGAGGAGGAGGAGGATGTGAGTTAAATTTATTTTTGCTTGAAGAAATACATTTGTGCCGAGCTACAAAGTTTTGTTACACAATAGCACATTCTTTGTAGCGCATCAACTGCAAACCACTGCATGTCTTTGTTCATATAATAGCACCAAGTTTAATATCATACCACCGCAGAATTCAACCTTCTAACAGCCAAACAACTGCTACATTCTTATGTTACACAATAGCACATTCTTTGTTAATATAATGACTAATATATAAGAATTCGATGCCACCTTAGTAGATATTGTATGAGAAATTATGATCAGCAGAAAGTAAGAATTATATATTTGATGTGTTCCTGATACAAATACATTGCTGCAACCATACAATGATCAGCATATGGTGAGACAAATTTAAAACTAGTTGCCACTGTCCTACATGATTTCTATTATCTTCTATGTTTACCAAATTTGACATGATCTTGGTCATTTTACAGCGCAGATAAAATTAATAGCAACGAGTTGCAAGTCAAGTCTCATTGGTCAACATATATTTCTTTTTTCATGGAAAACTAGTGCTATAATATCAGCATTTTGGGCAAGCTATCTGAATACTAAGATGATAGTGACAGGGGTGACATGAGGGAGACTGTAAGGGCTATGCCACAAGTTCTTCTGATATGAAATGTTCCCTGACGTACCTAAAACTCAGAGAGAGAGTATCTTTTGTGTCTTCACAGTCAGCACCAGCACTACTGTAGGGAGTCACACCTATCATATGCGTGCCAATTAGCTGATGATGACCAATCCACACAGGGCACCTAGTTGGATCAGCATCCTTCGATATGCTGCTGTTCATGTTTGCATATGCGTTGGCCACACAGGAACAATTATATTTCTGCATTCTGCCTCACACTCCTTGAGGACTTACTTCCTGATGCGCACAAATTTGTCAGGCACCTGCATACCTGGCAATGTCAAGAAGCCATCCCCGCACAGCATTGCTTTCTTTTATCGGCAGCCCTGTTTGAAGCTGCGAGCATTCCATTCTCCAATCTCCACAGGCTCGAACCCTTGAAATCTCTTGCAAGTTGGGGTACTCTTTGTGTAGACACAGTACCAGACAACCCACAGTAGCCGTTAGTATTGTCCAATCTGATGGATACCAAGAAGACTAATGTCCACACCTATGTTAGTGCAAGCCAGCAAAGTCTACGCTCCGGTTATATTTGACACTTTCCAAAGTCAATATGAAAGGCTGCATGCACTAGAGTGATGGATGGAGATAACAAATATGCTGTTGCCATTGTGAGTTTGCAAGGGATCTGAGCTTTGAGGATGAGCGCATAGTGACGGGCGATCCTTTGAACCAAAGAGCTTCAAGTAGGCGTGGAATGTTCACTAGGATAAGAATATTGTGTGTACATGGTCTGAAAGTTCTTGATTTGATGAACCAAAGAGCTTTCCGAAATGTTGTTTGCTACGTATTAGACAATGAAGTAGATTGCGTTGGTACACAGTTAGAGGATAAACTCAATGCATGTACTAGAGTTGTGAATGAAAAAGCTTGTGATGGCAAGGAAAAAGAAAGTTCCGTCAAAGAAATCAAAGAGATCAAGAACTTGGTTAAATAAGTTGCGTAAGGTGTTGTCTGCTTAATGAAATACAGGCTATATGCCTGGTCTAAAAAAAAGTTGCGTAAGGTGAAGCGCAAACCAGCCAAATCTGTTGTACGATTAAAGAGGAAAGCAAAAGTATGTTGTAATTGCAATCTGAACATTTCTATGTTGTCATTGCAATCTAAATGTTGACATTTCTATATGTTGCTGCTCATCCTCTACTAATTAGTTGCAATTTTTTTGGCAGCAAAAAAAGAAAAAAGGTAGGGCAAAGCCTCAAGTAGAAAGAGAATATGATGGCCAGAACAAAGGAGAATTCGAACTTCAAGAGTACACTGTCATTAATAGTTCCAACTTTAGCAAATTTGAACCTTCAAGATCAAGATCTGTTCTAGCTTCTATTAGTTGGTTACATAGTATTTTGGATAGTGCTAACTATAGTATTTTGTGGCCTAAATTTAGTATTTTGTGGAGTATATCACAATGCCAATCAAGT
>CM041630.1:53238694-53308537 GCA_023333625.1 Bothriochloa decipiens | reverse complement strand
CATAGCCTAGATAGATAGGGCTCGATTTATAGAAAATTTGGATATGTAGATCATAATTTTCTGAACTCGTATGAAAAAGATATGAATTTTTAAAGATTTAACCATTTTCTGAAAAGAACAAGGGCTCGAGGGGTTACGGTCTCAAGGTTACGATTTCGAGGGGTATGCTCTCGAGGGGTACTGTCTCGAGGGTTAGATCTCGAGGGGTTACGGTCTCGACGGTTACGGTCTCGAGGAGGTTACGGTCTCAAGGGTTAGGTCTCGAGGGTATGCTCTCGAGGATATGGTCGAAGACGGAAAACTGCTCTGCTTTCACAACGGTGCTCGGCTGGTGACAGCGAGGTTAAACATCCGGCGAGGGGCTGCTCCAGGACTTCGCTAACCCGTGCATCGTCCTCGGGTTGCCAAGGCGAACACGAAGGTGGTCATCAAGTCGGGGGCTTGGTCCCGGCGACGTGCCTTACGTCGGACAGCGCTCGAGGGTGACGGTGCTCGAGGTGTCAAACTCGAGGGTCGGTTGTCGAAGGGTCGAACTCGAGGGTCGGTTGTCGAAGGGTCGAACTCGAGGTTCGGTTGTTGAAGGGTCAAACTCGAGGGTCGGTGCTCGAGGTGTCAAACTCGAGGGTCGGTTTGTCGAAGGGTCAAACTCGAGGCTCGGTTTGTCGAAGGGTCGAACTCGAGGGTCAAGCTCGAGCGCGTGATCTGTCTCGGACGAGATCGGCTCGAACGCGGAGTTCTTCCTCGACGATCGGCGGCGGGGAGACCCTCGATTCCTGGTTCCACAAAGGATCTCTGGCGCCATTAACCCGCCCGTCGGTTTTGGGACTTCACGACGGTCACGTTGACGGGCTTCAGGGCGGCAGCTTTGCTTCCGGTGACGAGCTCTACGGCGGACGGTGGCTCAACGGCGACGGCGCTCGATGTACACTTCACACCGAGTCACTCCTGCTCCAATTGGTGGCGTCGATGGACGGTTGGAGTCACGCAACGCCTACTCGAGGTGCCGGCGGTGACCAAAACACACGGCGGAGTCCGCGCGGGCAGCAACTCCCACGGCGGAGCTTCGACAGGTCCTCGGCGCATGGCAACGGTACTCCGAGGGGGTCCACGGTCTTCTTCTTGCCCAATCGATGCAGCTCGTCACGACGGAGCTTCCTGGCTTCTTCTTGCTCCTCGAGGGTGGTTGATGGTGGCAGGAACGACGGTGAACGGCGGCGTTCCGGAGCGGCAACGTACTGACACATCGACGACAAGGTGGTTTAGTTCGATGCTCTGGCAAGGCAAACGCAGAGCTAGGGTGTGCACGGGGTCCGTCTCATCAAGGCGAGCGCGGATCCGGAAACAACGGAGGTCGAGGCTCAACAGAAAGGCGGCTGGGTGATCTTGCCACGGCGGCGCTTGGCGCGCGGCGATGAACTGGGCGGCTTCCATTTCGGCATCCTCCTGATGCCGTGGTCCAAGAGGCTCGGCTAGTCTCGTGTGTGTGTGCGGGTGTGTCCAGTGAGGTCGGTAGTGACCTGGGCCTACGCGCTCACGGCGGAGCGCCATGGCCAACAGCACGGCGGAGGGTTCGAGAGGACGGCGGTGGCGGTGCTCACTGACGGTCGAAGAGGATGGAGGTGCGGTACGAGTCCAAGCGGCTCCGGCTCGCGGTACTGCTCCTCCTTCCTGCTCTCGAAGTAGCAGCGGCGGCTCCGAGTCGACGGTCTTCCTCCCCAACTCCGGCGGCGGCTTCTTCTTCTTCCCCGACTCCTTTCTTCCTCCTTCCTTCAGCTCTTCTCCAATCGAGGCTGGCAAGGTGGAATTGGGCTCCACCAGAGCGGTGGCGGTGGCCTGGGAACCCTAGGGTGCCGGGGTGCTTGCTTTATAGGGCGGACGCGGTGGTAGGTAGTCGACGGACGGTCGATCACGGCTCTGCTTGATCGAGCGGCCAAGGGATGTCCATGTCAGCAGCTGAGGCTCGATCTGGGTCCAAAGAACAGCGAGAGGGGGCTAGGTAGCGCTGGGTGTCGAGGTTCTTTACGGCGGCAGCGTTCCACTGCGGCGACAGCGCAGGTGCGCGCGCGCGCGGAGAATGCTGCCTGCGGCCGTGGGAACTTTACGCGGGCTGGTCGGTCTAGGTGGCTTACGGGCGCGCGTCGATGCGGGGCGACACTGGATCGAGCGGTCGAGGGAGGTTGCTTAGGAGCGACACCGGGGAACAGTGCTGACGCGAGCACGCGCGGCCGGTCGGGTGACCTCAGCGGGCGCGATGACACGTGGGTCCCACTTCGGGGCCCCATCGTCAGCGACTCATCGGCAACAGAGGCTCGGTGCGGCGCGCGGACGCGCGCGGCTCTTGCTGGGCCGTCGGCCTGGTTGGGCCACGCAGCGCGGGGTCGAGCGGCGAGCGCAGGCGAGCGCGCAGGCCGGGTCGACGGGGCTGCTCTGGTCGGTCTCCTCCTTTTCTTTTTCCTTTTCTTATCCTTTTTCATTTTCAAATATATTTTTATATATACTTTTATATATATATGGTGTGCTTATTTTGTGCAACAGAATAGTGAGCATACATGGCCCAAATAATGCTAGGGTATTATGCCCTTAATATTTATTTGTCAAAATAAATATTATGTTTTCATTTTTAATAATCAACACATAAACCAAATAAGAATCCAAGTCACTCTTTTAATGCAACATGATGATTGAACTATTGAAACATTAAAATGTAACATGTGAACATAGCGCAATGTTAAGAGATGTTAATTAATTTGCAACATGTGAATGCCATGCATGACATGCTTGGGTTGATGCATATGTAAGGGGTAGATGATGACATGTCGCACCACATCACTCAGGGTGTTGTCAAAAAAATTTTGTAGTTCGAATTTTTGGGTTGTTACAGTCGTCCATCACGTCAATTCCCTCGCGTGGTTCGTCCCAGTGCTCCAGATGCAGCACCTCCGTGGAATCCCACACGTGCAGGGAAGAAGCGACGCGCCTCCGGACTGCTAGGTCCGCGAGGAGTAGAAGGCGCGAGGATGGGGAGGGCGACGACGGCTGTCAAAAGCGTCCAACCCTGACCGCGCGTCCTACCCCTTGCTTATATAGGCGTCCCCAATGAGCTCATGAGTTGGAGGCCTATTAGTAACCCTAAGCCTTGTCTAATTCGGGTCCAACCCGAATTAGGCTTCCAGCCCCTTAAGCGTGCGACTCTATGGGTTGACGCATACATTGACATGGGCCGAGTACTCCTACTCGCCCAATAGTTGACAGCAGACTCTAGCAAGACGTGACAACTCCTATGCGTGCGTAAATATCATATCAGATGAACTACTACGACCATATACAAGTTATTCCCTTTGCCACTCGATATATGGTTCAACTCGTGGGTTAACACTTAACGCAAGCATGGCTATGCATTTGTTGATCCAATCACTTGAGTGATCCAGTGATATCTCTCTCGAGTAGAGAGGGTTAAATTCTATCTTGATTGTCTATGTCTCATAGCATGCTTCCTGACCACCCGAAGACCACCTTTATAACTACCCAGTTACGGAGTAGTGTTTGATAGTCTCTAAGTAGGCCGTTTCACATCTTGAGTACATACCACAATCTCAGGTCTAAGGACATAACGTATATGACGTGAATAGAGACTTTCTCATATCGGGTCAGTCCAGCCTACATGTCTCACATGTGCCCATATTATTAGTTTGACATCTCCATGTCTATGACATGTGAAACATAGCCATCAACTAATACATGCGCTAGTCTAATATTCAAGTGTGTTCTCACAAGAACGCCGACCAGGGATAATTTTAGAATAACCATTGAAGTAATTGAGTTCCACAAACAATTCACATAATTGCCAATCAATACAAATTGTCTATAATGGATATTCAATGAACACTTTTTCAATCATGGATACAATCAGAATATCATCATCTACATGATTAGCTCTAGGGCATATTCCCAACACTCATTTCTTCACCTACCACTACACCGCCATGGTCATCGTCCATGTCCGAAGCGTCAGTCCGACGCCAACTGCCCAAGTGTCAAGCTCCGAACTTCACTGAAGCTTCCCAAGCTAGTACGAGGGAGATCCACAGTTTCAATCGCCGTACCATCGTCACTTGCCAGCCCAGTCTCAAGGTAGGAGTATTCCATTTGTCACTATCTTGCTGGCTCAGAGTGCCAACAGCCAAGACAAATTTAAGCACATGCATGGCTGCACCCGCACCTTAAACAAATGCATACCCTTTTTTTGCACTCCTATCGAATACCGAATGACCTGAACCTGTGAACGAACCATGGAGTGGTCACGTTCCACCTGCACTGCAGTCAGAGGCGCCATCGTCCTCTTCCACCTCCTCCTCTTGCCACGCTTCTGCTCACCGGCCGGTGACCAGTTAGCCCAAGGGGTCACTGTCGCCCGGCCAGACCATCGTGTGTCCGACGGTGACGCCTTTGTGCTGGGCTTCTTCGCCCCCTCCAACGCCATGCCAGGCAGGCTATACATCGGCATATGGTACAACAACATCCCCATGCAGACGGTGGTGTGGGTCGCCAACCGGGACGCGCCGGTCACCGTCGACGAGCGCTCCGGCAGTAACTCCTCGCATCTGCGCCGCCGTCATCGCTCGTGTTGGCCAGCGACTACTCCACCAACCTCGTCTTGTCCGACGCCATGGGCCACGTCGTTTGGACCATGAACATCACTGCTGCCACCAGCTCTGGTTCAACGATGGCTGTGCTCCTCAACTCCGGCAACCTCGTCCTCCGGTCACCTAACGGCACCACGCTGTGGCAGAGCTTCGACCACCCGACGGACACCTTCATCCTAGACATGAAGGTTGGGTTGCGCCATCAGACCCACGACGGCGCGCGCATCGTGTCGTAGAAGGGCCCCGGCTACCCATCGCCGGGGGCCTTCTCGTACGGCATGGACCCGGACACGTCGCTCCAGATGCTGGTGTGGAACGGGACGCGCACCTACTGGTGCAGCTCGGCGTGGATGGGGTACATGACTATCAGCTGGTACCACGCCACCATCGCCATGATCATATATGTGAACGTCGTCAACGGTGAGGATGAGATATACATGACCTTCTACGTCAACGACGGTGCACCGCCCACGCGGTACGTGGTGACTGGCGACAGCAGGTTCCAGCTCCTGAGCTGGAACCGTAACGCGTCCGCATGGACCACGCTCGAGTCCTGGCCATCGCGCTCGTGCAACCCTTACGGCAGCTACGGTGCCTACGGCTACTGCGACAACACGCTGCCCGTGGCCACATGCAAATGCCTCGACGGCTTCTAGCCGGCGAGCCAAGCGGAGTGGAGCGACGGCGTGTTCTCGGGCAGATACCGCCAGAGTCTGGCGGCGGTGAGGGGGATGCGCTCTTGGCCATGCCCAACATGAAGGTGCTGGACAAGTTCATGCTCCTGGAGAACATGAGCTCCGGCGACGAGTGCACGGTGGTAGGCCGCTGGAACTGCTCCTGCGTGGCGTACGTGTACGCGAACCTGCACAGCAGCAGCGCCAAGGGGGACATCGATAGTTTTCATTAAGGCATAGGATCATTAGCAGTGGAGTCTAGGTGGGTGATTTCAACATAGGTGTAGTAAATAATCAAGATCCTAATCATGTTCTACTGGATCCGAGAGAGATAGAAAGAGGGAGAGAGGAGTAGGACGCGTATCGAAGCCCTCAGTGGGCGGCGCAGTCAGAGTGGCAGTAGGTGGCGCCGAGGAACCCATCGTGTTTGTCGGTGAAGTCTGCGCACGGGCAGCGATGATCGGTGAAGGGGTTGGAGGCCGCGGCGTCCTTGGCGGCGGCGGGGACGTCAAGGTGGTGCTTCCTGTCACTTGCAGCGCACCCTCTCAGATCAGACTAGGGTTAGAAATGTAGGTGGGGGGACTGGCGGCTCAGGTGAACCTTGTACTTAGTGCCCCGGCCCCACCTTCCTTTATATAGCGCTGGGCGATGGGGGCCCACCAACCATGTAGGGTTGGGTGCCCCCGATCAGGGCGCGAGACCAAGGCCTAGATGATCGTTGGGCCTAATCTAGTGGGAGATCAATCTAACATTCTCCCCCTTAATCTCTCATCATTCTTAAAGTTCTTCAATTTCTTTCTTCATCGTTCTTATCGTTCTATAATTCCCTTCTTCATATTTTAATTCTTTTCTTTTTTAATTCTGTTTCAACCCATTACGGATTGGCATATCGAGCGTGTCTCATCATCATAGCAATTAGTGCCATTAGACTAACAACCATGACATACTTCTCCATTTTGAAATAAAACTCTTTTCTGGGCCCTTCTTATTCGGGAATCATAGGCTTTCCCTTAAACCCATGCGGCTAAGTGTCCTCTGAACACATTGGGTGGTAAGCCTTTTGTGAGCGGATCCGCTAGCATTCTCTCTGTTCTTATATGCTCAAGACTTATTACATGATCCCGAATTTTATCTTTCACAACATAGTACTTTATGTCAATGTGCTTGGCAGCACCACTTGACCTATTGTTGTGAGCATATTCTACCGCTGGGTTGTTATCATAATACAACCTCATTGGTTTATGTATATCTTCTATTACTTTTGGTCTAGGTATGAATTTCTTTAGCCAATTTACCTGCCCCGAGGCCTCATAGCATGCTACAAATTCAGCATTCATTGTCGAGTTTGTAGTTACTGTTTGTTTGGAGCTTTTTCATGATATGGCTCCTCCTGCGAGAGTAAATATGTATCCTAACGTGGACTTTCTTTCATCTCCCGCATAATCAGAATCTGAATAACCCTCTATCTGCAGGGAATCAGATCTTCTGTATGTCAACATGAGGCCTTTTGTTCCTTGCAAATAACGCAAGACTTTCTTCACTAATTTCCAATGTTGAATTCCTGGATTCTTTTGGTATCTGCCAAGCAACCCGGTAACAAAAGCTAAGTCAGGGCGAGTACATGTCTGAGCATATTGCAAACTTCCAATAGCTGAAGCATACGGTACCGCTTTCATTTGATCAATTTCATATTGGTTCTTGGGACACTGATGTTCCCCATATCTATCGCCCTTGACTATAAGAGAAGGTGAGGGGCTACACACATGCATACAAAATTTCTTCAAAGTCTTTTCTATGTATGCCTTTTGCGATAATCCTAAAACCCCCTTCCTTCTATCTCAGTGAATTTCAATTCCTAAAACAAACGAGGCCTCACCGAGATCTTTCATATCAAAGTTTGAGGACAAGAATTTCTTCGTCTTCATTAGTAGATTGACATCACTACTAGCAAGTAAGATGTCATCTATATATAGGATCAAAAATATGTATTTTCCATTCTTGAATTTTGCATAAACGTAATTGTCCTCAATATTTTCTTTAAACCCAAAACTCTTAATTGTTCTATCAAACTTCAAGTACCATTGTCTTGCAGCTTGTTTCAATCTATAAATCAATCTTTTCAGGCGACATCCCATCTTTTCTTTTCCTTCTATGACAAAACCTTTTGGTTGTTCCATATAAACATTTTCTTCTAAATCCCCGTTAAGGAATGCCGTCTTCACATCCATTTGATGCAATTCTAAATCATAGTGAGCTACAAGTGCCATTATAATTCTGAAGGAATCCTTACAAGAGACTGGAGAAAAAGTCTCATTGTAATCAATCCCTTCTCTTTGTGTAAATCCTTTTACCACAAGTCATGCTTTATATCTTTCAACATTTCCTTGGGAGTCATATTTTGTTTTACAGACCCATTTACAGCCTACCGTTTTGGCTCCTTTAGGAATAGGTTCTAAATCCTAAACTTTATTGGTACTCATCGATTTCATTTCATCCTTCATAGCTTCTAACCACTTTGATGAGTGGGCACTCCTCATGGCTTCTTCATAAGAGGTGGGATCACCCTCCATATAAAATTCTTCTGTGTTATAAAGTTCATAATCATCAGGAATAGCTCGCTTTCTTTCTCTTTGAGACCTCCTAGGGGCCTCTGGCACTTGTTCTACAATAGGTTGTTGCTGCTCTTTCTCATGTACGATGTTTGGTTCTATAGGCTCCTAAAGGACAGGTTCCTCACGTTCGTTTATTGTCGGCACAGGAGAGCCAACAACAGGTGTTGTCACTACAGTGTCTTGCACTGTTGGTGCAACAACAGCAGATAGTACAAAAAATGGTTCTTCAACCATCGGAGTGGGCACATGTACCCGTTTCTCCTCAAGGTTAATTTCTCGTGCTACCTTGCTCCCCCTGATCATGTCATCCTCCAAGAACATAGCATGTCTTGTTTCTACAAACTTCGTATGTCTATCAGGACAATAGAAGCGATATCCTTTTGATCTTTCTGGATAGCCAATGAAATGGCAGCTGACTGTCTTGGAGTCTAACTTTCCAATGTTTGGGTTAAACATCTTTGCCTCAGCTGGACATCCCCACACACATAAGTGATTAAGTGAGGGTTCTCTTCCTGTCCATAATTCATATGGTGTTTTCGACACCGACTTGCTTGGTACTCGATTAAGTATGTGAACGACGGTTTTCAATGCCTCCATCCATAAACTAATCGGTAATGTGGAGTAACTTATCATACTTCTTACAATATCCATTAAGGTACGGTTTCTTCTTTCAGCTACTCCATTCTGCTGAGACTCCCCTGGCATGGAGTACTTGGCGACTATGCCACTTTCCTGTAGGAACTTTGCAAAAGGTCCAGGAACTTGTCCATATGGGGTATGTCACCCGTAGTACTCTTCACCCCGGTCTGATCGTACTAACTTGATCTTCTTATTGTGTTGATTTTCAACTTCAGCTTTAAATATCTTGAATTTATCCAATGCTTCTTATCTTTCTTTAATTGGATAAATATAGCCGTAACAAGAGTAATCATTTGTGAATGTTATAAATGAATCATAACCATACACACTTTTCACAGGAAAAGGACCACAAATGTCTGTGTGATTTCCAAGGTTCCTGTACTTCGTTTGGCATTCTTCTTTATTTTCTTAACATATTTTTCCTTAATACAATCAACATATTATTCTAAATCAAAAAATTCTAAATGCGGGAGAATTGATTCTTTAACTAATCGTTCTATTCTCCCCCTCGAAATATGGCCTAAGCGACAATGTAATAATTTCGAAGACGTATTATCAATTCTCTTTCGCTTCTTACTTACATTCATAGATGGGGAATCATTCACATTCTCATTACAGACATTGTTCATATTCTCAGCAAGAGATAATAAATAAAGTTTGTCTTGTCGAAAGACAAGACCAACACATTCATTATTAACGAGTATCTTACATTGGCCATTACCAAAATAGCAATCAAAATAATCATCATCAAGTTTTGAAACACTTGAGTACATATTTAAGCCTAAGTATAAAACCATTCTTTAATTCTAAAGAGAGTTCTCAAATGGCTTCAACGTTAGCTTGCACTCCATTCGCAACTTTAATTGTTCTTTCCCCTCTTTGCAGGAGTCTCTTCCCATTTAATCCCTGTAAAGAATTTGCAATATGAGTAGTTGCTCCAGAATCAATCCACCAAGTGATTTTCGCATAATTCAAATACAGAGATTCATCTACAAAAGTAATAATTTCCTCACCTCTCTTTAGCAGAGACTTCAGGTAGAGCGAGCAATCTCTCTTATAGTGTTCCCTCTTGAAGCAATACTTACATTGATCTTTTTCAGCACCACAATATGTGTCATGTGGCTGATTCTGAGGATTCATAGGGGCCTTTTCCTATGGCTTAGAATAAGAGGAGGCATTATCCACTGGGGTTTCCCCTGTGGTTTAGGATTCTTAGTCTGAAAGTGTTTTCTTTTGTTCTCCCTCACAAGTTTTGCAGTGCACCCTGTAAGTTCTTAATTCTTTCCTCCTTCTAAACACACATGCCAATAAGCTTTTCAAAATCCCAATCTTCGGGCTGCATGTTGTAGTTCACAATAAAATTTTCATATTCTTTGGACAAAGAAGCAAAAACCAAATACATCAGGAACTTATCAGTAATTTTCAGTTCCAAGTCCATTAGTTATAGCTTAGATGCCGTAGTACGTATTTTATATATGTGCTTTCTAATGCCACCGCCACTGCTCATGTCGTCCGTGGTGTCCATCCTGGAGAACGGGAGCGTGTCTCTGCCGGCGCCGGAACAGCCGGCATACTTCGCAGAGAGAAATTCTGATAAGGCAGTAGAAGGAGACGATGTACAGACCTCCAGGAACTCCATGACCATGCCTGTCCTTCAGGGACGGTAGTCAACAGAGCAACACTGCTTGCCAAAGAAAAAAAACAGAGCAACAGTGGCGTTTTTTTTCCTCTTCAACTGCGTTTGTCCCTGTGCAATGATTTTTGACATGGGGGAGCTTTGTGACTTCACAGTTCGTCCTATATTGATTGGCATCTGTTGGTCGGTCCCCGCACGTTCGGTCCAGTTGCAATTGCAACCTAGCCAGCACGTCCTACGCCTCAGCCGCAGCTTTACCTACTCCCTCTGTTCTCAAAACCAGTGTATTTTTGGCACCATTGTGGGCATTTTGTGGACAAACTGTGAAGGAACGATACGCGGCAGCATGGCGACGACCCGTTTCGTTCCAGCAGAAAACCCACAGTGGATTATAATTTGTTTTAGATGGCCATTCGGGCCGCCCGGCACGACACGGGCCTGGCCGAAGCATGGCCAGCTGACCGTGCCTGCTTGGCACAAGTAGGGCTGTTTTGTAGATGTTCCACTGGCACGTAGGGTCTCCTAAATATTGGGTCAACTTGAACCCAACGTGATGGGCTTTGATGAGTTTTCTGTCTTTTACTTTGGGGCATAAATCTTAATGGGCCATAAATATTTTTGGGCCCAGCGATTGGGCCTGTTCGCCATCTCCGCCGCCGCCTCGCTATGTTCGACACAAGGTGTGGCGGCGGCCCACAGGAAGGACAATTGCGTACTTTCGTGCTCGTGCCCGTGCTCTTAGCAGAATTGAACGCCTTTGACATGTTCGACAGAATACCCAAGCCGCGAACGCACCTGTGGTGCGGTGGTAGCACTTTCGGTGGGAAGGCTGCCGGCCAGGGCTCGATCCCTGGCTCTCGCACGGGGCGGTAGTAGCCCTTATATAAATTTCAGGTTTGGCCTCCAGCCCTCTGCAACCAAAAAAAAAAAAAATAAGCCGTTCCCCGTGCCCTTGCTCCTCCCTCGCTCTGCGTCCAGCCGTCCACTTGCCGCGCCAGTTTACACCACCGGCCACTTGTCCGCGCATGCCGGCAGGCGATAGTGGGCTGCGCCATTGCTGCTGCAGACGGTTGGCGGCCACTGTGTTTCGGAGCTCACTAGCAGGAGGCCAGGAGCGCAAGCAACAATCGCATCCCCTGTTCCCATACCTGGAGTTGGAGAAGGTTCTGCTTTTAAACCCTTTAATATATGTTCTTTGTTTCTTCTCAGACCTATATAGGATGTTGAGCTTGACATATCCGTTTGGATTATTCCAATCAGGCTGTATTTGGTTTGCCCAAAGAAAGCGTGTGTGCCATACTACTAGTAGATAAAAGATACCAGTACACTGTTTAACTCCCAGATTACTGCTAACGCAATCACAATCTGTTTACAAAATTAACCTAGGCAAACATTATGTGACTAAAACTGGAGTCAAGTCTATCTCCCCTCTATCACTGTAAGAGTCATAGTGTTCTTAGAGTTCATAAGGCTTTCTCTCATTTGTTCCATATCACTATTTCTCCATGAAAAATATGCAGGGTGATTTGGCATTGGTAATGTTGTGCACCCATTCTCCAAGTTGAACACAACTGAAGACGTTAATGGCCTATCATCAGGGTGTTCCTGCACACACAAAAGCCCCATGTGGATGCAAAGCGAAGCTTCATCTGGTAAGCAGTTCTCCACAATACAATTGTCTACCGGATCTTTTGCATTTCCTTCATTCCAAAGGTTCCATGCCTGAAACAATCACACCATTATTTTAGATTGTGTAACACTGTACATTTAAAACCTTTTAGTATGAGGAGATTAAAAGCAATCATATTTTCTTACATAGACTAAGGTTTGCGTAACCTGGGATGCGGTCAACAGAGCTTATCTTTATACTGCTCACAATCTCCAAAAGTAGAACACCGAAGCTATAGACATCAGACTTCACAGAGAAAATGCCTCCCATTGCATACTCGGGGGCCATATAGCCACAGTTAGGACCATTTCATTTGAGAAAGTTATGAGGATAAATTGGTTTTAATCATAGGTTAATTAAGTGTTAGTTTTAAAGTACCACTCACTATGTCCCAACCACTCGCTTGGTATTAGCATTTTCTTGATTATCACCAAAGATCCTTGCCATGCCAAAGTCAGCTACCTTGGGTCTCATCTCTGCATCTAGTAACACATTACTAGCTTTGAGGTCCCTATGAATTATTGTCAATCTTGAATCATGATGGAGGTATAAAAGTCCCCTTGCAACTCCTTTGATTATCTTGAACCTTGTTGGCCAATCTAGCGGTGCATTACTTGCACAATCTACAGTGAACAATTATGGAATTATGAAAAACATGATTACATCGTAACTCAACCACATATTGAAGTTCTGGAACATATCAGTAGAACATACTGAAAATGATAGCATCCAAGCTTTTATTAGGCAGATACTCATAAATCAAAAGCTTTTCATCTCCCTCAATGCAGCAAACAAGAAGCCTAACCAAGTTCCTATGCTGTAGCCTGGCAATTAGAACAACTTCATTTCTGAACTCCTGAATTCCTTGATCCGAGTCCCTACTAAGCCTTTTGATAGCAACCTCTTGACCACCTTCTAATATCCCCTTTGTAGTTATCATAGAAAAGCACACACAAGATTGAGATATGTAGTGCAGATTAATTAATCAGATAAACAGTCTAGGAAAAGCAAAGGTAGGAACTTCCATCGTAAAGTACCTTATAAACTTTGCCAAAGCCTCCTTGTCCAATCATAAACACACTGGAGAAGTTGTTTGTCGCGATTAGAATATCTTGGAATTTCAGAAATGCAAGTTCAAAATCAGTGGTAGTTTTTTCTTCTCTAAGTTCATCTGAAGTAAATCCTCCATGGATTAGCGTCTTGCTATTTTCCGAATTTCTTCCTGCTCCCAAAAGTTTTTGAGTAGTTGTTCTTAAGTAACTGAGATCAGTATACAGAATGGAAACCATACCTCTGAACTTGCAGACCCGTATAAGCAAAATGGAAATGAGAACGATGACACCTGCTAAAGTTGGTAGTATAATTTTTATTGTGTTTGTTTTTGTCCTTTTTCCTGCAAAAAGCAGTGCAAAATTTATTCATATAGCACTAAATAAATATCATACGACTACATATATAGTTCAGTCTTCAAACAGCTGAACATGTGCTAAGATCATACAAAATGTAATAGGAATTAAGATGACATCTTAAGTAGGTGTATGAGAAATTATGACCACTGGGAAAGAAAAATTTGTATATCTCAGTTAAGTATCTATCCCTGATACATATATATTGGCTCTAACAAGCATGTATCCATACATAATGATAAGCTTATAATTCTAGAATGTGAGCAGATTCTGAAATTAGTTGCAACCATCCTAATCCTATTACAGCAAAGGCTGTCATGTTCTTTGTGCCTACTTGCATATATATACCAGATAAATGAACAGTCAAGTTCCAAAGAGGACTACAGAGTACAGACATAACTTCTTGATTTTCATGGAAAACTTTATGTTATCGGCACATTTTGCAAACTAGATGATACTGATAAGCGATAAAATGATGGGGAGACTATAACGGGCATGCCACAAGTGGGAAGCCACTCATAGGTAAAGAATTGTTGATATGAAATGGTACCTGACATGCCTGCAACTCGGAGATATAGTGTCTCTAGAGTATCAGCGCCAGCGGTACTATAGGGAAGCACACCTTTCTTTTGCGTGTCGACAAGCTGATGATCACCAACCCAAACCAGGCACCTCGTTGCATCGCCATCTGATGAGCTGGCATTCAGATTCGCATAAGCATATGCTACACAGGAGCAGTTGCCTCGACACTCAGCCGCGCACTCCTCAAGGGTCTTTCTCCCAACACGCACGAACTTGTCGGGCACGTTCATATCTGGCAGTGCCAAGAAGCCGTCACCATGGCCACATTGCAGCGCTTCCTTTCGCTGACATCCCTGTGAAAATCTTGACTTGCTCCATTCTTCCTTGTCCACAGGCTCGAAGCCGTCAAAACACTTGCAAGTTGGGGTAGCATCTGTGTGGTCGCAGTATCCAGACGGCCCGCAGTAACCGTATCTGCTACAGTACCCAGATTCCGGCCACCCTGCAAGTATTGCCCACTCCGATGAATCCCTGTTCCAGGTACGTGTTTCTAGCCTGCCAGATTGCCTGTGTTCATAAGCACTACCACTGATCCAGGCGATGGCGGCGTCGACGAGCTTCCAGGAGTGGTGGTGTTGGTTATCCAGAGGACACGGCCGTTGACATCAGACAAGACAAGGTTAGAGTTGTTGGTGAGAACAAGCGAAGGAGCCATGGAGGAGATGGCCGGTGCTGCCCGGTTGGCAACCCACACCACGGTGAACTGGGAGATGTTGTTGTACCATATGCCAAGGTAGAGCTTCTCGGGAGTGGAATTGGACGGGGCGAAGAAGCCAAAGGCGAACTCACCACCATCAGATATCAAAGTGGTGCCAGGCAACAGCGGCTTGCCAGGGACAAGCCGGTCAGCCGAAGTGCACAAGACTAGCAAGAGGAGGATAACCGCAGTGCAGATCTCAACGGAACTCATGAGTTCCATCGAACTTCCAGCTTTTTGTCTTTGGCTCTCCGAGTGAGTTTACTAGTGTATGCTTCAAAAGCGGCAGAGAAGGTATGTGCGCAAGCGGCTAGCCGGCTACTTGTTACTACGGAGTACATTTTATAGCTGCTTATTACTTGTGAGTATATGCAGTAGGGGAACACACACACATAAGCTCCTACACGCGATGTGCACACAACAATGTTAAAAGGCACAGGTTTCTCAAATAGACTATAATGAGTTCAAAACATTCTGTCAAAAGTCAAAACATGTACATGACGCATGGTAGTTGAGATGTACACATCGATGGGTTGTTAATAATTGCCTATGCCTAGGCCTTATGTTTGTTAAAAGAATTGGATTGTTACCTTGGTGTTTAATTATTATGGGCACGGCTCGTCCATCTAAAATGCGAAGATCAAGGTGGTTTGTCTATAAAGATTTAGGTCGTCCTAAACCACGTTGGCAGGAATGCATAATGTGCATTAGACCAATCTCAGTTACATGGTGGAAAATTTGTTACTGTTAACAAGTATTTTGCATTTTTATCTTCCTACACTTGTCAACTATACATTGTTTACATACCTACTAAAATGTTCTAATGGGATCGGTGGTTACATGAGACTCAAAGCTAGGTGCATTGGCAAACTCTATCCATCCTAAAAGGATGCAATTCTCATTTTCAATGAGTCAAATAATTTAAATTTGACCAAAGTTATACAAAAAATACTAACATTGATGATATAATTAATAATTATTATGGATTTTTGTAGTAAACCTAGTTGGAGACATAATTATTACTAACATTTTTTTAGCCAAACAGGAGGGAGACCGAGAGCACCCCTACTGACTTAATTAAAAGAATAGGTTCAACAAAGAGGTTTTAAGAAGAAGAAAAAAGAAATAAATAAGAAAAATTACAGCAGAGCTTGGAACCATATCTGAATCAAAGGGTTATCTTTCTTTTACCCGAAGAATAACCAGGGCGAATTCCTTCTCAAAGATTGATCGTTGAAGGTTGCAGTCCATGTCCATGGAAAATTGATGACTGAGTACCATCAAAATACTCCAACACACGATGATTATAACTTCTATAAGCGAAGGCCAAACTGTTGCTTGAAGTCTTCAAGAACTTCGAAATGCAGTTTTAGGGAAATAAACTTGCAGATGAACCAAATGCCAACAGTAAAGACAGTATAAAACAAATGCCTTTGAACCTCTTCTTGGTTGTACATGCAAAGAACACAATCATAAGATTGGAGTTCCATCTTCCTGCGCTTGAGCAGATTTCTTGTGTTTAGACTATATTTAAGGAGCAACAAAAAATAACTTGGTTTTGGCTGACAGGAGCATTTCCATAACCAGGACTACACACCAGGTGAATCAACTGTTTATATTCTTGTCTTGACGAGAAAGCATGAATCCCCCAAATGTAACTCCATTGATCGTTACTTGAAGAGGGAGGGACTTGAGCAATCAACTGCTGCAGGGCACTAAACTGAGTAATAAAGGCAATAGCACAGAGGGCAAGGTGAAAAGGCAAATGAAGGTGACCCAAAGACCTCTGGAAGGATGTAGTCGAACTAAAATTAGCTTGTATTGCATAAATTTTATTGCGTGATTTGTTTTCATCTTCTATCATCACATCACAATGTGTGATTTGTGACGTGGATAATATCATGTGTTATGTTAAGTCTCAGTGTTTCATATTTATATTAGGGAAAGTGTTTTGTTTGTTGTATATATGTGTTATAAGAGAGGAAAAGAGAATTTCTAACATGTGGGTTCCACGTATAAAAGAAATGAATTAGAATTTCTCAATTCGTTGCATCATACATCCTTTATAACATATAACTGAGTTTTTACTCCAATACTAGATTTTAAATTTTAAGAGAAAGGAAAAAGGAACCCGGTGGAGTTGCTCTACTCCCCTAGAAACGATGGGAATGGAACTTTGTGGATGACTTCTTCGTCGGTCAATATTACTATGTAACTAGTTATATTATGCAAGCAAATATATGATTTTTGGCTGCTATTTGACTTAGTTGTGTTACCTGTGTTCGTTTCCTTTGGTAACGACATACTACTATGGATCTGATGAGAAAACTTGAGGTATTGCTAAATATTGGTTTCAATGAAAACTTAAGATATGTTTATCTAATTGTGTGTTTGATGAATGAATAATTTGAATGCTATGAATGTTAATCAGGCTTGATTTTTTTGAGGGGAAGATCAGGCTTGAAATCATGTTGTTAATGCAAAATTATTTATATATATAATGATGCTAGTAAACTTGTAAGCTGTAACATATTATTAGTTGGTATACACATTAGCCATCACTATCATTTGATATAAAGCTATCGACGGTCGGTATAGTTTTATACTAACACCACTTATAGCGATGGATGACATACAGCTACATGCATTAGTCAATGCAGAGCTGAGATATCAATATATTCTCTCTTTTATAAAAAAATAGCGATGGATAGCATTGGTCATTAATTAAACCGTAGTCGTCATAACAACTTATAATGACATTTTCTAGTCGCTATAAATTAGTTACAGTGATTTGAGTAGCATATTAGATGCGACGTAAGTAAATTAAATTAAACTAAATATATAAGTGACTAAAGTTGAGATTCGGTAGCTAGTTGAGACTAAAAGAAGAATGTTTCCTTTCTTAAGATATATTGTAGCCATGGTTTCGAAAAAGATATATAGGGCGTGTTTGGTTCTTGCGCCAAGCCCAGCTTTGGCTGGTTTGGGACTCAAAACGCGGTGTTTGGTTTGCTGGCCAGAGGTCCGGGCCTGGCTAAGTTGGGCCAACCGTATGCCCGTAGCCAGGCCAGGGGTGAACGGCCGAATCGGCCGTTCTCCTGGAGCCAGGCCCTCAATTTTCACAATTTAGCCCTTTTTTGAATAAAATTTACATTTAGCCCCCTGGGTGTCGTAATTGCGTCTTTGGACCCAGGAGGTCGGCGCCACAAGCGGTGACGCCGAGGTATAACGTCTCGGCGCCCCAGATCTTGGCGTCGAGGTACCCGCAAAGGCGCTGACGTGGCAGGGACCTCGGCGCCACGGATCATGGCGCCGAGCTCGGCGCCACGGCTTATGGTGCCGACCTCGGCGCCATAGATCTTGGGGCCGAGCTCGGGTTCAAACAGACCAGCGAAGATCATTTGCCCGAGCCTTGGTTCATTTCTTCCTCCTCCCTCTCGGTTTCTTGCCTCCCACACCCATCCAATCTCTCCTATCATCGATTTTGACCATAGAAACTTGGATTTGATCCACACATCTTCGCGAGTAAGGTAATTTATCTCTCCTCCTCAGTTTTTAGGCATTGATTTGGTATATATCGTGTCTATTTTTGCAACCCTAGACATGTTGTTGCCTAGTGTTTGATTTAATTTGTGTGGCCGAGTCTGAACAACGACGCGAGGGGATAGGTTCACGAGCGATTTTGTTTTTTAATTTTTTTAAACCTCGGCGCCAAGATCTGTGGCGCCGAGGTCGGCTCGGCGCCGTGAGCCGTGGCGTCGAGCTCGGCGCCGTGAGCCGTGGCGTCGAGCTCGGCGCCATGATCCATGGCACCGAGGTCCCTGCCACGTCGGCGCCTCTGCGGGTACCTCGGCGCCAAGATCCGAGGCGCCGAGACGTCATACTTCGACGCCACCGCTTGTGGCGTCGACCCCCTAGGTCCAAAGATGCAATTACGACACCCAGGGGCCAAATGTAATTTTTATTTAATAGAAGGGCTAAATTGTTGAAATTGGGGGAGCCAGGCCCGGGCCAGCCCCTTTGGTCGTTCCCCTCACCTCCCCCTTCGTTCCCCTCACCTCTGGTTCTCCCCGCCGATACTCTGCTCTCCTCCTCGCCGGTTCTCCTCCTCCTCTCCCACCAGCAGTTCTTCTCTCCACCAGTTCTAGGCGGATGGCGGTCGTGGATCTGGAGGTTGGGTCTCTGAGGATCTCGCGGATGGCGGAGGTGAAGGCTGAAACGACGAGAGCCGGCGGCAGGGGGTCCGCCTCGGCAGAAGACGGTGGAGCTGTCCGCGCCGAGGTGAACCGCCATGGTGATCTCCCTCGAGATGGATTCCTCTTGGAGCTCGCCGACGGAGAAGACGGTGGAGCTCGCCGCGGAGTTGAATCGCCGGCAAGCTCCGCCCGCCTGTCACCGCGAGTGTCCACTCCACCGCTTCTGCACGGACGGGCAATCTCGACTACATCTCCTCCGCCCGCGCAAATGGTCATCGGCCCTGGCCCCTCGACACCGCTCGTCCCCGTCGGAGCCACGGACGGCCACCACGTGAGCTCCATCCAGATCTCCGACGGCCACATCCGACCAAGCTCCCCAGTGTCGTGCGTCTGCTCATGGACGCAGTCTCCGCTTTTAGCGTCATCCATGGAGGTCCCCCGGCCGGGAGGAGGAGGAGAGCGCCATCACCAACCAGTACGGCCCCCCGCGGACGCCACTGGGAGCGGCGGGGCGATGGCGGAGTGCTCGGCGGCGTGCTACGTGCTCTGCGCGTGCCTCCCCGTGGCCGTGCTCTGCTGCGTGGCGGAGTGCGCGGCGGTGGCAGCGTGGCGGTGGGCGCGGCGGCGTGCTGCGTGCTCCCCATGGTCATTGCACATGGCGTCCGCAGCGCGTGCTTCCCATGGCCATTGCACATGGCGACGACCTCGCGTCCATCCGTGGCCTCGCCGGGCACGCAGATGCCCGCAAAGGCAACCTCGGTGGGGCGCGCGCGGATTCCTGCTGCGGGACGCCCGGGAAGGCGACCTCGTCTTGCGGCAGGACCTCTTGTGGACGCCAATGAGGATGGCCTGGCGGCGTGCGAACTCCCAAGGGCCGGGGCGATGGCCTATGGAGACTCACCGATGAACGCCAACCGCCGAGATCAACGAAGCTGCCGGTCCACAGAAAATGATCGACAGAGCTGCCATGGCGGAGCAGAGGTGCATGCCCCACATCTTTGCCGTTGGTTCATGGTGTTCGCGTATTGATTTGATTTGGTCTCGGGAGCTATCATTTCAAGTTTTGATTTGATTTGATTAGGTCCAATCCCAACCTGACACGCTCGCTGATCCATTCATTATTGCTTGGCTATTGCTTGAGCTCTGAACACGGGTTGCTGCTCAAATTCGTTTCAGAAATGGTGATCAAAGTATTGGTTTCAGTTAAACTGAAGATGTCCATCATGTGTTCGATAAAATATGTCAAAGGGGTGAGCACACGAGTTCAAGGAAGAGGTAACTGTATAAGCAAACCAAATCAAGCAACTCAATAAAATCTAACTCTAACTAGGCTACAGAACCAAACAAACCCACTTGGCTTACTAGAGCATGACTAAAACTAGCCTGGCTTGGTCTGGCTAGGCGTCTAATAAAAAACAAAACACAGCCATAGTAACCATCCTTGAGAAAGTAACCGTCGAGGCGTAATCAACCACCGGCACTAGAGTTCTGTAGGTGGACTGAAGTATCGCAGTAGGTGAACGAACCAAACAAAGCCGTCCTCGTCTGTCCTGACGCCTTTGTTTCTATCCGGTTCAGGCTGCGGCGATGTAGTCGTTGGGGATGGACGGCCTGCAAACTTCTCGCTGATCTGAACGGACATACTCCGAACGTCCATATATATTGGTGATACCAAATTACCAATGTAAGGTGATAGGTACGTGATAACTAAATAAAATAATCGGAAAATACTTGTTTGCAGGGCAATTGATAAGACAAGTGGGATACTACTTGGTGAATTTTTTTTTAGACAAGGGAACAAAGTTCCGACCTCTACCATTTGAGAATGGTACACAACCGAGTAACACAATAAAAAAAATGCCATAAGGCAAACACACCCCTGAAAAACAAAACAGAGTTCAGCTTAACTAGTGAGCATGGTGCCAAAAGGACAACACTAAACGCCAATACGGTTTGTGAAGTTTCATCCAAACTTTGCAAAAACTGACATGATCAAAGTCTCCCATCTTCTACATCCTTCAATGAAGAGCGGGCGATCCTCCTTCTTGTGCAACATGGACCATTGACGGATCCGGTGCGTCATCCTGAAAATTACCTGCATGATAGTATTAGCTTTAGCTTTATTAAACACCATATCATTCCTATTCAAACATATTGCCCAGCATAACGCATTAGCTCCTAACCAAATTTGGTTCTGAAGCTTTGGATCCATTCCATGAAGCCATGAACCAAACATGTTAGCAATGCTAGAAGGTGGTCGAATTCCAAAAGAGATATGCACAATGTTCCAAATAAGTCTCACAAAATGACAATTGAAAAACAAATGTTGTATCGTTTCAGTAGAGTTACAAAAACAACATTTGATACTTCCGTGCCAATTTCTCTTTGCTAGGTTATCTTTGGTAAGGGTTACTCTTTTTTTTAGGTACCACAAAAAATCTTAATTTTTAGTGGTACTTTTAGTTTCTAAAGAGGACTTTTATCAGGTTGGATTCCAAGTCGAATGAAACTTGTATACATAGACCGAACTGTAAACAAGCCATTCTTAGTGAGGTTCCAATGGAATACATCTCGCTCATAAGTAAGGCTGATTTGCACCACTTTTGAAACTAGATCAAACCACGCAATCCGGTTTGCATTAATCAAACCTTGTCTAAAGGATACATTAAGTGGTACAGATCTAAGGACTTTTGCCACCATATTATTTTTGCGCCTCACAATTGAGAATAAGGATGGGTAATCCTCGCTTAAAGTTTTATCGCATAACCAAATATCCTTCTAAAACCTCACATTTTCCCCATTGTGCACCTTAAAAGTGCCGCAGGTTAGAAAATCAGCTTTGGCCTTCATGAGACCAGCCCAAAAATATGAATCACTTGGCTTATGTTGTACCTGGGTCAAGGGTTTGTTGGTGAGATGTTTTCTTCTTAAAAGGTTTTGCCAAACCCCGTCCTCATTAATCAGCCTAAAGAGCCACTTGCTAAGGAGACATCTATTTTGAAGGTCTAGATTATGTATACCTAAACCACGAAAGTCTTTGGAGGTGCAAAGAACAGTCCATTTAGCAAGATGATATTTCTTTTCGTGCCCCTCACGTTGCCAGAAAAAACTACTTGGTGATTATTGATAAGCTAAATGAGAAGATTAGCTAAGACCATCACCAGTGGTGATCCGGTGAACAGAAAGACACGCACGCCTGCATCGACTCATCCCACCGAATTCCAGTAGTGCCGAATCTCGTGTTGCGATGTCAGTGGCCGCATAAAACCATTTTCTATCTTCAACAGTAGCCACTTTCTCGAGATCAGCAGCAGCAGAAAGAGAGTTTTTGGATTCTGATTCACTGCATCGGCTCGTATTTGAGAGTCGATTCTTTCTCCTGACGCAAAAGCTTTTGTTCTCCGGTGGGCATAAGTCGAACATCAGATGCAAAACATCGGTTTAGAAAAGGTCACCTGAGATGGCCGAAAGCCACGCACTGCGTTTCGGCCGTCTCAAAAGTCAAAAACTCCTTTTCGTTGTGTGGCTGGATGGGCCTCGTGGGCCTGAAAGTGCCAGCACGTGAAGCCGTTTGATGAGCAGCAAAATGTTACTCAGCCTGTTTCATGGCCCGAGTGAAGGACAATGCAACGACCTCTTATGAAGCCCGCGTGTTGTCTCATCTTGGCTTCTTGCCGGCGCCGCAGCCGGTAGACGGTAGTGCAGACTACGGTCTACGGTGGACGGCTTGGAGCGAGCGGCAGAGGGTTTTCTTTTCTTTATATGAACAAAATGTAGAGAACAAGCTGTGTGCCCACGTTCTCTTCGTCTCCGCTGCAACCTTCAGCTAATCTTCCTCCTCGCCTGTGCTCGCTGAACGCCTTCCATGTGTTCGGCAGAATGCCTAAGCCGTTACCACTCCTGCACCAGCAAAGGTTCACACCACCAGCCGCTTGTCCCTGCATGTCAGCAAGATATAGCTGCTTACACGATTGCTGCTGCCTTCTGCAGGTGATTGGTGAGAACATCGGCTCAGTGATAATCAACAACTGCACCCCCTGCCTGGCTGTCCCCCATACTAGGTCGGGTTTCTGTTTTACAACCACTCCTGCGTTTGGCTTTCTATTTAACATCTAAATGGGATGTTTTGTGCTTGATATATCTGTTTTATTATATTATCAACAGGCTACAATTTTCCATACAAAGCCTTTTGCACCATTCTAGTAGTAGGAGAAAGATAGCAGCATGCTTTATCACCTCCAGATTATTGCTAAAAGCAATTATATTTTCACACTTCACATATAGTTGACCTAGACAAATACTTTTATGACTAAAAATGAAGAGTTACGACATTCAAAAAAATGAAGAGTTACTCTATCTCCCCTCTATAACTGTAAGAGTCGCTGTGTTCGTAGAGTTCAAAATATTCTCTCGCATTTGCCCAATATCATTATTTCTGTGTGCAAAATATGCAGGGTGGTTTGGCGCTGGTAGTGTTGTGCATCCATTCTCCAAGTTCAACACAACAGAAGACATCAATGGCCTATCTTCGGGGTTTTCTTGTACACACAAAAGCCCGATATGGATGCAATGTGAAGCTTCATCTTGTGAGCAGTTCTCCACAATGCATTCATCTATCAAATCCTTTGCCTTCCCTTCCTTCCAAACATTCCACGCCTGAAACATTTACATCACTCATTGATATTGTATAAAAAATAAAATATTCCAAAACCTTTACTCTGCGAAATAATGGCATTTGCTTACATAGACTATAAGGTTTGGATAATTTGGTATGCGGTCCACAGAGCTTATCTTTATGCCACTTACAACCTCCAATAGTAACGCACCAAAGCTATAGACATCAGATTTTGTAGAGAAAATTCCCTCCATTGCATACTCAGGAGCCATGTAACCACTGGTAAGGACATTTCATTGTAAAAAATTATGGAGATGAATTTGGCAAACCATATATTTAATTTGCAATGTATATTACTTACTATGTCCCAACAACTTGTCTCGTATTAGCATTTTCCTGGCTGTCACCAAAGATTCTTGCCATACCAAAGTCGGCTATCTTCGGTCTCATCTTTGCATCTAGCAATACATTACTAGGTTTGAGATCTCTGTGAGCTATTGTTAATCTTGAATCGTGATGGAGGTAAAGAAGCCCCTTAGCAACTCCTTTGATTATCATAAACCTTGTCGACCAATTGAGCGTTGCATACCTTTCACATCCTACAAAGGTTAGCTGAGTCATGTATATGAAAAATAATTTTAATAAAATATGTAATTGCTCAATTATATACAACGTTCTGGTGAATAGAGAATGAACATATTGAAAATCGCATGATCCAAGCTTTTATTGGGCAAATACTCATAAATCAGTAGCTTTTCATCTCCTTCAATACAGCACCCAAGAAGTCGAACCAAGTTTCTATGTTGTAGTTTTGCAATTAGAATAGCTTCATTTCTGAACTCCTGAATGCCTTGGTCTGAGTCCCTACTAAGTCTTTTGATAGCAACCTCTTGGCCACCTTCCAAATTCCCCTTTGTAATTATCATGGAGAAGTAAGATTTTCATATGTAGTGCAAACTACTTAATTAGATAATCAATCTAGGAAAAAAATGAAGGAGCTTCCATCGTAGATTACCTTATAAACTTTGCCGAAACCTCCTTGTCCTATCATAAATGTATTGGAGAAGGTATCCGTTGCAACAAGAATATCTAGGAATTTCAGAAATGGAAGTTCAAAATCACTGGTAGTTTTTTCTTCAAGCTATTTGTGTTAGTAAAACCTCTGTGTTATAGCTTCTTGTGATTTTCCATATTTCTTTTCCTTCCTGCATGTTCCCAAAAGTTTTTTTTTTTTTGACAGAATTCCCAAAAGTTGTTGAGTATTTGTTATTAAGGAACTGCAATTAGTATTCAGAATGGGAAACATACCTCTGAACTTGCAGACCCATATAAGTACAATGAAAGTGAAAACAGTAACACCCGCTAAACTTGGTATTATAACTTTTAGTGTGTTTGTTTTTGTCTTTTCACCTGCAAATTCGTGTAGTGCCAAGTTAATGTCATAGGACTACAAAGTTTATTCTTCGTTCAAACAACCTAACAATTGTGATTACATTACTCTATAGTACTTTTTTTCGTCAGCAATAGGAATTAAGATGACACCTTAACTATGTTGAAGGAGAAATTAAGATCACTGCCAAAGAAAGGAAAAACAGTAAATCTTAGATCAGTATCTATTCTTGATACAAATGTATTAACTCCATCATCCATGTGACCATATATACATTATGATTAGCTTACAGTTCTAGGATGTGAGAAGATTTCCAAACTTGTCATGATCTTGGTGCCTACTTTACATACGATACCAGATAAATGAGCTGCCAATTTTCTGGTGTGTGGACTACGGATATTGGTCCTTGTTTTTCATGAAAAACTAGTGGTGTTATATTATCTGCATATTTTGCATTATTGGGCAAGAGCCTCAGTGCTAATAAGATGATCCGGATAAGAGATAAAATGATGGGAAGACTGTAATGGTGCTTCCGACAGCAGTTCTTGTAATATAAAATAGTACCTGATGTGCCTGCAACTCGGAGATATAGCGTCTCCTGAGCATGGCCACCAGCAGAACTATAAGGAGGCACACCCATCTTCTGTGTGTCGACAAGATGATGATCATCAATCCACACCAGGCACCTCGTGGTGTCGCCATTTGATGTGCTGCCATTCAAGTTCACATAAGCGTATGCCACACAAGAGCAATTGCCACTGCACAACACCGCGCACTCCTGAAGGTTCTTTCTCCCAATGCGCAAAAACTTGTCGGGAACCTTCATATCCAGCAGGGCCAAGAAGCCGTCGCCGCATTGCAGCGCTTCCTTTCTCTGGCAACCCTTTGAGAATCTGGAATTGCTCCATTCTTCCTTGTCCACAGGCTCGAACCCGTCAAGGCACTTGCAAGTTGGGGTTGTAGCATCTGCCTGGTCACAGTATCCAGAAGGCCTGCAGTAACCGTACCTGTTGCACTCATACTCTGGCCACGCTGTAAGTATTGCCCACTCCGATGTATCCCTGTCCCAGATACGTACCTCTAGCCTGCCAGAGTAGCTCATCACTGACAGGACGGGTGGTGCACCATCTGAAACCGTGAAGACCGTGGACGCCTCATCGGCGGTGTCAACAGATGTGCTGTATATCATAACGCTGGTGTTTACCTGAAAGTACTGGCTGGAGATCGTGATCCCCGTCCAGACGGGACTGCGCCATTCTGGGAAGGAACCGTTCCAGATGAAGGCCTGGAGGAACGGTCCTGTCTCACCACTGCAAGAGAAGGTACCCGGGGAGGGGTCCTCGGGGCCCTTCCAAGAAACAAGCCGGGTTCCTTCACGCGTCTTGTGGCTCCTCCACACCTTCATGCCAGGGAATTGTGTCAGTCGGGTGGTCAAAGCTCTGCCATAAGATCATGCCGCTCGGCGACCGTAGAGCGAGATTGCCATTGTTCATAAGCACCGTGACTGATCCAGCTGTAGTATTCGACTGCGGCGATGGTGAGGAGTTTCCAACAGTGGTGGTGTTGGTTGTCCAAAGAACACGGCCGTTGACATTGGACAAGACAAGATTAGAATTGTTGGTCAGAACAAGCGAAGGAGCTGAGGAGGAGATGGCTGGTGTTGCCCGGTTTGCAACCCACACCACGGTGAACTGGGAGATGTTATTGTACCATATGCCAAGGTAGAGTTTCTCCGGTGTGGAATTGGACGGGGAGAAGAAACCAAAGGCAAATTCACCACCATCGGATACGATGGTGGTGCCGGGCAAGAGCGGCTTGCCTGGGACAAGACGGTCATCCGAAGTGCACAAGGCCGGGAATAGGAGGAGAGCTGCAATGCAGATGGAAGTGGGACTCATGAATGCCATCGACTTTAACGGTTTATGCCTGAAAGGCACAGGCGGACCCAATATATACAGAATGGTATAAGCTCCTACTGCATGCTTGGTCTGCACGCAAAATGCAAAAAAAGGTTTCTCATGGACTTTTATGTAATGAGTTCAAACATTCTAGTCAAATGTGTTGGTTGTTGAGATGTATACATAGAAGGGGTTGTTAATTACCTTGGCTTACAGGATTGTTACCTTGGTGTTTATGTGAAGTGGTTCGTCTGGAAGGTTGTACGAAACCACATTGCCGCCTTCAACCAAAATTTACTAAATTCATTCGCGCTATCACTATCAATGAATGAATGAATGAATATAGGTTCAATGGCTTGGTGATTTACACCTTCTGGAATCTATGGAAGGAGAAAAATAGGAGAATTTTTAACAGTACAGTGGAGCAGGTGTTGCAAGTGGCCACTAGAATTAAGGAAGACAGAGAGCATAGAAAGAACTATAATTAAGGAAGACAGAGAGCATAGAAAGAGGGCTTCTTCGTAGAGGCTGCGCTTTTTCTTTGAAAGGGGATGTGGTTTTCACTTGTTTGTACATAAAAATATCTGTTTCTCCCTTCTTAATTGAATAGGCAGAGCTCCTGCATTGGTTAAAAAAAAAGTTGTTATAGAATGTACGTTGGTCATTCTACAGCAACCTACGTTGGTCATTCTACAGCAACCTACATAGGCCCAAGGTAATTATGATTTTAAGCAGAGAGAAGTAGTAGTCAATGATCAGAAAAAATTACATATACTCTAAACTGGGCCATTGAGCGTAACTAAGTGACACGCAAGTGACAAAACAGGAGAGCCTTTTATTTCCTTTTTTAGCATAATTTGGCAGATGATCTGCCTTTTTTTGAAGGTCAGATGATCTGTCTTTTCATTCAGTAGTAAGCAAAGGTAGCTATTTACATGGATGTTCTAGTAGTGAAAAGAACCAAAAAAAAAAGTACTAGAGAGGAGTGAACAGAACAACAACAATAACAAATAGAGTTTAACCTTTTGTTCCCTTTCAATATTGTCGAATGGATTTGTTTGCCATTTGGGCAGTCATCAGTGCAAGGTCACCACGAACACTGCCGAGGAGACCTTCCTTGGGATGACCTCCTCATCGATCAAGTTATTAGACGGTAAGTCCAAATTATATGTAAACATTACTAGTTCAGATCAAAAGAAGACTGTTTCCTTCCCTAACAAAGTAGCCATAGAGGCGCAATCAACAACCGGCTCTAGAATTCTATAGGTGGACTGAACTATCTCAGCAGGTGAGTTTCAGCTTTTACCCTTTTAACATAGAGCGCCGGCAAGAAAACGGGAGCAGACCAAAGTCCTCGTTGTTGCTGATGTCTCGGTTCTATCTGGATCTGTGCTGCAACGACGAGTCGTTGGGGACGATGGCACGAGGAAATTCTCGTTGACTCGGGGCTGAAAAATGCTGCCTTTTTTTTTTTTACAACAAAACTATTTTATTAGCAGCATCTCGCTGCAATAATCGTGAAAGGTTCACAGGTCACAGAATGCATTGCCGTTATGAGTGGGCAATTGCTTCCATGACGACCATTTAGACAAGTAACATTTGCTGGATTACTATATATGACTAGCTGAGCATCTAAGAGCATGAGTGGCTGAAGTGTGAGCTGTAACATTCATGTTCCTATCAATCTTGAGCACTTGCACAGTTGCACTTCTGTTTGCCACCGAGTTCAAGAACCTTTATGTGAAAGCTTTAGCTTCCAGTTTAAGGCCCGAAATGGACCTTAATTTATGGGCCATCTCAAAACTCTTTTCTCTGTTGGACTCGATGGGCCCTGTGGCCTTAAAAGGGTGAACTCAGTTTGTGACACGTTTTTATAAAATGAAAATTGTATGGGAGCCCTCTGCTGAACATATCTCTTGTGGCACCAAAACATTGCAAACAAAAAAAAACTTTATAGGCACCCACTGGGCACCTAACCAAAACATTAAAACATGCTATTTGGTTGGAAGTCTGGCAGCCAGGCAACAGATCCTGGCCCTAGACATCCAAAATCAGATGCCTGCGAAGCCTGCCTTGCCCAGGCAACATTTTTCAGCCACCAACCAAACAGGCTCTAGGTGCCGAAGAATGATCAATTTTAAACTTCCTTAAGTTCATTACTATTGGATGATGCCATCAAGTATATCCAACACTCACAGAAGCCAACGGCACCGACGAGAATAAGATTCTAACCAACGTCAGTTCAATGACCAAAATCATTCGAGGCCATGGCTGATGAAAAATCCGTTTTGAAAATCTCGCGATGCTTCCATTGAGACTAAGGTTAATTATATTGCTATACAGTGGTCTAATAGGCAATCTCATGCAATGCCATTTAGGAATTTTTATGATATGGAAAGATATTGAGATGAGAGAAAGGGGTCATTGTTTTTGTGAAATAACCACCTCGTAAGCTAAAAACTAGGACTATGTGACAAGACCAACATCATTGTACGATTTATTGTTGTAATGTTATTCATAATGTTCCTTTTGACAACTAAAATGAACTCACTATAGAGGCTGTCATCATTACGTGGAACTGTGGTGTCGAAGCTCCTACCTAGGGGATGACTCCAAGAAATGAAAACATTGTGATGAATCAAACAATACTATAAGGAAAAAATAAGCAATAAATCCATAATAGAATATGCAAGAACATCTTGAATTAAAATCTATAGGAGAGCCAACGAACTGAATAACTTATGAAAGACATGGGAAATAATTTTTATCACCAATAGAGCTCACCTGAGTCTAAAGGCTACTTGATTTGGTCTCAACTGAAACTGAGAATAGGAAAAAAAGAAGACAAGAAAAATGTCAATAGCTCTAAGTCAAGGTTGAAGTTCTTTTTTTTGTGAAGGTTGAAGTTCATGCCAATAAATAGAGTAAAAGTGTATCAAGAGAAGAATTATAATAATCAAATAAATAAACATAACTATTTGCATGTGAATAAGTATTTCGAATAAAAGATCCAAATATTACAATAAGCAAATTAGTTATTCGTGTAATTTGCACAGGCTAACTTGCTAATTAGTTTGTTATTAAGCAGTGCCAAACCCTTGACCTCGTTAAGCAAGGATAGGATCCTATGAAAACTCAAGCCTACGACCCCAAACATATAACAATAATGTTACCACACGTCCACAACACATAATTACCTGGCAGAGGACCAAAGACCCAGATATCTGGAAATCCCACTTGGAATGTAGACTCGATTGTGAGCCAAGATTCCACCGGAGACAAAATCTGCCGCACCTTTTACTGTCTGGTTTTTCATATCAACAGCTACCACTGATGCATTTTTGTCCAGGAATTTTTGTTTGTCCATGATGTAAACAACATCGTCATCGTGCAAACAGATAGCAGGAAAGCCAGCGTACCGTCCCTTGAGCACTGGTTCTCTGAGCACACTGCACTTCTGCAGATTAGGGGGCACTCGAGAAGATGTTGGGTCATTGCAAACTTTGATCCTGTAGCCCTCCTCCCACTCTGCGTCCTCCGTGCAAGAAACTGAAACCTTCCTCCTCGATGAAGCCCCCTCCCATCCTATGATCTCCAGGTCCCGTCCAAAGTAGATGCACATATCGAAGTATCTGATGTAGCCTCCGATGAGATTGATGTCCCGAACATGCAGAGGAGGACCACCTCTGGGCAGCATGGGCACAAGCAGCGACGGCAGTGGGATATAACGAAGAATTTGGCTGCTGTCGAGGAGCAAGTCACAGACGAGGATGCCATGCCACAGATCAACCCAAGCCACTGAACCGCGTTCCCCTCCGATGTTGATAACTTTGCTGGCGTAGGTGTAACTGTTTGCTCCTTCCGGTGAATCAACATACATCAATCTCTTGCTCCACGAGTTAGTCTCGGAGCTGTACAAGTGGAGATCGTACTGCCCGATGGTGAAGGTCCAACACAGTATGGTGATCAAGAACGTACCGCGGCGGCGGGAGCGCAGGAGGCCGACGTTGCAGTCCGGGAAGGAGAGATAGCGAGGCATGGCGACGAGCCTGAGCGTCGTTGGCTTGGTGCCGGCGGCGGCCTCATATACGAAGAAGTCGTTGTCGCTAGGATCAAAGTTGCAGTCTGGACGGCAGATGGGGATGCGGAGCAGGGCGAGGTCCTTCTCCGTGGTGAGGATCGCGGGACGGTCGCCGATCCCCAGGTCCAGGCCAGGGCTGCGGACCGAGAAGTAGGACGCGCGTGGCGGGTGCGCCACCCAGAAAGTCACCTCGATGCGCTTGCCACCCGTGGTGAAGCCGCCGGCAGTGGTGTGATTGGTGCGGTCGCTGATGTAGCCGATCGGATCGAGGAGGATGGACCCCGGGAGAGGATCGGTGTCCTCGGGGTACATTGGCGGGGGAATCAGGATCTTCGCAAGGAACATGGCGTCCTTGGACGTCGGGTCATCGAGAGGACAGTAGTGATCATCTTCCTCTTCCATTTGCAAGTTCGAGATCGAGCAGAGGGTCGATGTGATATCTCGGCTGGGCGGTGGCGGCTGTGTTCAAACCCTGATGATCGGAATCCTCGTGGGCCTCAAAGTGCCGGGACCGCAGGTTTGCTCCAAGGCTGAACTCAGATTGGGAGCTCGGTTTTTTTTCTAAGAAAAAACCGAAGCCTAAATAGAGCCCCTGGCTTGGCTATGCAACTCCACTATCTGTGCAGAGGCAACACTAGAACATCGTAACACCTAGAGCTAGAGATCATTTGAGAAAAAAAAAGTGCATAAATATCGAACAAATCAGTTTATTTTCTCGAGAAGATTAAAACACATGTTTCATTTTTAAAAAAGCACATTCCAAAGGGACCTTATTGTTCTGGAGATGATAGAGCAGTGCTGGTATCATCGGTGCCAACAGGTGGTGGCCTGCTGGCCTCAATTGGGTGGACACAGTCCAACAAAACGATGTTAGGAATAGGTTATGAATTTTATGATGACGATTTTTGTGTATTGTGAAAGAATGACATGAGTGATCATTCAAAAGAAGGGGACAAGGGGTATGTATGACAGGGTCATGAGTTATGGACGGTTGCTTATTGTGTGAATTTGAGCATTTCATTCATGTGCATATCTTGTTTGTTTGTCCAAATTTAAATGATATAAAACCTATTTCCATTTTCGTTGATAGTTTCTGTTTATCCAAGCACTTATGCTTGCCTTTAGAGCAGAGAGGAAAGGAAAGCAGAGCGCGTTGCATACGAACAAATTAATGGATGACCTTAATCTGATAAATCAATAATTAACCACCAGGAAACAAAACCACAACTACTATTGCACAAACATGGTTCGTTCATCTTAGTGTACAACGCCAACTCATCATCTCGACTTGCCCCTGAAATGCAACGTGAAACAAGAGACACACATGCAGCTCACTTGCAGCATCAATCAATCCACGTACGCGCCGACCTCTCCGAAAGACAATGGAATTGCATAGCCAGCTGATGAGCTTTTTAGTTGCCGGGGACGAAGTTGGTGGCGTAGGCCCAGGCGTTGTTGTTGACTGGGTCAGCCAGGTGGTCAGCGAGGTTCTCGAGCGGGCCCTTGCCGGTGACGATGGCCTGGACGAAGAAGCCGAACATGGAGAACATGGCGAGGCGGCCGTTCTTGAGCTCCTTCACCTTGAGCTCGGCGAAGGCCTCGGGGTCGTCAGCCAGGCCGAGTGGGTCGAAACTGCCGCCGGGGTAGAGCGGGTCGACGACCTCGCCGAGCGGCCCGCCGGCAATGCGGTAGCCCTCGACGGCGCCCATGAGCACGACCTGGCAGGCCCAGATGGCGAGGATGCTCTGCGCGTGGATCAGGCTGGGGTTGCCGAGGTAGTCCAGGCCGCCCTCGCTGAAGATCTGGGAGCCGGCCTTGAACCAGACGGCCTCGCCGAACTTGACGCCGTTGCGGGCGAGCAGCTCGGGGAAGACGCAGCCGAGCGCGCCGAGCATGGCCCAGCGGGAGTGGATCACCTCCAGCTCGCGGTTCTTGGCGAAGGTCTCGGGGTCGGCGGACAGCCCCGCGGTGTCCCAGCCGTAGTCGCCGGGAAACTCGCCGGTGAGGTAGCTCGGGGGCTCGCCGGAGAAGGGGCCCAGGTACTTGACGCGGTCGGGTCCGTACCAGGGGCTGCCGGACGCCGCCACCTTGGGCTTGGCCGCGGTCTTGCGCATGGTGATGCGGCCCTCTCCGAAGGAGCCCACCTTGATGGGGGTGCCGGCCATCGCCGCCGTGGAGGAGATCGACATGGTGGAGGCGGCCATTGCTGCTGAGCTGCGAAAGTGAGAGTTGCTTGGACCGTTTGCTAGCTGGCTGCTGCTGGTGGAGTGAGTGTACCGGCGCGGGCGCCGCCGGCTAAATAGCGTCGGGAAAGCTATCGGGTCCTTATCTCGTGGAATCTTTAGCCGAGTCGCCATTGGCTCGCCGGAGGTGAGGTGGGTGGATGGGGTGGCTGATGTGGCCGCGCGCTGCCCACCAGGTCTCCGCCAGATATTCTCACCGCGCCGGGTGAGTGGCCACCGGGTTTTTGTCGTTGCCGGGAGTTTCGCCGTGGCCGGTGCCCCCGCCGTGAATTTTGGCTGGGGGTTTTTGCCCGTGCCCGGTGCCCCCGTAGGGCCGTAGGTGAATTTTGCGGCGTCGCCAGGTGTTGGGCTCGCTGGCGTCCTATTGGCCGGTTGATCCTGGTAGATATTTTGGTTGGTGTGACGTGGCTCCCTGTTTCAGATTGTTCTAGATCAATTGAGCCATCTGTGTGGTTGTGGTTGCCTTGATTAGTTGAAGTGGGGGTTCATTTTCTCAAAAAAAAAAAAGTTGTAGTGGGGTTCATTTCTCAAAAAAGAAAAAAGAAAGTTGTAGTTGGGTTCATCAGTTCATGGTGACGCTCGGGTTAGGTGGGCTAGGCTCAAAAGTTCGAGTCAGATTAGTTTTGGGCTGGGCCTTATTGGAGCTCACACGATAGTTTTGCAAGGGAAGATAAGGGGCCGTAGGCAATGAAGAACAATGGGCCACGTGCACGGACATCTCTCCATTGTCGTCGCGACGACGTGCGCCCGAGTAGGCCCGGTTCTGACGATCTGTGGAGACACGTTGCGAGTCGCAACTCCCCAAGCCGACCGACCGGAGACGAGAGAGACCGGCTCCGCCTCGCTCCGCCGCCATGTCCCTGGCGTCTATCTTCGTCTTCCTCCTCGTGTTCGCGCTGCAGCTGCTCGACCGCTACCTCGACCTCGCTAGAAAGGTCAGCACCGACCCCCTCCCCTGCTCCCAATCGCGCGTTGCGCCTCCCATCCACCTCCTCGTCTCGAGCCCTGGATCTCCCGTGAATTCTGGTTGGGCGGAAGAGTAGCCTGCCAGCGATTCCGTCTATTCATGCCATGAATTGGACTCTGATTCCGAGGAATCTGTTTCTATAGCGCTAGACTGTTTGGATTTTGAGGCAAATTTCTGAGGCATTGGCCCACTGTAGAGTGCAGGCTCGAGAATTCCCGGTGTCCCTATCTGTTGTAGCCTATAGTCTGCGGTTTGGTATTTGATTTCTCTCTAGTGTTTTCTTTGTCACTCATGCGTTCTGTGCTTTATGATCCAGAGGGGAGCACATAATGATGAGCTGACCAAACTACGGCTTGAAATCAAGCAACTTCTGAAGGAGGCCGATCAGTTGTCAACGTAGGCAATTATCCTCGCTTTTGCTGTGACTCCACTAATCTTAATATAATTGTTCCTGATCCAAAGTTTCAGTATTAACCAAAGAACGATTTCCAACTGCAAATTACTCATCGCTTCTTTGCCTGTATGTCTGCTGTAGGCCGTCCACATTTGCACAGGCTGCTAAACTCAAGCGCTTGGCTGCTGCCAAGGAGAAGGAACTGGCAAAAAGTGAGTGCTAAACTCAGTAGCTATTCCTCTTGGCCTCATCGCCTGTAATACAGTACCGGAAGGCCCCATATTTTTTCGGAAATGCTAGATAATTGTATTCCATAGCATTGTTGTTGTTTGTTTGGGAGCAAACCTTGCTTCTTTGTTATTTGTGCAAAATGAATTGATGTTGCCATGATGCATTTTAACCTTGATAAGTTTTTTTTTTCCCCTTTTCCTGCTTTACAGTGCAGGAACAGGACCTTAAAAGGAAGCAATCCTTATACGACAAATATGCAAAGTTTTTGTTGGTCACTAAGGTGCTCCTCCGTGAAATACCTTTTATGTCTGGTTTCTTGTTTTGCCATGCACTATACCTTTTTAATACTAATCTTGTTCGTCAAATAGGTAATAATTTATGCGGTGCTCATTCTGTGCTTTTGGAGCACTCCTGTAACTACAGTACCCCAACATCTTCTACAGCCCTTCGGTATGTCAGATGTCACTTGCTTGAGTGTTCTAGATTGTTTGTTACTCAGTATTTGCTCCTTCGGTGATGCACAAGAGACTAGTCTGTTTATTTATCAAAAGAATCTATCCACATAATAATTTTCTGGTTGAATTTTGCACAACCTGAATGTGAGAACTACGATAGGAAAATTTCACATTCTTAGCAACACTGACCCAATATGGGGGAGCAACATACTTCCCACATGCATTTCACAACTACTGCTAGAATACAAGTTTATATGATCTATGCATATTACATACAAGTACTATGGTAGAAAGAACGTGAATTGTTGACCCGAAAAAAAGGTATAAATTGTTTGTGCAATCCAAGTGGTTATCTAAACTGTCAATATTGCATCACTAGATCCATTTTCAGATCAGGAATCTATCTATTTGCCTTTTGGGTTGTCAAGTAGCAATATTTTTCCTAGATGCATATCCTTTGTATGCTGCCTTTGCCGTCAAAAAAACATTCCCTTTTCTTTGATTACTCTTGATCCCTTGCATGTGTGGTTCATGTAACCAATAATTATAATGGTGACGCTTCAATTGTTTTTGCAGGAAAAATGTTTTCCTGGAGAGGTGTTGATATTGCCACCGGCAATATTATGGTAAATACTAAAAACTAGCTTCTTAAACTTTTTGGGACACTGCAGTTAAGATAGTTTTATGCAACCCACTTGGTAAAATGCTGGCATCAATGGCAGAAGTAACATCATTAAGGTGGAGGAGTTAACTTTGCTTACTTGTATGTATGAAAGTGGATTGTTTATTGGATGATCGGAGAAAACTACTGTCGGGTACCTAAGAAAGGGGTACCTTTAACCCTCGACTAAGGGGATTAACCCCTGACATCAACAAACCAAACCCGGTATCATTAGCCCTCGCTTAGCGCGGAAACGTAAATGCCAGGCCATACTGGGCCGGCCCACGAACGGGCCTCGAAGGTCCAAGCAGCTACCTACCCGACACACCCCGCTCGAGGCAGAGGAGATCACTCGAGGGTGCCACTCGGCCTACCCCTGGATGACGGAGATTCGTCCGAGCGAACGGGCAGTCCTCGAGTGCGACGCACCCCTCGAATACCTACCTCCTGTACGAATCCAGGAGCATTTAAGGCGTTCTACCTGCTCCCGCCTAACCTTGTGGCCACAGTGACGGTAACAGTTACGAGTACACCGGTCAAATCTTACTTTTACCTCCCATACCCGGGAATCTGGCGGGTCGTACCACACTGTAACTCTATGCCGTGCACTGTGCTCTGTTCGGCACTCCCTCGAGGCACATTTACCAATACCAGGCGACACCTCGAGGCACATTTATCATTATCCGTACCGCATTTCCCGGGGCTTGGCCTTACCCATTCGGGCCTCGACACCCCTCGACCAACTCTCGAGCTAGACTTCGTCATCACCGGTCAACACTCCAACAACTCCCGACGCGACGGCTACAGGGGTCCGCACGACCGTGCTTGGACATCCGTCTATCATCGACCATCAGCGGCGTCACCTTACGCACGAGAAGGATGGCCGCGTCATCTCCGAACACGTCGCTACAGGACACACCATGCCCGACGCACGCCTCTACAGCAACACCGACATGATCGGCATCATCTCCTCGACGTTAGCAGCCACGTCCGCCCTAAGATCCATGTACCCCGTGCCCCTCCTTCGCTTATAAAAGGGGGCGTCAGGCCCTACTTTAGAAAGGGCAACGAAATTTAGCAAGAAAACATAAGGCATAGACAGCGACCAGAGCCCGAAACGCTTAAGTCCTAGCTCACTCACTCGCACGCTTGTATTCACTCCTGTACAAGCACTTCGGTGCAAGTTAATACAAACTCCTCCCCCCTCACTGGTCGTAGGGTCTTTTTTTGCCCGAACCAGGATAAACCTTGTGTTCTTCTTACATCACCATCCGAATTAGGGAACACGCAGTACATATTTACTCATTGGTGCTAGGCCCCCGGGGTCGAAACACCGACAACTACTTACTCGGTAGCGTTTGAACATGACGTGGCTTGTATGCAATGTTACTTAGTAGGTGGTAGAAATCTGCACCTTCTTGTTTTTCTTTCCGCAGTCCCTGACGTGTTGGTTACCCTTGTGCAGGTTGGAATACTCCCATGGTTGTTTTTGACCTCTCGGGTCAGCAAGCTGCTGTGCCAAAAATTCGGCTTCGTGCTTGTGCGTCCGTAGCTCGTTTCCACCACAGTCAGCAAGTTGCTGCACCTAAACAAGACTGCTAATGCTAGCTTTGTGCTTCTATATCTTTGTATAATTAATTCTTCACTTCTTGTCCACTCTATAGGCATATTTGTTGTGCTGTGCGCTCAAGCTGATACGTGTAGAGCTTGATTTATAAGCTATTGGTTAACTGTGGATGATGTGTGCTCTTCATTTTTTTCATTTCACTGTCGCGGGCAACGGGCATCCCTGTGTTGTTGCTTGTTGGTTGCTGGCCACAGTGGAGATTGGAGAGGTCCCAACGACTGGAACTGTTTCCTTTTCCAGAGAAGCAGTCGTGCTTTGAGCCGCTGGTGCTCTTGGGTAAAGATGGGCAACGGGACGGGCTGGCCCGGCACGGCCCGATAGGCTACGGGCCGGCAAGGCCCTACGGGCCGTGCCTACCAGGCACGGCACTATGGGCCGTTTTTCGTGCCATGCCGGCCCGTTGAGCACGACATATTTGGTGGGCCGTGCCGGCCCAAGGGCCACCAAATGCCAACAGCCTCAACAAAAAAACAAATGCCGATACACACAGAGCCCCGGAGGAGGGGGCGTAGCCACCGTGAGCCGCGGCCGTCGCCAGTGTGCTCCGAGCTCGCCCCAAATCGCTCGGGGTCGGATCCGCTGCGGCAGCTAGCGAGCTTGAGCAGGGAGGCGAGGGAGGAGGCGCGGCCCGCGCAGAGGATGAGCAGGGAGCCGGCCACCGCCCCCCCGGCGTGCTCCGAGCTCGCCCCAAAGCGCTCGGGGTCGGATCCGCTACGGCAGCCAGCGAGCTTGAGCAGGGAGGTGAGGGAGGAGGCGTGGTCCGCGTGGAGGATGTGCAGGGAGGCGGCCATCGCCGTCGCGCTGGAAGCCGGCGAATGCGCGGGCCGCGTGGAGCAGAGGGCTGGGGGTGCGAAGGGAGGCGTGCGCCATGCAGCCGCGCATGGGGAGTCGGAGGAGTTGGAGGAGGCGTCGTCGTCGCGAGTCTAGGCGAGGAGGAGGAGGCGGGGAGAGGGATTCGACGGCGGTGGGAGGGAGAAGGAGAGGGTCGGGTTAAGGGAGGACAGTGGAGGCTGTTGGGCTGGTGGCCTGGTGGACTGCTGCCTGCTGGGCTGTTCGGCCTGCTAGTTCCACCTGCTGGGCTGTTGGCTACTGCTAATTGGTATTTGATTATCGGGCCTCACCGGGCCTTTGTCATTTTTACGGGCCGTGCCGTGCTGGCCCACGGGCTTGAGAGACGGCCCAAGCACGGCCTGCTCTGCGGGCCGTGCTAGCCCGGGCCTGTTGGCCACTGGGCCGTGCCGTGCTTGGGCCGGGCCAAATTCACGCGGGCCGACGGGCCCAGACGGCATGCCTAATTTTACTTGGCACTTTAGCAGGCCGGGGGCATCTCACAAGTCTGAAAGAGAGGATACGGTTGGACCGTTACGTCCGTCAGCCACGCGCTGCCCGTGCCCGTGCTAGCATGGGGCATCTGCTTCAGGCTACTCCGAGCCAAAGCCGGCAACTAGCGCCGCAGCTTCTCGTCGGAATGCTAATTTGGCCGCTTGCCGGGCGCCGGGGCGGCTCCATTCCCCGTGATGGCCCGATGCGCCGCGAAAGCCGTCGGATTTCCTACGCGGCAACGGCAACGCCCGACGCTGGGCAGTTGGCACGCGGCACGCCGGGTCGGATGGTGCGCCGAGCGGTGTGCCGCGCGCTGGCGGCCGGCGCTCTATCGATCGCACCGCACGCGGCCGTGCCCAACTGCCGACCTGCAGATCTGCTCGCCTCGCGCCACCGAGCCCTTTGCTTCTCGGCGCCGCTACGTCACCCACCCTTTTTTTTGATTGCGCTACGTCACCCACCTTGGGGGTATACTATAGACGGCGACGAGTCGTGCAACAAAAACTGTTTAACCGGATTTGACCCACGACATTTCTATTGCGGCAGCGCTGCTTCAGTGCTGACCATCCATTTTTTTCGTTAGGAGAAGCTTTTGTACTTTTGATTATCTTGCCAAGTGGATATTAGTGCTGCTTGCGCTTCGGGACAAGCATCTTTGGGCATGTGCGTCAGCATTCAGCAAGGGCGGGTTAACAGTGAAAGTACCAGTACCAGCACAGCACCAGCCATCCATGTTCTCGCGGTCACTGTTCTCGCGGTCACCCGGAGAAAACAATGGGCACGAAGCTCGAGGCACCAGGTGGCAGTAGCACCGCTCTACCGGTTTTTCTCTGATTTTTTTTTGCCCTTGCGTGAAAACCAAATGGAGATGCTTTTGCTTTTCCTTTTGCGTGGGAGCCACCGTCCGTCGCCCTGTCATCCTCTTTTCCAAATTCGTAAAGCAGCTACCCACCTAGAACAAGAGCTTTTATAGGAATGGAAATGGCTTAGATAACTTTGGAATAACTGAAATCAAATTTTAAATACACATGTAGAAGAATTTTAGATATCCACATGAATATAGGCAATCTAAACGCCATTGTATGGGGATCGAGAGCAGGTTACGCTATGGACAAATCCGACTACTAAAATAAACTAAAAAATTATAATGAATTTTACTGGTTGTTACTTGCAATCAACCTTGCTAATTACTACCCTTTGTAGCACTTAACTTTGTTATAGTGTGAGCTTTGTTTGTCTAGTTACATATAGTACAATTAATCAGAATGTACCAATGAAAGCTAAGTAATTTGTATTCATTGGCCCTGTTTAGAACTATTTTTTCACGATGGTGGTCGTAGGAATCGCACAATCTCATAAAATACCACGCGGTGTATCGACTCTCTCCATCGAAGCACTCACTACCAGAAGGGGATTTTACATATCACGAGTCTCTGCTGCTGCAGCTCATCAGGGAAGAAGTGACATTTTTATGGCTTTCTTCTGTTTCTATGACTTGTTCATTAGTAATTATGTACGTAATTATCAGCTAATTACCATTTCTAGCATAAAACACATATTCATAATCATATCCTGTGCATAGATGGATTAGCACACATAAGTAAATAAGGCATTATCCGCTCCGCTCTCCTCCACTTCCATCGATAGGTTTATAGCAAAAGCATGGACACTTTAATTCCGTTCACAACTCTTGAGTGACAGGACGGCATTAACGATTCTTTCTCAAAACTGACCATCCTGGCAGGGTGATCCTTCCCCAATCTAGGACGACAAGGTCTACATCTATTATTCTACTGCCATCCTGTGTGCTATATCATTTTTTCTCTTCTGGATCGGTGGACATAGAATATTATCACATTACTTATCACCTTTTTTTTTTTGAGATTTGGGATTCACTATATGATATATTGAAACATTTGTAAAAGCATATTCGATAAGATCGTAAATCCTAAATCATGGGAGAATTCTAGGGCTTCGGTGCACCTCACATGATCATAGGACTAGCTAAAATAGTTTCTGTGACTAAAATAGGAAGGCCATATAATTTGTAATGGATGGATGGATAGAATCGAGATTCTTACGGCACCAGAGGCCAGGTGTCTTGATTTCGTAGTGATATATGCTGATTCCTGGTGCTGCACAATCGACGTCCATGTTGTCACGCTCTGGTCGACTCTTGGCACACCAGATCGGTACACACACTACGCGCTTCAGCCGCTCACGCAGCAGACATCGGCGGCCACACTAGGGAAGCTGTACACACGACACACCACACCTCCCTCCCGCTGGCGCACACGCTCCTCACGTGTCCGCACCCGAAACGTCTCAAGAGAAAACCCACCGAAAAGTCCGCCCACCGCCCCGACCCCCCCGCTGCTCGCTCACGCTCCCCAACACGCAACGACGTCCCCTCACAAAACAGGGGGTCCAAAAGGAAAAAAAAAATAAAGGAAAAGAACGCCGACGGGGGAATGGGCAAGCAGCAGCAGGCGCCACCGGCGCGGCGGTCCCCGGCGATGTCGGCGCCTCCGCCGCCGAAGAAACGGAAGAAGAAGGGCCGCCCGTCGCTCCTCGACCTCCAGAAGCGGAGCCTCCGCCTCGAGCAGCAGCTCCAGGAACAGCAGCAGCAGAAGCAGAAGCAGCCGCCCCCGGGGCGACGCGCCACCACCAACCGCCGGAGCGCCGGCGGCTCCGCGGACGAGGACGACGACGGGCCCGGCTCCGGCTCTGGCCGCCGCGAGAAGAAGCTCCGCCTCGTCATGGGCCTCCACGACGGATCAGCCAAGGTGGGCGCCCCCTCTTCCCCTCCCTCGATCTGAGCCGAATCCGACCCTATTCTGTCGATCCCGCGCCGAATTTGCCTAATTTGGGCGCGCTGGCCTCGGGCCGCGTACGGATCTGCGCAGCCGCGCGCCGCCCGAGGAAATTCCTTTGCTATTTTTGGCATGAAAAGGCAGCATTTATTTTTTTATTATCTCCGTAGCGAGGGGCACAGTGACGCAGTGGTCAACTCCGCTCCGCTCAGGCGAGAGTTCTCCCAATCATTTGGGATAATCCTAAACCCTCGCATACATAGTCTGTCTCATCAGCTTGTGGTGGCAATAATTGGCGCAATTTTTTTAAACGCCCCCATCTCCGAGCTTTTAAAGGCGTGCGCTTTTCGGGTTTGGTTTTTGTCAGCATTACCCCGCCCAAATTCCACTGCATTTAGCGCTCTCCTTAGATCTCTGTACTTGGTAACTGGCACTGGTAAACGAAAGCCTACCCCACCTTTTTCTGCTGCTTTTTTTTTCCTACTCCGGGGAGGTTTTTGATGCTCGTAAAGATTTTAATTTCGTATGCTGTATTTTAAATTTTCTTTTTTATCTTAACCATTGCTGCCGCAGGGAGAAAAGACGAGGAAAGCGATGGATGGGCTTGAAGGTTGGTGCTCCTTTGCTCTGTGGCATTTACTCTGCAGATTTCCGCAGGCAAAAGAAATAAAAAACACTCCTACTGTACATGGACAAATGTGCAGCACAAAGATGCCATTTTAAATTCTGTTACTGTTGGATGCATTCCAGTTTTCTCGTCTTTAATTAATGCTTGTGCCTCTGTTTGCCTGCCCTGTGCTCATGGCTTGGATTTGTTCATCCGACAGAGCCGTCAGATTCCGGGCCCACAACACCTTTGCCGAACAAAAAGTTGTTGGTCTTCATCCTCGACAGGCTACAGAAGTGAGTTGCTGTGCTGTGTGCTCGTTCCTTCGGCTCCCCATACTCAGCTCCAGGACCTCTTTCTTATCGTTGTGTGTCCTGGCTTGCAGGAAGGATACCTATGGTGTATTTTCAGAGCCTGTTGATCCCAAAGAGGTTTGTTTGCTTTAGAAGTGACGATATTATGTTTGTTTTCTTTGTTTCGACTATCAAAAATGCTGATTTACCTGTTCATGTCCAATTATGGCCAGCTACCTGACTATCATGACATTATAAAGCATCCAATGGATTTTTCGACAATACGAAAGAAGCTCGGTAAGGGGGCATATTCCAACTTGGAGCAATTTGAGGTGGGTTACAGGATTTGTTTAGATTGATCTTTTGTTCATTGGATTTGCCTTCAATCTGCCTGCAAATTGTGGCTGTTTGCTTGGTAATAAGCTGTTGTGCTTTATTCAAAGCTTGGTCAGAAACTCTTTGTACTGCTTGCCTTTGGGGCCTAATGCTCTACGCCTGTACCCTGGTTTCATGTTTTAGGAGCAGATGTGCTTACTCTCATGGACATCTGGGTTTTCCTATTAGGTATTGTCTCTGATGGTGTTCCATGTGTACTGAATCCCATAACTCCAGACCTGATTTTTCTTGACAATATAATCAGTTTTGAGATTGGTACAACATATATGTTTTATATCATGTAAATTGTCTTAACAATTAAATTAGAAGTGTAAAGTTTAAATCAAGTTTAGTCTGGTAATGCTTTTGTTCGAGTGAAGCACTTACACCTAGGATCTATTTTTTTGGTTTTACTAGCTAAAAGTTTGCCCAAAGCTATGTTTGCATTCAGTGGCCTATTGAAGATTGTTTCTATTGACTATTGAGTTACTCTCAAATACTCTGAGGTATCCTATGTTAGTTTTTGTTTGATGCAATGTAGGATTGGAAACTTAGCAGCATGGTCAATAACAGAAGATTTTACACATTAGAAACTTGCTAAGAGAAGACTGCTATATGTCATTTCACCACCTATTGTACTTGCACGAGATCATCTAAGGCAGCTGGGATATCAATGTTCTCTTGTAAGTTTACACACTAGAAACTTGCTAAGAGAACACTAATATATGGTTTCAGACATATAACTAGGCAGGAACATGCAGTATTCTGTTTGAAAAAAGTATGAGCACAAGAAGTGTGCATTATACAATGCAATCTTGTAAATGAAGTAAGGTTTATTATGGTAAAGATGGTTTACACGCTGTTAGAAAAGATGAAATGTCCTTATCTCTTTAGAAGAGATGTCTTGATGCATTTTTAGAAGTACATGACAAGATGGGGATGGACTCGTACGCCATATATCGCATAAAGTCCAAAATCACCTAGGTATAGTTCAAGATGTAGCACTGTGTTTGGTGCTGCCTATGTTACTTTTGATTGGATGCTTTCAATTGAGAAAGCTCGTTATTTGAATAAAGGAACACTCTAAATAGCATATGTCCTTCCCTTTTGTAAGCCACTCATGCAGTACTTTGGAAGGTGGTATATTAGATAATTATTATAGATGTTTGCTCTACAAAAACTCAGAGCCCACTTGCCTTGTTTATGTTGGCAAATCATATTCAATCTGTACCTCGGTTACTATTTCATTACTTGTTATTATTCAGTATGTTGGATCTAAGTTGGAATTATGTGTTGTTTGAAAGATGAGGCAGGCATTTGGTAAAATGATATGATTTCAACCTTTGTAATGCCTGAACAGGACACTATGCTTTAGGTCACCAATTTGCAGCTTTTGGCTAATGAATTTACTTTTAGTGCTGACTTGCTACTTAATAAGTATCCGATGTGTATATGCTTCTATAACATCATGGATTTGCCAACTTTCATTTTCGCCACCCCATTTGACTGTGTTGCATTGCATGGAACATCATTAACACAAACCACTTTTCCATAATTCTGTGTTCAAACATCTTTGCTGAACATCTCTTAAGAATGGTCAGCGCACATTTGAGTACTGGTGCTACTGCTTAACCAAAACTGCACTGTACCATGTATATTCTCAGTGCTTGTTCAAAGCATTACACCTATTCGTGCAGTCATGCTAGAAGAATGTCACACTTTTTCTGGATCGAATTTGAATATTCGGTTGCTTTTATTACTCCTGTAGTTCTGCTGCAAAGTACTATTTCTTTACTGGCCTCAGAATGCTACTGACGTTTTATCAAGCTCATTCAACTTGACTGAAATTTCAATTTACAGGATGATGTGTTCCTGATAAGCTCCAATGCGATGTGCTACAATTCACCAGATACAATATACTATAGACAGGTCACACAATAAGCCTACATGTTATGATCTTTAATATAATTATGAAATTATGGTGTATTTAACATCCATATGCCATGCATAACAGGCACGAGGTATTCAAGAGATTGCTAAAAAGGATTTTGAGAATCTTAGGCAAGATAGTGATGCCAGTGAACCAGAACCTGAACCAGAACCCAAGCCGGAGCCAGAACCAGAAGAACCAAAACCACAGCCTCGTAGGGGCAGGCCTCCAAACAAGAACAATGCCAAACAGAAAGTTGGGAAGCCAACAGCAGAACGTGCTACTGCAGACTTTTCTGGTGCAACACTTGCTACTGTAGCAAATATTGGACGCCATGCACAGGCAGATGTTGATCTGTCACGAAGAGTAATGGATAAAGCGATGATTGCAGATGTGCTGAGAGCTTCTTTAGTTAACCGAAGGAATGAGCACAACTGGTCTGGCGAGCGGAAATTTGAAAGAATTGAAGATTACTCAGGTTTAACTTCTCTCTTTTTTATTTTTTTACTCTTTTTTATTGTTCTTTCAAAAAATGTCTTTTGAAGGGTAACATTTAATGAGTACTAACTGAACAAAGGACTAGGCATCCAATCTGGCCAATTTGATTTTCTTTTAACCTTCATCGTGGTTGCTCTTTTCTTCCAGGTTATGGGGGTACATGGTCCGCAAAAATGGGGAAGAGGCCAATTCTGATGGAAGATAGTCGCCGAAGCACATATTATGACACTCAGCCAACCAGTTCAATATATGAGCTGCCGGTATCGTCCTCCTACAATGGGACTAAGAAGCTGCTAGTACCAGTTGAGTGTCCAATCCGATTCTGTCCTATATAAGTAACTCATGATATACTGATATAATTTCAGCCTTCCATTAACATTAGAGAATAGCAAGACAAGATCGTCCACACTTTAACACAATGTTTTCTTTTATCAGGTTGGGGTTCAGTTACAGAAGTCCTATTCCCGCAGCCTGGCACGATTTGCTGCACAACTTGGTCCTGTGGGCTGGGAAATTGCATCCAAACGAATTGAACGAAGCCTTGCTCCTGGAACAAAGTTTGGTCGTGGTTGGGTAGGAGATGGTGAAACACCAAACTCATTTCAGCCACCTGTACTAGCTGCATTTTCAGAAACAATGACACCACCGAGCAGTATAGCAGCATCAGGTGAGCAGCCATCTATGAACGCCCCCCCTGCCACAGAGGCCTGTGCTGGCAACTTAAGCCATCCGGTGGGATCTCAACCACATGCTATGCCATATGCTTCTACCAGCACAGTGCAGAGGATGAATTCTGAAGCATTAGCAAGCCAGCAATGTGGATCAGTACCACAGATTTCTTTAAACCAAGCTGAACGTGCTGCTGAGATGAAGGGCAATCCTAATAATCTTCATGGACACCCGGCCATGCAGCAAACTGTGAATGGTTTCAATGCTGTTCCAGGTGACTCTTAACTACACTTGTATGCTAAATGTTCCATTAATCTCATGTCTATTGTAGTTCAAAGTTCATGACCCTTCAAAGCCTTCTGCCCTTTTTCAGGACCGATGATGTTCCCACCTGCGGCTCAACTGGTGGTGAATCAGATGCAGACACATACGGCTGATTGAGTAACAAGTAGACATTGAATCTACATTGTCAACATGACATTTGGATTGTGCCTGCTTCCAGTCCATCGCGGGCACCGAGCGACGATGGTGGATGGCCACACCCTGCGAGTGGCTTGGCACCCACCAACCTCGACATTGAGGGTCTGGTCACCGTTGATCTGTTGGGCCGCAACCCGGTGCTGCCAACTGTGAGCTTGTTGTGTAATTGCGTAAGTAGTAATTAGGGAGGATGATAACGTGCATAGATGTGTCAGGGTGGATGTTGTAACAGAGTTGAGTTGCAGTATGGAGATTTAGCGATTCTGAATGTGTAGTAGAAAAACCACAGGGGAAAGTGAAACATCTGTATAGATTATTCAGGAGTTTTTTTTAGCGTTTTGGTGACTGGTCGCAGATGCGACCGAGCATGAAATCATGCGAATCAGATAGTCTGTTGTTTGTATGGTTTCTATCTATACATCACCTGACGGTGTTCCCGGATTGCAGATACCACAATTCAATTTTCTGCAATTGTACTATATGTTTTTTTTCGAAACCGTGAATAGCATGTTTTTCGTTAATAGGAGTGGGAATTAAATTACACTATCCGGTCGGCTGATAAGTCGGGGCAGCTGACTGGTCTGCGGATTCGACACCATCTGCATGAACGCCAGAAAGTGCTCTATCTGCGTGCACACATACGCATCGAAGCAGAACAAGCCGACACCGATCACGAAGAGGATGCACGAGATGATGCCGATAGCGATCCACTCTGTCCGGCTGAAGCCGGGGGTAATGGCGCCACGGATGATCAAGTAGCCGGCCGTGAATATGATAAGCAGCTTGGCCATCCGGTTCCACCACGACTTCTTCTGCCGCAGGACCTCCTCGGCCTCTGCTATTAGCACGCCACGGTGCCGCCAGATCTCCGTCTCCTCGAACTCTGCTTTTGTCAAGCCATCGAATTCGAATTGGTGCTGCTGCACAGCGGAGACGATCTCTGCTATTGACAAGCCATCGAGGAGTTGGTGCTGCTGGGCTGCGTCCATGGTCGGCAAAACTCGGGAACCTCGTCGGCGACGATGCAGAAGGCGGCTGGCGCGACGTATATCAATCTTGGTTGGGTTTTTGGGTTCTGCGGCTAAAATCTGGTTAGGGATTTTCGGAATATATAAGGGTTATATGGGCTAACATCTGCTGGGCCAGGACGTGCGACGGATCAAATCAGGAATACTGTTCGGAAACGCTTATATGGTCTCTATATCTGACTATCTCTATCTAAATAAGACAAGTATCCATATTAACTGTTCCCATGGTCAAAGCTAAAGTGGACTAAAATATTTTAGTTACTTTTTAGTCTACTAGGGGTGCAAAGGGGTTACCTTTAGGTGCACCTACAAACTTGTTTAGTTTAAATATTTGTACCACTTTTTAAAAATTGAAGAAGTAACATAAATACTTGCTAAAGAGGTTTAGAGATGCACCTAAAGGTCACTCCTTTGCACCCCTAACTTTGAGTGATAGTGTAGCTCAAGTGTTTTAGTCACCTTTTAGTCAGTTTGTTTAGCATTTTAGTCCGTAAAATGAATAAAGTTTAGTCCATTTTTTTGCAGAAAAAAGTTTTAGTCCACTTTAGTTTTAGGTGTGAGAACTATACAAGCCCTAAAATTCTTTACACCTTGTATTTATTGGGTTTATATTGTACTAGTGAAGAAAGATCATAACACTAAGTTATTCCAAACAAAGGCTGTTTGCAGAGAAAACAAAAAAAAACTGAGAAGAGCTAATGGGAGCTGGTGCACCAATCTGCAGGAGATGCAACAGCTAGGGACTGGGTATTTTTCTGCTCTTTTCTCGAAGGACAAAAATGTGCATCCTGGTGTCATTGTCGACTTATTGGAGGAGTGTACCACTCCAGCAAATGAAACAGTTCACGTCCAAGGAGTCCCGCCGGAGATGTGGTCGACGCTCGCCAGCAAGCACATCGTGTCAAGGAGGCCGGCCAGCCACTAGCAAATAAGGGACCAAAATGAGTCTATCAAGATTCAAAGCAATTTTAATATAGGCACTATGACATAGAGCATGATTAAAAAAAGAAACAAGTTTAAAATAGTTTTTCTACGAACTTTCAAGATTAAACCAAGTTTAGGATTTTTAATTTATAATTTTGCATGTAAAGATACAAATGAATATTAATTTTTAGATATTTTATTTTGAAAATATTGCTAGTACAATTTATCACCTTGAACTTTTAACATAGTCTGATTTACCTCCTTCTCACATTGCGCCAAATCAAAACCACCGGGAAGCAAAAGTGAACAGTTTTTAAAAGCTAAAGGGTTTAAAAACTAGCTTTTATATATCAGAGTAAAGAATCGGACGACGATGATAGTTGAGGAGTGTAAATTCGCATCTTCGAGAAGATTGTGTAGATAGCTTTTTATAGAAAATAACTATTGCGTAGTTTTTCTTAGGAAAATATGAAGTTTTTTTTGGTTGTGTGGTTTTTTAAATCCAGAAAGGAAAATGTAAACACTAATGCCAAGTCGAGCTTGATCCTGTTCCACCACACCGAACCCAACTAAAATGCGCGGCAACCAATTATACCAAGTTTAGGATTTTTAATTGGTTCACGTTTTTTTTTTCAGAATTATAAAGAATTGTGCGGTTGCCGCGCTATCTGTGGACCTGGGCCATTTGAGCCTGGTAGCCCAGGAGATCCTCCTCGGCTTTAGGTTAGGCTGGTGGCGCATGGCGGAGAAGTAGACCTAGCGAGCCCGAGGCCCCGAACACGAAACAGATAGATAGAGAAGGAAAAAGGTCATCCTCTCTTTCGACGAACCCTAGGGCGCTGGCGGCGGCCGTGGCCGGTGGTCCATCTGAAGGGAGAGGAGATGCTGGGGGCATCGGCGGCTGTGGCGGATCCGAAGGCAGGTGAGATGCCGGGGAATAGGCAGCCAGAGGAGATATCAGCGGCAGATCGAAAGGAGTTGAAGCTGGCGCTATTCCACATCTCGGCTTTTATGTCTGCCGGTGCGCTGTTCATAGTCCTGTGCTTACTCATCCCTGACACATCCAAACGCTTCCAGATCCTCTGCTGGCAGACCGCGATTGTCGCCTTCTTCTCCGCAGCAGACATCGTCCGGAGGCATTCGGTTGTGTGGTCCCAAATACTGCGCTGCTGTTCCGGCCAACGAGACCAGAAGCCCAATCCTGCCTTCGCCGCTGCTTACTGAAGGGGCTATCCGTGTTTACCGTTAGCTAGCAATTAGTGCTGCTAACTTGTTCGCCGGTGTGTGCTTGGAATAATGTCTAGCGGTCGAAACAGATCATCTGTTGGATCTGAGCTCGCTTGCTACCTTTCAGTTTGGGTTGATTGCTGTATGTATCGTTGATTTCCTATCCTCGTCCAAATGTGTAGACTTAACTTTATTAATAATAAGCTGGTTGGTTCATATGATTCGTTTGAACAGACAACGTTTTTGGAAAAACGTTTTGAAGAACAGACTAAAATCCTGACAGGGTTGCATAATCATTTCATGGCGGGGCTGTATGAGAAGTACATGATTACATTTATTTTTTCTAAATAGTTATACAAACTGATCAAGTTTGTAACTTAATTTCGACATTAGAAAAAAAAAAAACACAAGCTGCAGGAGCCAAACCCTCTAGAGTTCGGCTTCCCCTGTATGTGCATTCTCACTTCCCTTTCTTTTGTTTCTTTTTTTTTTTTTTTGCACAAAACAAACATTGTCCCTGACATGTTTTTCGTTTGCTGTTTTTCGTGAGCAATTGAGTTAGAAACAAATCTGATGCTTGACGGAGTTAATCCTTTTCGTTTACTGTTTTTTGTGAGCACTTGAGTCAGAAGCAAATCTCATGCTTGCTTTACATACCGAGGGAGACGACAGATGGTGATGAGGGACGACATGCTGGTGAAGTTGGAGGAGAAGGCCACCCGTCGAGGGCAAAAGTGGAAGGCTGAGCAGTGAGCAGTTCAGGCAATCGAGAGGAGGCACTCGAGAAGGTCCAGGATGACTTCAGGGTCACTAAGAGGAAGTGGGATCGTATAGATCAACTTTGACGCCGAGGGAGATGGTGATAAAGGATGACATGTTGGTTAAGCTGGAGGAAGAGAAGGCTGCTAGAAGACTAAGCAGTTCAGGCACCTCGAGGGGGATCTCAAGAAGGTTTTGCAGAAACTCTGAATTCAGTTAACATCATCCAAGATCATGACACCGTTTTCAAGGATATGCTCTCATGTTTTACAAAAACTCTGTATTCACTTATCATCATCCAAGATCATGATACTGCTATCAAGGATATGCTCGTTGCAGGATGCAAAAGAAGACTCCCTGAAGGTGAATTTAGTGCGAGAGAAGCATCAGTCAAGAAATTTTAAGGATCTGATTGAGCAGCTCATAGCTCAAACCGCTTCAGAAATGTCAAAAAAAAAAAAAGACAAAGGATCTTCTGGAAATTAGAAACAAGCTGAAATCGTTGGAGGAAAGAAAATAAACATAAGATGAGTATTTGCGAGGCATAGAGTTTAGAACAACTGATATGTCTAATGTTGTAAACCAAATGGTCGATGAGCAGACTGGGCTAACCAATAACCACCGGGGAGGTAATTTATTATGGAGGTGAAAGTATGGTGTCAAATTTGAGAAGAGTCAATGGACCATGCAGAAAGTTAACGAGGAGAAACCATGCAATGACAGGCCTACCTTAGAAAAAAAGAAACAATGGTAGAGGTTCTGCATCTTTGATCAGGAATAAATCAGGGTATGTCCTCTGAAGGAGCATAAGCTCTTTGACCAGCTTATTCAAGTGCATCGAAATTTGCAGGCAGTCAGAAAATGTGCAGGGTAGAAAATCAGTATGTAATAAAACGGGCTACCGAAACATAAGATGATAGTTACATCCAGAATGTCCGATGGACTATGAAAATTAAGAGTTTCGGCTATAATTACTGTTATATGGCTCAAAGAATCCAGCATTCATCATGCATAAGTCTGGTATATGTTCCTCTAGTTTCAAAATCACCAGAATATACATGGACCATAACAAAAGAGCGTGAACCAGAGCGTGAACCATCTTTTGCTTATAGTAAGGCACAGAATGAATCCAGTACTCATCATGCATAACAATCCACTCCGGAGTAGTAAGGCGTCATCTCTGGCTCCATTCAGTCTGTCCCTCCTCGACCTAACCATGTTGAGTATGAAACAAGAAAAAATGAACTATCAGCAACAGGTGTGGAACCTCCACAGCAGAAGTCAAATGAAGTATCAGAAGTATTATTGACTAATGAAGTTAGCACTCACCCAGTCACCCTAGATTGACCGGTGTCTTGAAAATGATCTCAACGATGTAAGATCCAATAATTTCGATAATTGCCGCAACAGAATGGCGAATGGACAAAGCCGCCCAATGATTCGCGACCATTTGATGCTTGATGGTCTTCTCCAGGCCCATGTAGATGAAATGAGCGATTGCGTGAACAAAGTTATGGAACAGGTCAGAATCATCTTGCCTTCTTAAAGCTGCCGCTGTCATGTCATGAAGCTGATGAATTTCTATTCCGGACGCTCCTGTCAAAAAATTAGCACGACATCAAAATAAAGATTTTCTAATCCATTAAAAACACTCAAATATCAAAATGAACAGATCCGGTTAAATTTCACTAAGGCTAAGGGTCGCTATTGGTGGAATCAGCAAGAGGGCAAACATAAAATTCACTGGTTACACCGGGATACTTTGATGAGATCGAAGAAAGAGGGAGGTCAGGGCTTTCAGGATATCCATGCTTTTAATCTTGCTATGCTATCCAATCAGGGGACTGGTATAAACCGGAGTCTCTCTGCCTGTATTCTGCGTGCTAAATATTATAATGACTCCAGTGCTGGACGCTAGGCTGCTATGTCATATAAATGGAGGAGCATCTTGAAGGGTGTGCAGTTGATGAAGAAGGGTATGATCTGGAGAGTGGAGGATGGTAGGTGTTTGAAAATCTGGAGTGATCCGTGGCTGCCGAGAGATCAATCTAGAAAACCTATCACACCACGGGTGAACAATTTGGTAACTGATGTTGATGAGCTGATTAATCCTGTGACAGGAAATTGGGATGTGGAGCTGATCAAGGAGCTGTTCTGGGAAGAAGATCATCAAGTTATTTTGGCAATTCCTATTTTTGAGGGCCGAGATAATATTTTAGCATGGCATTTTGATAAACATGGGAGGTTTAGTGTTCGGATTGCGTATGAAGTATGTAGAGATGATTTCATCAGGAATAGTAATGGCAAAGCAGCTCAAGGACGCAGCAAGCAACAAGCAGACCTAGTCTGGAAGAAGATTTGGGGTCTCAACTGCCCAAACAAGATTAAGCACTTCCTTTGGCGAATGACACGTGAGAGTCACCCCCATCGTGGAACGGAAATTGATCCTAGATGTCCGGTGGTCATCTTTTCTTCAAATGCAAACTGGCCAAGCAAGTGTGGAATCTGCTGTCACTTGAGGATAGGAGGCGACACCTGGCTGTGCTGTCCACGGCTATTGAGGCAGTCTCTTTGATCTTGTCAGAGAAAGAGGAAACTGCTATTTTGATAATTATTAGGTTGTGATATCTGTGGACGAATCGGAATGCAGTTTGTGAAGAGGGCTGGAGACGGAGAGACGTGGATCTTGCTCAATCGATCAGGTTATATACCAACGAAATCTCCCAGGTGTATGTGCATATACCTTTAAGACAAACGAGACCAGTGTCTAGAGTTAAGTGGAGCAAGCTGCCGGAAGGCTATCTCAAGTTAAATTGTATGGCATTTTCCTCCGGAATTTCATGTCTACCAGTTGGGGGTTCTTAATTCGTGATCATGATGGTGATGTGGTGATGGCGGGAAATGATGATGTTGTTGTAATCGTATCAAATGTTGAGTAATGAAACCGCCAAGTTAAAAAAAAAAGGCCCAATCACAATGGCAAATTGTGATTTTTTTGGCAATGTTTATTTAAAAAAGTAAAATAATCTTGTATAAGAGTACATGCAAGAGGAGCAACCCTATCATTTGAACGAGGTATAGACAAAAAGGCTAATATGGAGTGGAAATAAAGAGACCCATCTATCTATAAATTCTTTTTGTTCAATAGCCTTTATCAATGGAAATACAACATAATTAGATAGAAAATAAAATAAAATAAAATAGGGACTTTTGTTGGATTGGCACAATATAAATATAACAGAAAAAGGGACTAAGGGTCCTCACCCATGCGGAAGCGCGGTGTAATCTGCCTCCGGCGGTGGCGAAAATACAACGTAATCTGCATGCACATTGCTACGCCAAGAGAAGAGGCGCTCCCATACCACGAAGACCTGACTTCATTCTTCTCATAATCCAGAATGATAGCGTCAAGAAGAAACAACACTGTGTGGTAAACAGTGTAAAAGATAAAAAGTTCACCAACTGCTTTCAGCTTGAAAATATCAACGAGCCTTTGTATTATAACTTTTAAAATTCCTCAGATGTTGACACCTCCGGAATGAAACAACAAAGGAATACTACCTAGTAGAGGTATAAAGGTTAAACAAATTAGTAAATAGAACATCTTAAGCACACAGCAACACAAATGAACCAACACACGAACCAGTAGGACGGTGCAGAATATAATCTGGGAAATGACCTCTTGTTGGATTTGATGTACTTGCCCTAGGATCAATTTAACTCCACCTATGTTGATTGGAAGACTTTATTGAGTCGTTTCAACATAGCCGGTCCCAAGCCCGGGTAAAAGAGGAGGGTGTGTTAGGTTCGGCTAACCAACATTTCAAAACCAGCCACTCTCATGGATATGTGTAACACCTCTGGTATTACATTAACTAAAACGTGCCATGTCATCATATGCATTGCAAAGCATTCATGTTTAAGTCAACTTTAATATGCATTAACTAAAACAAATTTATATTTCATAGGTTGATTGTGTTTTTGGAATGTTTTGTCACATGAAATAATAAAACCCTACTTTTGAATATCATCGCAAATACTTGGTTTATATTCTATGTACTTGAGGTGTAAACCGTGTTTACACTAGTGTCAAGCATAGTGTATGAACCTAAGTTCAACCATTAAAAATTTGTTTCCATATTTGAAGTTGAATTTGGGTTTCAAAGCTTATTCCCAAGCCTTGCAATTCAAATTTAAATTCAAATTGGAAAGCTATAAAGTGTTTTTCGAAAGTCGATTTGGTCAACCAAGGGTGTGATTGGGTCAATGACCTAAAAATGTCCTTGAATGATGTTTGTGATCACTAATGACCAACCAATTAAGTTAGAAACCAAATCGAGTTTGAATTCAATTTCAAGAAAAAACCCTTTATTCTAAAATCTAGTTTTACCCTCTTTTCTGTAATTCAAAATCTATAAAGAATTTGGAGATACTCTAAAAAGATAGTTTATAGATCTTGACAAGAGCTATAAAGTTGATATATAAAGCTTTTCAAGTTTCCAAAAAAATTTCAAATGAATTTGAAAATACAGTTTTTTAGTATTTGTCCCCTGTTGATTTTAAAACCATAATTCAAAAATTATGCATAATGTTGGAAAATTTTGTATATGAAAAAGGTTTGGTTTGGAAAGTTAAACATTTCATAGTTTTGAAGATTTTCAATTTTTATTGAAAAATCAAAAGTAATTTCAAATATTTGTTTCTAGGGTTTTATCCCCTTTTTGAATTTGAATTCAAATTTCAAAATCCAGACAGAATTTGAGGATGCTAGTTAAAGGAAAAGTGTAGCTCTTGAAAAGTTATGCAAATAATATTTTTGGAGATTTTCAAGTTCTTATATAAATTTTGGAGTAATTTGTATTTTTAAATGAGTGGTATTTCTATAATTATCAAGAACAGAGCTGAAACCTATAGTCGGCCGCCATCACCGGCTTCTCAACCTGCACCGCCGTCCACCGCCGCGCACATGCTCGGCCGCCAGCTCACCTCGACCGCGTGAAGCTTCGCCGCGCGCGTGTCGACCGACCATACTTCGCCGTCGTCCTATATATAGGCGTAGCCGGCCGTCATCTTCCTCTTTTCCTCCTGCTTGTCACCGCCGACGACCTCGCTTCGCCGCCCAAATTCCCCGCCGTCGCTCTATCATCCCCCGATTGCTCTTGCCATTAGCTCCGCCACATCCTTACGGTTAGTTTGAGCTAGTCGTGCTTGATCTCCTCGCCCAAGCTACTCGCGCGCTGTCGTCTTCTTCACGGCCGGTTGCCGAGCCGCCGCGAGCTCTTTCGCCGTCGACCGCCGCACAGGGTGAAAACATATGTCCATTAACCCTCCTGTCATGTTTTCCATCTTCGCCTGCTCCTAATGCGCACCATGGTTCGCTCTCTGGTGCACAGGATACCCCGTGACGCCGTTCTTGCCGTCGGAGGGCCGCCGCCGCCATCAGCGTCGACGACCGCAGCTCGACTCAGCTACTCCGAGCCTTCATCTTCGAGCGCACCGTGCCCGTGGTGAGCTCCTGCAGCTGTCTATGCTATCAATTTCATCATTTCCGTGTCGTAGCCGCCGGTTACCACAGCTCGCCGTCGGCATGGCCATGCCGCTCCGCCGCGCGCGTTGCCACTTTGGCTAGGGACAGGGGACGGTGTCATTTTGTTGCAATTGCGGTTCGCCTGAGTGCCCTGCATATGTCCGTGTAGTCATCGTCACTAGAAATAGCTCCGGTGAGCTTCGCCGCCACGCCCGAGCTCCGTCGCGCCGCCATGGCCGCCGGCGTGGGTGCCGTCGTCGCCCCGCCGCACCATTAGCTACCTCAATCGACTCACCGTGTCGAGAGGAGCCTGTAGGGACAAACCTTGTTGCCGAAGACCTCGTCGCCGGCGAGTAATTGCCGGTCAACCGCCGGCGGGCCGTCGGTCAGCGCGGGAGTACTGTGCTCCTTTTTCTTTTTCTATTTTCAGAAAATAATTTAAATGTTATTTTCTTTGAAAAATTATAATAATTAATGTATAGCTCCAAAAATTCTAAAATTTTTTGTGTGTATTCTTTATGATGTCATCTACCTAAGAAAAATATGAAATACCAAATTTGAGTACTTTTTGCATATTTTAAAATTAGCCCTTTTAATTGAAAAATGGACCTTCAATGATTTTTAATAAATAAAATAAATGGCTTTTAATTTTGAAATTTGTTTTGCCATCTAATTAGGCCAAGAGCTTTTCAAAATAAAATTTTGAGCTTAATTAGACAACTTTAATTTTTATACCTTTATTTTATGCTTTTAAATAATTAATTGACCCCTTTAGTTAAGGTTAATCATTATAGGATTTGTTTGACTTTGGGATTGATTGATGACCTTGGGTCATTAACCCTAATGACCTTTGGTACTTTAATTAATTGTTTGTGCTTACCTTAATCATGTCATTAGGGCTTAATCAACGTTATTTCATGTGTTTAATTAATTTCTTAAATGGCGTAGTTAACCCTAATGAGCTTGATAAGCGAAGTTTTGTTGGCTTGCAACTTTATCGTGAAGAAAAGTTGTACTCAAGCCCTTAATCTGATCATGCATCCATCGAGCATCATGTTTACTATTCCATCATGTTAAAGCATATCAATTATCGAATAGTTTTCGTTAACGGAAAGTTAACGTTGTCGCACCAGATCCCAAGGACGAGCAGATTCAGGAATCGGGAGTTGATCCAGAGTTAGAGACTGTCTACCCCGAACATCAAGGCAAGCCCCGGATGCATTCAAACCTTATTCTATTTATAAAAGTTTTATCGCTTCAGCTATGATATGTTGCATTAAGTATTAGGAGTTGAGTGAAAACCCACCAATTGCATTACCTGTCTTATTTCCTTATTCCTTGTTACCTACTTTGGAAGATAAGTAGTAATGCTTAGCCCTGCTTAATTAGTTAAGTGTTCAAGAGTAAAAGAATGAAAAAGATGAGATTGGTTTTACTGGTTGGAATCTTGATGATAGTTAATAAATCGAGTTCGGACGGCTAACTTGCACTGGGAATGGAGTCCCTCTATAGTGTTTTCGTCTGTTGATGTCCTAGGTCCTATCCGTTGGTGAACTGGTGATATCGAGAAATTAGAAATCCACATGCATGAAGTGGTATGCAGTGGGCCAGAGTCCCCACGCATATCATGGAGTGACATGTATTGGGCCAGAGTCCCCACATATGTCATAGTGTGTTGTACTGCGGGTTTAAGTTCCCATGTATATCGGTGCACGGGGCAGAAGAGCTCAGGTGTATCATGTGGTGATATATGGCTACGGTTGTTATCCCGGTATATCTGTGATCTGGTATGCATCAGAGTTAAAGTCTCCGGTATCCCAGTGATCTAGGTCCCAACTGGGTATGAAAATGGATTCGAATCGCCGTTGCTTCTCGGAGAAGAAGACTCGATCGGTGTTCATCATCGTAGTAACAACTTGAACAATGACTAAGGTTTAATAATGAAGTTGGTTGGTAATTGGAGCTAGATCAAAGCAAACTTTACTTTTTGTTAAGCTTTTTCGCAAAAATTTCTTGTCTCTTACAAGCCTTACCATGTCCCTCTAGCCTGCATTTCTTGAGTCTTCACCCCTCTTTTTCGTCGGGTCAGTCTTGTTGAGTACTTTTGTACTCAGGGTTTGTTGAACCCTTATTGCAGGTGAGCCTCATGGGCAGGAGTGCTTTGCGTCCTGCTGCATGACAGTCGTCGAGGAAAGTGGCGACAAGTATGATGTTTAGCTCCTGGGCAGAGCTTATCGTTTGGTATTGTAATAAAGTTATCTACTGCTACTCCACTACTATTATGGTTTGTGCAATTTAAACTTATGGTTGTAAATATTTGAAACTCAAAGGTTTATAAACTTATGTTGTTGTAAGTCTTCCGCTATTTTACTCCGATGTATATTATTTATATCAAACTGTTGTAATAATGCAATGCCTCTTTATAACGATTGATCCTGCTCGGAGAATTGTGGATGATTCAGGATTTACCCGACAGACTTTTTAAGTCGTATGGAACACATTCATGGTTATTTGGAGTCTGTTTAGACAATAATCATGCGTGTGGGCCATATGATTTAGGAGGTTCTGCCACAGCTGGTATCGAAGCCGGATCGTTATTAAAAAGAGTTGTTGTAGTATTCTTTTGTGAAAACTTTAAAAGTTTTGAGTCAAACAATTTTAACTTGACTATTTTGGGTCCAAGTTGCTTATTCCTTATCTATGATTCTTCCTATCGGCCTTTATTCTGATTTTACAAAGTGTGGTGGTGGAATAGCATATCATATTGCCCTATGTTATAAAAGTTATTTATATGTAAGTGTTGCTTTACAACTCTTTTACGTTTAGATCGTAAGTTTGTTCATACATCGTGTTTAATTAATCTGTTTAATTACCTTCCCCTTTAAGGTGGTTTGGGTTAAGTAGTATCAATCCTTTTTATGCTAACCTTTAGATTTCTCTCTATCTATCCTTATCCTTTATGACCTATCTTGCTTCAGGATGGCCCTTACTAAGCAAACTCCTCGTAAGAGCACTGCACCAAAGGGGGTACCTCGACATCAACTAGCCCCCAGATACGAGACTGGTGAAAGCAGTAGCAATCCGCATCCGGATCCGCAAGCTAAAATAGCAAGACTTAGGTTCGAGTTGGAGAGGGCTGAAGCCGACAGGATTGAAGAGGCCACCAAAATTACTCAGTTGAGGTGATCTCGGAAGTATATGAAGCACCAAAGAAATGATGCTTGGGCACGAGAAGATGCAGCAAATACTCGTATCCAAGAACTTGAGGATTACGTGGAAGATTTGGAGGAGTATGCGGAGGAAGCTGATGATGAGTGTGTGAGGTTGAATAATTTATTGGATCCTAAATATCAAAGACAGGCAGTCCAAGATGATCTTGGTCTTGTAATGGGTCAGGATGAGGAAGAGGAAGACCCTGAAGAAATAGAGTCAGTCGATGATGATGTCATCAATGAGGAAGAAGAAACCAAATGAATGTAGAGAATGAAAATGAAGATGTTATGGAAGAAGAAGACCCAAAGATAGTGGAGGAAGAGCCTGAAGAGGTAGAAGATCCTAAAGAGGAAGAGGATCTTGTGGAGGAGGAAGAAGAGGAAGATGTAATCCCAGTGGACGAAAGTGAGGAGGATGAATAAGGAGTTTTGGAAGTGAGATTTGTAATATATCTTTCCCCTGCTTTCGGAACCTAGTGGGTGTGGGAAGTCTTGTCGGGATGCAGACTGTTATAACAAAAATAATGTATCATAAGTGTGTTACACCCTTGTAATATCTCCTTATGAAATCCAATAAGGTTTTGTGAATAAGTATAGTTTGTTTATCAGCAGATGCCTGCTCACACCCATTCTCATGATGCTGCTAGCCCATCTTATGATGGAGGTAATATCCCAAATCCTCCACCAGTTCCACCCTCTTTAGCTGATGCAGTTGCAGCATTAGTCAATGCAACTACAATTATGGCTCAAAATCAGAATCAGAATGCAAGGCAGGGAAATCATGGTCAGAACAATAGAAATGAAACCACATATGTGGATTTCAAAGACACCTGTCCTCCGGTTTTCACCACAGTAGATGAACAATGGAGGCCGATGATTGGCTCTGCACTATGGAGCAGAAGTTTGGGCTGATTGAGTGCACTGACTATCAGAAGCCCATGTTTGCAGCCCAGCAGTTGAGAGGTACTGCAGGGGCCTGGCGGGTAAATTTTGTCGCTGCTCAGCCTGAAGGTCATCGTATTACCTGGGCTGAGTTTTCGTGAAGCATTTCATGCACATTTTATTTCTGAGGGAATTATGACTATAAAACTTGAAGAGTTTCTTTCCCTGAGGCAAGGTGATATGTCAGTGATGCAATATTTTGGCAAATTCAATCACTTGTCCCATTATGCATCAGACCATGTTAGTACTGACCATAAGAAGAAAGAGTGTTTCCTCAGAGGTCTGAATAGCAAAATTCAGAGAATGATGACTGAAAATCCAAATGCCACTTTTCATGAGGTGGTGAATATTACTATATCTTATGAGGATAAGAATCTTCAGCATCTGAAAACTAAGAAGAAGAAAAGTGTAACCTCTGGATTTTCTGGTGGCAACCCAAAGCGCCAGAAAATAATCTATCATCCTCAGAATCATTTCCGTCTGTCTTATCGTCCACCACAATACCAAGCCCAGCAATAGACATTCGTTCGTCCTAATGCTAATCTTTCATATCCACGACAGCCGAATGCCCCTGGTGTTCGTAACCCCAATTTCCAGCCACCAATCTTCCCATGTTACAACTGTGGTAAGACTGGTCATTATTCAAGGAACTGCCCGTATCCGAGGCAGTATAACTCTTATGTCCCCAGGACTTTTGCACCACAACAACAACCACAGAATCAGCATAAGGCAGGAAATCAGAAGGTGCCAAATAGTAAGAATGAGAAGAAGTCTGGTAGAGTGTTCTACACTCAAGTTGGGGAAATTCCAGAAGGAGAGCCCATCATGATGGGTACGTTTCCTGTTGCTGATCATCCTGCAATTCTGCTTTTCGATTCTGGTGCATCTCATACATTCATTAATGGTACATTTGTTAAGACACATGAAATTCCAATAATGGGGACGAAAGAACAGTTCTTTATACAATCGCCTGGGGGCGCATGTGTACTAAAGAAATGGTACATGATGTGCTAGTAAGTTTGGGTGGGTACATTTTTCCCACTGATATGATAATATTAAAAGATCAAGATATAGATGTGATCCTAGGTATGAATTGGATGAAACGGCATGACGCTGTGATAGACATCCTGAATAGAACTGTGAGAGTGAACATACCCAATTGCAAATCTCCACTTCTTATCCAACTTCTGACACTTAAGAGGACTGTTCAAAAGGTATGTGCAACTTCTGTAAAAGAGATTGAGGATATACCAGTGGTTTGTGAGTTTCCGGATGTATTTCCCAATGAGTTACCGGGTTTACCTCTTGATAGAAAGGTGGAGTTTAGAATTGATTTAAAGCCTGGTACTGCTCCAATATCCAGAAGAGCTTATCGGATGGCACCACCTGAGTTAGCAGAGCTCAAGACTCAATTGTAAGAGCTACGAGATAAAGGTTTTATTCGACCTAGTTCATCACCTTGGGGATGTCCTGCTATTTTTTGTGAAAAAGAAAGATAAAAGTTTGAGGTTATGTGTGGATTATCGTCCCTTGAATGAGGTAACAATCAAGAATAAGTATTCTCTACCCCGCATTGATCTGCTTTTTGATCAATTGGCGGAAGCAAAGGTGTTCTCTAAGATTGATCTTCGATTAGGGTATTATCAAATTAAGATTCTCCCGGAAGATATTCCAAAGACTGCTTTTACCACTCAGTATGGTCTGTATGAATATTTGGTCATGTCTTTTGGACTTACCAATGCACCGGCCTATTTCATGTATTTGATGAACTCAGTGTTCATGCCAGAACTTGATAAGTTTGTGGTTGTCTTCATTGATGACATATATTCCAAAAAATGAAGAAGAACATGCTGAACACCTCAGAATTATTTTGCAGCGTCTGAGAGAACATCAATTATATGCTATGTTTAGTAAGTGTAAGTTTTGGCAAAAAGAAATGAAATTTCTTGGACATGTTTTATCAGACAAGGGTGTTGCCGTTGATCCTAGTAAAGTACAAGATACACTTGATTGGGAACCACCAAAGACTGTGCATCAAGTTTGAAGTTGTCTGGGAATGGTGGGTTATTATCGTCGTTTCATACCTGATTTCTCAAAGATATCAAAGCCCATAACTGAGTTGTTGAAAAATGATGTTAAGTTTGTTTGGTCACCCGCATGTGAAGAGGCATTTCAGAAATTAAAGAAATTGATAACTACTGCCCCTATCCTAGCACAGCCAAACATTGAGAAGCCGTTTGATGTTTATTGTGATGCTTCTGGTATTGTTATTGGATGTGTGTTGATGCAAGAGGGGAGAGTTATTGCTTATGCTTCTCGACAGTTGAAGAAACATGAGAAGCATTATCCAACACATGATTTAGAGTTAGCAGCGGTTGTCCATGCATTAAAAATATGACGACATTATCTGTGGGGTAATAAATGTAATATTTATAGTGATCACAAGAGTTTGAAATACATATTTACTCAAGATGAGTTGAATATGAGGCAAAGGAGGTGGTTAGAACTAATCAATGATTATGACTTGGAAATATATTACCATCCTGGTAAAGCAAATGTAGTTGCTGATGCACTTAGTCAAAAAAGTCATTGTCATTGTTTAACAGTAAAGCCCTTGGATATCTCTATATGTCATGACATAGAAAAGTTGGGTATAGAGATGGTGCAACAAGAAAGTTTGTCTAACATTGCTGTTGAGACAACCCTCAGAGATCAAATTATTGCTGCACAGAGGAGTAATAAAGACATTAAACATATTAAAAAGAAAGTTAAAAGAGAAAAGGTTTCTTGTTTCACAGTTGATGAAGCAGATGTCTTATGGTATAAGAATGGTCTGGTCATCCCAAAAGTTCCTGAGTTACGATAAAAGATCTTTGATGAAGCACATCTATCAAAGTTTTCTATTCATCTAGGAAGTAATAAGATGTATCATGATTTGAAACAGAAATTTTGGTGGACCAAGATGAAGATAGAAATTGCTAAGTATGTGGCTCAGTGTGATACTTGTCATAAAGTCAAAGCTGTACATTTGAAGTCGGCAGGAGAACTTCAACCATTACTCATTCCAGTTTGGAAATGGGAAGATATCAGTATGGATTTTATAGTGGGTCTACCCAGGATAACAAAAGGTTTTGATTCAATTTGGGTTATAGTGGATCGACTCACAAAATCCGCACATTTTCTTCCAGTTCAAAGTACAAATTCAGCCTCGCAATATGCCAAACTGTATTTTGAGCGCATCATAAGTCTTCATGGGATGCCAAAGACCATTGTTTCTGATAGAGGCACGTAGTTTGTCTCCCAGTTTTGGAAGCATTTACACAATTCTTTAGGTACTGACCTTTTGCACAGTACAGCCTACCATCCACAAACAGGAGGTCAGACTGAAAGAGTAAATCAAATACTTGAAGATATGTTGAGAGCATGTGTTCTTAATTTTCTAGAGAAATGGGATGAGTGTTTGCCTTTAGCAGAGTTCTCTTACAACAATAGTTATCAAGAAAGTATAAAAATAGCACCATTTGAAGCATTATATGGTCACAGATGTAGAACTCCGTTAAGTTGGTCCGAACCTGGAGAAAGAAGATTCTTCGGAGTTGATCTTGTAAAAGAAACTGAAGCAAAAGTTAAGCAAATACAACAAAATATAAAAGTGGCACAATCTCGTCAGAAAAGTTATGCGGACCAAAGGCGTCGACCATTGTGGTTCAATAAGGAAGATCATGTGTATCTAAAGGTGTCACCCATGAAAGGAGTTACTCGATTTGGAGTCAAGGGTAAATTAGCACCTCGATACATTGGACCATTTAAAATTATAGAAAGATGTGGACAATTAGCATATCGTCTGCAATTACCTGAATAATTATCGGATGTACACAATGTGTTCCATGTGTCCCAACTCAAGAAGTGTCTCCGTGTACCAGATAAAGTTGTTGATATTGAAGGTATTAAACTTGAACCTGACTTGACTTACTCCGAGTATCCAATTCGAGTTTTGGATCAGAAACACCGTGTTACTAGAAGTAGAACAATCAAATGGTACAAGATATAATGGAATCAACATTCAGCAGAAGAAGCCACTTGGGAATCAGAAGATTATTTGTTAGAAAATTTCTCGGAATTTTATGCTTCTATCTAAGTGATAATTCCTTCTACGAGTTGTAACTCCTCTAGTGTGAGTGGTACAATTCCTTTCCCTTATAAATTTAGTTGAAGTGTGTTTTCCTGACACATTTCCTTTTCCATTACTTCACTCAAGGCTTGAAATCTCAGGACGAGATTTCTTTAAGGGGGAAGGAATGTAACACCTCTGGTGTTACATTAACTAAAACGTGCCATGTCATCATATGCATGCAAAGCATTCATGTTTAAGTCAACCTTAATGTGCATTAACTAAAATAAGTTTACATTTCATAGGTTGATTGTGTTTCTGGAATATTTTGTCACATGAAATAATAAAACCCTACTTTTGAATGTCATCGCAAATACTTGGTTTATATTCTATGTACTTGAGGTGTAAACCGTGTTTACACTAGTGTCAAGCATAGTGTATAAACCTAAGTTCAACCCTTAAAAATTTGTTTCCATATTTGAAGTTGAATTTGGGTTTCAAAGCTTATTCCCAAGCCTTGCAATTCAAATTTAAATTCAAATTGGAAAGCTATAAAGTGTTTTTCGAAAGTCGATTTGGTCAACCAAGGGTGTGATTGGGTCAATGACCTAAAAATGTCCTTGGATGATGTTTGTGATCACTAATGACCAACCAATTAAGTTAGAAACCAAATCGAGTTTGAATTCAATTTTAAAAAAAAACCCTTTATTCTAAAACCTAGTTTTACCCCCTTTTCTGTAATTCAAAATCTATAAAGAATTTGGAGATACTCTAAAACGATAGTTTGTAGATCTTGACAAGAGCTACAAAGTTGGTATATAAAGTTTTTCAAGTTTCCCAAATAAATTTCAAATGAATTTGAAAATACAGTTTTCCAGCATTTGTCCCCTGTTGATTTTAAAACCATAATTCAAAAATTATGCATAATGTTGGAAAATTTTGTATATGAAAAAGGTTTGGTTTGGAAAGTTAAACATTTCATAGTTTTGAAGATTTTCAATTTTTATTGAAAAATCAAAAGTAATTTCAAATGTTTGTTTCTAGGGTTTTATCCCCTTTTTGAATTTGAATTCAAATTTCAAAATCCAGACAGAATTTGAGGATGCCAGTTAAAGGAAAAGTGTAGCTCTTGAAAAGTTATGCAAATGATATTTTTGGAGATTTTCAAGTTCTTATATAAATTTTGGAGTAATTTGTATTTTTAAATGAGTGGCATTTCTGTAATTATCAAGAACAGAGCTGAAACCTATACTCGGCCGCCATCGCCGGCTTCTCAACCTGCGCCGCCGTCCACCGCCGCGCACATGCTCGGCCGCCAGCTCACCCCGACCGTGCGAAGCTTCGCCGCGCGCGTCATATCGTGATCCGGGTCGTCATCCCCGTAGTGGCGCGTCATATTGTGATCCGGGTACGATGATAAATGAGCAAGGGTCGGGTCGTCGCAACCTTTGTGATCAGTGCCTATGCCCCATAGGTAGGTCTTTGCGAGAGCACCAAGAGGCAGTTTTGGGAAGATCTTGATAGCATGGTTAGTACCGTGCCTATCAGCGAGAAACTCTTCATAGGAGGAGACCTCAACGGCCATGTGGGTGCAACTATTGTAGGTTTCGAGTGGGTACATGGGGTTTCGGGTATGGTAGTAGAAATCAAGAGGGGGAGGATGTTTTGAACTTCGTGTTGGCCTACGATTTATTGATAGCGAACACTGTCTTTAAGAAGAGGAGATCCCATCTAGTGATCTTTCGTAGTGGACAACACCTGAGCCAGATCGACTTTATCCTTGCAAGGAGGGGGGATAGACGTGCTTGCTTAGATTGTAAGGTGTTACCTGGGGAGTGTGTTGTCCCTCAACACAAGCTTGTGGTGGCGAATTTTTGCTTTTGGGTACGTGTCCACCGGGGCAATCGGGCCAAGATTGCGGGAATAAAATGGTGGAAGCTTAGAGGGGAAGCAGCGCAAACATTTAAAAAGAGGGTGCTAGGCGAGGGGCCGTGGGAAGAAGGAGAAGATGCAAATGACATGTGGATAAAGATGGCGACATGTGTTCAGAAGGTGGCTTCAGATGTGTTTGGAGTGAGTAGGGGAGGCAAACGGGAAGCGAAAGACACGTGATGGTGGAATGACGAGGTGCAAAGGGCTATTAGGGAGAAGGAGTGGTTCAAGCGCCTCCACCATGACAAGAGTGCGGCCAACAGTGAGGGCTATAAAATAGCGAAGAGGGCTGCAAAACAAGTGGTGAGTGTAGCAAAAGGTCAGGTGTATGATGACCTTTACCAGCGGCTAGGCACGAAGGAAGGGGAGAAGGACATTTATAGGATGGTTAGGATCCGCGAGAGGAAGACGAGGGACATCAACCAAATCAAATGCATCAAGGATGGGACAGATCGACTTTTGGTGAGGGATGAGGAGATTAAGGATAGATGGAGAGAGTACTTTGACAAGTTGTTTAATGGGGAGAATGATGAGGGTCCTACCTTGGAGTTGGATGACTCATATGACGATACCAACAGACGCTTCGTGAGGAGAATTCAGGAGGCAGAGATTGAGGAGGTTTTGAAGAGGATGAAGGAAGGTAAGGTGATGGGCCCTAATGGTATCCCCATTGAAGTGTGGAGATGCCTAGGTGCCAGAGCGATAGTTTGGTTAACTAAGCTTTTTAACCTCATTTTTCGATCAAACAAGATGCCTAAAGAATGGAGGAGAAATATATTAGCACCGATCTTTAAGAACAAGGGAGATATTCAAAGTTGTACTAATTACCGTGGGATTAAGTTGATGAGCCATACGATGAAGCTCTGGGATAGGGTTATCGAGCATCGCCTAAGATGAGTGACAAGTGTGACCCAAAACCAATTTGGGTTTATGCCTGGTAGGTCAACCATGGAGACGATTTTCTTATTACGATAGTTGATGGAGTGATATAGGGAGCAGAAGAAGGACTTGCACATGGTCTTTATTGACCTCGAGAAGGCATATGACAAAGTACCGAGAAATTTCATGTGGTGGGCCTTGGAAAAGCATAAAGTCCCAACTAAGTACATCACCCTCATCAAGGATATGTACAGGGATGTGGTGACGTGTGTCCGAACATGTGATGGCGACACCAGTGACTTTCCAATTAAAATAGGGCTACATCAAGGGTCAGCGTTGAGCCCTTATTTATTTGCTTTGGTGATGAATGAGGTCACAAGGGACATACAAGGTGATATCCCTTGGTGTATGCTCTTTGCTGATGATGTGGTGCTAGTTGATGAGACAAGGGCAAGGGTTAACAGGAAGTTAAAACTATGGAGGCATACGTTAGAGTCGAAAGGGTTTAGACTTAGTAGGACAATGACCGAGTACATGAGGTGCGACTTCAGTGCGACTAGAAATGAAGAGGGAGACGTTAGTCTCGATGGGCAAGTGGTGGCCAAGAAGGATACTTTTTGGTATTTATGATCAATGCTACAAAAGGATGGCGACATCGATTAAGATGTTAGGCATAGAATCTCAGCTGGTTGGTTGAAATGGCGTCAAGCTTCAGGCGTCCTCTGTGACAAAAGGGTGCCTCAGAAGTTAAAAGGTAAGTTTTATAGGACAGTGATTCGTCTGGCGATGCTGTACGGTGCTGAATGTTGACCTACAAAAAGGCGACATATCTAGCAATTGAGTGTAGCAGAGATGCGTATGTTGCGATGGTGTTGTGGGCACACAAGAAGGGATAGAGTCTGGAACGATGATATTCGGGATAGGGTTGGGGTGGCACCAATTGAGGAGAAATTGATTCAATACCGGTTGAGATGGTTTGGCCATGTCCAACGGAGGCCACCTGAAGCGCCGGTGCGTAGTGGGGTTGTAAAGCGGGTCGATAATGTAAAGAACGATAGAGGTCGACCTAAACTGACTTGGAACGAGTCGGTTAAGAGAGACCTTAAGGAGTGAAATATCCCTAAGGATTTAACTATGGATAGGAGCCTTGGAGACTAGCAATTAACGTGCCTGAACCGTAATCCTTTTTTCTTGTACCCTCTATGTGTCCTTTGTTTTCTGGTCTCTTTTGGGTTTCATCTCTAGCCTACCCCAACTTGCTTGGGACAAAAGGCTGTATTATTGTAATTTATATATAATTTGCCCTAGGATCAATTTCCAACATATTAAGCACATTCTGAGGTGGACTAGGGCTATGAGATCCTCCTTCTGGATTTGAAGTATTGTCAGGTGCCCTTGCACCTAGGGACCCAAAGGAGATCAACAAATAGGAAAATTCAAAGCATCTTAAGCACAAATCCTAATGAAGTGACAGCATCAACGTACCACAATTTGCAGAAGTTTCAGGGATAACATTGTGACAACAAACTCTAGTTCCTGGATCTTCAGCTAGTGTTGAGATTATTTCACCTCTTGAATTTTCACTCAACACTCTTGAATCAGGAACATTTATGAGGATTGCCTTTTCAAATAACTGATGAATGGAAAGTATCATCCTACACAATACATAGTATAAGACAAAAAAGTAAAATGGTAGAAGATCATGTCATGCATACCTTTATGCATCTTGCTGCTGTAATTTCAAAGGAGATGAATTCAGTACCATCATTTCTCTACATAACAAACAAATTCAATCAATATTTTAAAAGGCTAGCAAACTGACTACTATTTCATTATGTTCTCAAACAATATGAAAATTTCAGTAGTAGCACATAGACATAAGGTATCATGTCATGTCTCAAGCCCTCGTCTTCAATTATATTCCTCAGATCAATCAAATTCACCCATATGTCACAAGAAACTAGTTAGACAATAAACTTTAAACTTTCATAAATGGTGCACAGTGTTAGCAATAGGCACCCTAATGGCCTGTTATGGGCCGGTGCGGTTAAGCACCTTAGGGATTAAGATAGTTTGATAAGGCAAGGATCACCATTGATTGGGTGTTTCTATAAACCCTTAGGGATCCTTGCCTATATAATGTACACCTTTACCCCTTGAATCAATCAACTAATCCCAAGGCTAATTGCTTTCATGGTATCATGCCTAGGTTAGGTCTTACCTTCTGCTGCATCACGTGCGCCGGCTCCCAGCCGCGTCGCGTCTCCTTCCGCGCGCCGGCCCCTCGCTGCATAGCGCTCCTTCCCCCGCGCGCTCGCCCTGCTGTGCCGCGCCCCTCCGCCAGCCATGTCGCCGACTCCCTAGCCCATCCCTAAAGACGGGGAGGACAACGACGGCTCCTCCGTCTCTGTTCAGGGCGACAAGGTCGCCCAACGGATCGCCAAGGAGCAGGCCAACGAGGCTGCTCGCGACGCCGCCCTAGCCCGTGCCCTCGAGGCCGAGCAGGAGGCCGAGGCCGCGGCCCAGGAGCGCGACGACGCGGCCCAGCGCGCCTCGGATGCCCTCGCGCGTGCCGCCTTGGAGCAGGCGGCCGCCGCCACCGTCGCCTCTACATCGTCGGGGGCTACACCTGGTGGTGCCTCTATGTCGTCTGGCGGTGCATCGCCTGATCTCTGTGCCGCCATGCTTCACCACAAAGCCGTGGCCCTGCTCCAACTCTGCTCCGAGGTCGTCGCCGTCAGCAACATCTGAAACCACGTCCCCACCATCCTCGACGTTGACTCCGGTAACTTCAATCGTTGGTGCGATCAGTTCCTGCTCATCCTCAGCAAGTTTTCCCTCCAGGATCACGTCTGTGAAGACCCTCCAGTCCCGATTTCTCCTGATTGGGCCAGGATGGACTGTGAAACGACCTTGATTTCCATGAAGGGAAATCCACAGTGTCGGAGTGCAATATGACCATTTAAATCACATTACCCGATAACAGTTGAATCCATAA